>OY796896.1:10984243-11584243 GCA_963680785.1 Diplosoma virens
TATCAGATTGCAAATTAAATGTGACGTCAAGAAAATTTGCTTGTACAACGTTAGCATCAATAGTATTTTTAAACCGTTTTGCTGAAAAAACTTTATAATTTTCTTCTTAATACGTTCGGTATCAGGTCCTGGGTGTTTTCTAAAATGGCTAAGCCATCGTCTTTCAGATTTAAATCCAAAATACGCCTTCACGTCATTACAGTTGTCTTGATGGTCAAAATAAAAAACTTTCCATCTTAATCTGATGATAAAGCTGTTTAGTTTTTCAAGTAAGAATTTGAGATATAATTTATTGCGGGGAATAGGGATGTTTTTCAAGGAATAGCCAAAATTAACTTTATTTATCAATTATCAATAACAGGCTTATCAACCCTGCCAAATCTAATATAGGCAAAGTTGGTAAAAAGCTCTTAGATGCCATAAATTCAGAAATACGAAGAAAATCCGGTCTCTTACAATGGCGCAATTCATCAGAAGTAATATCGTGGTTTAGAAATTTTTCTAACAAAAATAAATGTAAATTTCTCGTATTTGACATCGTTGATTTCTATCCATCAATATCCAAAAAATTACTTACCGATGCTATTAATTTTGGAAAACAATACTCCTCTATTGACTCCGGTGCATCTGATATTATTTTTCACTGCAGAAAGTCTGTTCTCTTTGGAAAAAATAGTACCTGGATAAAGAATAACGGATCGCTGTTTGATGTCACTATGGGTTCATTTGATAGAGCAGAATTAAGCGAGCTTGTTGGTCTATTTCTTCTCTCCGGATTAGCATCTATCATTGGCAAAAGCAATGTCGGCTTGTACAGGGACGACGGCTTAGCCATTTTAGAAAACACCCCAGGACCTGATACCGAACGTATTAAGAAGAAAATTATAAAGTTTTTTCAGCAAAACGGTTTAAAAATACTATTGATGCTAACGTTGTACAAGCAAATTTTCTTGACGTCACATTTAATTTGCAATCTGATAAATATTGGCCATACCGGAAACCAAACGACCACCCGCTCTATATTCATTCAAGATCGAACCACCCTCCCTCTATCAAAAAGCAACTACCATAAATGCTGGCTGAACGATTATCACAACTCTCCTGCAACCAGCACATGTTTAACAAGGCAACTGTTGTTTATCAAGAGGCGATGCAGAAAAGCGGATACCACAACGAATTAAAGTACCAGCATTGAAGAAGTCCTACCATACCGGCCAAAACGAAAAAAAGAAAACGGAAAATTTTATGGTTCAACCCTCCTTTCAGTGAACATGTTAAAACTAATATTGGAAGAACTTTTCTTAATTTACTCGAAAAGCACTTTCCTTCCCGCCATCGCCTCCACAAAATCTGCAACAAAAACACTGTGAAGATCAGCTACAGTTGTATACCGAACATGGCAGCGATTCTATCAAGGCACAACAAGACCATCTTAGCGTCAAAAAACACCAATGTGCATCTTCCTTGTAACTGCCGGCATAAGGCGGAATGTCCTCTAAATGGCGATTGTCGCAAGAAAGCTATCGTTTATAAAGCTAGCATATCAACAGATAGCAACGATCCTCCCAAATCGTACTATGGATGCTGCGAAACGGAATTTAAATCTCGTTTTTACAACCATCGCCAGACTTTCAAAAACAAGCAAAAAAGATATACCACCGAGCTATCGAAAGCTTTCTGGGAAGCCATATACAATGGGAGAGAACCTCATGTTGAATGGAGCATTTCGGCCAGATCTAGTACCTACCAACCCGGTGCCGCCAGGTATAATCTCTGCCTCGATGAAAAGCTAGCCATTCTCCTGGCAGATCCACCTAGCACACTTAACAAACGAACGAAACTCACCGGCAAGTGTTGCCACAAAAACAAATTTAAATTAAAAAACTTCCCGTAATCTTCACCAAGCATCGAACTCGGTTTTTTATCATTTGCAACTTTTTTCGTTTTTAATTGGTCACGGTTTCTGTAAATTTATAGCGCGTCACTTGTCAATCACTAAAAATCCTCTTACGTTTGCACAGTTGCGCTTATTATTATTTTATTTGGATACGGTATAGCTGTTTGTAGTTTTTTAAGTTGTACTAAATTTGTATAATTTCCCGTTTTTATTCTATTTTATTTTTTATTTTTATTCTATTAGTATTTATTCCGGGTTATTTGTTTTGGTTGTTGTATTTATTTTTATTTCAGATAATCGCCTGATGAGCCGTTTTTACGGTAAAACAGACTGTCGCGAATTTAATAAATAAATTTTATATGCAGTGTTTATACTTAATTTGATATATATATATACAATTCGAAGAGAAAATAAAGTAGCATAAGACTGTTGATGCTGAAGAGAGAATAAAGAGACTGTTGATGCTGTGCGTGCAGCATTTCATCGCAGCCCAAAGAAATCAATTCGTGTTGCATGAAATGAACTTGCTATTCCTCGAAGCACAGTTCACAAAGTTTTACATAAACGACTTCGGCTCTATGCTTACAAGTTACAAATTGTTCAAGCTCTTAAGCGGGATGATCACCCTGGCCGAGCAGCTTTTGCTGAAGAAATTCTTCAACGCACTGATGATGGCAATGACTACCTTAACAGTGTGGTTTTTTCCGACGAAATAACTTTTTATGTATCTGGAAAAGTCAATAAGCATAACATTCGAATATTGGGATCAGAAAATCCTTGCGAGGTTGTAGAAAAAGAAAGAGACAGTCCCAAAATCAATGTTTGGTGTGTTTTAATCCACAACCAGATTATTGGTCCGTTCATTTTTGCTGAATCCACCATTACAGCGAACATTTATCTGGATATGCTGAAACATTACGTTGCTCCTCAATTAGAAGAGTTCCAGCCGTGGGTTGTGTTTTAGCAAGACGGTGCCCCTCCTCATTGGGGTTTAATAGTTTGTGACTTTTTGAATGAAACTTTTCCAAACCGATGGATTGGAAGAAATGGCCCAACACCATGGCCGCCAAGATCTCCAGATATCATCCCTTTAGACTTTTTCTTGTGGGGTTATGTAAAAGACAGAGTGTACAGAACGCCAGTACGTGACGTCGAAACATTGCAATCACGAATAATAATCGATGTTCTTGCCACAGTAAACGAAGAAATGCTGGAGAACACTTGGCGCGAAATTGAGTATCACCTTGACATATTGAGAGCAACAAATGGAGCACATGTTGAAGTCTATAATAGCATGAAAAATTAAATTCTTGAAATATGGCTATTACTTAAACTGCTAGAAATTTTTAAATATAAAACTTTAATAAACAAACTTTGTTTTGCAAAAAACTGTATGATTTTATCTACTTTAGTTCTTTAGCAATAAAATTTTGAAAAGCGTTCAAGATTTTATGAACACCTTGTATTTGTGATGAAAAGAATCTGTAAAAAGTATTAAAAAAAGAAAATCTATATTTTTTAAGTTTCCAGATGCCCTCCCTCATTTAGCAATAAAATGGGTAACATGAATTCAGTCTGATTTAGAATTCCCGATTTAAAAATTCCTGATTTAGAAACTGTCTAACACGTAGAGCGAAGTCCAAAGAAGTTCCATCTTGTTGAAACATTGCATCATGTTTGAGATTTAGTTGTTCAAGCTGTGAAATAAAGTAATTTTGAAGTATATCTTAGTAGCTGTCAGCATTAATAACACGATCTTTAAACAAGAATGGCTCTACGATGTGATTTTTTCTCAAAGGACATCCCATAATAACGTTGGGTGAGTCTCTTTTATGTTGGACAGTTATATTTGGCTTTTCAGTTTTCCAAAACTAAAAAAAGAAAACTTTAAAGCACTTTTTACAAATTCCATCCTCAGTAAAATTGCTTTCTTTAGCCAGTACTAAATCTTCTGAGTATTTAAACTCTGCAAAGCCCTCTTCAATGTTCTTTTTTTCTGCTATACCCTATGAAATCTCACTTATTATCTATAAAACTATTTCCAAATTCAGTGCTGGTCGGGATAATATTCCTTCAATTGTCTTGAAGTACTTGCCTTCTAATTTTTTGTCAGCTCTCAGTTACATCTTTAATTTATCTTTATCTCAGGAAAAATTTCCTTCATATTTCAAACACCCAAGAGTTATTTCTCTTTTTAAAAAAAAAGGTAATAGGCCCACCAACAATATTTCGAACTATCATCCCATTAGCCTACTCTTCAACCGAGCTCTCGTCTCGGTCTCGCTGCGGTAAAGTCTCGTCTCGTTTCGATGTCGTTACCCTAAAGTCTCGTCTCGTCTCGGTCTCGGAGCATTGTGTCTCGACTCCACCTCTGATCCTTTATTGATTGCAAAAAAGTTTGAAAGCATCATGAAGACAAAACTGTGATTGAAAGTTTTTCTAACATCATCAAAATTTTTTAAATAGTCAAACTTTAAAAACTTTTCATCTTATGCAGCATTGCTGATTCATTATCAAACCTCATTTTTGAAAGATTTCTTGAAGGTACATTTTTGTTTATGCAATGTAATAAATGATTTTTAAAAATGGAAGGAACAGCACCAGGTTTTGATCATCTATGACACAATTGCTCAGTTTTTCTATAAAGTTATTACAAATACGTTGAAGTTCGTTGATTTTTGTGCCAGCAAACATTTCCTTAACACCAGCTGGCGATGCAGTACCTTAGATGGTTTAATAATAAAGAATTGTACAAAATTAGCATTGCTTTAGTTGTAAGACATGGTCTTACGTGAATAATACTTCCTAATAATAAACGAATTTTTTGTTTAATCATTTTCATGTGCTCTTTCCAGTTTAAATTTTCATTGCTATTACTGCCAAAAAGCAAATTGAGGAAACTTTTTCAATAATATTATTTCTAAAATTTACTTTAAACGCTATACTTGCAGCAGAGTAATTACTTCTTGGAGTAAAAAGTAGATATTTATTTTTTGCAATATTTACTTTTAGTTTATTTACAACCATTCATTCATCAATATTTTTACGTTTAAGATTAGTTTTGAAACATGTTTTTACCAGTAATAGAGATATTAGTATCATTAGCAAGCAACACAATTGTGCTGTAATCTAAACAGTTTTAAAAATCATTTACATAAAGTACAGTATAAATGAAAGAGGACCCAGAATTGAGCCTTGGGTACTGAGCTGGTGATGTTTTTTTTTGTGGAAGAAAGACAGTTATTGAATTAACTTGCTGTTTAGGTCCTGATTGATAACTTTTAAACATATAACTCTGCTTCAGGATCTCAATGGAGATTTTTTGTAAAACGCGTTTAGATTAGATCACGTGACTCTTTATTTATTTCTCGTTTCCAAAAGCATCCTTGCCTACATAACTGAAGGGTCTGTCTATGCGCGCGAACAACCTGGAAGAAAATAAAATAAAACATTTTTAAGTGTTTCAGTGTCAAAAGACTCTTGACACTGAATTTAACAAAAAGCGAAAAACTCTTGAAAAGACCAAAAGTGATTTAAAACGGCGATAAAATGAATCTTGTAAAAGTCACGTTACGTAGTAGAAAGTCTGCGACTTCAAAAGTGTTCTTAGAGTTTAGTTTACGATTTTCTTTTTGATTAGTTGAGTCAAGTTAACGGATCAAAAGCAGTTAGATTGTTTTTTTCTGAGAAACAATTAATAGTATTTGCAACTCAAGACGTCGTCAACCAAAACACTTAAAATAGGCTAAAATGCCTGTCTTGGGACTACAAAAAGGTAGGCTACGAATTTTCGTTTCAATTTTTTTCATTTTTATGCCATTTTTAAAAGGGGCTGAAATTTTGCAGGCAAATTCTTTTCAGCGGATGTTTCTATGTTTTACTGCACGCCGTCGTCAGCACGAAGGCAATTGTTGCGTCATGGGTACAATGCTACGTTTTTGAAAACTCACGTCGTGACTAATTTGATCGAACAAGACTATTTGAAAGAAAATATTGTGATTGCTGTTTATGGCACTCAGCTTACTCTGCACAGACATCAGTATGTATAATAGTGACATAACCTTATTTGATTTGTTAATTTTGCTAAAGTCTGTTTCATTTTTTTAAAAAACCTTTTGAGCAATTTAATCGTTTTTTAAAAAAATTCAAGCAAAATATTTTCAAGGCCTGTCCAAAAAATTGTTTACTGGACTTTCTAAATTTTATTATCCGCCCTTCTGATATAAAAATAATTACTTCATTAATTGAATTTTTTTTCGTGTGTTAAATTGACGCTTTTAAAGGGATAAAATTAGGCACAGTTCTTAAAAAGTAGAACCAAGCATAAAAACATGTAACATTTTATTGATTTTTTGTTCAATCTTGTTTTTAAGTAACAAATAATGTCTAATTTTTACTCTTAAAGTAGTGTGCCTAAATGCAGCAATTGAAACATCGTATTTTACTATTAAAGTTTTATTTTTTGAAGTTACGTATATCGGCTTTTTTGCAGAAAAGCTGATTATGTATTTTCGTGCTCCTGTGTGGTATTATGTGTGCAGCTATTGCTGCAAACTGGACCCATATTTATTCGAATTTAAGCTTGATTTTAATTTTAATTAAATTTTGCAAGCCTTAATCCGAGTTCGGTACCTTTACGTTTTTTAATTTGCACTGCCGCAAAAATAATCAAACTCAAAATCGAGTTTGTCTCGAAAATATAAAGTTTTAAGACTCGTTTCTAGAGCTCGTAATCGTCGCTTTTGGAAGGGCATCCACTACAGGCCAAACCCAAACAGGACAGGGGCCGAGGGTTTATTCTTTTCCTACTCCAGGCTGCTGTACTGTCCGGATCAGTTGCTGGCAGTGATGGTATGAAGCCAGCACCAAGTTTCATCACAAAAAAACCATCAAACCTCGTGCTCCATGTGGTGTCCGATGTATGGGGGACGTTATTTGGACGTGGTCCGTGGTTTGTTCAATGACGTCGCACTTGCAATTTGGTAAAGGAGCGAGAGCCCAATGTGCATGAACGAATGAAATCGCCCAACACCAGTTTGCAGGCGATTGAGCTTTACCTAACCTGGTAAAGGCAAGCTCAATCTAACAGCCTGGTGCTGGTCCTGGTCATGAAAACACGGAGCCTGGATGGATTCTCGCAGTACTCCGCGTTTCATCTATAATTCGCCCACTGAGAAGTGTGGATTCCAAGTCCGGCAAAGTTCTTTAGCACAAACGGGCCTCTAGATCTTCGTGTCTTTTGGCGAGCGTCTAAGGATCCATTTAAAATACCATACAGGACATGCTCAGGGTCCAGAGATCCACGGTAGGCCAAGAAAAGTGTCGCTCCTAGTCGAAGAAGCTCAGCTGGCAGGATACGTGAAAGTATAGGTAAGTGGTCCGTTGGAGTTGGACGCAGGCATTTAGTGACTATGGGCAAGGCGTCATTCAAGACACTGTCTATGAGGCGTGTGTAAGCGCTGTGACATCAGACTGATGCGCAATACTCAGCTATTGAGTAGCAAGAAATATCGCAGCCATGTGCAGTGTTTTGGCATCTCATCCTGAGCCTACACGTTGCCTCAGCAGTGTCACGCGCGAAGATAGTTTTTTTGCGCAATGCCACTGCAGTAGATGATGACGCAACGTAAGCAATCTGTCCCGTTTTTACCCAAGATAAAAAAGAGTTGGAGAGAACGGTAAAAGTCTATTGCTGTTGTTGACTTTTAGCTAACGTTTGGCCTCTCGATTATTTAAATAAAAGCCTGCCGTCATCGTCCTAGTGTGACTAAGCTTCAATATCCAAATCTGGAGATACACTGAAAGTGTAGTCATGTCTTGGCTTAAAATCCCCTCCAAGTCTTTCCAGTTTCTTAAAGAGTGCAACAATGCTAGATGGTCTGCATAAGCAAACTTTCTGGAAATTGTCGAGAGCAGGTCGTACGTATAGATGTTGAATAGGAGGGAAGCCAAGATCAATCCCTAAGAAACGTTTTATTTCAGACGGCGTAGCCTGCTTTGCTTGCTGTCACCGGTAGTGAGGGCGAAGCTTCGGTTTTGGACAAGCTCCATGATCATTCTGACCATGTGCTTATCGGGCAGAAGCCTCAGCAGCTTGCAGATAAGGCCACAGTGCCAGACAATGTCATATGCCGCTGTCAGATTGACAAATTCGGCACACATTCTTCTTCTTACGTCGAAAGAATCCTCGATGTTCTGGGTCAGCAAAACGACTTGATCCACGGTTGACTTCCCGCGTTGAAACCCAACCTGCTCTTTAGGAAGCAGTGGATCAATAAGTGGCTCGACGCGGGTGTACATAAACCTCTCGAGGATCTTGTATCTATCACACAGAGCAGAGATATGATTCAAAAACTTTTTGGGTACCCACAGGTTTTATTGGCTTTGGGATCGGCGCTGCGAGCGCTTTTCTCCAGATTTTGGAAATTTTGACTCGTCGCATGCAGAAAGAAAATAGGTCACGTAACCAGGACTTCAGAGCAGCTCCAGCATAGATTATAAACTCTAGGAAGGTGGAATCAGGGCCCGGAGCTTTACCTGGTTTTAAGTGTTGAATTCCCTTTGTGAGAAAGTCTCCGAGATTTGGTGTTGCGGCTCTTCAAATGTCAGACACTTCTTGAGAAACAAATCGAGATAACTTGTGGTCAACGGCCTCGTATCTCCCGTTTCTGACTAGCTGAGATGCAATAGCATCAGCTGAAACAGGACAGTGATGGGGAGACTGTCATGACCTACTACTAAGGTTCTTCAAAATCTTTCATGCTTTTCGACTAAAGTGTAAAAACTTGATGCTTCTAACTGCTTCGGACCATCGATTCCTCCGCTTTTTGTCAAGTTTGGCAAGTAAAGCTGTAACAGCCGAACTCGAGTCGTTTCTCATAGGAGATTGCACGAATCACACTCCGCATCCCAACATGTAAATAAAGTTGTTTTAATAACCACGTGGGATAGTCTTTTTCGCTGATTTCCTAATGATTTTACAAAAGTCCTGGTAAGCCGCATTACATCAAGTAAATCAGGCAGCAACAACGTCTTTGCGAAAGTGTTTGTCAAAGCAATGTAGTAACTCCATTTGGCCTTGCGGAAGTTTATTGCCTAACAGGTACGCTTGGCACTGACAAAGCGAACCTTGGTGGTGTGATAACCAAAGGTCGATGCTGTGATCTGGGGAACTTTCCAATAACACGTTTGTTTGGTAAGCGACTCTTAGGACCTATGCTAGCGAAAACTAGATCTGGATTAGTCCCAGTGTTCCAGTGGCCAGAGTAATCCCTGGCAGCATCCTTGGCATAGTACATAGGAGGGCAAAAGTATTAATACTTGCCCAGCCAGCCAAGCACTCATCATTCGCGCTCTTATTGTCTTAACCAAAATCTTCATGGCAACAGTTGAAATCTCCGGCATAAAGACAGGAGTGAGGAAACACTGGGAGATCTAGGGATTGTAGTCGAGTTGGTGGAGGTTAGTAGACGTTGACCATTTTATAACCATCGACATTCACGCGCAACCACTCAATCTCCGATGTTGGTAGAGATTGGTCCAAAAGCGTATACTTTAGTCACTCGTGAACAAGCGTGGCAAAGCCGTGCTTTCTGCTTAAAGAAGACCCAGCTAGTTTGGAAGCCTGGAAGTGCTAGCTTCCCTGCATTAGTGTAAAGGGCCTATTGTAGTAGAATGACGACTGCCTCAAACTGTAGAGCAAGATAACGAAGAATGTTCATCTTGCTTGCAGTGAGGCCTTCGCAACTATAGAATAGTGGGTCTCCGGAGATTGTTGGCAATGTGCCCTGAAAAAGGCACTTTTTTCCAGACATTGCCCCATCCTGAAAAAGACGTTTGGTGATTAGCAGACCCTCATTGAACATTGGGATGGGTAGATACCCTTCCGTTTTGGAAGGTTTGATTTTGATCTGTCATGTTTAATAGCAACAACAGACTTACTCATGGCCCAGCCAGCGAGAAAGCACCTAGCATTAGGGCCAGTGAGCTATTTTATGGTAGAGGCCTAATGAAAACAGCAAAGTTTTCAAATCACTCATCTAAAATTTGCATCACAAAATGCAATAAGTTGCTGCAGGACTGCTGCAGCCAAAACTGTTTTAAGTTTTTCAAGTTTAGATTTTATCAGTTTTATTGTCAAATTTCAAGTTTTGAAAAATTACCAAGTTTTTTAAATTCACATAGAGCTTACTGCCTTGATTCAGATAGCTAAAGTAGCAAATATTTATTCGAATATTTTATCCGAAACTAGTTCTAACACTACAAAATTTTGGAAAGAAATTTTGTTGACTTCTGAAAAACATCTAAGCATGCATCTGGTCCAGCAGCTTTGTATGAAGATTTTTATTGCTTTTCTTCGTACTCCTCTAAAAATACGATATTGTTAATTAAAAAGTATTCTTTAATCAGAAGCAATTGTATTTTGCTCGAATTGGAGTATATAAATACAGTATTAAAGCTGTACCAATTGTATAGCCCTAAGCAATCTTGGTTTTTCTATATATTGAATAAACAGTTATTTTTTAGTATTTATCATCTACAGAACGAAAAGGTCAACCGCAGCGACTATTGAAGAAAGACGCCTTCCAATTCAAGAGGAAAAAAACTTTCAGAAACCAAAGCTTGCCACTATACGCCGATTGTCCTTGAACTTGAATTGCGAGGCGGATGAATATGGAAGTTGCGACGAAGATAAAATGAAGATGGGAGATTATTTTGATCAAGCAGGTAAATACACTTGAATGAGAAGAGCAGCACTAAGCAAATTTCTTAATACTCTTTATTTGACCAAACCAAACTCAAACGTCTTGGCTTCAAGTATTAAGCTTGCATTCATGAATTTACCGATAAGTGATTGCTTACTCTTGCTGCTTAGAATTGATTTCATTCAAAAAATTTAAGCATTTTTTAATTCTTAGTTGCAACGACGACTCCTAATTTTTCACAATCGCGTCGTATGAAAGCAAAAGATCGAATCTGTAACTCGTCGGTTAAACCAATGAAGAATGAATCAAAGTCAACTCAGAGTAGAAGTAACATTTTTTTGTCTCTATTTATCCTCCAGACTCGCAGGAAAGCGTTTGAGGAGTTAAACACCGGGGGACCGTCAAGCAATTACCTTGACCGGTTTTCGGAGATGCCAAGATATTGCTGTTTGATTTAATTTTTTTATTTCGTTTTTTAGCTTTTTATATAGTGCAGGAGTCATATAACTACGGACGCGGGGCGCTGCATTGTTTCTTCCGGCCCGCCGCAAGTTATCTCAAAGCAGCTAAATGCAATAGTTTATAATAATACAGAAATAAATCTAAACATTTCAGTTGCCAGGCCACAAGAAATGCACCAAATGATTTATATTTTTTGTTTATTTTTTCTCAGTTGGTTGTCGCTCGCTCGAAGTGATTTGTTTGAGCGTTTTAAATTGAGCCAGGTGGCTTACACTTTGATAACTAAACTGCTCTTCAGTTAATCACTGCATTGACAGACTAAACAGCCTAGCAACTAGTTTTAACGGTTGAATATATTCATTGATAGTATTTTTTAATATTTAGGTTTTGTAGTAACTAAACTTTTTAAAATCACTTTAAATGTTTGTGACGAAACATTTTTAAAAATAAAATATATATGAAGTCAGAGCATTGAACGAGATTGGCTGATAAAAATTCGAAGGCGATTCCCTTGGTGAGATGCACCAATACCAAACCAAATCTTGATGACATACTCAGCTAAACAGCAGTTTCATGATCTCACTAAATTAATTTTTTATATTGATTTTGTTAGTTATACTTGACGTCATTTGATTTATAAAATTTTATATAGTACTTCGTTAGTATCTGGCCCCCTATCGTCAGTCCTTACAGTTATCTAGCTCTTTATGAAAAACGTTTGGTGACCCCCGATATCGAGATAAAAATAAAATTAAAAACTGCTTGTTAAAACTACCAAGCAGAGGAAAATGCCGTAATTTGTCTTTCTTAAGGACAGAGCAGAATGTTTCACAATATTATTTAAATTTAGGATAAAAGTGAAGTGTATCAGGTATTAATTATTAGGTCTAATAATATTGTCGACATTTAATCGTTTTATATGGATTTAATTGTTGAAAAACAAAAAATTGATTAAAACATGAAACTATTATAATATATGAAAAAATGTATAGCCTATAAACGCCAATGTAGAACTACTATCGGCTAGAATTAACTTTTCTCAAAATGTTTTATTTATTTATTATTATTATTTTTTGCTCAAAAACATCAACAACTAAAAAAAGTGTTTAGGTGATTCTTGTTCTGTGAATGACAAGAAAAAAAAATTAAATCTGACTCCTGCTCGGCAGTCGTTTTTCTACGGAAAATTTGATGAAGATTTTATGCCTTCTTACAATCCCCCAAAGCATCTCCTGTTTACCTCAGCAAAAACATTTTGACCAATGTTGTACAATATTGTTTTCATTCTACTTTATATTCTGCGAGATTCATCTGTTAAGAATAAACTTTTTTTGTTTAAAATGATGATAAAAACGTAGTGTATTTGCTATTTATTCAGTGAGGTTTTAACTTATATTACAAGCACCAGTTAGCTTTGGATGTCAAATGATTGTGAACTTTTCATAATCCTTAAATTGATGAAAAGATTTGTCTAATTCATTGACATATCAGTCTAACGTTGACTATTCGTTCGAGTTTTTCTATTTTCTGCGGTGCTACTACAATTAAAATCTTATAAGACTATAAAAAGACTTCTTTCTGTACCCTCAATCTTGATCCGCTTGACCTGCGTGGGCAGAGTTTCAAGGTCATGTCGCCACCATGATTTATTCTGTTTTACTGGTTCCAATTAATCAATCATCTGATTTTTAGTCGTGCCACAGTCATCATCTTATTCGCTTTAACAAATAAAATTTGTGCGCAAAGCTTGGTTACAAATCGTATAGTCCTTGAGCGTCAAGCAAGAGCGATCTAAAAAATCGCTGTTTGACTTTAATTTCCTGACCCCGTAAAAACCTTTTTTATCAATTGAAGTGTAATAGGAGTTAATGACTCAATATGACGGTACTACGATTTTTTAAAAAAAAAGCATGTAAAGCCTAATAGCTTATAACTTGTATAAAAACTTTTTTCTACTTTTTTCCATAGATATTTTGTCGCGCTAATTTTTTATGTAAGAATCAAGGCTCGTTTCCACTACAAGCGCGGTATGGAGCATACTTTGTTTCTTTTATTAATCTTTCCGCGCTTAAAATCTAAACAAGCGCTAAGCGAAGCAAAAAAGTTCAATGAAACAAACAAAGAATACTCCATTCCACGCTCGTAGTGGAAACAAGCCCTTAAACATCACAATTCAGGCTGTCAAATCCTAAATTTTTTTACATTTTTTTCGAAAATTAAGACGCCAAGCGCTTTTATCTAAACAGCGGATTTTAATAAATTTGATGCAAAAACCATGTAAGTGTAATAATGCGAAGAAACATTTGCAAAAAAAACACTTAAAAAATATTGGTATTACATGATTGACAAGAGGGCAGCAACTGAAACAGACAAAATTTGAAGTTGGAAACATGATTTCTTAAGCTTCTTGGCGTTGTGGTAGAGGCATTCGATGGAATTCACGGAGATATTGCGTCAAATAACTTGTGCTAGTGCGGAATTCCGGATAATATGTCGTAATAAAAGGATCTCGTGCTTTGCTATGAGCTTCCTGCAGCTCTTCTGCAATTAAAAATTCGCGATTTTGAAGATAACTTGAAATAGCATTTACTGTTGCCGTTGCGTCAATTATAAAAATGCTTTTTTTAACTGGTGTTAGTTCCGAGCGCTTTGCTGCTGTGCTCTCGCGACAGAAATTTCACTATACTTTATTTAAGCTATTTGGCAGAAAAAGCGAGGGAAGAATATAAAACCTAGATAGAAATGAAATCTTCAAATACGTTGCTTGGTTTGAAATATTTAGCTTAAAATTAATGCTTAACCTACTTCCACACCTTCTTGTTTTTTCCGTCAAAAAGAAAAAGAATAAAATCTGTTTTTTAAAAGTCAAATTGGTTTATACCTTGTTTATCCCAATGAGTTAAACCAGTGGTTCTCAAACTATACGTTGTTTTAAGTTTTTCAAGTGCGTCGCACAAAAATGTATAAACTTTACCTCTGATAAAAGGAAGTTATATTCTAAAAACAAATTTTTTGGATTCATTAAATAACTAATACCGTGTTTCCCCAAAAAATAAGACAGGGCTTATATTAATTTTCAGTCCGAAATTTACACTAGGGCAGGGGTCGGCAACCTGCGGCTCCGGAGCCGCATGCGGCTCTTTGATACTTCTGTTGCGGCTCTCTGTGGCTATCAAAAAATGAAGGATGATTTACCCGTATGTGCATATCTATTAAAATTTTATTGTTGCTGTAGCGAGCGCTTAACTAAGTTTGTAATTCATCCATTCTGTTGTTTCAGTTCTTGTTTTTAGCTTATAATATGTGATAGTGATACTGTAAAGTTTCGACCATGTACAGTATAAAGCGAAACAGAGGAACAAACACTCACGTCTTATATCACTGAGCACATGTAATGAATGAAAGCATAACCACATGTGCGCGGTTTAGTTCATGGCATAATTGACATGGGGATCAATTACTATCAGACAACATGGTACAACGAAAGGAATTTGAGGTCAACCAATTTTACAGATGCCGCTCGAAGAAAAATCAGCTCACTGCTGAAAACTCAAAAAGCCATTATAATGCCCGGATATTTTTGATTGTGACGTGATAATTAATGAATGACTTAGTTTCTAGGAGTCTACTAGCAACGGTGAGAAAGGACGCACGCAGTAAAACTGCGCTGAAAATAAGTGTAACAAAGAAAGCAACTATTATACTTTTTGCGCACCATATTAGTCAATTTAAAATTATTTTTTAGGTTGCTAGTTTTGCTAGTTTTAGAAAGATAACTTTGTAACATCCAACAACTATGAGTAAATCTAAGAAAAGAAAAGTATCTGAAGAAAACAGAACGTTCAATGATTCGTGGACAAATTCATTTGCTTTCATCGCTGATAAGACCGGTTTACCAGTGTGCTTAATATGTAGGAGAAATTAGCAAAGAACGAAAAGTCAAATGTTGAAAGACATTTTCAAAATAAGCATTTATCTTTTGCTCAAATATATTCAGAAGAAAATGCGAGAAAAAAAGCTGTTTTAGAACTAATGCGGAACGCTGATTGAAGCAAACATCAATTCAATAAGTGGATCAAGTCTGCAAATTCAACCACGTATGCCAGTTTTGTGGCCGCTCAGGAAATAGTCAAGCATAGTAAGCCATTCACTGATGGAGAATATATAAAAAATTCATTCATTAAGATATCTGAATATTTATTCACGGACTTTAAAAACAAGAGTGAAATCGTGCAAAAAATCCGTGACATGCCACTCTCTGCAAAAACTGTTCAAGAAAGAACCTCCAAAATGGCACAAGACATCACCAAACAGCAAATTAAAGATATAAATTCCGCAGTAGCGTACTCTATTGCCTGTGATGAGTCTAAAGACAAAAGTGATATTGAACAAATAGCACTATTTTGCCGATATGCAAACTCTGCTGGGCCACAAGAAGAATTAATTGAGTTAATACCTCTGAAAGGCCAAACGCGTGTGGAAAACATCTGTGAGGCTGTCTTGGAATGTTTAAAAACAAAAGGCATAAATACAAACCACCTGGTGTCGGTAGCTACTGATGGGGCACCAAGCATGACAGGTGCGCACAAGGGCTTTGCAGTTTTATTGCAAATGTTGTTGGACAGACAGCTGCTGACTTTTCATTGCATCTTACATCAAGAGGCCCTGTGTGCTCAAACGTTTCCCCCAGAATGCACGCAAGTAATGAATGTAGTCATTCAAATTACCAATAAAATAATGGCAAAAGCTTTAAATCACCGTCAGTTCCGTATGTTATTGGACGAGGTGGATAGCATGTACTCTGATCTCTTGTTGTACAATCGTCGTCGTCGTCGTCGTTTGAAAGGTATCCACTCCAGGTCAGACACAAACAGGACTGGGGCCGAGGGTTTATCTTTTTACTACCCCAGACTGCTGTACTGCCTGGATCAGATGCTGGCAGTGATGTCATTAAGCCAGCATCGAGTTTCGTCATCCAAAACCGTCAGACCTCGTGCTCCATGTGGTGACCGATGTATAGGGCACACTGTTAGTACATGGTCTGCGGTTTGCTCAGAGGCGCCACACTCGCAATTTGGTGAAGGAGTTGTACAATAAAGTACGGTAGTATCCAGAAGGGAAGTGTTGAAAGGCTTTGTGGTATGTTTGAAAGAAGTGAAAACCTTTTTGGACAGCAAAGGGCTTAATTATCCTCAACTAAAACAGGCGGAATGGCTGGAGAAGCTACACTTTATAGTAGACATGACGGCGCACCTAAACACGCTCAATACAGCTCTTCAAGGGAGAGGACGCACAGCCCTGCATATGCTGGAAGATGTTTTGGCATTCGAACGAAAGTTCACGGTTTATGCCAGAGATTTACATAGAGGTACATTATCTCACTTCTCTTGTTTGAGAGAGTTCAAACAAACTCACAGTGACATTACAATAAATTTGGAATGTTTGCAATCCGCAATCATAGCAATGCAAAGCTCATTTGGGAGACGCTTCTGTGAGTTTAGAAAAGAAAAGAAAACTTTATCCTTTCCTGTTTCTCCCTTCAGAATCGATCCATCGGAACTAAATATGGTTACATTGGCAGGTGTGAGTCAACCTGATTTTGAAATAGAATTGGCCGACATAGCGGACAAAGACATATGGATATCCAAGTTTAGACGCCTGGCAGCTGACCTTGAAGATGAAGCCCGTCAGAATACCGATCTTGCTCAGGATCACAATTGGAGTAAAATTGAAAAACTCCCAAAACCGGACCAATTGATTTTCAAAACATGGAATGCTCTCCCCGATACGTACGATAACATGACATTTTTTTATTAAAATCAAAAATACAGTAGAAGTAATGCACAGTGTTGTTTTCCTTTGATTGTGAAAATAGTTTTGCGGCTCACAGTGCTTTTTATTTTTTGGAATATTGGTTAAAATGGCTCTTTAAGTGCAAAAGGTTGCCGACCCCTGCACTAGGGCTTATGTATTTTCGGGCAATGTCTTATCTTGATATGACAAAAAATAAAGTTACAAAAGTAAAACAATTAGGTATCTACATTTATTCATCATTAACTCGTTAACAACATTCATCGGAGTTTTCGCTTAACTCAATTTACGGCAGAATTTTTGCTCCTGCTCTCTCGTGTCAAGTTTTTCTCTTGCCCATTGGAAAGTTCCACGTGGCTCGTTTTATGTACGCACATTAACAATGACCTCATAAAATGACGTGTGCTTGCGTCGAAGAAATGTGATTGGCTGAGATTAGGAAAGTTTTGTCGTCACCAGTCAACTAGGGCTCATTTTAATCATCCTCAAAAATCACGTTAGGTCTTATTATTGGGTAGGTATTATTATAGGGGAAACACGGTACCAAAGAGCGGTGAAAAAAGGCCAACGAGTGGTTACTACGTATGTTATAGCCAATTTGATCCGTTTAAAATGCGCACCAAATTAAAAGGAAGTTGATTATTAAATATAATGCGAAGCGTTTCATAAGATTGCGACGTGATCCAAATTATGCAATTCAAAGTGATGCGGTTCAGAACGATGCGTTTTTAAATTGTTTTTCTCCAAATATACTTCTGCAGCTATAACAAATGAATTCGAAACAGTATACTTCGCAATAGTCTTCTACTGTACAAATATTCACTCACAAAACCAACTCTTCTCTATCGATATAACTCTCTGAATAGTTTTACAAAAAACGATCCACAATAAATAAGAATAAAAAACGTTGCTTAAAGATAATTATGACAAAGAATGCGACGCGGAAACGAAAGAATCAATTAACACTAACTGAAGATTTACTAATAACAAAAGAATAAAATATAAAAGAAAGCGGTTCGAAACTCATGCAAAGCTTGCTGTAACAACGTATATGCAATTAAAGTCCTGGTTACGTGACTTCCTTTCTTCCTGTTTGCGCCGACTCAAAATTTCCAAGATCTGGAGAAGAGCGCTTGTGGTCGCGATCCCAAAACCAACAAAGCCCGTGGTGGACCCAAAGAGTTATCGACCGATATCTCTGCTCTGTGTCCCCAACAAGATCCTCGAGGGGCTTCTCTACGCCCGCGTTGAGCCATTAATCGATCCACTGCTCCCTAAAGAACAGGCTGGGTTCCGACGCGAGAAGTCAACATAGATCAAGTTGTTCTGCTAACCCAGAACATCGAGGATTCTTTTGAGGCTCAAAAGATGGCCGGTGCCGTATTTGTCAATCTTACAGCTGCTTATGACACTGTCTGGCACCGTGGCCTTACCTGCAAGCTGCTGAGACTTCTCCCGGATAAGCACATGGTCAAAATGATTATGGAGCTTGTCCAAAATCGAAGTTTCACCCTTACCACCGGTGACAGCAAGCAAAGCAGGCTACGCCGTCTTAAAAACGGCGTTCCTCAGAGATCGGTCTTGGCTCTCCTCCTATTTAACATCTGTACGTACGATCTTCCTTCCATGATTTCCAGAAAGTTTGCTTATGCTGATGATCTAGCATTGTTGCACTGTTCTGGAAACTGGAAGGACATGGAGGGGACATTAAGCCAAGACATGTCTACACTTTCAGCGTATCTCCAGACTTGGAAATTGAAGCTCAGTCACACTAAGGCAATGACGGCAGCCTTTCACTTAAATAACCTTGAGGCCAAACGTGAGCTAAAAGTCAACAACAACGGTAGACTTTTACCGTTCTGTCCAACCCCTACTTATCTTGAGGTAAAACTGGACAGATCGCTCACGTTTCGTCACCATTTCGTGGCATTGCGCAAAAAACTATCCTCGCGCGTCACACTGCTGAGGCGACTCGTGGGCTCGGGATGGGGTCTGGTGCTAAAACACTACGCATAGCCACCTTATCTCTAGTCTACTCAACAGCTGAGTACTGTGCGCCAGTCTGGTGTCGCAGTGCTCACACTCGTCTCATCGACAGTGTTTTGAACGACGCCTTGCGCATGGTCACTGGATGCCTACGTCCCACTTCAACGGACCACCTACCTGTACTCTCAGGCATCCAGCCAGCTGAGCTTCGCCGAATGGGAGCGACACTCTCTTTGGCTCACCGTGGATATCTGGACCCTGATCATATCTTGTATGGTATTTTAAATTGGTCCTCAGATACTCGCCAAGCGAGACTAAGATCCAGACGCCCGTTTGTGCCAGCTGGGCGGAATCTTTTAAACAACCTAGCCAGACTTGGCATCCGCACTTCTGAATGGACAAATCACAAATGGAAAATGGAGTACTGTGAAAATGCTTCCAGGCTCCGTGCTTTTGTGCCCGGGACCAGTGTCAGGCCTGTTGGGATGGGCTTACCCCGAGCAGCTTGGGTTAAGCTCAACCGCCTGCGGACTGGTGTTGGGTCATTCCATTCGTCCATGCACAAATGGGGTCTCGCTGCTTCACCGAATTGCGAGTGTGGCGCCTCAGAGCAAACCGCAGATCATGTTCTAATAGCGTGCCCTATACATTGGGCACCACATGGAGCACGAGGTCTGACGGTTTTGGATGACGAAACTCGATGCCAGCATCTAATTCAGGCAGTGCAGCAGTCTGGGGTAGTAAAAGGATAAACCCTCGGCCCCAGTCCTGTTTGTGTCTGACCTGGAGTGGATGCCCTTCAAACGACGACCACGACGATGCAATTCCGAGTTTTTTGTTGTTTCCGTGATTCTAACAATTTATTGATTACTAATTAACCACGAAAGATAAATGCGAAATAATTTCAGAATTTTCCAAGATTCGACAAACTTTACAAACTTCCAATACATCACACAAATTTTTTTTTTATAAATACATACAACTTTGATAATATGTTTCTTTATTAAACTTTTAACCGCTGGTGCAACGCAAGTTAGATATATTCTTTCAAAGGCGCCCTGCAAAAAACTAAAAAAAGTTGAGAACTACTGAGGTAGATTGAGCAAGAGTAAAAAAGTTTAAAGTTTACCCAACCTGTTGTAATTTTAATAATCACTCGCATAGCCTACATAAAGGTTTCTCAAAATAATTCAAGTCCAAGATTTAATTTTACATGAAGTTTTCATTAAATTGCTGCAGTAGCCTTAGAATTTTCCAACAGTACTAAGGCTACTATTAAATTTTTTTTGATACATTCTTCAATACATATCATATTTCAGAAGGAGTAAACCGGTACGTTCGTTAAAAAAAAAAATTCGTCCACAAAAAGGCAGTGTTCTCTAAAAAAAACGCCTTCACCTCAAATCTTTGAATCTCTCTTGGATTTCTTGATTTTCATCCCTAAAAACCAGAGTTCTCTAAAAAATGAAAGATCTTCATTTCAATTTGGAAATATCGGGAAATAATGTTAACCGGGTGGGACTCTGGGTCAAAACCCTAAAAATCGGGACTGTCCCGCCTAAATCGGGACGTATGGTAAGCCTACTCAACTGTATGTTATGGCATGATTTGGCTATTTTGATTCAAGACTTTTCTATTTGGTTGTTGTAAAGAATGAATCCACGGAAACAAAAACAAGAAACACCAACACAATTGATATCAAATATTTTTCAGTCAGTTTATTTTTCTACACCAGTGCTTCTCAACCTTTTTTTAGTGGCGACCCAAATCTTAAGCGAAAATAGATAGCAAAGTTTTGGCTAGCCAATCTTTTTTACAGACTTTATTGCAAAACATAAAAATTTCGATTTACGTCCCAAACACGTAAAGATTTTAGAAAAAAGGTCTTCACTTTGAATATGTCTCCGATTTCTCGATTTTTGTCCGAAAAACGTAATGATCTCTATAAAAAAAGTGTGGTTGAGTGGTTAGAGCGCCGTGGTTGTAATCAACATGGTTTTGATTAAAAACCTACTAGCGCCATTCTATTGTGTCCTTGGGAAAAACTCTTCATGGCACTTTCCCCTACTTTCTAAATTTCAGTTATATCTCTGTAAAACTAAAAAACCAAAATAACAAATTTCAACCGGACAGAAATATCTTGGCATTTCCGGAAGCAGGTCGGGGTAATTGCTTGCCCTATGCATTAGCGCCTCCGTCGCTTTCCTTCGAGATGAAAAAATAAAAATGAAAAAAGGTCTTCGCTTTGAATCTGTTTTGGATTTCTTGATTTTCTTCGCTAAAAAAGAGTGATTTTACTTTTACACAATTACAGTCGTCGGCGACCCAATCAAACTAAACGGCGACCCACTTTTGGGTCGCGAGCCAGGAGTTGAGAAGCACTGTTCTACACAATAAAATGATTATTAAATCTTTCAATTTAGCATTGATCCAGAAATTCGTACCGCCAAAAGTATTCCTATACGTTGAATTTTTGACAGGATTTTGTTATTTTCTAGATATTCAATTTTGATTTAGAACTGCTTTTCAAAAACGTCATGTAATGGGTTTTTTAAAAAATAATATAACTTTTTCGATTTCCATCTAATTGTAAACCAATGCTTTAGGCCTATAGGTGACAAAAAGCACCTTTCAACACGATTAAAATCAATATTTTTATTTTAATCTGACTTCTAAATGGTGTCCGATGCGCAGATATAGCCTACTGCATATACGAGTATGCGTTGAATGCAATTTTTTAAACTTTTTCTACCCTGAGTTGAGGTGAGCCCAATTGACTTATAACTACGGTCCGCTAAAGTCAATCAAGTCAAAATTTTTCGAACTTTGTACGTCATAAAACTTACAAAACGTCAGTTTGGATTGCTTAGGAGTCTTTTTATTGAGTTTTATAATAATTAGGTCAAAATGAAGTCCAAATTCACGTCATTAAATTTTATTTTTAAAAAATCACTTCTCGCTTATTTTTGAAATTTTTCGAGAAATTATAAATACTTTTATTAATTATTTTGTATTGCACTTTTTATCAGAATATTCTAAAAATTTCGGGGCTGCGACCCTTGGCGTCTAACTTAAAATGTTTCGCCCTGCTTCTCTTTATAAGTTCTACATCAGCAATATTAGTTTTGCATGTTTTACAATATTCCACCAACATTTGAATTTTTCCTGGAGACTTTTAGCCTTTCAACCACCGCAATTTTCAATTTAATTAAGAATCCTTAATCAATGTCACATTTTATCCACAATATAATCGTAACCGCATAATTCTGTGGTCAATTTTCCGTTTTTCGCAAGTTTTAATCTTTGTTATGACATAATCTCTTCATGGCCAAGTAATACTGTATAGTCGGTAAGCCCCAATTAATTTATTGGCAAGCTGTTTATGATTGTTTAAATTGTTTTTTTATCAATTGTAATCTTTGGCACGTGTCAAGCAGGTTAAGAGCACGTGACTTCGGCTTCTAGAATCTTCTTTTTTTCTAGCAATTGTTAAAGAATCACCAATGGAATTTTTTCATTTAACACGAAGACTTTTAATAAAATAATCAGTTCGCCGTCGCAATTCTCTCATTGGCTGTTTCAGTAAATGCGAACTACGACTGATACGTAGTAAATTCTATTTTAATCATCAATTTCCACTTTCTCGTAATTTCTACCGTAATCTAGCGCCACGTGACGCGATCTTATATAAACGTGCATTTTGTTTTCATTTCATCCCAGTCCAAACTTCAGTTGAGTTATTCCAATTGATTGACAAGTGTTGGAATCGTTTTGCGCCTGTGTGACCGTAATTAATTCCATAGAGAGATACAGTAGAATTTTTCAATAGAAACTTCTATAACAGGCCAAAATCTTTCCTTCAAAATAATGTCAAAAAAATGGCCCTACTTATAACCGATTAAGCTTGACATGGTCCGCGCTTCAAAGCATTTTAACCACGCTGTTAAATAAGAATACGGTGGAGAAAAACAAAAAAAATTAAAGTGATAGAAGCCAAATTACTTTTTTTGTTAAGATCTATATTTTCGGCACGTTGCGACAGGTTTCAACTGTGCTTCAATAAACTACTGTATTTTTATATTTTTAAAAAGTTATATAATTCGCCATATTTACTTCTTTTATCTGCCTCTGCTTGGTAGCTGCTTTTTTCTCGCGCTGCTTTCAACCTCTCTCGTTTTTTCCAACCTTCATCTTTGTTAAACGGAAGATCCCAAAATCCCCTGTTAAAATTACATTTTTTTCGATACGTTCTTCAATTAAAAATTTGAATATGTAAATACGTTTGCATTTCTAAACATTATCAGTCTATGCAAACCAAAAATTATCAGTACCGTCAGTGATGGCTTTGCAAAAACGGGGACCAGATCCAAGAAAGAAAAAGAGGCCACAGTTAATGAAGTGTCGTTAAGTTGTATTGCTTGACAGTTGCTCTACGTATTGCGCTTTTGATGCTTTTCTGCGAGTCAAGAGGGTGAATATAGAGATGAAATAATACCTACGTGACAAATGAAGACTTTTTTCGGTCGTTACTTGAATTGAATAACTTTTTCTCGACAAACAAGTGAAGACAGAAAAAGAAAGATAAATATTTCCAAAAAATCCCATGGGTTTGTCTCTTCCTTACAAGTAAGCCTAAATCTGCCCTGGTGCAATTATTTCAAGAAAGCCCATTTTTGTTTAAATAGGAGTCAATTTTTTTAAATTTTTTGGAAAGCCTGATGCAGTTGTTCTGTTTACTTCATACTAAACCCATCACTGAGTACAGTCAAAAAAAAACCTAAAAGATGTTGTAAACTATTAGTGGTTCTCAACCTTTTTGCAAGCACGTACCATATAGAAATTTTTCTTTACACTACATACCACAAAGTTTATTAAAAAGATAATTATTTAGATTATGAATATGGAAATAGAATATAGTGTGATGGTTGTATCTGCTTTTTCCCCACAATTTACTTTATGCGGAAACCCATTGCACTAACTGCACATCGCAAATCATGGAAAGGCGATACAAAGCGATTCAGCTTTTGTTTTTAAAGAGAAGCACTGCTCATACCCCCACGTGAAGGAGAATACTATGGTAGCACTTGAGAAATAGTTTTTAAAGTCGGAGTTGCTAAGTAGAGGTTATTGTTAGCCAAATATTGGTGGTGGAGCATTCTTTGTGTTTGATTTTAGCAGCTTCATCACATTCCAACGCGTAGGGTTAGATGAACAAAGTATAAATTTAAAAAAATGGCAAGAACTATCTATGCTTGAAACATAATGCATGAACACCGTTTTAAACAGTTTTAGATGGCGGCCAATTTCTTGATATATCTTTTTGTTGGGTCGTTTTTACAATGAGAAAAAATGTCTGAACATTCGGTAGCTTATTGTTCGGCTTCTTTGTCTATTGGTCTAGGTCTAGCTTTCGTACAGATATGTACTTGCATTGTCAAAACAAAATAAGCAATTAAGCTGTTTGGACCTTAAAACAAATTCATAGATTCAGAGTGTCAAAAATATCCGATAAGTAGCTCGTTACAAGATAAACTTAAGATTAATCAAATGATGATTTTTTTGTTGGTAAAATTCGAGAAACTCTTTTCTTAATTCAAAAACTTTTTTTACTATATTTCCTTGTGACAGCCAACGTAGATTTGTATAGAAAAGGAGCTATTTGTTTTTCAAAATATTCATAACATCATTGTACATTCAAACACAAACAATGGACACGCAGCAATATTATGACAGACACTATAGTCAAATTAAACTACTGTACAGCTTGCGCTTTGAAATTGGCTAAAATAATTGCGGCGCAAATTTTTACGAAACTTTTTCAAAAATTTAACGCCAAAGTACACACTCTAATTATGGCGATAATGTTATAATCTATGAAAAGAAAAAAAATAGCTTAAATGTATTTATTAGAGTAACACCAATGAATATCTAGAAAATACAATTTAATCCGAGTTTTGGATTCTTTTGAAATCTAAAAACCATTCACGTACCACTTAAAACGGTTCGAGTACCACTAGCGGTTTTCTCTTGAGTAAAAACGACTGACAACTTTTATTTTTGAAATGCTATATTGTTACTTTAAAAAACTATTTAATTTTTAAAAAAGACGAACAATTTAAGGGTTCTTACGTTCCAAGAGACTTGTATGTTTTTTCGGCCCAGATTGGAGTTTTCGGTTTTCCTTTAACTTGCCAGTTTTTATAAGATGAATCGTACGCAGTGACTTTTCCTTGATCACTCATCCGTTTTTTATGGTCTCTTTCAAGTATTTGATTCCTATCTTGTATTAACCTAAATAGATTAAAATTAAATTTGAAATCTTTTGCTGTTGTTGATACCAGGTATATTATTAATATCTTTGCTCATGTTCTTCTGGTAAAATTAGAGTCTAAATTGCTGTTAAAACTTTATTAAGATAAAAGCAATAATTAAAACTTGACGTTTCGGTATGCTATAAACTCAGTAAATCTTCTTTAGGAGATTATATGAAGCATAAACATCATCGGCAATGAAATCATAGCGATGCAAAAAAAGAGAAAAAGGAAAATAACATTTGTAATCTATAACGACTTTGCGAAATCATCATATGCATTCATGGCTTTAATAGGGTGCAAACGGAGCGGCCGCACCAGGTTCCCCCTAAGATACATCAAAAAGTGGCCCCCCTACACAAGAAATTGCTCTATTTCTTCATAGTAGTACCAGGACGTCGATGGCAAGTCAAACAGAAAAGAAAAAAATAGTTGAAAAAAACCAAAAAAAGGGC
Source organism: Diplosoma virens (assembly GCA_963680785.1). Taxonomy (NCBI): domain Eukaryota; kingdom Metazoa; phylum Chordata; class Ascidiacea; order Aplousobranchia; family Didemnidae; genus Diplosoma; species Diplosoma virens. The sequence continues at coordinate 11,009,871 of OY796896.1, forward strand.
TTGTTAGGTTGTTGTCACTTGTGTTTGTGAAAATGTGGAAGTGCAGACCTTTTTTAGAGATCACAATGTCTTGAGGCAGTAGAAAGTGCTCTCCAAGCTTTGGATCACCCAACAGTGGCCCCCCTAAATTGAGGACCTTTTTTTTTTTAGAGATCACTTTTGATTTTATATCTTAAAAATGACTTCAGCAACCTTTTTTTATTCAAAAATAATAGCAAGCAAAATTCAGCATTTCATTTAGTTTGTAAATTTTTTTTTTTTTTAATTAAACAGCTGAACGTTTTCGACTATCATCAGTCCTTATCAAAGCATCTAAAATTGTTTAAAACCATCTAAAAATTTTTATCCATAAACGACAATTACAATCAATTAAAATATATAAAAAACAACAATTTTCTCAAGTTTATGCTGTCACTGTTATTACTAATTCAATTTATAGGCAATGACAATTACACAAAACAACGTCAGAATTCACAGAGAAAAAAAGGAGAAAAAAGAGAAAAAAAAAATAATAATGCAAACCACATAACTAAATTAGAAGAGTTGTAGTAAAAAAGACGAGCCATTTTCATACAGTTGTTTATTTAATTTAGGTTGATGTTTTTTAATTAGTAACGTTTCGTGAATTTTACAATCATAATCTGAGGAACATTTCTTTATAACACTAAAACGATGTATTAAGCTATCCATATCTTTTTTATTACACAAATTGCATTCAATAATATGATCTTTTATTTTGCTTTTGACCGAAGAGCCTAAATTTAAGTGTTCCTTTACTCTTGTTACCACATGACGTGTTGACTTACCGATGTAAGTCAGACCCGCATCACACGGGCACGAAAAGTGATAAACAACATTTGATAACAAAAGCGCAGGTGTGTTAGATTTTAAATTGAAATAGTTTCCAACTTTGCAAGTTTTATATATAGGTGTTAAGTGCACGGCAGAGAATTTCCAAATTAGTTTCGAAATGTCTTTTGCGAATATGTGAGATTGTTTCCCCACATATAGAATTTCAACTGTAATGTTTTCTTTGTTGGTAGGTTGCGTCTGATTTAAATTTGTTTGTCTACTATTCATAAATTGGTAAAAAACTTTATCGAAAAAATAATTTGGATATCCATTATTACAGAACATTGATCTTAATTTTTCTACTTCATTTTTGAATAGATGGCAATCAGAACAAATATTTTTGGCACGATTTAGCATACAACTAATTAAGTTTGATTTCAACTTTAACGGGCAAATTGCTTTGAAATTCAGAAAAACACCAGTATGAGACGGTTTTCTCCAAATCCACGACTGTAAATTATTATTGTGTATTTTAAGTTCCATGTCTAAAAAGGGGAGAGTATTAGTAGACTTTTCCATTGTAAATTGCAAATTTTTATGTTGTGAATTTAATCTATCTAAAATATTATTGAATGCAATTTGTGTAATAAAAAGATATGGATAGCTTAATACATCGTTTTAGTGTTATAAAGAAATGTTCCTCAGATTACGACTGTAAAATTCACGAAACGTTACTAATTAAAAAACATCAACCTAAATTAAATAAACAACTGTATGAAAATGGCTCGTCTTTTTTACTACAACTCTTCTAATTTAGTTATGTGGTTTGCATTATTATTTTTTTTTTCTCTTTTTTCTCCTTTTTTTCTCTGTGAATTCTGACGTTGTTTTGTGTAATTGTCATTGCCTATAAATTGAATTAGTAATAACAGTGACAGCATAAACTTGAGAAAATTGTTGTTTTTTATATATTTTAATTGATTGTAATTGTCGTTTATGGTTAAAAATTTTCAGATGGTTTTAAACAATTTTAGATGCTTTGCTAAGGACTGATGATAGTCTGATGATAGTCGAAAACGTTCAGCTGTTTAATTAAAAAAAAAAAAAAAAATTTACAAACTAAATGAAATGCTGAATTTTGCTTGCTATTATTTTTAAATGGATTTTAAAAATTATTTCTCTTCCTAAACCTTTTTTTAGTACCCTAAATAGTGTCCCCGTCTTACGTTCCTTGTACCAGGGGCCCCCTTTTTGTAAGACCATCACTGATCACATGGATTGAAATAATTCAAAAATTTTGGCAAAAGAAACAGATTATACAAAAATAATATTTTTAAAGTTTTTTTTCATTTAAATAATCATGCTTTCAATGACAAAACCAATTGTTTTTATCCAACTGCTTATTAAAATTATAAAATTTTTAAATAATTAAAATCCGTTAGATGTCGTTATAAATTACAAATTTTCTTTTTTTTTTCTATTTTCGCACCGTTATGATTTCATTGCCGATGATGTTTACGTTTTATTTAATCTCCTGAAGAAAATTTAATGATTTTATAGTATATCGAAACGTCGAGTTTTAATTATTGTTTTTATCTTCGAACAAATATTTAACAGCAGTTTAGACTCAAATTTTACCAGAAGAACATGAACAAAGATTTTTAAATTTTTTGCTGTATTTAATAGGAAAAATTGCGTCGAAAATATTTTCGTTTTTGTCTTGTGTCGGATTTTAAAAAAACAAAGAAAACAGTACTTATCAAATCAAATACAGTCTTATCAGAAACAATATTATTGTCATAGAGCTCTTTTGCCATAGCCTTAAAATTTTTTATATTAGTTTTGTTTTTAGAGATTAGGATGTTTTTATTCAGCTTTTCTTTCTTATGTTCACCAAAGTTATATTACAAGTTTCTCATTTAATAAAAGTAAAAAACCTTTCTCTTTACTTTGTAAAATTTTCTCCAACATTATCGTTAGGAATGTCGGCATTTTGTGCGATATTCTCTTGAAAGTGAATTTTTTCCGGAGGCGATTGTGGTTGCATGGTTTCGCATTGATTACGGCAGGAACTTTTTTCTTTCTTCGGCGGAGTAGCAGGTTTCGTTTCTGATTACAAACCCACAGCTCAGTATAGGCTTAAATATAAATGAAAACAATGCTGTTAAACTGGGGTTCCGTGGACTTTCCCGTTGATTTTTTAAAATTGAGGCTCCGCAAAATTCGAAAAATTAGCTTACAGGTTTCGCAATAAAAACAAAGTTTAATGAATTAAAAGAGTCTAGAAGCGGAGTTTTGTAAGTTGACTCGTCGCTACTCTTTTTCTAGTTCCAGCTTTGAAATTTTGATAAAAATTATTAGAAAATAAACAAATAAAAAAACATCAAAGGAGCTGGGCCTAAATGAATAAAGAAAAAATAAAACAGCCAAATATACCGCATATTAGGGCTATTACTTATACTACAGGTGTTAAAGCTCATAATTTGCTCTTCTCGCCAGTGTTCGAAAGTCACTGTGCACTTTTCTAATAATTTTTTTTATATTTCAGATTTTAATTCATTATTATTCATATTATAACCCCAATATGGTTTTAACAACGGAAGAAAGTGTATGGCTCATCGAACACGTATTCCGAGAGGGTGATAGATACACAGATTTAGTGTGACAGCGGTTTGCTGAAAAATTCCCAGATAAACCTGTTCCACATCGCAACGCAGTTTGTAACCTTGTTGATAAGTTTCGGGAAATAGGATCAGTGTATGATGCCGAACGCTGTGGAAGGCCAGCAAAGCTATCGGAGGAGAAACTGTTGGACATTTCTGACAGTATGCTGCAGAGTCCTTCAAAATCATTACAAAAATTAGCTCAGCAGCATGGTATTGGTCTTGCAACTGCTCATAAGGCCATCAGAAGGCAATTAAAGCTCTTCTCATACAAAATAATGGCAGTGCAAGAACTGAAAATCACTGATCATAAGAAACGATCACGCTATTGCAGATGGTTTAACCCATTTATCGAAGAGAATACGGCTGATGTGTTAGATGTGACCTTTTTCACCGACGAAGCATGGTTCCATCTCTCAGATTACGTTAATTCGCAAAATTCAAGATTGTGGTTATCTGATAATCCTCACAGTTTGCACGAAACACCCTAAGAAGGTTGGTATGTGGGTTGCGATTTCCAGACGTAGAATTGTTGGCGCTATTTTCTTTATGAACACAATAAACAGCGAGCGCTATTGTTCGGATATTATTCACGCCTTCATCGGTCAGATGACAAGTGATGAAATCAATTACTCATGGTTTCAACAGGATGGTGCTACTGCCCACACATCTGGCAGATCTATGAATTTATTAAAGGAATTCTTTGGAGACCGCATTATTTCGGAAGACGTGTGGCCCCCACGTTCACCAGATCTGAACCCACCACACATTTATCTATGGGGAGCAGCAAAATCTGCAGTGTATCGAGATCGTCCGCGCACGCTGGATGATTTGCAAGCAGTAATAACAGCATTCAAAGCAATGCTACCATGGGTTCACCACCGCTGTGTCGGTGCCTCGTAAATGGCTGTGTTGCCAAGGCCCAATGTTGCTGAGATAAACACGGCAAGCTTTCGGGACACGCTTCGGCGTAGAAAACTAACAAATTAAAAGCTTTGGCTGGGTTTTTTGTTATTGAAAATATGAATCCATGCCTGACTTTACCTTACTTTGTCGGCTGCGTGGTCGAGTAGTCAGAGCACCGGCATTGCGATCAACATAGTCTCGGTTCAAAACCTACTCGCGCCTTTCTGTCGTGTCCTTGGGAAAGACACTTTACGGCACTTTCCCTGCTTGGTGGTCTTGGCAAGCAGTTCTAAATTTAATCATATCTCAATAAAACTATATTTCCGGAAGCAGGTCGGGGTAATTGCTTGCCCTATGTATTAGCGCCTCCATGGCTTTCTTACAAGTCAGGCGGTTGAATGTAGAGATAAAAAATATAGAGAAATAAAAAATACAGACATTAAAGCTGAAAAATATAGTCTTTCAATTCTAATTTAAAAGCATTTGTAATTCTAATGGCTTTAACTTGAAGACAAGAAAAGTCCATCACATTGTTTTACCTGGTTTCTTTCCTTTTCTTGCTTCCGCAAAAGCCAACTCACGAGCTCTTAAAAGAGGCACTTGTTTTTCATGTACACCAGGGGCACATTCTGGAGGCTTTTCAAAATCTACAGCCTGCCAGTAGCGATAGTCTTTGAGATAATTATTGATCATTTCTTTGTGGGCAGCACAGTTATAAGGATATTCGTTTGCTCTAAAAATTGATTTTTAAATAAGACTTGTTCATGGATTCTTTAAAGATAAATAGCCAGCATATTGCTAAATGGGAACTTTTTTTAGCAAATGCTACGAGTTTGTTAATCAAGTAGCCTACCAAAAAATTTTTGTCGTTATGTTTTACATGATACCCCAGGGTTGTGGTTTTGCGAACAAATCCTTTAAGCAAACAATAATGCTCTCCTCTTTAATTTTAGAAATTTATTATTCCTTTACTAATGTTATTAGCATAGAACGAAACTTCTTTTCCTGCACCTAATGGACTTTTGATAAATTAAAAGCAAAATGTTAAGAAAATTAAAAGTTGTCTATTTCATTAAAGATGTTAAAAAATTTTAATATCAAAAACCGGCGCCGTTTGAAATCCCGGATGTAAAAGTTCCGGTTGTTAATATTCTGAATGTTTTAATAAAAAATTTTTATGAAGATATTTACGAGTATTTGCATGCACGAGTATAAGATAAGGGTTAGAGTTAGTAAAAACTGATTTATCATGCATTTATTTGTCACTCAAAATTAGAAATTTCGACATTCGGGATTTTCACAAACGGGATTGTGACTTACGCCCGTATAAACATGGTCGAAGAAAATATATCATGTTCTTTGTTTCTATTTAAAAATGGATGCGATGCATAGTCTCCAAAAGTTAATAAAATTACCTTCTAGCCTCGTCGTAAAGTCTATTTTCTTCTGCTTTGATGTCTTCTTCATCTTTTTTTGGAGAACGATTTTGCAACTCTAAGGAACTTTTACAGGTTAACTTACAAAAAACAAATTTTCTCTTTAATCAGTTGCACGTTAAGCTTAGTTAGGTTGGATAAATACGACACCAGTTTTATATACTGCTCATATTGTACATAACTGTGAAAATATTTTTTTGGAAGCTTTTACTTTTTGGTTTCCATAAATTAAGAAAAAGAGATTTAACCCTAATTTTGTTAAAATTTGAGTAATAAAGATTACAGAGTTTTCAAAATAATCAAAATATTTCAAACTTTACCCAAAAGTCCATCATACATATCATTGAGGAAATTTTTGTCCTGTGGCGAAAGGTTATTGTAAATCATTTTGTTTTTTTGATCCGGTCTACCCTTTAAGTTATACTTTTTTCGAGGGGTTGCACTGGTCGCAGGTCGGGGTTTTTTGGGAGTCCTCGGCGGTGTTGGTGGGAGCGATGTTTGTTGAGATATAAGTGCTTCACTAAAAACATGTTTTTTATGTAATTAGCCTGAACTTTTTCAGAAAGTAAATTTATTTAAAATTTCTTTTTTAAGGTATAGTATCAGTAGTGCGCTGAGTGTAGAAAGCGGTGTTTCGGTGGCTAAAGTGGTTAATGTACGAGTAATTTTGTTCAAAATTTGCTATTATCACATTGATGTGCTCGATCAAAAAGCAGCTGAAATCTGTTTTTGATGGCAGTGCTTTCAAGTAGTTTTAATTTATAAGTATATAATTTTTAAAAAACTAAAAGTTCAAACCAAAATGTCAAGAGGACAGAAAAATATTTGAAAAGCAAATTGAGGTGATCGCTTTAGATTTTCTGCAAGTTTAACGCCTACAACGCTCACTAGCTAAATGGAAAAATAAATAGAAGACATTGGGAAACGTGTTTACAAAACTTTATTTGTAGGCTTCTGTAAAAAACAACATAGCCTATAAAACCAAGGTTTTTGATTGAAACAACATTACTTTTCTTCTGCAACAATTTTATTTTCAGCAATTCCAATGGAATTGATTTCAAAATAAAAACTTTTATAGTTGAAGAAAGCGGTTTGTGTCTTATGTTAATGTGTGTTAATGTTTAACGTTTAATGTTTTACGTTAATTTGTGTTAATGTTTTAAGCGGCTTGTTTAAAAAAAAACTTTTATGTTCGATTGATATTCTTTTTTTTTATTTGTTTTCTTTAGGTCTATAACAATTTGCATTTTGTGCGATGAACTTAACCCAACATCAATTGTAGGTTCTCAGTTTCTCACAACTTTACTCGAAAATTCGAAAGGACCAGTTAACTAGGTAACCCAAATAGTGCTACGACAGTTCATGGAACGACACTTGATCGAAACGACTCTTGATCGAACGACACTTGATCGAAACGACCCTTGATCGAACGACATTTGATCGAAACGACATTTGATTGAAACGACACTTGATCGAAACGACATTTGATCGAAATGACAGTTAATAAAAAAAAGGGATTTACTTTTGTATGTTTCTACGATTAAACAATCTCTTTGTTACTGTAAATTAGATTCATAAAAAGCAGAGGTCATTACTGAGAAGACAGTTTGTTTTATTTTTTATAATTTTTCATCAATGTCAAGGTAAGGGTTTCTTAACAAGGTCCCTGGGCAAAGCATTTTTAGGGGGCAAAAAAGTAGATTTCTTGTCACGGTCATGTTTCGTTAGATGTCTATTGCTGCCATTTTTGCATTATTTTAACGTTGTAGTCAGTTATTTAAGAGAAGGGGTCATCTGTGCCATGGCCCCACCTCTGCACACCCCTTGCAGAAATCAATGACAGATTAAAAAATAAATTTTTTTTTTTTTTAGAGATTATTATGTTTGTGGGATAAAAAATCGACAAAATTGGGACAGATTCAAAGTGTTTTTTAGAGATCACTATGTTTTTGGGACAAAAAATTGACAAAATTGGGACAGATTCAAAATTGTAAATGTCCTCGATGTTCTGTGTTAGCAGAACAACTTGATCTACGGTTGACTTCCCGCGTCGGAACCCAGCCTGCTCTTTAGGGAGCAGTGGATCGATTAATGGCTCAACACGGGCGTAGATAAGCCTCTCGAGGATCTTATAGGGGACACAGAGCAGAGATATCGGTAGATAACTCTTTGGATCGGCTACGGGCTTCACTGGCTTTGGGATAGCGACTACAAGCGCTCTTTTCCAGATCTTGGGAATTTTGAGTCGGCGCAAACAGGAAGAAAGAAAGTCACGTAACCAGGACTTCAAAGCAGCTTCAGCATGGAGTATAAGCTCTGGGCAAATGAAATTAGGTGCCGGAGCTTTACCTGATTTTAAATGTTGGAGGGCAGCAGTAAATTCTCTCTGTGAAAAAGTGTTCGAGATATTTACTGGGTCTGGTGTTGTGGCCCTCCGAAGGTCAGACACTTCTTGAGAGACAAGTCGAGATGACTTGCGGTCAACAGCCTTGTATCTCCCATTTCTAACCAGTTAAGATGCAATAGCTTTGGCTGAAACGGAATAGTGACGTGTCGTGACCTACCAGTACGGTTGTTCAAAATACTCCATGCTTTTCGACTAGAGTATAAAAAGTCAATGCTCCGAACTGCCTCGGACCATCGATCCCTCCGCTTCTTGTCAAGCTTGGCAAGCAGAGCTGTAGCAGCCAAACTTAAGTCATCTCCCTGAGGAGACTGCAGGAAAGTTTTATAGAGGGATTCACACTCTGCTTGCCAACGCGGAACATAGTTATTTCGATACCCGCGTGGAATAGTTTTTTTGGCTGCTTTCTTAATGGTGTTACAGAAGTCCTGGTAAGCCGCATCCACATCAAGTGAATCAGGCGGCAACAAAGGAATAAGGCGGCAACAAAGTCTTTGCCAAATTATTTGTCAAAGCAATGTAATGACTCCATTTGGCCTTGCGGAAGTTTACATCGCTTAACAGTCATAGCAAACCTTGGTGGTGTAATAAGCGAAGGTTGATGTTGTGACCTGAGGAACTTTTCAAGGATACGTCTATCCGGTAAGCGACTGTTTGGACCGACGCTAGCGAAAGCTAGATCCGGAATAGTGCCATTGTTCCAGCGGCCGGAGTAAAATCTGGCGGTGTTCTTGGCATTATATAGGAAGGCAAGACAATTAATACTTGCCCAGTCAGCCAAGCACTCACCATCCGGACTGTTATCATCGTAACCCCAGTCAGTATGACAACAGTTAAAATAGCCAGCATAATGACATGGGTGAGGAAACATTGGGAGATCCAGGGATTGCAATCGCGTTGGCGGTGATTTGTAGACGTTGACTATTTTATAGCCATCAACGTCCACACACAATTACTCGATCTCCGATGTCGGTGGAGATTGGTCCAAAAGCGTGTATCTTAGCGCTCTGGGACAAACGTGGCAAGGCCATGCTTCCTGCTTAAAGAAGACCCAGCTAGTTGGTAGTTTGGAAGTACCAACTTCTCTGCATTAGTGCAGTGGGTCTCCTGTAGTAGGATGACGAGTGCCTCAGACTGCAGAGCGAGGTGACGAAGAACGTTCATCTTGCTTGTAGTGAGGCCTTCGATGTTCAGCTGGAGAATAGTGGGTCTTCGGAACTTGATGGCAATGTGCTTTGAAAAAAGCAGTTTTATCCAGGCATTGGCCCCGTCCTGTAAAGGACGTTTGCCAATTAGTAGACCCACGCTGAACATCGGAATGGGTGGATAACCTTTCGTTTTGGTAGGTTTGGTTTCAGTCTGTCATTTTGAACACCAATGAACAGACGTACTCCGGCCCAGGCTGCGAGAAAGCACCTACCATCTGGGCCCACTAACTGTATAAGAACAACTTGCAGACAAAATATATTAAGTGAGTGGTGATGTCAATTACGCAACAAATAAATCAATAAAACAAACAAAGAATACTCCTGCCAACGCTTGTAGTGGAAACAAGCCATAACTTTCAATCTGCTGCTGAATTTAGATTTTTAGCGTTGTACGGTACTTTTTTATGATTTTTGACCAATTTCAATCCATCTCGCGGTTTACACGATGTAGAGCGATGCCATAGTCAACTTTGACTATCAAGTACAGCAATTCTCTAGACAGGCATATTCAATCTTTTTTTCGACAGGTTGAATATAAATCTCATATTGTTGACGCCTGGTTTAACACAAATATTTGCGAATAAAACTTCATTTTTTGGAAAAATATGTTAAAAGTGAAAATAACGAATTGGTAACAATTCACAAAGGTTACGCGCACTCATTTGGGGAAAGACTGTTTGCAATGTGATAGAACTTGAAAAACAATCAAATAAAATAATACGCCAACATTTAGTTACAAATCAATGGGTTTTTGAATATCACCGATCTTCACAAACTTTTGTAACATTTTCTTTCGGGAAATTCCAACAATTTCAAGTTGACCTATTAAAGAAGAGATGGTGCCAGCTCAAATTCTTAAAACCATAGTGAGGACTAAAAAGTCTTTACTTCCATTAAAAATCTGTTTTGGTCATTTTGTCCTTTAACTTCGATTCAGAAATTGTTGTACAAGTTTTAAAAAAGATTAGAAGCTAAAAAGGCTGTAAAAAATCATCGACTAGGATAAAATTTTTATAAAAGGAGCTTCAACCCCTTTGGGTTTCAGCGATAGATTCCAAATCTTGCCTTTTATTACTAATAAAACAGCTTTAGTTTTCAAAGCGTGTTCTACAAGATATCGATGCGTTCTTCCTCCAACGGTTTCAATAAAAATTAACGAAAGTGTTTCGATTGCAAAATAAAGCTTGAATAAATTTTTGGTTGTACAAAACTTTAAAATGACCAATGGTATTGACAATGTTTCCCTCAATACTATTGATTAAAAGTTTGATATTTTTCTTGCTAAGTAATTTTGTGTAGTCCACAATTCACCATCAATAATTTGCACTTTTTACTTTCAAATTCCCGCTAGACTTGATCGCAAAAAAGCTTTACAAAAGACTATTTTGGGGATGCATGGGTCTAATGCTTAAATAAGTTTTGATTTCAGAAAGGAAAATTTTTTTTAGTAATACAGGGCGTTCGGTGACCTTCGGTTACATTTCAGTGGCGTTCGGTGACCTCTGAGACTAGTCATGCAATTAGCATGCCAAAACCAGGTCATAAAATTAGGTATAATCAAGACTAATTTTTGTCCTAGGTTCAATATGATTTGTAAAAAAAAAGGTGAACATTTGAAGTCATTCCCTGGTAATGCACTTTTTGTCCTCAAAATGCAGTGATCTCTAAAGAAAAAACAGGTCATCACGTGAGATCGCTCTGGGTAATGCAATTTTTGTCCTAGAAATGCAGTGATCTCTAAAAAAAAAAAAAAAGGTCATTGCCTGAAATCATTCCGAGTAATGCACTTTTGGTCCTCAAAATATAGTGATTTTTAACGAAAAGACAGATCGTCGCTTAAAATCGTTCAGGGGAATGCACTTTTTGTCCTAGAAATACAGCGATCTCTAAAAAAAAAGGTCATTGTCTGAAATCATTCCGAGTAATGCAGCGATCTCCAAACAAAAAAAAGAAGGTCATCACTTCTAACCAGTCTCCGATTTCTTACTTTTCGAACTAAATTCACGATATTCTCTAAAAATAACACAAAAAAATAGGTCTTCATCTCGGATCGAACTTTTATCTCAAACAAATAATATTCCTCATGGAATTCAATAATATCTACCTCATCGCGCAAAAGATTGGGTCATGCAACGCATGACCTTGCATGCCCTGACCGCACGCCACTGTTGTATTTAAAGACGTCACTTAAAAAAAAACTTTATTCGTTTTGTAACTCATCAACTTGTCCTGGATCTTACAATAGAAAAAAGTAGTACATTCAAGCTAAAATAAACTTTTGTTGTTTTATTTAATCAGAGCATAAAATTTGTTTGCACTGTTTTTGTATTTAAGGTTTTTAAAAGCACCAATTTGCTTAACCCATGGCAAACAACTTTTGCAAAACACACTACACGAAATTTTAGTTTTTCTCTATTTCTTACATTAAATCATAATATACAGTCTTTGTCTTTGAAGTTTAGTTTGCGGACAATGATCTTCATTGAACAGCTGATCGGCTTTCAAACTGCAAACCAGCGGCGGAAACTACGTAATGGAAATAAAACAATTAAAAGTTTTAGTTTTTGAAGGGAAAGTGCGAAAACCGTCGTTAATGGAATTGTCTAGCCAAAGTCTAAAATGGCATCCTTCAGTGAAAACGATTTTACCTGCGCACACGTTGAACACTTGGAGTGGATGAGACGCTCTGAACCGCTGACTGGTCTAGTTCTTTGTGCTGCTTCACTTCCATCTGAGCGGCGTTTAATTTGTGCTGTTTGATTTTTTTTTGATCGACGTTATTTATCATTTGCTGAAGGTCTCGAATTCGCGTCAACTCGGCACTGTCTTCGTCCAGGTCGCAGCTGTTGCGACGCGTGACTTTTTTCGTCGCGCGATTTTCCTGAATCGAACCAGCAGAATCACAGCACAAGGCTTCGCGTTTTTTTGGCGGATGAACGGCGGTTGAAATAGTCTCAGATGAAGCGACGGTTCTTAGGTAGTGATTAGAACCCTTTCGTCCAATATGATCTCTAATAAACGCCATTTTCGAATGCATGCTCTGCGAGCGCTCTATCTCGGTGTCACTGTGATGCTGGTAAGCCCTGACAGCGGGGCTTACTTTTTGTTCTTTCGGCCGTTCGCAAAGGGCCACTGGTTGAGCTTTTAGCGTCCGATGAAGCTCTTGGTTATCGAACCACTCGTCGGCGTATGGGTCGTACGGCTGGAGTTTTTCAACAGTTTTTCCGTCAAAAGTCTAAAAATCAGCAAGAAGTTGTCAAATATGTGTAAGTATAAGCCAAGTATATTGTCAAATATGTAAGTATAAGTATATTGTCAAATTTGTAAGCAAGAAGTATAAGGCAAGCCAAGTTTATGTTGAAAATTAAAGTTTTTGATAAAAATCGTCCGGATTTAAAAAAATTTATTTGAAGACAAATATGTAAGCCGAACAAGTTACTATCCAAACAGTTTCTTGAAGTTGAAATAATGAGATGCAATTTTTTATTGGGCAGTAATTTGTTTTCGTTTAAAAAGATTTGTATCAACATAAAAGTTTTTATGAAAAAATTCGATCTGTCATTACGAGGAGAAAAATTAGACTATTAACAGGTAATTATTAAAGAAGAAAGTCTCAAACTCAAATTAATCTGTGGAATAAATACAAAGTTATGAGAGTTGAACTAAAGTATTTAGCTTCCTTTAAAAATCCTATGTGTTCAACGCCATAAATAGAAAAAAATCTTCATAACAAAACAGAGGTAAAAAATGAATTCACTAAAGATTAGAAATGGAAAAAAGCCTCCACTCTTTCTTACGATTCATCATAATGCAGGGAGCCGAAAAGTATTTTTGATGACCCTTTTTCGGAGAATAAGACAGTCATCATTTTGTTGTCTTCTTCACAGTAATTTTTACTAAAAAGCCTGTGCTCATAAAAATAAATCGTTTTCGTAAAAAGTGCTGCAGAATGTTTTGGTGGACTGCATGATTGAGATTCATGATTTAAAGTAGTTTTTTAGTACTTTTCAGAAAATATTTAAAAATTTCTTTTACTTGACAATGCGCACAATTTATTTCCAATGATACCAAAAATATGTCTTGGTGAATTATGAGCAACCACAAATAGTTTTAAAAATAAAATTAGCAAATTTGACCCTTACCCCCGTAAAACAAACGCAGGGATAGCCATCCATTGGAAGAGCGTTTTTGACTCGATTTAACATATTTTGAGAATACATTGAAACCGATACATTATCGTATTTCGAAGATGCACAATTCCAGTCTCTAAATTTTTCATTGTACTCTGTTTTAACACCAGGGCGTCCATATTTACCGTATCTAAAAAATAATTCCTTTAATAAGTTGCAACTTTATCTGGTATCAATTGCAAGAGGCATTTTTCATTATTATTAAGGCCCGTTTCCACTACAAGCGTGGAAAAGAGCATTCTTTGTTTGTTTTATTGATTTTTTTTGCGCTCGCTTCAATTTTAACCGCTCGCTTCAATCGAAGATCAATAAAAGAAACAAAGAATGCTCTTTTCCACGCTCGTAGTGAAAACGGGCCTTTATAATCATGAAATTATCATTTTTCCTTGAATTGCATTAGAACGTCGGAGGGATTGAATTTGAAGCAATAGTCAAGCGATTTACTCGACCTATTTTTTGACACAAGATTGCTGCTCGGTTCAAAATCTTTCTTTTTTTTATTTTTAGCTTTTACCTTAACATGACTATGATTTAGAGCTGCTTCTTTATGTACATTTTCCAAGGACTCAGAAGAATCACTAGAGTAAGGGTCCAACCGACACATCCCGGGGGTTATTTATATAGCGTCCGTTTCACTCGACTATGCTGCAATATTTTTACTATTGGCTACCTAATATTACCGGATATTAGAAGACATTTTGATTTTTCAAGTGTTTAAGCAGTATTTTGCACCTTTTTTTTATCAGTAAGTGAAGTCACGAGTTAGTTTTATGTCTCAGATTAAACCAAGTATGAACAAAGCTGCATAATTCTACATACAGTAGAAAAACTTTTGAAAAAATAATACCGAGTTTGATTGTTATATTATTGCAAAAAAAAATATTACAAAAAAAGTAAAAAACTGTTTTGCAGGTTGTTGAATGCTCTGTTTTTGACCCTCCAAAATTTAAATATATATTTTAACACCTTAAGACAAAATAAATTGCATAAACTAGGAATGGGCAAACTACGGCTCGCGAAAGTCACAAGCAAATAACTTGACCGTCTCTTCGCTTTCCTTTAAGATGATCTCTAAAAAAAGGTCATCACTTTCAAACAATTTCATGTTAATTTTCGCTGTAAGTACTAGTGAGGCCCTCAATCAAACTTATCTTCTGAATGCGACCCGCGAGCTAAAAAGTTTGCCTACCCCTGGTATAAATATAGGCATTAAAATTAAAAATGAAGAATGCTGAATCCATTATGGCTGCTTTTTTCAATTGTTGTCTGGTTGAAAAAACAACCTCTTTACCGAAACTTTATTTTAGAATTAGCAGCAAAAGAGGTACACCAGTAAAAGATCTTCGGCAGATCGAAAGGTATCGTTTAAAAATATTGAAATTAAAATTAGACATAAAATTTTTTGAAACTTGCGCTAATCTTGAAATTTGCCCACAATTCCTTAAATTCAAAGCACCAAACCTCAAGATTTATAGGAACACAAAAGATTTGTATCGTGTAATCGTTCTTAAAAAGTTAAAAAAAATATAGGCATACTTAAAAAGCTTTTCTCTTCTAATGTATCCAACTCTAGGAAAAGGACTTTGACATCCTATTTTACATTTCCTCGGAGCAGGTTTTTCCGGCACGAATGCAATCATGTTCTTAGATTATTAAAGTTAAAAAAAAATAAGAATAATTTTTTACAAAAAAACTTAGGCAGGTAAAACTATGACGTCACAGTCAGATTTCTACTAAAAAATTTGTGACAGTACAAGTATCGATAATAATTTTTTGCCAGAGATTTAAGTGACTGATTGTTGTCCAAATAATATTGCTTAAATTTACATAGCTATCAAAAACTTGGATATTACTAAATCAATAGAAGTACGGTCGATACTAATAAAAAAAATAAAAAAACTAATTAGTGCGAGATATGGTGAAATGTTTTCGAGAAAATTTTGTCCTCTTGTCATTATTAAATGCTATCAGCAGTGGCGGCTTGTGCATTGGAGCTGCAGAGCTACAGCACCTTAAATATCAGTGCAGCAGTTGTAAATATTATTAGATATTACCAGCAACGCTTAAAAATTAATAAATATAATTTACAATAACAATGTTGCGAAATCAGTGCTTTAAAAGTGCTCAATAACAAAGTTAGAGCTCCAAATTAAAAACTGGCAAAAGTCACGGAAATTAAAACATAGCTAAAACCCAACAGACTGTTTCACCCATAAAAGGGATCATCAGGAGTATCTTATTCAAATAGAATCTTAATGATTTGAATAAGATATTTGAATAAGATACTTCTATTTGAATAAAATACCCCTGATGATCCCTTTTATGTGTGAAACAGTCTGTGGGATTTTAGCTATGTTTTAATTTCCGTGACTTTGCCAGTTTTTAATTATAATTTATATATATATTATAGTATAATTAATAATTATAATTTTTTAAGCGTTGCTGATAATACTTACAGCCGCTGCACAGATATTTAAGGTGTTGCAGCTCTGCAGCTCCAATGCGCGTGCCGCCACTGGCTATAGGTCTATTTATCCTCCTGAATTGCAGGAAAATGTTGGAGACGCTATTTATACAGCAATTTTCAAACAATTACCCCGACATGTATCCGGAGACGCCGAGATATCGCTGTCCAGTTGTAAGTTTTTATTTACAGGTATGATCAAAATTTAGAGCTGCTTGCTAAGACAGCCAAGTAGAAAAAAGCACGGTTAAGTGTCTTTCTTAAGAACACAACACAATAGCATCGGTAGGTTTTGAACCGCTACCGCATTGATCACGTTCGCCATCAACAACGGCGCTCTCAATCATTTGACCCCCCTTCTGAATATTATTTTGAATAAAATTTTTCTTTTTGTTTGCTTCGAATAGGACGCTTTTTAGATATAGTCGTGTAGCACATTTTTTCAAACAAATAATACTGAATAGCAATGTATAGGTAAAATCAAACACAATTATCAAACGCAAAGTAGTTATTACATGTGCATGGTGCAAGTGCATAATGAAGAACGGTCCAAGTTCGGGCCACTTTTTTATTAATCTCTATATTTATCTTCTTGACTCGCAGAAAAGGGACTAAAGCGCTAATACGTAAGGCAAGCAGTTACCCGACCTGCTTCCGAAAATACCAAGATATTGCTGTCCGCTTGAAATATTTTATTTTGTTTTTTAGTTTTTGCAGAGATAGGCTACTGCATATTCAAATTTAGAATTGCTTGCCAAGACCACCAAAAAGAGGAAAGTGCCATGAAGTGTCTTCTTAAAGGCCACAACAGAATGGCGCGAGTAGGTTTTGAACAGCAACCATATTGATCACAATCACGGCACTCTGATCATCGACCATGCTGTCGACTATTTTTTAAATTTTTGTAGTACTTGATGGTCGTAGTTTCTTAGAAATTGTCTCAAAGAATGCGAAAAACGGTTGTTAGGACTTTTGTTCATTTTCACTTGATTTTAATGTTAGGCAAAATAAAGTTTGTTTGGATGGAAGGAGGACGAGAAGGATCTTCTTTAGTTTTTACTTTATTTTTTTATTGTTTCATGTTTTAAACGCTGATGCAGGTCAAATCTACTTAAAAAAATTTGCCATGTAGGCCTAATGTAGTGTTAGATTTTACATAGCTGTATTCTTTTACGTGCGAATTGAGAGGTGGATTTGCTGACAACTGCCGTTTAACTTTTTGTAGATAGTGGAAGAAATGGAAGTAACTGGTTTGATCATGTTCTAAACACGGACAAAGCAGTTTGTTTGAAAGCCGCATAACAATAACTGAAAGCCACAAAAAGTTTGATGTACTTAAACAGAAAAGGTTAATTAATTTATAGGCTGGGCATACAGACAATAATATAGAGATAAAAAAAAAAATTGCTTTTTTATTGCTTGCGGGGGGGTTGAAAAAAGTCCCATCATTAAATCGTAATTCTACGTTTCTCTTAGCAGAAATTACTTGCTTTATTTTAAAAATCGACTTTACTAACCCGGTATGATTCAAAAACAATTATGTCGCTTCGGTTTTGCATACCACTGAAAGCCATTAAAACATATCGCTAAATTTATAACTAAAAAAAACAATTCCTTCTAATATTGTATTGTGGTTCTTGTATTTTTCATCGTATTAAATTGGCTTGTTGTGGTTCCATGAAAACCAAAGGCGCCGGAAGCGGGGGGGCAATTACCCCCCCTGCCTTTTAATATTCTGAAAACACGGGGCCACAGGGGGGCAGATTGCGCCTTTTGAATTTTGTCTTACAGAAATATTTTTAGATCTGCTCTACATTTAACCTATGTAATCTCGATCACCATCAAATGGAACAATGTTTCTAAAATTAAAGACATCCGTAAATCATGGTACAATAATGAAAGTCGCGAAAATCGTAAGGTTTAGGTAGTGATGGATTTTGAGTGAGGCGAATGAGGCAGATGTTTGTTTAGAGTGAAAGAACGATTTTGAGTGAAGACCTTTGATTTTGGGACGAAATAGGAAAATCAGAGATCGACTACAAGTGAAGACCTTTTTTTTTTTTTTTCTTAGAGAACAATATGAATTTGGGGCGAAAACAGGAAAATTGGAGATCGACTAGAAGTGAAGACCTTTTTTTTTTTTTAGAGAACACTATGATTTTGGGGCGAAAACAGGAAAATTGGAGATCGACCACAAGTGAAGACCTTTTTTTTTAGAAAATACGCTAATTTGATTGCGACATGGTTGCTATAAACGACTTTTGTTGGAGTGCCTTTTTTTGAAATTTGCCCCCCTGGAAAAAAACTCCGGCGCCTCTGATGAAAACTAAGCACGTCTGCCTGTTACTTGGTCCACTTATTATCATAAAAAAATTAATTTTTGTTTTACAGAACCCAAAGGAATTTTGAGATTTTTTAAGATAAAAACAGTTAACATTTTAACATTATAAAAGCAAAAGATTTAGACCGCAAAATTATCCGGATTTTTTTGTTTAATTGTATTGCTACAAAAATACATTACTCAAGCATGATTGAGACATTTGCCATTGGCTTTCGCTCCATTTAAGAATTCTACAGTGACTTCTCGACCGTACAATTCGTATACATAAATTAATCAACTTAAGCAGCAAAAAAAAGCAGATCTATGCGAGTTCGATGCAGTTTTAAAATTAAACTGGCCGCACGGACTTATTTTTCTGAATGCATTACTGAATTTTCTATGGAAAAATCCTACTTGTATCATGCAATAAGTGTTCATTATCAACGGTTGCAAACATATTTTATTGACATTATCTCAAGTTCTTGTTTTGAATTTAGTATCCAGGACAATGACCTTGATTTCAATAATTTTAGAAGCGCACGGTCGACGGTAAACCTTCTTGTTTTGTTTCAACTTTAAACTTTTACTTGCTCTAGTTAAATTTTGTTGGGTGTATCAAATAAACGAAAACAGCAAACTGCTGCCAGACTTTGGTGAAAATCAAATCGAAATAACCCACTGTGTTACTTGAAGCAATTGGGTGCCAACTTGCATGTTGCAAGATGGATTGATAAAGAAAGCTTACAAGTGTTTCTAAAATTCTTTATTAAATGCCATTTAAATAATTTGATACTCTTTTAAGCCGTATGTTTTTTCTAGGTTTTCTTTAAGTGAATTAATTTTTGGCTTTTTTTCTTCCTTTATCATTTTCGAAAAATGGCTGTTAGATATTTCTATAATTGTCGGATCGTAAGCAGTTCTGAGTGTCGGTAAAAAATCGTTTTCTTCATTTGAATACAATTTACAAGAAACAAAAAATGGAGATGCACAAACCTCTAACTCGATCACACTACCCGAAAAGCAATTTAAAAACAACACAAACAAGATCGAGTTTCCCTTTAAAAAGGAAACTGTATGTCAATTAGTAAACAAATGCTTTTTTCACAGATAATATTGAAAGTTTGCACCCAAGACGTAATGCAGCAGCAGAGCAAAACTGTTGATACTACATAAAGAAAAGCGACGAGACAAATCATACGCAATAACATGTCCTAAATACAATATTGTCCGAGTGCTGGGAAGCCACAAAATGGTATATTTCAATACCCGATACGCAATCATGCAAGTCGTCAGAGTACCGAGTTCAGGCACTCGTTTGCTCCAACTCCGAAGCGGCCGCCGACGAAGTTCCCTGTTCCGGTTCCTCATCGTTATAAATGTTCTCAGCCATCTGCCACACTTGCATGATGTTGTCCTCGGACACGGAACACACAACCCACGGCTCGTTGTGGTTCCACGAAAAGTCGGATATTTTGGCCGTGTGGCCGCCGTGCACAAACAGAAGCTCGGGGGGACCGTCCTCGGCGTCTTCCGCGCTTTGTTCCTCCCCGATCTTGCTAAGGTCCCACACGTTGAGCCTTCTATCCGTTCCGCTGGAGGCCAGGATTGTTTCGTTATGAGGAGACCATTGGACCTGAGGCAAGATATTAATAAGTAGCGTGGTGAAGAAGTGACGTTTTGATGGCAACCGCGTCGAGATGATCCCGGTTCGATTCCTACCCTCGTCAAACTGCTACGTTGTAAGACCTTTACAGCGTTTTCCTCCGCGTGGGATCTTAATAGGCAGCTCTAATTTACAATTTTATCAACGCATAAAAACTAAAAAAAATAAAGACTTTAACCGAGCAAAAATAGTTGGCATCGTGGTCGAGTGGTTAAGAGCTCCGTGATTGTGATTGACAAGACATGGTCTCGGTTCAAAACCTCCTCGTGCCATTCTGTTGTGTCCTTGGGAAAGACACTTTACGGCACTTTCCTCTGCTTACCAGTCTTAGCAAGAAGTTTTAAATTTTAGTCAGATCTTTATAACACTAAATAACCAAAATAAATAATTTCAACCGGATATCTTCGCAATATCTTGGCATCTCAGGAAGCAGGTCGGGGTATTTGCTTGCCCTAGGTCTAGAGCCTCCGTCGCTTTCCTGCGAGTCAGAAGGTTAAATATAGAAATAAAAATAAATCTTTTATCTTTCAAAGCAAGTCGTTTGCAGTTGTCTATGATGATGTTGTTTTGTGAGTTCAAAGGGTAAATAGATATAATCACAAAAATTGTTTCCGATTAACTACGTCGTTATTTAGTGGAAAAACACACGGACGCGGAGTTCACAGTTCGTCTCTCGCGCTAAAAAATCACGAATAGTCATAAAAGAAATTACGTTATCAATGGTTCTAAGAATTATAGTGGATTTTACACGTGACCTAATCTTTCGTGTTCAAAAGTAGGTTTGTTGCAAACTCTATAGCACGTTATGTAAAAAAATAAAACTAAAACCAAACAATGTACCTGAAAAATTTCATCTTTGTGAGACTCAAACGAATGGAGTTTTAATTTTAAATTTCTCAAATCCCACAGTGCAACAGTTTTATCAGCAGAACCAGTAGCAAGAATGTACTCGCTGTATGGATTGAATGAAAGACAGTTTACTTCAGCAGTGTGTGCATCCACAACATGACTTGGTTTGGTACAAATATTGGAGCGTGTATCCCAAACCATCAACTTCTGGTCGTCTGCTACTGATCCAAACAAGCTCTCATGAAGCAAATGCCATGAGACATCTTCAACAACAGCTGTATGGCCTGTGTAAACTGTCTGAGCATCCAAAATTCTTCCTTCTCTTGGCGTGCTACCAACATCCCATAGACAAATGGTATGATCATCAGAAGCACTTAACAAGTGACCACTTAAATTTGGATTCCATGATAAACCGTATCTAATAAAAAAGCACCATATTTTTAAAACTTTTCGGGATTGAATTGCTGGCAGACAAGCAAAAATAAATTACAAAAAACATAATTTTTTACAGTATTTTTTTTTTTTTTTTTGACTCAACCAAGAACAGAATAGTCTAATTTTTTAGTATTAGTATTAGCCTCTTAGCAACAAATACTTATGCAAATGATAACATTAATGACAATTTTAATTAGTGAAAGCAACAAGTGAGAATTTAAAAAATGACTATTATATAATATAACACTTACCCTTCTTTTTGATGACCTCGAAGTCGAAGATCAGGGCAACATTCTCCACTTGGGTCAGGTTTACTGGGATGCTTTGTGTAATCAAATACCAGAACATCACTAGAAGGTGTTTTTGTGCCAATAATATATGGATTTTGAGGCATAAATCTTGCTCGGTTGACTTCTCCTTCATGATTAATTTTTATTTCAATTTCAATTTTTCCACTAACTGAGCCAAATCCACCAAATTCACCACGCTCACTATCATAATGGGAAGCATCAAATTGAGCATCATCAGTTGGCAATTGAACACTGGCAATAATCAGGTGATTTTGCTCATCAGATGTGTGAGTCCCAAGAATAAGACGATGCAGGGTGTAATCTTTTCCTTCTGGTTTAGTAACATCAGGAAGCCATTGACATGTTAGACTAGGCCATTCCAAAGCATGAGTCATAACTAAATCATACAGAAAAGGAGTGTTTTTTTTCCATATTTTATATTCTTCATTTATTACTCTTTCTTCTACGACATCATCATAATTTCCCTCTTTTTCTCCCATTGCTTGATTTGATTAAATTTGTCTGTATAAGCAAAATGATATGCATTAAAATTATTTAACATATTTGGCAAAATAACAAAAAACTGCTTGATAATGCAAAGACTGAGCCATTTAACCTTATATATTTTGCATACAATCAATTGTAACATAAAAATTGATAAAACTTAAAATTAAAATGGATCAAATTAAATATTTACCAATTATAACAGAATTGGACCAATTTTTTTAAAAGCAATTATATTTCTGTTAGCATAAAATAATTTCAATCAAAAGTTTTAACTCAAAAATCCTAATAATTAAAGAAAAAAGTTGTCATAAATTAATTAAGTTGCAGTAAAATGAGACAAAAAATAGGCAAAAAAAGAAATGCATACAACAAAGATGGCAGATTTTCATAAAAGCTGATCTAAATAAATTACAGCAATTAAATGCAATTGACATAGCTTATTAAACTTTTAAAAATTTTGCCTTGATGAAATGTAAGAATGTAAGAAACACTACAAATTAAAAAAAAATTTCTATAACTTTATTTTTCAATTTTTGTCCTACTTAATATTAATTTTGCATTACCTTTGTTTAAGTTCAAACATTAATTCAACATAGTTTAATAAAATACCAGAAAATTTTCTAAATAAAAAACTAACTTAACTTTAAAGTTTCTTAATTTAAAAAAACCAATGAAAGTTTTCAACTGATTTTATCAATATATTTTTTTTTATTGATTATAAGTATACATTATGGTTATTTCAAGGCCTGTGTCAAGAGGTCAGGTACCAGACTTCAAATTTTTTAAATTCTAAGGTCAAGTAATGGCTTTTTTCACATCAAATGTCATATTATCATTTTTACATGATGTCTTCACAATTAACATGGCATAAAAATAAAAATACTGAAGAATGAATCACTATGCTCAGGGTTGATTCCTGGTTCTAACTGGTTTTCCTATAGAATAGCAGGTTATAAATGCTATAAATACTTCAAATATCTGAAAATCACAAAATTTAAAGCTAGATCTGGAAATTAAGATGTGGCTAACTCTTTTTTGATAGCTATTTTATAAACCTAATGAGATATCACAGAAAAGTTGCTTGCAACATAAAAAATATTAAAAGATCATTTAATATTTTTTAGATTGCAAGCAACACAAAAATTAACTCTTTTGCTCTGAGTGTTTTTTCAGTACCGAACAAGACAAAAATTTTTTCTAAGTTTATTAATTAGTTTCAATTATATTTGCTTAAAGAGCAATTCAAAGTTTATATCATCTAAAAGGTTGTTTCCTTGTGATTAAAATGATATGCAATTTATAGAAATTGAATAAAAAATGAGTTAGTAATAAATAAAAGTATTGACTCTAGTTTTCCTTCAAAAATTGTCTTTTTTTCTTCTTAAAAAGAGTGTGGCAAAATTTTTAAACTTTTTTAGTCACTAACAATAGCTAAAGATATAAACTTAACATTGGAAAAAAAGTTTTTCAAAAAGAGAAGAAATGAATGACTTATTCAAAAAAAAGCAATCAACATATTTACATATTTTTGAGCACGCAAGTGATATTGACAAAATTGTGTGTGTTTGCATGTGGCTCTAAAAGTCACGTTATCCAATTGAAGTGAAAAAGCCAGAGAACTAAATAATCGCACAATAAAAGAAGATTTTCCATGTCGAAACGCAAACAATTGTCTGTGCAGCAAATCATCTGCAGTCACTAATCCTTTGCATTGAAACGTAGCACTGCACTAATTTGCATGCTATGCATGCAATGCAAAACAGGAAGCCGATTGAGTCAGTTCCCCAGACTGAAAGAGTTAAAAAATAGAGTCTCTTAAATAAGTCACCATAAGCAATTTTTTTCAGTAAAACTAACCTGGAATCCCCTCTAAAGCACTAGGATGGAATAAAAAAAACAAGAGGAAAAGGACCTCTTCAAAAAGTGATAGTAACCACAGGGGAGACCAGATTAGTTTCACAAACAAAGATTGTTTATGGTGACTTTTTGAAGAGACCCAAAAAATTTAGGCTGTTAGCAGAAAAAAAAATCACAGTCAATAAAGATTTAAAGGTACTTTATTTACATTGGCTTAAATTAGATTAAATAGAATTGTTAAAATTTACTGAAAATTTAATGCAAGTTCAATATAATCCAGACCAAAACCACTCTTAATTAAGCTAATCTAACTCTAACTTAGCTTAAATTTTTGAGTCACATTAAGAAACGACCTTAACTGATCTATTTTCATGAAACTAACTAGGAATCTCTCTACAGCACCAGGAGGAAAAAAGAAACCAAGAGAAAATAAACCTTTTCAAAAAGCAATAGTAACCCCAGAAGAAATCCTGGGTTAGTATCACTAATGAAAATTACTCATGGTCATTTCTTGAAAAGACCAAGTTTTTTTAGCATGTCTGGTTTCCAGTCCTAACCTTAATTTTGGATGCTAAGTATGTTTTTAAAAACCTGCTACTATTTTATAATAAAACTTTTAAAATGTTTTAATTAAAAATTAAACTTGAGTGCAAAAATCCATCCAATGTCTTTCCTTGCAGCAACACAAATTATCAAAGACATTAATCAGCAAAGCGATTGAAAGATTAAAAGTGCCGTGATTGGGATTCATATGGTTGCAGTTTAAAACATACTTGGAGAGACAAAGAGTATGTAAGAAGATGATGGAAATGGAGTTACCAGGAAAGAGGAAAAGAGGGAGACCAAAGAGAAGATTTTTAGATATGGTAAAAGAAGATATGGAGGAAGTTGGTGCGAAGGAGACAAACATTGAAGACAGAAAGATGTGGAGAATGATGATATGCTGTGGCCACCCCTGACTAAAGGAAAAGGCCGAAAGGAGAAGAAGCAGTTTAAAACATACTTGTACCATCATGTTGTATCCTTAGGAAAGACATGACACTTTATCCTGCTTGGCAGTCTTGGTAAGCAGTTCTAAAATTTAAGTCATATCTTTAAAAAACTAAAAAAACAAAAAAAATTCAACCAAATAGCAATATTTTGGCATGTACAGAAGCAGGTCAAGATAATTGCTTGCCTTATATATTAGTGCTTCTGTCACTTTTCTCGAATCAGGAAGATAAACATAGAGATAAAAAAATGAAATCAACTAAAATGATTATTTTGCAATAGACTTTTAAAAATTGGCAGTAGACACTGCCTTATTAAAAAAGAGTATAATAAATATAAAAAAGAGCTAAAAAAAAATGAATAAAAATTCAATTATTTAATCAATGTTAAAATAAAATCTTAAAAAAATTATGAAAAATTAAAGATATAATTTTTTATATTTAATTTTAATTATATCTTTAATTTTTCTTTATTTATTATTGGAAGTTAAATTTTACATAGTAATTTTTATTTATATCTTTGAAAATACAACACTATGGTGCTTTGTACACATGCCAACACACTAATAGATGAGGAAAAAAAGAAAGAAACAAGTCAAAACAAGATTCAACAAACAAAGTGTAATGCT
This sequence comes from Diplosoma virens, assembly GCA_963680785.1. Lineage (NCBI taxonomy): Eukaryota > Metazoa > Chordata > Ascidiacea > Aplousobranchia > Didemnidae > Diplosoma > Diplosoma virens. Next base: position 11,035,473 of record OY796896.1, read on the forward strand.
CAGTATACAAGTGAAGTAATACTGTGAAGGTCAAATTTTTTAAGACAGATTTTAAAACTAGATAGGATTGGAGCAGATACATTACAGATAATTTGCAAACAGTTTGTTACATTTTAACAATATCATGCAATGATAGTGTTGTGAAGATAGTAGACTGCAGCAAACTCATCACTTGCATCAGTATTTAGCACTACTGCAAACTCAATACATTTTTATTCAAGTTTTTAAAAAATTTGCCAGTCCAAGTTCAAGTTGAATTTATTTATTTTTAAATTTATGAGTTCAAGTTCAAGTTATATTCTACACTGTAAAAATCAAATGCTTGATTAAGCCTACTTACACAATAACTTAACCCTCTTTGAAAAATTAGAAAGCTACCCTCAAGAAAAATAATGAAATTGACTGTCATTAACACAATAAAACAAATTCATTTAATGAGTTTAACTTAAACCAAAAATGAATATAAATTGATAATTAAGTTGTCCAATCAAAAATGTACAACTCAGTTGTATTTGAAATTTAAGAATTTAATATCAAAAGTAAAATCCAAAATATCATTTATTCTTTTTTCAAACTTTTTCAATTAATGAATTAATGAACTCAGATTTGATCATACATTTTTTGAGTTCGAGTCCAACATTTTTTATTTTTTTCAGTTGAATTTTGAGTTTGGCAAAAAAGAATGAGTTCTTTGAATTTGAATTTGCAGCCCTAGCATTTAGTGAAATAAGAATAAAGAAAATTAGGTTTTTTCAGTAAGTCACCACAAGCAATTTTTGTTTCTGAAACTAACCAAGATCCTCTTGCAGTTACTATTGCTTCTTGAGAGATCTTTTTTCTCTAAGTATCTTTTTTATTTCATCCTGGTGCTAAAAGGAGGATTTCAGGTAAATTTCACCCAAAAAAATTGCTTACGATGACTTCTTAATGAGAACCAGAAAATTACCTTATTTTTCAAAACTTAATATTTTTTTGAATTTTTCTTAAAGCAAAATTTAGCAACAACAAATGATAATTGAATTTGATTAATTTTTGCTATTTAATTTAGCTATTTTCAGAAAAACCGTCCCTGATATTCTATGACATAAACTACAAAGCTACAATCATGATTTCATTTTCTTTGAAAATAAATCTTTAAGATAAAATTTACAAATATCTTTGTTTTCCCAAATAAACATGTTTAAAAAAATAATTTATTAGTGTTTAATAATATAATCATTAGTATTAAAATGTCATTCTTTCTATTAAATTTGACGACTAATACCTTGTTCTTCGTAAATCGAAATTTTTATGTTAGATGTTCCCGCAAAATTTTACATGACTGTATCTTTATTTCCACCTGGTGGCTAATCTAATTACGTCTGAAAGGAATATATTTTTGTAAAATTTAAGTTTTTTTTTCAACGTTTTAAACCAATGGGTATCAGAATAATAACACTCGGTAATCTCTTTTATTTTGATATTTTTAAATCAAAAATATAAAAACAAGTATGATAAAAATCATACACACTTCTTCAAAAACAAAGCTACTTGAGTTGAAACAAAACAAATCGCAATTACATTTTAAACCAAATCCGTTAAATTTTTGTCTTATGTATACACACAACTACAACTTTTTTTCTACTTGATTAGATGTTGTTAGAATTCTACAAAAACCTAAAATATTTCAAAAATTTTAGGAACAGAAAATTTTTTAAACGCATCCAAATTCATTTTAAAAACACGAGTTGTTAATTCACTTCTTTTTTTTTTAATCCGCCGGGATTAATAGTTTGAGTATTTGGTTTCATGATCAATTTTGTTGCTTTACTTAAATATCTTAATGCGGTTTGAAAAAGTTATCATCCAAAGCATAAGATGCTTTCACCGCAGAGGCGGAATCTATCATTCAGTATAATTTAAAAGAATAAACATTTATGTATAAACAAAAAGAAATTATTTTTTAATTTGTTAGAAAGGAACGTGCAGGTTGATAGCATATACGGTAGCTTTATTCAAAGAGCTTTTTTGTGTTTATTTAATGTCTGCTTTGTTTAGTTTATCCATTTCTTGCTTTGTCTACTTTTGTGATTTCAAAAGAATAATGAAATAATACAACAATGTTGATAGGCTACATTAGTAGTTTTTTTTAACTTAAGCAATGGTTTAATCAAGCTACTGATCATTTTATATAAAACTAAACAAAATTTACATGACAGTTGTACATTATGCACGTGATTGGGGTCTCTTCAAGAAGTCACCATAAATGATTTTTGTTTGTGAAACTAACCCAGATTCTCCTGCAGTTACTATTGCTTCTTGAGAGATCCTTTTTCTATTGGTTTCTTCTTTATTCCATCCTGGTGCTGAAAGGGAGATTCCAGGTTAGTTTCACCCAAAAAAATTGCTTACAGTGACTTCTTGAAGAGACCCCATGTATAAGTACCCTACTTGTTACCAGGTATAGTGTTTTCTTGCTATTTTTATTTTTTTATATATGTCTGTTTTTTTCTTTTTTTCTATTGCTATTATTTTATTAGCTATGTATAATTGTTTTAAGTATATACTGAAACATTTTCTTCCTGTACAACTTGTACACATTGTCTTTCCTTGCTTGTTAAAGTTCTTTGTTGTTGATGCTAGGGATCTCTTTAAGAAGTGACTGTAAAAAGACCATAGCTGTTTTTTGTCAATGAAACTAACCAGAAATATTTTTCCAAGAGGAAATAAAAAAGAAATCAAGAAAAAAAGTATCTTTTCAAGAAGCGATAGTGACCACAGGGGGATTCCGGTTTAGTTTTATTAACAAAATCCATTTGAAAATTTGAAGAATTCCGATGCTAGCACCATAGTGTTGTATATTAAATGAATAAATATAGCTTAATTCTGCATTTTTTAAAGTTATATCTTGTATTTACTTTTTGGATCATGCAACTTTTTTGCTGTTACATTTTTTAAACTGCTTCAAATTGCTTATGATAAAAATGTGGCAAGAAGGCTACATGATCCTCTGTTTTACATGTCAATATCATACAGAAAAAATACTTTAGCATAATCATGGGTATAATAGACTGAGATACAATGATCTAATATTTTTTCCTAACATTCTTAAAATTATTGTTATTACAAACAACATGCAATGGTACCAGAATTCAATGGTGCACTTACAAGTGAGGTGAAGGTCCACGTGCAAAAAGACAAACAGAACAAATGTTATACTCATATAAAACAAGTTTAATTATATTCCAAAGTGACAATAGAACCTGGGTTGAATTTTTTTAATGACATTTAAGCAGCATAAGATTGGTTTGAATAGCTTTATTTTCTCATATAAATACAAATAATTTTTTTAACCATCTGTATGAGGGTTCAAAGATGAAAGTTAAAGTTGGATCTGAATTTTCAGAAGAATTTTCTGCAGCAGTTGGTCTACATCAGGGATCTGTTTTGTCATCTTTGTTGTTTGCAATTGTGGTGAATGTTGTGGCAGAGAATGAGAGCAAAGGCTTAATGAAAGAGGTTTTGTATGCAGATGACATTGTACTGATGGTTGAAATGATGGAGGATCTGAAAGAAAGGTTTCTAAAATGGAGAAGTGCATTGGTGAGCAAGTGACTGAAGGTGAATCTTGAAAAGACGAAAGTGATGGTGTGTGGGTCAGAGGGTGAAGTCATACAAAGTGGAATAGACCCATGTGGAATATGTGGCAAAAGGTGACAGTCAACTCGGTACTATACACAAAATGTGACCAATGGATTCATGGAAGCTGTTCTAAGTTGAAGAAAGTAACTCCCAAGTGCAGTAAGATTTTTGTTTGTTGCAAATGTGAGAAAGTGACAAATGTTGCAGAAGAGCAATGGGAGGTATGTGTGATGAAGTGGAAACTGTGAAGGGATTTTGCTATATTAGGTTGAATGCCAGTGGAGGATGTGAAGCTGCAGTAACTGCAAGAACAAGAATGGGATTTAAGAAATTGAGAGAGTGTGGTGAGATACTGTTTGGAAAAAGATTCTCTTTGCGGATGAAAGGAAAGATAGATAAGAGCTGTGTAAGATTAGCTATGTTATATGAAAGCAAAACATGGTGTTTGAGAGAAAATGAAGTAGCTATTTTGAGAAGAGCAAAGAGATCAATGATCAGGGTGATGTGCAGTGTAAAGTTGGTGGACAAGAAGAATACAGAGAGCCTGATAAACATGTTGTGATTAAAGAAAGCAGCAGATAAGCTAGCAAAGGCAAATGATTTGAGGTCGTATGGTCATGTGTTTAGGATGACCTGAGGAAGATGTTTTGATAAAGGCAACGGTACATGAAGTGGATGGAAAATGTAAACAGGTTCGACCAAGGATGAAATGGAGGGAACAAGTCAAAAGAAGCATTAGAAGGGTTGGTTTAATGAAAGAATACATGGCAGATCAATGCAGGTAGAGACGAAGCAAGACAATTTGGCGGCGCAAATTTGTCAGCAAGCCAATTTGTCGGCGAGCCAATTTGGCGGGAAAATAAATAAAAATGATTTATTTACCTTCACTAGCGTTGAAGCGACAGCAAAAAAATTTTGTTATGTCACAAAGACAATTGAAAAGGCAATTGTAAATGTTCAGCTGATAAGAGCGAAAATTTTAATTTAAAGTTGTTAAATGCGTTAAATTTAACGATGTTTCTAGCCCAATATTTATCTACTTAAATTTACAATAGCTTAATTTCCAATATTTAAATTAAAAAAGGTACTTGAATAGTTAAATTTTCGAATCATGGTTGTTTAACATGCATCTTTTACAAAAAAGTACAATAATGTAGCTTACTACAAAGACGACAGATTAGAAGTTTTACGGGCGTACGAAGTTATGACGTCATAATAAGCGTTTTACTATATCAAAACAAATCTATTCTGGTCGGCACGCATAAACAGTTTTATTTTAACTATTTTTTTTTTAGTTCTAACGGTTTGTTTCGTCTATAGGGCTCGTCAGAAAGCAATCCAAAATTTGAAAAACAAATACAAAAAGTAAAGCTTAACAAAGCGGTAAAAAGTCGGGAAAAGAACTTAAAACAAAAAGAAAATTACGGCAGTGAATAAAAGTTAAAGCGGTTACAATTTGTTTAAATTAAATTTTAATGTGCAAATTTTTTTTCCGTTGCTAACGCTATTGTTTCCAAATTTGAATTTATTATGGCTAATATCATGATTAATGATTCTAGGATAGTGGGTACAGATAAACGGCGAAATTCGGCGGGATAAATGTGTATTTAATCTTTTCGTAATATAACTGAAAACAATTATTGTGGTGCAAATTTGAAGTTGCCATGCTTATTTATTACCTACGTGCTGACCATAAACGCCATCTTTTGTGATGTCACAAACTTCACACGCTTGCCAAAACTAGAACATTTTGGTTGCATTAATCGTAGCTGTGCAATTTACGACTTCTAAAAAACACTCCTTACCGGTATGAGAAAATGTTTAAAAATACAACGGGAACAAGTCGAAACAAAAGATACAAAAATTCTATCAGGTTGGTACAATAGAATAATAGAACGAATAAAAATTTTTAATTTTTTTAAAAGCATTTTAGGGCGCTCTGTTTGTTCCAATGAATTCGTTCGTTATTTGGAAACTTTATCGTAAGCAAAGGAAAAAAACTTTACACATTGAAATTTAATCAAACACGATTTGTAACCGCCTTATATACTATTTTGTAAGCTTTGCTATTTGGCTTGATCTAATCTTCTGTTTTGATTCTTGACAATTTTAATCACTGCCGCAATTTTTTTTGTTTTAAGTTCTTTTGCCGACTTTTTACCGCTTTGTTAAGCTTTACTTTTTGTATTTGTTTTTCAAATTTTGGATTGCTTTCAAGTTAGAATAAAACTGTTTATGCGTGCCGACCAGAATAGATTTGTTTTGATATAGTAAAACGCTTATTATGACGTCATAACTTCGTACGCCCGTAAAACTTCTAATCTGTCGTCTTTGTAGTAAGCTACATTATTGTACTTCTTTGTAAAAGATGCATGTTAAACGACCATGATTCGAAAATTTAACTATTCAAGTACCTTTTTTAATTTAAATATTGGAAATTAAGCTATTGTAAATTTAAGTAGATAAATATTGGGCTAGAAACATCGTTAAATTTAACGCATTTAACAACTTTAAATTAAAATTTTCGCTCTTATCAGCTGAACATTTACAATTGCCTTTTCAATTGTCTTTGTGACATAACAAAATTTTTTTGCTGTCGCTTCAACGCTAGTGAAGGTAAATCATTTATATTTATTTTCCCGCCAAATTGTCTCTCCGCCAAATTGTCGCGTACCCGGTAGAGAGAAGGTGTATGAGTTGCAGAAGTAGTGGGATGCATCCAGCCACCTCCAGTCACTGGGGATTAAACCAGATTAAAACTGGATTGATGATGGTGGTGATGATGACATTTTAATGCATCTCAGACAAGAACTATTCAATGCAATCATTTATTATTTATTATTAATTGCATTTTGATTTTTGAGTCTTTTTTATACTGATTAATTTATTCAGAGTTTTGTTATTGTCAAGAAATTTCCACATGTCAATTATTTATTAAGATAGCAATTGAATAAAAGTGACCAAATAATAAGCAATTTAAAAGATTTAGAATGCTTATTAACACTGTATTAATAATTGCTATATTATAATTATTGTAATGCATGATTGTACATTATAATTACCAATAGATTATGGATTAAATAGTAAAAAAATTTTTTAGTTCTATAATTTATCTATTTAACCTGATAGTTGTTTTAGAGGAAAAAGATTTTATATTAATTATTGTTTGATTAAGTTTACCTATTTACTCAGTTATCAAAACTTATGTTATTTCTTAAAAATTTAATCTTGAATGGATAAAACAATTTCCAAGTATGTTCAAGAAGCAAGAAAATGTTTATTATCTCAGAATTATGGAAAAGCATATGCTTTTTACTTACTGGTCTTTAAATTGTGTCCTCATATGCAAAGTATTCTAAAAGAAGGATTTTCTGCTGCTTGGAGAGAATGGAGTTCTCAACTTAGAGAGCTTGGACGAGTAAAAGATTTGTTTTCATTATATGAGCAAGGATGTGAAACATTTGTACAATGCGATATGCTTCATTTTCACATGGGAAATGCCTTGTATCATCTCAACATGAAATTAGAAGCAGTTCATATGTTTCGAAAAGCATTGATAATAAATGAAAATATGTTTGAAGCTCTAATCAGTTTGGAGAATGCTTGTCGTGGTATAATTGATAGTTGGCATTTTTCTATGTTAAATGATAAACAAAGAAACTCTTTTTTTGAAACTGCAATTACATCTTTAGTTAAACCTGATGATGAGATTCTAGACATTGGCTCAGGCACTGGTATTTTAAGTATGTTAGCTGTGAGGCATGGTGCCAAGAATGTCATTGCCTGTGAAATGTCAGAAGCATTACATTCAATTGCAGTAGAAACTGTTGAACTAAATAAAATGAATAATCAGATAGATGTTAGATGTTGTCATTCTTCCAAAATTTTGCAGGAATTAAAAGAACTTCAAAAATGTGAAAGTCAAAACAGTGGAAATAAATTTTCTTTTGTGATTACTGAGACAGTTGATGCAGGTTTACTTGGAGAAGGAATAATTGACATTTTGTGTCATGCTTGGAATCACCTGTTACTTTCTCCATGTAATGGAGGAAAAGTAATTCCAAATTCAGCTACATTATTTTGTTGTTTAATTGAATCTGAACCAATTCACAAAAAGCATGTACTATCAGGAAAAAATTGTTTTCCTGGGGTGATGTTTACAAGCGGTGTTGGCTTTAAAGAGATTACTTCTGATTGCGAAAATGATACCAATATTAACAGTTATCAAAAGAATGCAGCTGATGCATTTGCTCGAAGCATTATTGGTGATATAGAACCATATACATCTGAAACCTTGAAAAATCTTCCACATAAAGTTTTGTCCAATCCACAAAAAATTTTAAAAATAAATTTTAATGATCCTAAACTTGTTGAAACAATAGCAAAAGGTGAAATGAAAGATGTTCAAATTGACCATAGTATCATTGAGTCTGGCTGCATTGATGCCATTGCAGTTTGGTTTGATCTCGCGTTAAATGATAATTCAGATCCAATTGTTCTGAACACTGGCATTCATAGTTCTAATTGTTGGGATCAAGCTGTCTATCCAATTCGTTTTTATGATTTACAAAAGCTAGAATTTGTATCACAACGGTTAAAAGCCGAAGAAAATAATTTCTTCAGAACTCGTTTTCAAATATGTAGCGATTGTTTAGTGCTGGAGTCGATAACAAAGGAAAGCTCCGAAAGTTCGCATCAGTATCCACAATTATCAATAGGTTCTCCTTCCGACTTTCATATTTTGTTGCCTGACGAACAAATGCTGCGCCTAAATGACTCTTCGTTTTCTAACTTGTACTACCGCGCATTATGTGATCTAATGTGTATAAACGATTCATCATATACACTTATAGATATTTCAAACGGATTCGATTTAATTGCCATTAAAACTGCCCAAACTTCAAAAATAAAAGTTCATAAGTATTGCCAAACGAATTCGATTTATTCGGCGCTTTCTAAACTTGCCAAGAAATGTCAAATTGACGTGAAATTTCACAAAGACATACCCGCACAGGAAGAAGTCGAATTTGACCTGGGTTTGCTTCACGTCATAGAACCAAGCGGTTTGATCTCGCCCAACGCAATAAGCAATTTATGCAAAGTAAAATCATCCTTGTCTAAACGTGGTCGAATCATTCCAAATCGTGTGACGTTGGTTGTTCAATGCATTGAGTCTCAAGAACTGCTGACAAAGTGTATGGTTGTATCTGATGACAATACGTTAGGGTTAAAAATAGCCGAAACAATAAACGACTTTCGCGTTTCCACGCACAGTGATTTAGATGCAAATTCGCTCGCCTTTACCTGCTTGTCGAGTTCAATTGAGGCTTTGAGCTGGAACTTTAACGACGAAAGCGTAGACTCTCTCATGAATGTTCAAAAATCCGTGGTCATTAAAGTCACTGACCCCGGCATTCTTCACGCGATGTTGTTCTGGTTTCGAATTAACGTGCTCGGTGACGATGAACTTGTTACTCGCTCTCCAGCCAATCACTGGAAGCAGGCCGCGTACGTCTTTTCACCCAAGAAACAACTTTCTCTTGCACGCAACGATGAAATTGTCTTGAATGCTTCTTGCCGTGATGACTCGATATTGTTTCGCGTTTCAAGATACGGTGCTTGATATAAGACGTGAAATCGTTTTAATATTTTTAAACGTTGCACGTCATTGAAAAAAACCTAAAAATCCTGCAAAAAAATTTTAACAAATTGAAGTATTTCGATATCTCTCAAAAAAGTTTTGGGCGAATTTCTTGACAATTGCATAGCCTTGGCCTTTGTCCTGCGAGTTAGGTGCATTAATAGATGTGATATTATTGATTTTTTTCGTAAAAATTAGTAAATTACTCTACGCTGCAATGCTAAAAGAGTCGTCCAAATCACTTTGGCTTTTAAAATACTCAATTACCTGTCAAATCTATTAAACAAATACTCGCATAGTGATTTTCATTTCGCTTGCATATTAAACATGAAATCTTGCGCTTTTTCGTCTAGTGTTTCTTACTGGTCGTTCATTTTTTTCCTAATTAAGTTTATTTTTTAAATTGTTTCTAATATCAAGTTCGTTTACCTTATTAAAATCAAGTACTCCAAATGTTTTTCTGCCTTAAATATTTTAGTAAATAATTACGCTTTCTTCGAATTGAAGGATCATCTCTATTAACTTTCTACTGTAGTTTTCGGGCACTGTATATAGGCTTCGTGAAACTGCCGTAAACTGTACGACTTCGTTGGTTTACCGTACTTGTTATTCATGAATAAACCTTCTTTCTCACGACAGCGTAAAATTTGATTTGAAAGTGATACTAAAAAAGCCGGATGGTTAGATTGTTTGGCCAAGACATCGTGTCACACAAAAATTGCAGCGCTTAAATTTAACCCGTTAAATGCCATTGTAACCAATTGGTTACAAGTATTGATTCATCGGGCGAGTTCTGTTGTGACCAAATGGTACACGCTTCAGCGCGCTTGGGGTAACTTTAATATTTTTGTACGTACCAATGTTGAAATGTAGATGAAGAAAATGTTGCGATGAGACGTTGATAAATACAATCCTTTTTAAAAGAAAAAAGCACTTTTCAAAAAAATATCCTTTTAAAAATAAAAATCTCACCTTTAAAAATAGAACTTTACCTTTAAAAAAGTAAATAAATTCAATCTTTTATGAAAGAAAAAAATTTAACAGTGTTGCTTTGTATGATAGTCCACAAAGCATGATACACAAACTGGAATTCTGTATGCTTCACACCACCTGGGCACGACTTTTGGCTTCTGACCTGCTTTGTAGCAGACACGGCATAGTTTTCTTGCACGTCTTGTATCACTGATTGGCAAAGGCGCTAGGCTTTATATTAGTTTCCGATCACATAAAGCTCTCTATAATTTTTCTATGATATAGAGAAAATCGTATTTAAAGAGATAACTTCTAATTTTCTAATTTTTATTTCACACCTCTGCTACTGTTGGATAAAATTGGCCCACTTTCGTAATAATAAGGTGCGTTTTGGGGATAGCCGGGTAACAAAGGGGGCAGTTAAAAGGTTAAAATTAAGGTAAAACTTATTAAAACGCCCATTTCATGGACCACGCCTCTGGATGTTATATAAGTAAGCAATTTCTATTTACTATTTGACACTGAAAAATTTCAATCAGAGCATCAATATTAAGCGATGCTAGGTAGATTCTTTTTTTTCACAACTATTGTTAGGCTTGTCCGACGTGAAAGTTGTTTCTGTAGTACAATAGTTGCGCCGAATTCGTCAATACTCGCGTTGGTTTTTGTTTTTACTGAAAGTTTGAGTACAGTATTGTTTAATTTAAATACATGTTGAGTCTGAATAGTCGATTTTATCTCATTCTTTATAGAGGTTTTTCTAATGCAAAATCTAATAGAAAGCTGAATAATTTTAGTTTTTGATTGCAGCTTGCATAGCGAAAATCATCAATTTGGGATTAGAATTTCGCTTTTTGTAAGTTTTAGTGTGTGGCGGAGATATGGAATCGTTTTATGATCGAACTAATGTACTCTTAATTAAAAAGTTTTTTTTTTCTTTTGCCCTAGTTGGTGTAACTAAGCTCTAAGCAATTAGGTCACTTTTTTGTAAACCAGTATATAAAACTTTTAACAGCAATAGCTGTACGCAAGAGTGAGAACATAAACCGCTTAATCTTAGACTGCAAATTCTTGTTCTAAAACGAAGCACTAAAACATCCAGATTACATAAGTGTTTATATAAAAAATCGCGTTTTAAAATGTACACACTAGGCACTTGACAGGCACTAAATCATTTCGACTACATGCTGAATTCAAGTAAGGATTTGGCACAATTGGCAGGAATATAAAAAGTACCGTAAGAAAATCGACCGGAACACAGTAAGGAAGTCAATTGCATTTTAAAACCAAGCGTAGAAATAAAGTCGAATCAATACTGCATCGCGAAGCACCGATGATCACTGCAGAGGTGAAATCAAAACTCGTCGTGGGACCGAACCTGGCCGAAAGGCCGCTTGTATGCCCCCACTAAGTGAAACGTTTTGCTAGACTTGCTTTGGACCAGCACGATAAAAGGATGGTCGGCGTAGACGACAACCATTTTTTTATCCCGCGCCGCTTCGGCTCGCTCCTCCTCGACCGCGCCTCCTTTCTCGTCGACCTGCGACACATTGACACAATGGAAGCACGTTTAATCTCGATCAAACGACATTCGGCAAGAATAAAGCGGCACAGTTCGAAAAAAGAAATGAAACAAAATGAGATTAAAAAATCTCTTTGGGCAACGACGTCTTCGACTAGTCTAGAATTCCTCTCGATTGACTGTCCTAACTTCGCCTTCGGGCTGCTCGAGTAGTCCCATGAATAAAATATGGTTTGTGGGACGGTGACGGATCGCCCAGATAAATGGATGGTTCGCGTTGATGCGAGGGGGGATATGAATCGACCGCATCATTAGGCGAACGGAAGTATCGGCGGCTGCTACGGTGCCCTTTTCGTCCACCTGAAGTTATTATGTAAAGCTCGATCAACACGCGATCGAGAACATTTCACACCACTTTCTGATTTTAATTTCCGTTCGAGATCGTTGTTTCGGAACATAACGCCAAGTTTTTATCGACTTACAAATAGATATTTTACCACACCATGAAACAATCGCCTCAAATGATGGTGTTCAACCTAATTTCCTCTATAAAAAGATGACGCTGAATGGTTGTCTGGCTTCTCAAGAGTCTAGGTACCCCGGTTTTATTCGCATTAGGTGTAGCGATTTTTATTTCAGCTAATTTGTACGTAGAGATGAATTACTGTAATTATTTCAAAATATTTGCGTGACCACAGTTAAAGGTCAAACTCAAACCAACGCGTTAAAACAGCCATGATCGCTAACATGACAAAAAGCATACAAGAGTCTCAAAAGTCTGTAAGATTTGTGCAATCGTTAAATTCATAACCTAAGGCCTAAGCAAACAAAAACACTTACTTCGATGACAGCTTTGTGTAAAATTTGGTCGATGTAGAGACCCTCGACTAGCTTGGAAATTCCGCTCAAATCAGCTTTTCCAGAATCGAACGCATCGGTGACCCCCATGGCAGGAAGGATTTTGTGAAGCTCGAGAGTTTCTTCTAATTTAAATTTAGGAAGCGTGAGCTGGAAGACGAAGTAAAGTTGTGACAAAATACAAAGCCAATAAGAGAAAGATATAATATCATTATCTTTGCTTAACGTCGCTTTTTCTTAGTTGATGGATGGGGCAGATAAGTAAAACATAAATTTCTAATCATAAACGTAAAAACATTCAAATAAAAGCTACTTTAAAACTAAACACTGATGTTATAACTTGAAATCGTTTTACATTTTTTCACAAAAAGTCTCCTCTTCTTTAATAGAGCCATAGAGTTAGATTTTAATTAAAAAACAAAAGCCCACTTTGAATTTGACGAGAAATTCTAATTTTAGGTTTGTCGCACATTAGTTCAGCGGAAAACCTTTTATCCCTCAAAGAAATTTGCGTTAATTCGGGCCTATTACTTAACTGGCACATTTTTCCGAATTTAACTTCAAAACTCTAATAAATTTTCGGTGATACTTCAAATATACCGTACTTTTCTACAACTTCTTCAAGCAACAAACTTACATCAACACTTTCGTATTCGAGAGACGACAGCCACAAGGTGAGGTTTTCGTAAGTGAGCTGCTTTTCAACAGCGGCCAAGTCGAAGTTCTCCGGCAGCAGGATGAACATGCTAAAATCCTTTCCAGCATAATCGATCTCCACTATTTGCAGTGTGAGCGATGGGACATAACCGTAGCGAAACTTTCCTTGGGGAAAAAACGTTGTGTACAGTTATGGAGTAACATTAAGTGGAGACTGTTTCACAAACCATGTAATTTAGTTAGCGCAAGATTATTTTCGATTCGTGCCAAAATTTTTAATCAAAAACTATTCCGCACATGGCAGCACATGGCAGAAACGAGATTTTAAAATAGCAAACTTTGTTTCTCCCGCCCACAATGTACAAGAGAAGCTTTTCACTGATTTGTCGAATTGCAAGGGATTAAATTGCTGCGAAACAGCGTCGAAAAAACATCCAAAACTTAAACGTGTTAGGACGCGAGATTTTTTGTTCAGTATTAGGCCCCTTTTAGCTATTTACGTACAATAGATAGCTATTTGTCATATTTATATCTTGCATTAGCAAGCAACGAGTGATTTAAATTTAATTCATTTAATTCATGCATTTGCAAGCAAAAGGGTGAAGAAGTGCACTTTTTGCCCGAAGAGTGATTTAACCTCTGTAGGAATTAAAGTGAAAATCTGCAAAAATTTATTTAAACCTGCAAATCAGCAGGCACTTTTAGCTTTGATATTTAACTGAATAACATGATTAATCAGGTGATACAAGATCATTATTCTAGGTTCTTATCCCCCAGCAACTTTTCAAATAATAACATCTTCCTTAGCTTCCTTCCAGTAAACAAAATTCTTTATAACCTTGCCAAAGTTTAAAAACATTAGTTAATCTGCGTGAGCCAGCCGAAATTAAAGATTTATCACGTAGCAATTTAAGAAGCATATGCTGTTGTTATGCGGCTATTAACATAGACCCTATATGTGTGCAATACATAAGCTCATCCACTCACCACGCTGAAACATGAATGGAGTGTCCACTACTTTGTAATGGGAAATAAAAAACCCGCGCTTTTCTGTGTGGGACTCCTGAAATTGCGAGTGCCATTCTCCTTTGAAATAAATGGTGTTGGCAATAAGCATTCCAAGTTGGGGCGAAATACCGTCCTTGGTTATAATATGCGTAATTTTTCTTTCAGTAGTATTTTGAACCCATTCGTTTATTTCATCGGCGGCTGCTTGCGGGTTTCCAAAGTTAATCTGTAAAAGTATAATGATAAGTGGTTAAATGTCAGAATGGGCTTTTTCAACGTAATTTTGCAATCTTTATGGCAAGTTTTCAATGCAGTTGTTCCTTAAAGTACATAGCATTTTTAAGTAAATAAATAACTTCTACCTTTACAGTAAATAACACGATAGCGAGATTTCAATCGCGAAGTATTCCTAAAACCAAACGAAAAAAAATACCGACATTGTCGAAAAACAGCCGAATAAATTTGTGTATTTGCAGTTCTTAATTGTTTCTTTTACCTCTTTGATTGCAGCACCATAAGCAGTCAAGGCATTCTCATAATCTTGAAGAACTTCTATGTTTTTTCCAGTAAAGACACGGTTCGAAAACTTTGTGGTTACATTTTCAGATTTCTAGAGATGAAAGAGATAATTGCCAAAGTTAAGAAATGACCAATCTTCAAAATAAAAAAACATTTTAAGTGGCTAATAACAGCATTTGCATTTTCTGGATTTTAAGAAATGTGAGGTTAATAATTAACAACGTTTTCCCGCCGGCAGCTCAAAGGTACTGGTTCGATTTTTGGACCAAATCAGTTGTTAACAACAGCTCGCCAAAGTTGCAACAGTTTCACCACAGTAGCCTGTATGATCCCAATACAATGTTGCAGTGATGTGAGCCGCAAAGTCGTTATACGTATTGGGGTAAATTAAAAGATTCCGTTTTTTAACGCATAGAATAAACGCGAACGCATTTAAACGATTATTCGCTGATTATTAATTTGTTACTTCGTCAAATTTGTGCAATTTTTTTCACCTTTTCGAACATAATCTCGTTAAGTTCTCCAAATGCAGACAGAAAATTTCCTTTTCCGACGTCATTGAACATGAAAGTTTCACCAATTTGTTTGGCTGTGTCGCCCTTCGCCCCCAAATGTGTCATAGCCATCGCTGTAAAAACATTTTGTTTCTTTGAAATTTTTTACAATAACTAGCTAGTGCAAGTGACGCGTAATACCTCAGCATAAATAAGATAGGATTACTACGCGTGGAATACATTGACAAAATGATATCACATAAAAATGAAGCAATAAGAACAATTGACTTTTTACAAAACTTATACACGAAAATAAACGTAGACTACTACAAAACTTCTAGATCGCTTCATTCTTACCGGCTACGATGCTCATTGGAGAAAACACAAGGTTGGTAATGCTTTCATCTTCGGCAACTTGCTTGTAAAGCTTGAGACTCAACTTAAAGTTTGCTTCAGACAATTTCGACAAATGCTTTTCAAGATCTGAAGTTTTTGCAGACTGCACAGCAACCAAACCACATACTAATACAGCAAAGGTTACCAAATCGCCGATAAATTTCATGTCGCCCAGCCTTACTACGCCTGATCTAACTAAGTTCACACTGAACCTTAAAAGAGACGAGTCGTTTAGTTATAGAAAGCGAAAAAAGGAAACCGTGACGTGGCACGTGCTCGTTGACTGTTCAAATCGCGAATACGAAAATTCGAGAAAGTCTAGAACTAGACGAAATCTTTTTTCGTAATTACTGCAAAAATTTCGTTTGGAATGGCCGCTCGTACACCTCAACTTCAACGAAATAATTAATAAAAACCGATATTATGATAGCGTTGCGTGGTCTAAAATTTAACAAACTAGATTTTTATGAAAAAGTTACCAACATGCAGGACGATTTCGTAAGTTATACTCTAGCTTTCGGGTTAAGCATATAACAAGTTTATATTATTACCACAAACATTTAAGTTGCACTTTATTTCCTGAAATCACGACCTAAAAAAAAGCAAAGATCATATAATAATAATATACAACTTTTTCTTGAATAAAAAATGTACAGAAATAAACCATCAACTTGTATTTAAAAATTAATAATGCAAATTATTTTTTTGCGTTTGTGACTGCTCATTAGGTTCAAATATTTCTGGTAATAAAAGTTAAATATGCATGGAAAAAATGATCATGTTGAAAAAAAAAAGCAAAAACTTATCACTATGAACCTGATTAATAAATGAAAAGATGTTAAATTGTGTTTATGCAGCAAAACACCAACGTCAATACTGATTGTTTTTGAGTCGGGAACAACAAAATACTGTTGCTCTGTACGATAAGCGACAGGTTCTTCATGACCAGAAACAAGCGTTTAGGCACGGGCGAACAACCTTTTTGTTATTGCCGGCCGCATAGCAGAGTTTTTAACTTGCACCGCCATTAATCTCTATGAAATTACCTATTATAAAAAGTTTTATCAATGCCGTTTACACCAACCGAAAAAGGTGATACAGAGACATGTTGCAATTTTTTGACAAATTTATTTAAGCACAGTTTGCAAAAGATTCTATTAATGGCTTTTTTGGTCTTTGCACACCCGCAGAAAAACTTTCAAAATTAGTCATTTTAAGCTGTATTATCACAATAAGCTAATAACAAAACTCTATAGTGACGTAAACAACGACAATTTGAAGGCAAAAAGTAAATCAAAGCATGGCTAGAATATAATGTTATTTGCTGCAAAAAAATGAAGAAATGTATTTAGGTAAAATTTGCCATAAATTATGTGCCTGATCTATGAGCACGTCCGCATGAGTAAGGCCGAAGGTTTTGTACCGTTGGTTTCGGGCTTAAGACATAAGCACATTTTTAATTGCATTTACAAGCAAAAACTTATGAATAGTTAAGAAGAAAAATAACAATGAACTATGAAAAAAGATGGAAAATGATTGACCAAACTGTCACATGCATATTGTTTGCTTCGACTTAAGTAGGTTAAGAATCTTTTAACAGAAATTCGTTACCCTTTTCAGTAACGTCAAAAATTTCATTTAACTGGTCAAATTGCAGTAAAAAATTAATTAATAAAATCAGCCAATGGTTAATGGGCCAAATACCTAATGAAGAAATTAAAAACTAAAACCAATTAATTCATAATAAAAAATCGATTTCAAATTATAACGGTCATCATCAGTTTCTTATTCAAACAATAAAAACTGATGATGACCTTTATAGGTTGAAATCGATTTTTTATTATGAGTTAATTGGGTTTAGATTTCAATTCCTTCATTAAATATTTGGCCCATTGAACTTTAACTGATTTTATTAATTAATTTATTTATTTATTGCACTTCTACTAAATTATGTATAGAGCTTTTTTTTAAAAGGTTTTAAGTTAACAATGCAAAACACCAATAACAGTTATATAATATTGAATTTATAGGTTAACACAGTGGTGGGAAAACTACAGCTTGCAGGCCAAGTCTGGCCCACCAAACATTCAATGCACACAATGTAAGAAATAAAAATACAGACTTTTTCATTTTTTTGGTCCTCAAGTAGTTTTGAGGCCAAAATTTAAGTTGTAAATCCTAGTTAGGTTCTCAATCAAAATCAACCTCCAAAGCTTGCTCTCAAGCTAAAAAGTTTGCCCACACATGGGTTAACCTATATAACACTTGTCAGAGCACAAATAAACAGAACACCAAGCTCTGGTAACAAAAACATTTTTGAAATCAATTAAGAAATCTTAATTGGTTTAAAATAATTTGCACTTGCTTTTCAGTTAACCAAAAAAAATCTTGTGATTTATAAAAAATCAAAAACAGTATGGGATAAAAAGGATACCAACATTTATCAACGAATACTGAAAATATTTGATATATACACATATGAGTAATAATTAGTGCAGAATTTAAATTGTAGAAATTCTAACAGCAAAAAGAGCAACTTGCTTCTCCACTTCTTTTTTCAAGGTATTGCTTGATGCATTTGGGTTTTTTTGAATGAATGCAACAATGCTAGCAATGCATTGTTTTCTGTATTCTTCAATTTTTCTGGATCCACTAACTCTCTGATAAAGTTCATTACCAATTCTTGCCGATGTCACCAAATTGTAAAACGGCTTACTTTCTTCTCCATTGACAAGATAATTTCTTAATGCAATTTGCTGAACTAATTCCAGATTATTTTCAAGAGATTTATCATTACTAAGTAACTGTAAAAAGCTTGCCATTTAAAAAATTATCAAACAATATTTGTCTGAAAATCAAAAAATAACTTGCATTACTAAGTATTCTAGCTTCAAGTGGTAACAAAAAATGATAACTTTTATCTAACTTAAAACAAGACAGTTAATGCTTTCATAAAATGTTACAAGAAATGAAACCACTTACTACAGCAAAGAAAAGTTGCTTGCATGCATAATGTTAGAATAATGCTCTTCAATGAAAATTTATGCAAAATTGTGAAAATGATCTAAAAAAAGAAAATCAAGGTTTTGTTTTTTATGTATTGATTAATACAGTGATTGTCAAAGTGGTTGATATCAACCTTGATATTGACCAGGGGTCAATTAAAGCATCCAAGAAGCCAAGTGGCAAAGGGCTGAATGAGGGTCAATAAATGGCAAGAGGGTTGATGAATAACTGATGGGGTCTACTGCAGCAAAAAAAAAAAAAACACTTTATTTGCAGAGATCTAAATTTAAAAATGTATGATTATTAGAGTAAAGACATTTTTTTGGTTAAATTTTAATTGTTTGTGTAAATTTTTTGTGTGTTTTTCTGTTATTTTATTGTGCATGATTTTTTATATTCTTTTCAAATATTGTCAGGTCAGGAAGCATTTGACTTAATAATGTATGTTCTTCATTGCTCCCTAATATTATATAAATTTTATTGCTTATTAATATAATTATTTTAGTTATTTTCTGCATATTGGTAAGAATAAATTAATCATCTATCTATATCTATCTTCCACTTGTAAAAAACCAGTGGTGTAAAGTTTTCTTTTTAACATTCACACTTTTATCATAATATTTATCCTTTTTCTCTTTTTTTTGTTGAATGAAGATGCTGGTTAAGTATTTGTCTGTTTGATCTGCAGTTAGGATTAGTCACTCTTATATCTATAAAGAAGTAATCAAACAGGGCCTTAACTCCCTTTTCACAGACATTTAATCTAAAGTTATCTTCAACATTAAAGTGTGAGCATATTAAGGTACCATATTTCTTCAAATAGAATGCGCGCATTCTATTTTTTTTTTATCCTGAGTTTGCATGCATTCTAAACAAGGGCACATTCTATTTTTTGATAACAACTTTCAGCCAACTTTAACCCTACTGTACTCTATTTTAAAAAGCTTCAAACACCTTAAATTCAAAATAATGGGTGATACTGAACAAGTTATAAAAGTGCTCATGTAGCAGGCAAGCAGCACTAGTTTTGCACTATCTGCTAGGTGACGTTATGCTACCAGGTGACTTTATTTGTATGCACTGTATTCAAGGGCACATTTTATTTTTTTTTATTGCGAGTTCATGCACATTCTAAGCAAGGGCACATACTAATCAAGGGTGCATTTTAATCAAAATACGGTAATTAGTGTTGACAGGAATTTAATTAAGGCTCTGCTTGCACAGCAGGGAGCAGCTCCATCATAATTTTGGCAATGTTGTTGCAAATTGGATTATGTCTCATTATGACATATCCTGCTAGTCTGCAAATAAGGCAATGATCAATGACATTAAATGACCCAGAACCATAGTGCCTAGGTCTATCTTTTATGGCATAATTATTGCATAGAGTAATACAATCTCTAACAGCAAAGTTATAAGCATGTTAGCTAACCAGAAGCTCCTTTCTGTTAGGCTATCTCTACTGAATGTTTGTTGTTACTTCCAAATTCAAAAAAAAGCAATATAGTAAATATCTAAAACAGCTACAATAACCACTTCACAATTGTTGGAAGATATCATTTACATGGTTACATCTAGCATCATCTTAAATTTTTTCTTTGAGATTTAGCAACATAAACACAAAATAAAAATGGTGGTGCAGTTGATAAAGTTAATATTTTAAAGTTTCTAATAGTTTAGAAAGAGCTTAAATCATTAATAACAGTATGCTTCTGAAAATTGTAATCTTTACAATAAATCATGGTCATCATTTGTGGTATATGAAATTTCATATAGCAAAAGGGGCATGTGATACTTTTTTCAAAAAGATAGTCCATGGGATGGGTCAAAAAATGTTAAAAACCACTGCTTTAGGGATACACATAGCTGAAGCAATTTCAACTGGTTGATTTTATTTCATCAATTGTTTCTTTTGTGTTAAAAGAGCTGCTTCTATCTACAAAAATGAAAACAAATCCAAACAGTTAATATCAAAGTGCTCAAGACCCTTAAATATAAAGTATTCTAAAACCATTTTAAAAAAACTGCAACTTTAAAAAAATTTAATTTAAAGTTTATATGTTATTCTGCTATAAAAACAAAAACTCATTTAACATAGCTTTAAAAACTGACAACAACAATTCCTCCCAACAAGTGTAAGATGAAATAAGTCTTCAAGGAATGAAATTGTGTTTTTAAAAGTATCTTGAAGTTTTGTACCACTAATGGATTCTTCCAGCTAGTTTAACTTCAACAAATATAATAAAAGGCATATATACATATATAAAAGACTTTTATAAATAAATAAATATTAACAATATTATTTGCTATGATGAATGATGGTCAAGGGGTGTGGTATTAGTAACCTAGTTACTGTATTTATTTCTGGAATAAAAGTATTGTGAAGTTATGTGCAGCATGTTCAAGTGGTCAAGAGCACCAAAATTGTTATTGACATTGTCTTGGTGCAAAACCTACTAGTGCCATTCCATTGGGTCCTTGGAAAAGACACTTTATAGCACTTTTCCCTGCTTGGAAGTCTTGGAAAGCAGTTCTAAATTTTAGTCATATCTCTATAAAACTAAAAAAAACAGTTTTTTAATTGGACTGCAATATTTTGGCATTTTCAGAACCAGGCCATGGTAATGGCTTGCTCTATGTATTAATGCCTTCATAGCTTTCTTGAGAGTCAGGAAGAAAAATAAATAAATAAATATTGATAATATTATTTGCTATGATGAATGATGGTCAAGGGGTGTGGTGTTAGTAATTTTAGTTATTTATTTCTGGAACAAAAGTATTGAGAAGTTATGTGCAGCATGTTCAAGTGGTTAAGAGTACCATGATTATTATTGACATGGTCTTGGTTCAAAACTTACTTGTGCCATTCTGTTGTGTCCTTGGGAAAAACCCTTTACAGTACTTTCTCTTGCTTGGTAGTCTTATTAAGTAGTTCTAAATTTCAGCCATACCTCTAGAACTCTCTAGAAAACTAAACATTAAAAAAATCTAACTGGACAGCAATATCTTGGCACCTAATACGGAGGTCCAAGTAACTGTGGCAAGTCAGTAAGATAAATATAGAGATAAAATGAAATGGTAGTGTAAGTTGTTTAGATTTTTTACATCCAGATCTAAAATCATTGTTAATGTGATTACTGTTAAGAAAGATTTAGGATTTTTTGTTTTTGGTTGGGTCTCTGAATGTACATTATGATGAAGTGAAAGTGTGTGTTGTTTGATTTAGTAATTTAAGTCAAGTAGCATGAAGGTAGAGATTGATATCTATTGGAAGGTCACTAGTTTCATCATGTAGGTATTGAGTGTTTGTGTCTCATGTACTAGTAGCAATGCAAAAAGATGTGTTTTAAATGGTTTGTGCTTTTTTGATGTTGTTATTCAATGTGATAGGCTTCCATAAAGTTTTGCATATTCCACAATGGGACTAGCGATAGCTTTAAATGTAGAGATGATTTTTTTTGTTTACTATTTGATAAAAGTGAGTGCTTTCTAATTGTTATAGTTTGTTTTGCTCAGTGATGCTGAAATTTACATATTGTAAAAATATTAGTTTTAGGTCTTACTCTAAAGTGCTTTGTTGTGGGTAGTGTTTGATTGTTTAATTTACTTGATAAGTTGTACCATATTCAGCTGGGTAGAGTGTAAGAAGGACATTTGCAGTTTGTTTTTGCTTATACTATGATTATTAGTAGTGGCCATTTATGGATTTTGTGAAAGTATGGCTGAATGAGTTGCTGGGCCTAGTGGTGTTAGGTGTAAAATGCTGTGATTGCTATGTCAAATAATATTAATAATAATGTCACAATAAACATAAGGTTATGTTACAAATGTAATGACATTGCTTACTATACATTAATATTGTTAAAAGCTAGAATGTTCTACAGGTGATAATAACAAACCAAAAATTTAGCAAGATATTTTTATTTACACAAACATATTGTTGGTCAACAAATGAATTGTCAGTTTAAATATAAATACCTTGCTAATTTTTTGGTTTGGTATTGCTAATTTCACTGATAGAACATTTTGAAGTTTTTAAATCACCTATTTACATTTGCCTGTTTGTTTATGAACCAGTAAAAATTTGAGACTAGGCTGATACATATCTTTTATTTACTAAAATTTGTTAAATAATTGTTGCTTAAAAGTTAAAAGTAACATGTCTCTCCAAAAAGTAGCTCTCTGCACGAAGATACATAAAAAAAAAAAAAATAAACTTTTCAAGGATGAATAAAATAAAGGTTTAAGTCAAGGCTACTTATCTAGGCAGCTCTGGAATTAGATTTGCCAAATTGATGCTGTTATCTCATGGTGTGCTGTTTAAACAGGTATAGCATTCTTCATTCAACGTGTAGTCTTGCAAACTGATCATCATAAAAAAAAGATTGTTTCTGCTTTGCATAGTTTTCTCAATACAATTGAAAAACAGCTTTTTTTGTTAATTTTGTTTTTAATTCAAATTTTTGCCTAGAGTATAAACAGGTCTCTCTAAGAAGTTACCATCAGCAACTTTTGTTTGTAAAATTAACCTGGATTTTCACTGTGGTCACCCTCACTTTTTGAAAAGATCCTTTCCTCTTAATATCTTTTTTATTCCATCCGAGTGCTGGAGGGGGGATTCCAGGTTTCATCAAAAAAATTGCTTACGGTGACTTCTTGAAGAGATTGGTAAGAGTCTCTTCAAGAAGTCAACATAAGCGATTTGGCACTTCTGTGCTTATTAACTTACTATTGTTTTTACTTTTCTCTCGTTTTTAATTTTCTTTTGTATTGTGCTCTGGGTTCTAATTTTCTCTAATATTGCAACATTTCTTTTTCTGATTGAGTCTTGCATTTTATTTTTTTTCTTGCATCTATTGAACATGACATATAAGATCTTCTCAAAAACTCACCATAAGCAATTTTTTTAAACTAACCAAGAATCCCCACTCCAGCACTAGGATGGAATAAAAAAGAAACCAAAAGGAATCACTTCAAAAAGCAATAATACCCACTGGGATGATCCAGGTTAGTTTCACAAAAAAAAGTAACTTACAGTGACAAAAGAGCGCAATACAAGAGAAAAGTAAAAACAAGAGTGTGTCAATAAAGTAGAAAAGTGCCAGCACAATTTTTGTTCATGAAACTAACCTGGATCCGCTGTGGTTACTATGGCTCCTTGAAGAAAATCTTTTTCTCTTGTTTTTTTTCTATTTCATCTTGGTGCTGTGAGGGGATTTTGGGTTTGTTTCACTGAAAAAAATTGCTTACAGTGACTTCTTGAAGAGACACTTTGATCACGGTATCTTTAAAATATACAGGTTGGCGTGGTCGGCATGGTCAGCATGGTCAACGTGGTTGGCATGGTCACTAGTCAACATAGTCAATGTGATTGGCATGGTCAACATGGTTGGCATGGTTGGTGTGGTCAGCTAGATTGGCAAGGTTAATTTGGAATGTTTAAATTTTGTTAACCCAACTGTATTTGTAGGCCTAATCTAAATTAATGTAGAAACTAGAAATAATGATTTTTATTTTTTTTTATTTTTACCTCTATATTTATCCTCCTGACTTGCAGGAAAGCAATGGAGGCATTATACATAGGGTAAGCAATTACCCCGACCTGCTTCCGAAGATAACAAGATATTGCTGTCCACTTGTAATTTAATAGAGATATTACTGTAATTTAAAACTGCTTGCCAAGACCACCAAGCAAGGGAAAGTGCTGTAAAGTGTCTTTCCCAAGTACACAACAGAATGGTGCTAGTGGGTTTTGAACCGAGACCATGTTGATCATCAGCCCAGTACTTTAACAACTCAACCACGTTGCCAACTTTTGAATTTTTCACTTTTGAAAAAACTTATCAATTTACTAAGGTTTGCCAAACTAGTTAACCTAACCAACCTAGCCCAGTCCTTACATTTCAAATCATGTCAACCTCACCAACTTTGTCCAGGCAAACCTTGCCAAATGATTATGCTTTTTATATCGATTTACATTACAAATACAATCAGTTTCAACAAAATTTAAATCTTCTGCAGTATAGCCAAACTAGCCAACTTCTCAAAACTGAATGATTAATATAGCTATTTACATAACAAATACAACTGGTTTCAACAATAAATAAATATTTTATTCAACTAACCCAGTTAACCACACCAACCTAGCCCCCCATGCCAACCATGCTAACCACATTGACCACACCGACCTGTACATTTTAAAGAAACCCCTTTGATCATAACTCTACAAAGTTACTACTAAGTAAAATTAGTGGGTCTCTTCAATAAATCACCATAAGTGATTGGGTCTCTTAAAGAAGTCATTGTAAATGATTTTTGTTCATGAAACTAACCTGGACCCCCTGTGGTTACTATTGCTTCTTGAAAGATTCTTTTTTTATGTGTTAATTTCTTCTTTGTTCCACCCTGGTTCTGAAAGGGGGGTTCCAGGTTAGTTTGACTGAAAAAATTGCTTGACTTCTTGAAGGTCCAAGTGATTTTTAAAGGTGAAACTAACCTGGAGCTTCTACACAGCACCAGGAGCATAGCTGTACCTGCCGGGGGGGGGCAGGGAGCACCTTGATTTTGGGACAAAAATTGAAAAATATGTGACTGAATCCAAGTGAAGACCTTTTTTTTTTTTTTTGAAGAGATCACCATGATTTCAGGACAAAATTTCTTCTTCGTCTGAAAATCTCAGAGAAATTTTTTTGTCCAATCCATGAAGACTAGAAAATCATGATTTGGACAAACGTCACAAGATTTGGGCAAAACTTCATTGCCCCCCAAATTTTTTGGGCTAGTACACCTATGACCAGGAGGGAATAAAAAAGAAACCAAGAGGAAAAGATCTCTTCAAGAAACGAGGCGGGGATTTTGAGTAGTTTTACCGAAAAAAAATCGCCTATGGTCTTGCTTTTATAATATTTTAAATTTACAAACGTATAATCATAGCCGTACCAGCCCAAAAAATTTTGGGGGGGCAATGAAGCTTTGCCCAAATTTTGTGACGTTTGCCCAAATCATGATTTTATAGTACATTTCGGATATGACAAAAAAATTGTCTGAGATTCTCAGACGAAAAACCAATTTTGTCCTAAAATCATAATGATCTCTAAAAAAAAAAAAAAAGGTCTTCACCCAAATTTGGGTTATTATTTTTTGCAGTTCCTCATCGTCACCTCTCTAAATTTCTTGACTTTGCCCAAATTTTTCGTATTGCTGCCCGAAAAATTATTGTTTTGCCCAAATATTTTCTTCTCACTGCCCGAAAAATCTTTATTTTGCCCAAATCTTTGAAACTTGGGGGGCAATTGCCCGCCTGCCCCCCTGCCCCCCGGCAGGTACGGCTATGCGTATAATGGAAGATCACCCTGGTATTACTACACTTATAACTTTTTGAAAAACTTGTACCTACGTAAAATTCTTAATAAAAAAATATAAAAGAAAAAAGTTTGCATACATCTATTACAATTACAAATAAGTTTAACGCTAAATTTTTAAAGTAAATAGCCGAACTTTTTAGCGAAATAAAAAAATATTAATACAAAATAATAATCCAGAAAAAAGCATCTAAGAGCAATTAAGCTAATAGGCTTACTTTACTTTATTTAATAAACTCTTTAAATATAAGATTGCAACACCAATTTTACAAAAAAGGCGAAACAGATTGTCAAAATAAGTCAAACGTAAAAAATAAGGCCAAATTGTTTTTCTCGGTATTAACGTTCTAAATTTAAGGTGAAAATTAAAATAAAGAGGTCATCACTTTCAATCACTATCCAAAATTTCCATTTGCCTCCCAAATTTAAAGCAAATATGATTAAAGATTTAGTCAACAATGAAAACTCTTAACACTTTTGCTTCAATTTTACTATAAATATTAAAACAGAAATTCTATCTTTTACGAATGATATTTTGTTTCATGAAAAAGACCAAAAATTCCAAAGGTTAAATTTGGAAGCCAAACACCTTACAAAAAGGCCAAATTTCTCAAAATTGGCCTAAAAGAGCCAATATGGCAACTCTGTTTAAACAACGCCAAACGAGATTATTAGGAAAAAGCTACAGGATATGCCGAAACTTTAGGATAGATTTTTGAAAAAATTAAAAATTTATTTTTGTCCGATTGCTCCATTATTATTATTATCATTATGATCATTGTGGCACTTGACCAGCTAGTCTTCATATTTATATATCTCGTGTACAACATAAGAATTGCACTCGGGTCCTAAAATCTTGTGCTTGAGATAATTTTGTTTCTCCAATTTGTCCGCGCCGCTTTGTTTCTTCCTTTCTTGCTAGCCACTGATTGGTCTATGTTTTATAGATAAAGTTTGCATTGATCAAACGTCTTTGTTTTAGCATTGTTTTTTATTATTCTTATTTATCTTTATATTCATCCTCCTGACTCGTAGGAAAGTGACGGAGGCATTAATACATAGGTTAAGCAGTTATCCCGACCTACTTCCGGAGATGCCAAGATATTGCCGTTTGCTTGAAATTTTTTTGTCTTTTTTTGTTTTTTAGTTTTGTAGAGGTATAAATGAAATTTAGAACTGCTGCTTGCCAAGACCACCCAGCAGAGGAAAGTGCTGTAATATCTCTTTCCCAAGGACACAACAGAATGGTGAGAAGGTTCAGAACGAGTCCATGTTGATAACAATTGCGGCGCTCTAACCACTCGACCACGCTGACAATTTTTTCTTAGGAAAATGTAATATATTGGTAATTTTAATGTGGCAACACGCAACACATAATTTGTATTTCTTAGTAACTATCACGGACTAGTCAAGAAGACGATGTATAATAAAGAAGAGCAAAACATATAAGACTGACTTGTGCTTTATAAGAGAGAAACGACAGAATATCACATGGCGTCGTCGGCAGTTAGCCATAAATAAGTCAAAAAATAGTCTAAAGAACTTCAAGTAAAATTATCAATTTTAAAAAGCCAGTCTCAGTTTATCAGATATATTTTGTTCAATTCCATTAAAAGATCATATAAAGTAATTGTTCAAAAGATGGCGCGGTCAATTGACTGGTCTTTAAAGAAAGTTTTTATTAGAGAAGATTTAGATTTATCCACACACTCCGGAGAATTCTTTTTGTCATGGAAAAGACAATTTAACAATTTTATCAGAGAATCTGGCATTAAAGCTGAGGAAACCCCTTGGGAGACCAAAATGGCAGCCATTGAAGCGTGCGTCACGAGCGCAACTTTCGAGAAAATCACTGCCGCTCAATTGCAGTTGCCGCGCGAACAACGGCAAAACATCGATGCCGTGCTCGACGTCATTGCCACCGTTGCCAAGGCGAAAGATAATGTTTGGGTTTACAGAAAAGCCTTTGATGCTTATAAGCAACAAACTGACCAAACCTTTAAACAATTTTATGCTGAAATTGTGAAACTTGCGTCTATGTGTGAATTTGGTAAAGATTTTTGCGAAGACGATAAAATTCGTGCAGTTGATCAATGTTTATTGATGAAGCTTGTGCTTCACACAAGCGATTCAATTGCCCGAAGAAAATTAATGGAAGTGCCGGATTTAGATTTACCAGCCGCCGTGCGAATATTAGACACCTATGACTCGCTACAAAAAACTACCAACGCTCTAACTGAAAATGATTTTAACGCAATTGAACGAATCGCAAAACAACCGGTAACACAAACTTCAAGTGGTTATCGATCAACTTTATCAAATCAGGAACGAATATGTACACGCTGCGGTTATATACATGGTTCCTTGCGTACACGTCCTGCGAAAAGACAACGTTGTAATTTTTGCCGTCGTGTTGGTCATTTTGAGAAAATGTGCTTCAAAAAGAATCGGAGGCCGACAACTAACACCTTTTCATCAAAAATCAGTGAAGCAGAAGCCCAATCGGGAGCAATAGTATCGCAAGTCGGCAGTAGGACTGAAACAGTTCAGGTACGCGTAGCCATTGACAACGATTGTTCCGGTATTTTGCGCTTTATAATCGATACAGGATCTGATTGGACGGTAATCGGACTTCATCATTTGACTCTGTTGCATCTACTGCCGAGCCAATTAAAAAAGCCTACAGCAGAAATGCAAGCCACTGTTACAGCCACAGGCGAAAAAATGACTCCGGAAGGTTATGTTTACGCCAGATTTTATTTTGGCCAGTCATATGTTGATTCAGAATTGGTTGTTTTTAGAAACATTAAAACCCCATTGCTTTCCATCGATGTTGCTAAAAAGTTAAACATTGTTCATATCAACACCAAAGGGTCCCCAGGACACCCTGAGTTTGAAGCAAAGAAATATGCGGCGGGTGCTACTCAGAATCCCAAGTCAATTTTAACTCCGTTTAATAAAGGTAAAATCTTTTTAAACTGTGAAAACCGTTGCTCCTCGAGCACAATTGATCCAGAGGGCGGTTATACCAAACTATTGAAACAGCAAATCCTTCAAGAGTACGACGATGTATTCGAATCCCAACCACCAATGAAAGGTGAGAAATTTAAAATTGTTTTGCGCGATGATGCTATACCGTGTTGTATTTCTAAAGCACGACAAATTCCTGTTGCATTTCAACAAGCTCTAAAAAACGAACTCGACGAGCTCTTAGCAGAAGGCATAATAACACCTGTCACAGAGGCAACAGAATGGGTTAATCCAATTGTTGTAGAGCCAAAACGCGACCAAAACGGGGACTTTAATGGAAAAGTTAGGCTATGCGTTGATTTTCGACACTTAAACAAATACTGCTTACGTGAGCACTACTTCAGCCCTAGTGTGCTTCACGTAGTTCAAAGTATTCAAGCAAATGATGCACATTTATTTTCTAGTTTTGATGCATGGAAGGGGTACCACCAAATAGAACTCGCTGAAGAGAGTAAGCATTTAACTACTTTTTTGACACCTTTTAGACGTTTTCAATACGAACGCGCCCCCTTTGGCATTGTTACTTCCACAAATTTTAGTTTTCTAAATTTTGGAAAGTTTTTTAAATTTTATTCCGATGTTAAAAAGTTTTTTGAAATTTTGTAGAATTTATTTGGTAACTTAGTACGTTGTTTAATCGTCTACCTTTTTTGGCGCCTGCTAAGAAGGCCTCGCCAATAACACAATCTAGGTGTCTACTAAATGATAAATTTCTTAATCTTCTTGCTGGATCTGACCTTCGAACCAGCGACAGCAAAAATATAGTCTAGCTAAATCACAGCTCCGACTACTACAATATCTTCTTTATTAAGAAATATGCTCCAATCCACTTAGGAGCCCGAATAGTATAAATCAAAGCAACAGGTTAAAGCTCAATAGCTTAATTCTTCACAATCACGTAGATCACCAAAGACTTGCGTTCAAAAACTATGACTTCACACAGTTAACAATTTTCCAATTTTAAGTTACCACAACGAGACATCGAATTAATTAATCATACTGCTTTTCAGCGAATCGTATTTATACCATTCAGTAAGATTACTCGAATGTTCTGACATTCTCTAAAGCAAACAACTATTACGTCATAATCAAAACAGGTCAATCGGATAGTTCTGGAAATTACTTTAAATTTCGTGAAATTAAGCAGTGTTGCCATTTTTTCTTGTAAATAAAAATAAATTATTTAAATTGCTCATAAAACTGTTATTTCTTCGGCTATTTGAGCCGGACCAAAGCGAAATCAAAGATATTTTTTATGAGATTGTGAATCTACATAATTTGGGCGATTTTTAGGAACGGAACAGGCATTAATTCGATTAGTGAGCATTACAACAGAAGAATGTCTGAAGAGTTACATGATCTGCCAAATACTAAAAAAATTGTTGATGATAATATCGTATATTCTTCAAATAGTTTAGCACA
The DNA here is from genome assembly GCA_963680785.1 of Diplosoma virens. NCBI lineage: Eukaryota > Metazoa > Chordata > Ascidiacea > Aplousobranchia > Didemnidae > Diplosoma > Diplosoma virens. The sequence continues at coordinate 11,065,980 of OY796896.1, forward strand.
GCATACTGCCCTTGTAAAGAAATTTCTAACCCGATGTCGAGAAGCAGGTATTCGCTTACAGCGCAATAAATTCATCTTTGCTCAACCAGAAATTACTTTCGCTGGCATAGTACTTAATCATAACGGTTATAGAATGCAAGATAAAGTGATCAAAGCTATTCGCGACTTTAAAAAGCCAGAAAGCTTGACCGATTTGCAATCGTTTCAAGGCATGGCTAACCAACTGGCTCCCTTTAACCGAGATTTGGCCACCGCTTTGCAACCCTTAAGACCCTTGCTGCAAAAAAATGCGCAACCCTTTCACATGAATGATGAACAAACATTAGCCTTTGAAAATGCTAAAGCAATTCTAACCAGTAACAATGTGATTGCATATTATCGACCCGGAGCGCCATTGCGATTGTTCACTGATGCTAGTTTAAAACATGGTCTTGGTTTTTACTTAAAGCAGCAACAAACCGACAACGATTGGAAAACGATCCAAACGGGGTCAAGAACCCTAACACCAGCTGAAACAAGATATGCTCCTATAGAACTTGAACTGCAAGCAATTGTTTATGCCACGAAAAAATGCCACAATTTCTTAGCCGGGACCAAATTTAATTTATTCACTGACCATCGTCCCCTTGTAAGTATTTGTAATAAGCGAAGGCTGGATGACATAAACAACTCCAGAATTTTACGAAGCTTCTTAAAATTAATGGATTATAATTTTACAGTAAACTACATTCCAGGTCCTCAAAATAAAGTTGCGGATTCATTTTCTCGCAACCCTGTTGATAACCCTGATGAAACTGACCAACAGCATGTCGATTCACAGGCATTCTTTCTTCGAATTTGCCGTTTATCCCAAGCTGAAATGGCAGATTGTTCGTTTCGATTAGAACAGCTTAAAGAGATTGCTGACAACGACGTGGAGTATCAACTTTTAAAAGCCCAAATTAACCAAGGTTTTCCCCAAAACAAATGCGACCTCTCCGATTTGCTGCACCCTTATTGGAACGTTCGTGAAGACTTATTAGTAAGTGATGATGGCTTTGTTCTTAAAGGGACACGCTTACTTATTCCTCATGAATTACGAAAAAGCATATTGTCAGATTTGCATGCTAGTCACCGGGGGATCGAAGGCACAAAAGCAAGAGCCCGCTTAATAATGTACTGGCCTGGTATGGATAACGACATTACTAATAAATGCAGAAGCTGTGCCAAATGCGAATTTGACAGACCGAGTAACATCAAAGAGCCGTTGCAACATCTGCCAGTTGCTGAATATCCCTTTCAGATTATTTCAGCTGATTGGTTCGACCTAAATGGAAATAAATTTTTAGTAATAGTAGATTGGTATTCGGGATACTTTGACGTAAAAGGTCCATTTATCAACCCTGATGCAGCTGCGATAATTAGCAGTTTGCGAGAATGGTTTATAAACACTGCAGTTTGTGATGTATTTTGGAGTGATGGTGGCCCTCCTTTTGGCTCATCAGATGTTAACGACTTTTTAAAAAGGTGGGGAGTTGAGTGGCGTCCGTCGTCCCCACGGTACCCTCAGGGCAACTCTGTGGCTGAATCAGCTGTTAAGTGGGCAAAAAGTCTTCTTCGAAAATGTTGGCGTGGCAGAGGACAGCCTTTGAGAACAAATGAAGAATGGATCAAAGGAATTCTGCAGTGGAAAAACACACCTCACAAATCCACAGGTCTATCTCCAGCCATCATGTTGTATGGTCATTCCGTACAGGACGCTATCCCCTGTCACAAAAGTTCTTTATCACGAAGTTGGCATGACGAAAAACTTCGAGTTGACAGGGAAGCAGCAAAAAGAAAAGAAAAATTGGAAAAATACTATAACAGAGGCACAAGAAACCTAGAACTGCTTAAAGTTAATGATCCAGTCTGCATACAAAATAATCGCACTAAGAGGTGGGATAGATATGGACGGGTAATGGAATGCTACCACCAATCACGCCGATACTTGATTAAGCTCGAGTCAGGATTAATGATTCGACGAAATAGAATTCATCTTCGAAAGAGATATTTTCATCCCAAGAATAACACTAATTCCACTGAACCAAGCAATTACCTCGATGATGGTGACGTCAAAAACAATGAACTGAACGATGATTCTGATGACGAAGTCGGAAACAACTTCAACCGAGCAGTAACCGAGACTGAAAGTTCATGTGATGAACTTAAACGATCTGACCGTAAACATCGGCGACCTCGTCGTTTTGATGATTATGTGATGGAATAATTCAAACATTTACCTCGAAAGGATCTTTTATTTTCATCACACAACCTTTTGCTTGCTTATTTGTATGTTTTCTTATTTGTTTATTGCTTATTTATGTGCTTTCTTAATCCTTTATTGCTATAACGTGTTTATCAATCTTGAAATTAATTTTTACGTTAAAACTATATTAACTCTCGATCATCTATAAGCCTTGATATAAATAACTTTCAATATATGGGGGGGATGTAATATATTGGTAATTTTAATGTGGCAACACGCAACACATAATTTGTATTTCTTAGTAACTATCACGGACTAGTCAAGAAGACGATGTATAATAAAGAAGAGCAAAACATATAAGACTGACTTGTGCTTTATAAGAGAGAAACGACAGAATATCACAGAAAACAGAAAAGTTTTTGCATGAGAAGGTTGTTTTTGAGTAGCGAGTTGACTAAAAGACAGTTAGCCTACATTATCTTTTTTTTATCTTTTCAACTTTCAGAACAACGGCGCCGTTGTGCTTAGTTTAACCAAACTTAACTTTACGCTTTTCCTGTTCGCGAAGACCGCCATGCATTTATTTTTTAAGTTTTTTTATGTTTTTTCTTCAGTTTTATCTATCCTTTTGACTTCCAAGAAAACGCAGGAGGTGTATTGGTTACACAAATCTCTATGTGGTTAAAGTAACCTTCAAACAAAAATGGGCAATTGCACAACTTGCACAATTATCAAAGTGGCGAATAGGCCCACACATTAATGTGCAATTAGTCTTTGCGTGTTTCTGAAAGCACATGGCAAAATGTACAAAGCTGTTTAAAAAAATAAAAGTGCGATTTCAAAAAAAATTGTGCGTTTTACCACTGCTGCTGGACGATCACCCAGGTCTGATTTTGCAAATCCCAAGATATTGCAGTCAGCTTAAAAATTTTAATTTTAGCTTTCCAGTTTTTAGCCTATTAAAGATAGTATTTTAAATTTAATTGGATATATAGATGAAATTTAAAGCTTCTTGCAAAAGACCGACAAGCAGAGGAAGAGCCGCAAAGTGATTTTTTCAAGAACAGAAAAATGAGAATAGATTTGAAGCGCAACCGTATCGATAATGTGATTTATCAATACAGCACCCGGCCACGCTGCCGACTCGCAACTCATTTACTGCCGACTCACAAACAAAAGAAAAAACCGTACAATCTTTCTCAAGCACACCACGAACGACTGGAGCAGGTGTTGAAGCCAGCCAATGTTGATCGTATTTGCCATCAACTTGGTGATCCAGCAGACTGAGCATGGTGTTGATTATGTTTATGACTGTATTTGTGCGTAAGTAAAAATAGTTTCCAACTATATAAGCAAACAGAAATAAATCCGGTTAAACCTATAGGAAGAATTATCATTTCGTGCTTATTTCTAAAATGTGTGCGTATATTTTTACAAAGACTGTATTAAAAAATTCAACTGTGCTTACTTTTAAAAAACTTGCCCTTTTTGCAGTTAATCCTTTCGTTCTCATTGATGCCATTTGGAGTCATTTCCTATTTTAGGTTGTTACACCTATACGTTATAAAGATCTAATAATAAACCGTTTGTAGGCTACGTTGAAAATAACACTTTAAAGAACTTTTTGGGCGGGTCTTTTTAAGCTCACTGTCATGATTGTGACGTCATTATGTACTGAAGTTAGAGTTCACGACAACAATTTTTTTCGCTAATTTTCATGCAAATTTCAAATTAAAGATCAGGCAATTTAAGGCTGAAAAAATTTGTGCTGTAAACCAATTTTTCCACAATTTGTAAGTATAAAAAATTGGGGGAGTTTGTTCAACTTTTGTAGTCTATGTTAGTAGGATAATAATTAAGTATCATAAAAAAATTTATTGTTGGTGTTGCAGCAAAAAATTGCATGTTTTTTAATTTTATTATTACTTTACAAATTTAAATTAGGCATTGTTAGTCTAACTCTCAGTTCAAGAAAAAGATGCTGAAATAAACTTGAAGAAGCTAACAAGATTACATGACGCGTGTTGACGTATCAGTTTGATCGTTTTAAAGTAAGTAAAATGATGGACTGTGGTTTAGAGCAAAGTAAAAATAGTAAGTTAGGCTTTTAAAAGGCAGGATGGTAAAGTAGTACACGGCTAATTTCACCACCAAATGCTCACATACATGGCAATGATTTGTCATGATTTATTGGCAGCGTGGTCGAATGCTTAGAGCGCCGAGATTGTGATCGACATGGTCTCGGTTCAAAACCTACTTTAGCCATTTTGTTGCATCCTTGGGAAAGACATTTTACGGCACTTTCCCTGCTTGGTGGTCTTGGCAAGCATTCTGTCATATTTTTATTATTTATAAATTTTAAAGCGGACAGTAATATCTTGGTATTTCCGGAAACAGGTTGAGGTGATTGCTTACACTATGTACTAGCGCTTCCGTCGCTTTCCTGAAAGTCAGAAGAATAAATGTAGAGATAAAATAAAATAAAAAATAATATGATGAATGTTTGCAGTTTTTCGAAATGCGCCAATTTGAGTCTGGGGCTTTTGATAAGTTGCTCGTGTTCAATGAACTTATTGTCGCTCACATAGCACGATTTGCAAACTTTTGTCGTCAAAAAATAATAATTCGGTAATCAAATAATGTTAATGAAGTTTTAGTTTTCAACAGCATTTATTGAAAACGTGATTAGCCTATATAGCTTACTGGCAACGCCATAAGTCGTCATCTTAAAGTTTGTTTTTTTTATTGTTGAACATCAAGTGAAGATCTTTTTTTTGGTTTTAGTTGACGTTGTCATGGCAAAAATATTTTTAAAACAACTACAGCTTGGACGTTTTGGTACCCACTCATTTTAGTAAATTAGTCGTGTTGATTCTTTGGTCAGTTTTTATGGTACTCTGTTAATAGGTCAACCAAAAATTGCTAAAGTACTGTTGGTTAATTTCTTGGCATTAAAAAATTCTTGTAAAGTTATATTGTATGCCATTAATTTTTATTTATTTGCGGTTAAAAAAAAAAAATTTAGGAAAAATAGATCAACTTAGCCTTCGTTAAAATCAATTAACAAATCTGTCAATAAATCTAGGGGCGGCAAGTTGCTGGAGGGCGGCAAAATGTGATAACGTTTTAAACGAACAAAGACAGTCACATTAATTTATTCTCAAAGAGACTCAGACTTAAACGAACTAAGTTAACACTGATATAAGTGAAGCCTAAAAATTACACAAGTTACGCCTCTAATTAGTTAGCAACTTTTTTAGATTGTGACTCACTGTGACGGTATAATGTGGTGTCTGCGACGGTATAATGATACTCATGCTGTTGAAGTCATAATAGAATGTCGATTGTAACTTGTAAGCTACTGCATTGTTCAGTCAATTTAGCTTTTAGGTTTGGGAATTTAGTTTAAATTAGTTTTCAGTTTATTTTTGATTTAGTTTAGATTAGTTTTGTTTAGAGTTTAGTTTAGTTAGGTTAGTTAGTTAGTTAGGTTAGTTTTAGTTTATCAGTTTAGTTTAGATTAATTTCAAGTTTTTTTAACTATTGTGTGCAGATTCCAGAACAAGATTTAAGTTGCAAATTTTTTAAGTTAATTGTTGCCTATGAAGAGAGTAAAAGAAAGTGGAGCTTTTTTTAAAAAGAAAAAGAAAGCTAGAGAAGAGGAACTAAAAAAGAATGAAGGAGCCATTTTGAAGTTCGTAAAAATTGCCTCTACCAAAGATACAGCAGAGGTAAGCAGCCACAATAAATCGCTACTTCAAGTTGAGACGGAAGAAGAAGTGTACCTCGAGCAAAACAATAACAAAGTGATTATTGAAAAAAGTAAGCCTATAAATGAAATACTTTTATATAAAGAAAAAACAGATGATATCTATTATTCTCATAACGATGTGGCTACTTGGCCAGAAGTATTAACTTATAACATGAGAGTTGAGATAATCAAATTAGGGCCCTATAGGTTTCAGAATAAAGAAGGACCATTCAAGCCAGCGACTAGAGTAATTAAAGAAGGAGACAAAGAGAAAGAATCCTTAAGCTTTCTGAGTAAGAAGTGGTTTTATAAGAAGCTAAAGAATGGTGATGAAGTTCTCAGATCATGGTTGCTATATTTGAATAGTCACTCAGGATTATATTGTTTCTGTTGCAGGTTATTTCAATCGAGAAGTGATAATTCTCCATTTGTTTTCAAACCTTTTGTAAAGTTTTGGCATCTTAATCCGTGCATTTCTAGTCACAAAAATTCAAAAGTTCACAAACAGTGCTTTAATAAATGGAATGAGCTCGCACTGAGGCTTCAGGTTCATCAAACAATTGACAAAGAAATGCAAAATCTTATGAATAAGAAAAAAAATAGATGGAGAGAAATCTTGCAGAGCGTAATCGCAGTCATAAAGTTTCTCAGTAAACAAAATCTTCCTTTTCGTGGTCACCGGGAAGATTCTAATTCAAGAAACCAGGGAAATTTTCTTGAAACTTTAAAACTCCTTTCAAATTACTGTACAGTCATTAACGAACACATTTTTGGTACCCAACTGTTAAAATCATAAGAATAGAACTCGCACTAAAATTAAAAAAGTTAATTAACTGCATAGAAGTCTTTTTTGAAACGTGTTAATTAATTCTATCGTTTGCGTTCACTGCTTTATAGGTAGATCACGTGCAGCGATCTTAATAAAATCTGATTGGCTCACCTGCACGTGGCGAGCACACTATAAACTGAGATGTTGGTAAATTTAATTCCTCTTTCAGTCGTTGGTGATCAAGTGGTTCGGTGGTTGAGTTTGTAGAGTGAGTTTGTAGATCGCAAGCGAAACTTGGGTAACTTTCGTTTTGCGATTGCATCGTTGGCTGCATCGTTGGGAGCACGTTGGCGGCACGTTGTTTGTATAGTTAACTGCATCGTTTAAGCAGTATTGTCGAGAAAATAATTGTGGTCGTTGGTTTGTGGAAGCCTGTTATACCTTCATTCGAAATCTCAACTTTAATAAATATTATAAAGCTATAAGACGTGTGGGAAAGCCAGCGGTGTGATTGGGGAAGGCTCGGATAGCTTCCTTATAGTTTGAAGAATTTGGAGCTAAAGAAGAAAGAGATTCGCTGTGCGGTCTACAGTGAACTTTGAAATTAACACCAACTCTCTAAAAAGGGCATGACAACGTACCTTTCACCAGCTATTCAAAATGGATTAATCGAGCTTCTAGGTAAAAAGGTAAAAGAGCTCATTCTGGAGGAGATAAAGACAGCAAAGTATTTTTCAATTTTACTTGATAGTACTCCTGACGTCTCTCATATTGATCAAATTGCTTTTAATGTTAGATACGTCAAATCGACAGCAATAACGAGGTACAAATAAAGGAGTCCTTTTTGAATTTCTTTCCACTGCACGGAAAAAATGCAGACGAAATTACAAAGTCTATTCTCAATGAGCTTCAGGAAAATGGCTTAGACATAATACCGTGTAGAGGCCAATCATACGGCAATGCTTCCACCATGGCAGGAGTCCGTACTGGAGTACAATGCAGAATAAAAGATATTAATTCTAAGGCCTTCTTTATTCCATGTGGAAACCACTCACTTAACCTTGCAGGAGTTCACGCAGTGGAAGTTTCTGAAACATTTTTGCTATTGTGGAAAGGATTTATTCCTTCTTTTCTGCTTCTACTCACAGATGGGAGGTATTGCTTAAGTATGTGCCAAATGTGGCAAAACGAGTGACTGGCACACGATGGAGTGCGCATTATGAAGCTGTGAAAGCGCTTCAGCAATATTTCATTGATGTGGTGGGTGCATTAAACAAACTTTGTGATCAAAATGAAAATATTGATACACGAGGACAACGTGGAATCTTGGATGCGATTCGGCGTTTTTCCTTTGTTTCTTTTTTACAATTTTGGTTGGAAGTCCTAAGAGAATCTTGTGACACCCAAAAATATTTACAACGAAAAGTCTGTCTCTGGAAGACTGTACCCACAAGATGAAAGCATTTATTACTATTTTGAACAATGAGCGCAATGCGCTGGTAAAGCAATGCATCGAAAGAGCGATCAAGATCTGCGAAGAGCAAGAAATACCGATTGAAAAGAGACGGATCAGAAGAAAGAAAAGGATGCCTGGCGAATATGCAGAAGACATAGGTCTCTCGGCTGTTGAATAAATCAAGAGATGCATGTTAGAAGCTATGGACCGGTTTCGGAGTGAAGCGGAAAAGCGTTTCAGCGAAATGTGTTTGCTAAATGAGGTATTCGGCTTTTTAAATTCCCATTCCTTGTTGCAAAATGACAGTATGGAAATAGATATGGGCAAATTTGAGAAAATGTATGCTGATGCCGTAAATTTTACTGAGTTAAGACTAGAAATCTCTAGGTTTCAACGACTAGTACAATCCAGTGGTTTTAAATTTAAAAATGATGCTACAGCGCTGGACGTGCTGCAGTGGTAAAGCAAACATCGTTTACGTGAATCAACACCTTATTTATTTATGAGTCTTAAGCTTTACCTCACTGTTGCCGTTTCTACCGCAAGCTGCGAAAGAAGTTTTTCAAAATTTAAGTTGATAAAATCTTACTTGAGATCGACTACGGGAGAAAGCAAGCTGTCTGCGCTACCAATACTGTCCATTGAAAGTGATTTAGTCGAGACATTATCTTTTGACGACATAATTTCTGAATTTGTTTCAATGAAAGCTAGACGTATTGAATTTTGAATTTTCAATAAAATTAAACGAACACTGCTTTAATTCTTCTGTTGTGCGGAATTTTAATTAGCTTTTACAACGGTGTGAAGGACGCGTGCAAAAATCCAAGGGCGATACCTATATTGCGTTGCTACGCCATTGGGTAGGCATACCATATTTTCGAAGGGGCAAACCGGGACCCTTGATAATAGAAAAAAGTAGTGTTCTCCAAAAAATAGGGGTCTTTACTTTGTAGCTGTCTTGGATTTCTGGGACTGACCGGGACAAAGTCCTAAAAATCGAGACTTACGATAAACCTACCAGTAGCTTTTTTCATTTAGCCAATGCATTTAGATTATTAACAAATTTTTTTTACATGGGTCGGTCATTATGAGCTTAAAAGAGTTTTAAACAGAAAGCAATACTTTAAATTCAATGATAAAAATACATGGGGGCCTATTATTTTTTCTTATTTATAGGCTTGTTAAAGACTTTGACTATTAAATTGTACTATTTTCAAACATGCATCAAAAAAAAATTACTTTCTCCTCAACTTAATATTATTCTTTCACTGTAATTTAAACTATGATATAATTCTTATATAAGTAAACGATTTATTTTATTGCGTCATGTGTATTTGAAATGGTTCTTTTGACCCATGGCAAGATTTCTTTAGGTAGGTTTCTTTGCCTGCCAAGACCCTTTTGGTCATAGGCTTGTTGTGATCCCACCATTTTCCGCCAACACAGCAATGCCTTAACACATGGCACGTTTTATTTATTTATATTTTTTTTTCTCTTTTTTATTTATTGTTTACTTTCTTTTTTCTCTATATTATTCTATTAAAGGTGCTGCAACCATGCATATCCTTTCTGACTACTATTTTAATGTTTTCTCACTGCATCTTATAACGTTTAGCGTTTTGTTGCTTTTCTTTTTCTTGTTCTGTTTAGTATTATGTGATGTTTGTTGTTATTTGTGTCTCTTTGTTACTAGCAGGACGGAAAAAGATACTGATACTGATAGTCGATGATGCACCGTTTAATTTGTTAAGCAAATAATGAATGAGGCTTAGGCTACGAACAAAAATTGCAATTACTTGCTTTTTAATTGACAGAGAAACTGCAAAAAAATTTTGTTCAGCATACATAAAAGACCTGAAAACCGAAGGTAGAAGCGATTTTATTAGATTAATGATGTTACCGGTACTATTAGTTTAACTAATTTTTAAAACACTTAAATCAAGAAGTCTTTCATATCATATATTTTCCTCCACTTCCGCGCCCAATTAACTGGAAAAAACGTCGTAATAAAATTTTGATTTTAAAAAATATATGCGCACTTTATCGTGTTTTGTAAATTTAAAACTATTCTTGAAGTCATATCAGAAGAGCCAAGATGAATTTTAAACAAAGGTTTATCTCTAGTAACAGTGTTTGAATTAATAATATCAGCATTATTCTAAAAGAACCAAACAGTTGTGAACAAGGATTAAGTTTAACACTATTTCTATAAATCACAAAAAGGATCGAAAAGAGCATAACCGTACCAGCCGCAAAAACGTTTAGGGCACAATAGAGTTTTGCCCAAATTTTAATGACGCTTAGTCGAATTATGATCTTGTAGCTTTGCTACAGTTGAAACAAAATCACATCCATTTTCGTCCCAAAAAAGTAGTGATGACTAAAAAAAACGCTTTCACCTCAAACCTTAATCATTATCGGTGCCCAAAAAAATTTGTTTTGCCAAATAATTCCTCGTCGTTGCCGCAAAATTTTTGATTTGGTTCAAATAATTTCATGTCGCTGCCAGAAAAATTTTGATTTTGCGAAACTTTTGAGACTTCCGAATAATTTTTCTCTGCCCTCTTCAGAGTACCGTCTACGCCACTCTCCGTGCAGTCTACGCTACTGATGTGAGAGCAGAATCTAGTGGAAGAGCTTGATATTTAAACGTTCTGGCATCAATCTTAAAAGTAAACATGAAAAACTTTATCGCTTTTAATAAAACTTTTCAAAAACGAAAATACTGTAACAAAATAATTTTTTTGAAACTTCTGTAACGATAGTCAAGGTAATTCGGTTATGAAACCATTCAATTAAGCAATACGAAGAATTATTTTTTATCGAAACAATGGGCAACAGTAAAAGTTACTTAATAGAACGACGAAATAATAAGTCGTTTCATGATTGAAAAGGCAAATATTTATGTCAATCTTTGGAGCAATTTTTGAGTTATAATTTAACGGCCTTTTTCTTTTTGCTTAAAACATAACTTTAAGCTGCGCTTAAACTGCGTTTTGATTGATGTGTCACTTAATAAAAATGAGATTTACAAAAAAAATTGACAGTTACCTACATACAGTGAACCCTGAAACTTTCACACCACAATGCCCACTATGCTTGTCTCACACACATGACACTAATCACCTCTTTAACTGCAGGCAAGTACCAACACAACACCACTAGTCTGTGGAAAAAGCCTTTAGAAGCAGCAGAGATAATCCAAGAGTGGGAATCTAGATTGACTTCTTTGAGAAATTAAGGGATGGCTACTCCAAGATGTCCTTGGAGGAGGAGCAACAACAACAACAACATAAAAAATTGACAAAATCTGCGAAAAAAGCTTATTTAAGCGAAACAAAAAAAATGGTTATCGTTGAAAATGACAGAGTAACGCGGTTGGATCAGAAGTGAGTATACTTTATAACACAACAAAAGGGCCACTTAAAGAAATATAATGTATAAACCGGAGGACTGGAGGCCGCCAAAGGATTTTTATCTAAGTCAAAGCTGGAACAGTTCGTCAATATTGACCGGCGAGTCGGCACCGCCTCGGCTAAAACTCCACAAAAATTCCAACATGTCAAACGCTTGGTGGACGAGAAAAAGCCGCACAGAAAGTGGAAATGCGCGCAAGGTTGCCCATCCATGACTTGAACAAATTCTTTTTGTAAGACGTGACACGGAAATGGCATGAGTCAAAAACAAAATAAATGCAAGCGCTATCAAAATATATAATGTCAACGCCAAACACGCAATAACTAAAATGGTTAGGTTTATTGCTCCGAGAACTCTAAATATTTGTATTTAGCCTACTCAATCATACAATCTTTCTTGTCTAAAACACGGCAAGAAACGTCTTGCTCAACATATAACCAATCAATTTGAACAAATAAAAAGTGCGAACATAAAACAACTCAAAGAAAAAATTTGCGCGTTCAACTATTATTTTTTACAGCAACATCAAAACAAAAAACAAAAAATGTTGAATCCAATCTGATTAGCCAAAAAACGTTTTAGCTATAATTATCCGAATAAAAGGAAAACGGGAGAAACGCATTGCTGTCCAGCAATTTCGGTCAACTCCCTTCTCCCTTCATGCAAAAGAAATCAAAAAAAAAAAACTTTTTTGTTTGTCCAAAACATTAATTTCAAATCTGGTTGATAACCAATCAGATTATATACAAACACATAATTGTTTTACATTTATTAAGTTTTATTTTAATTTATCTCTATATTTATTCTCCTGAGTCGCAGGAAAGCGACGGAGGCGCTTACACACAAGGCAAGCAATTGCTCCGACCTGCTTCCGGAGATGCCAAGATATTGCTGCCTGCTTGAAATTTTATTTTTAATTTGGTTTAGTTTTATAGAAATATGACTGAAATTTAAAACTGCTTGCCAAGACCACCCAGCAGAGGAAAGTGCCGTAAAGTGTCTTTTCCAAGGACACAACAGAATGGCGAAAGTAGGTTTTAAACCGAGACCATGTCGATCGCAATCCCAGCACTCTAACCACAATCATTGTTTGTGGTGGTATCGTAAAATTACCTATAAACTCCCTATATGTTGTTTTTTAATAACTTGTTCAAGTCCTTGCCGAGCACAGGATAAGAATTAGTCGCAATGACTACAACTTGCAAAACAGTAAATACAAAGAAATTCTGCATTTTGCTGAGTAATAGTCCAAAGCCAAACGCCAAATTTTTGCACACCAAACTCTCGTTTCCAGAGTTTTTAGTGCTAAAACCTCGTGGACTGCCTTAAAAGATAAAATAGTGCATAGGAGAATACAGCAGCTTAATTTAAAAAATGTAATTATATACCATTTGGATTTTTTCTCGTAAACGATTATCCAGGACGTCAAATTAATATTTGTATATATATTCTATTTGAATAAGAGTTACCTTTAGACAAACTGAAAAACGAAAAACATGTGTAGAAGTTTTAAACTTTCAAATTTAATAAAAAATGGTATAATTTTGTGGTGCGGATGAGATCAAATTTTTATTAAAAAGTTACGAAAATGATTTTCAGAATTCAAAAAATCAAACTTCTTGTAAAAAAAAATGTTTTGACATTTATTACCATAACAAAACATACAAATTACTGTATATAAAGCACCTTTTTATAAAGGCTCTCAAACTGACTACAAATAGATGCAATGAATGCTATTTATCCATCATAATGAAGTAAAAAGTATTAAATTGACAATTTGTTGTTACAAAATTGATTTATTAATGTGAAAAAATTGATACATAGAAAAAATCTTTAAATTACAAGTGCATGGTATTAATAATAATACTGGTCAACAAAAAAATTTTTTTTTTTTCTTGCATGGACTTTGAGAACGGAGTTGGGTAACTTTGGGGTGCTGAATCCGAATCTGAGCTCAGATTTTCTCTATCACATCACGTTTTTGTGCAATTTGCATGTTTTGTAGTGCTGCATTGTGTGAAAGTTGCTCATTCGCTCAGATGTTTGATGCCATTAATCAAGCACAAAAGCAACTTCAAAAGCATAGTTTTTAAACCAATTTTGCAAAATGCGAAAAAAGGCCATAATATTATTTATGGCGCCGGAAAGTCGTGAGAAACTCAACTTCTTATTTCGATGTTGGATACGAGAATTAGCCATGAAGTTACAAAAATTGCACTTTGCAGACAAGGTAGTAAGGTTAAGAAAGGTTGTTCTTCTGAAACATATGTTTGTTTGTAACAGCAATAGTTTCTAAACAGGAGTGTTTGTTAACATGTTACAGGTTCAGTAATATTTACAGTTCAGTGTTTTTAAAGCTTTTGTTGTTTCATCTTAACATGTTTGTGACTTCCAAGCAAAGAAAATGCTGCAATGACCCAGATATTTTCTGTTATATCTGTGGTTGTTTTACTTTACCACCTCAAAGACGTAATATCAATAGTTTTATCAAAAACATTTACCTTGCTTATTTTGGAGTACCGCTTGGTGACCAGGACAAAAGTTGGGTACCTCACCAAGTTTGCACAAGTATGTCGAAACATTGAGATCCTGGTCTCAAGGAAAGAATTCGAAGCTCAAATTTGGTGTGCCAATGGTATGGAGCAAACCAAAAAACCACGTGGATGACTGCTACTTCTGCTTTGTAAATGTCAAAGGATTCAACAAGAAAAACAAGCAACACTTGCAATACCCAAACATACATTCTGCTATGTGACCAATTTCCCATAGTGATAAAGTACCTGTACCCATTTTCACCAAGCTTCTGGACACTGATGAGGACCAGCTTAGGTTTTCCACGTCTTCAACCAATTCTGATGATGATGATGATGAAGAACAAGATATAGCGCACAAGGCATGGGATGCTGGCTAAGTTTCTTTGTATAGTCAGGCTGAATTGAATGATTTGATACGAGATTTAAATTTACCAAAGCAATCTGCTGAAGTGCTGGCTTCCAGACTGCAGGAAAAACATCTTCTCAAAGCTGGTACAAGTGTTTTATTTTATTGCAACTGGGAAAAGAAATTAAGAAAGTACTTTCAGTCTGATGGCCAGCTTGTTTACTGTACAGATGTTGAGGGGCTTCTTGCTATGGGTTTGTCTGCATATCATTCAAATGATTGGAGACTTTTTATTGATAGCTCCAAAAGAAACCTTAAGTGTGTCCTGCTCCATAATGGTAACCAGTATGGATCCATCCCTATAGGACACTCTGTCACTCTGAAAAAAAAGTATAAAAACATCAAGGTTGTGCTTGAAAGACTGAAGTACTGCATTTACCAGTGGTTGATATGTGTGGATTTAAAAATGGTGAATTTCCTATTAGGGCAACAAGGAGGTCATACCAAATATCCTTGCTTTTTATGCTACTGGGATAGTAGAGCCAATGAAGAGCATTGGGTAAGAAAAGAATGGCCACCAAGAAATACAACAAAACCTGGACAAAAAAATATCGTCAATAACCCCTTGGTTGATCAGAAAAACATCATTTTGCCACCACTACACATCAAACTTGGACTAATGAAGCAATTCATCGTTCTGGAGACTGTTTTGGATACATTTGCTTAACCTTTCCTGGGCTTAGCTATGAGAAGAAAAAAGCAGGGATATTTGATGGGCCTCAGATCAGAACGTTGCTCAGGGACCAGTATTTTGTGACTACAATGACTGTCATTGAGGCTCAAGCTTGGAAAGCATTTTCTAAAGTGGTCCATAACTTCCTTGGTAATAAGAGAGCTGACAATTATATAGAGCTGGTGGAGGAGCTTCTTCTAAGCCTACAAGACCTTGGGTGCCAAATGAGCATTAAAGTGCACTACTTGCACAGCCACCTCAGCGAATTTTCCACAAATCTTGGCAACGTTAGTGAGGAGCAAGGAGAGCGATTCCATCAGGATGTCAAAGTGATGGAAGAACATTATCAAGGTCGATGGAACTGCAACATGATGGCAGATTATTGCTGGAGTTTGATGAGAGATGTCCCTTACGCAGTTCATAAAAGATTAGCAACAAAAAGAAATTTTTTGATGCCATAATGTGATTTCGTTTGTGCTAAACTATGCGTTGGATTTGTGTACAGTCATACTGATTGTTGTGATGTGACAGTGTTACTTTTTTGTATATTTTTTGCTTGATTTTGCTTAAACCTGCTAATGTAATTTTGTGAGAATGACACAAAACGAAAAAACTTAGATTTTCATCAATGTCATACCTGTGCTGAGCATAATGCTCAAGATTGTGTATTTTTAATATATTTCACATATTTATTATTTATATATGATGTGGTCAATAATACACAAACATAGTTTAAGATTATAAATAGCTTTGAAAAGTCATTTTAAAGGAGTGCTGCCTTCCATTGTAAACATTATTCCACTTAAGGGCACTTAAATGCAACATAAATTTTTTAATTTTTGGAAAAAATTAGCAATTTTTTAAAAAATTAAGTTTTTATATCTCAAAAACATGACATGATGAGCAAAAACTAACACCAAATTCGGATTTAGTGCGCCCAAATTACCCAAAATCAGTTGAAAAAGTTGTTGACCAGTGCCAATTAGTCTTGCTGCCAGCCAAATAAAACTACATTGCTTAAAAAGAGTAAAATGGTTGAAACTAGAAATGACAAACAGCACATAAGGTGCTTATAAAGAGTTTCATTTTACAGTAGTCAAGGAATTAAAAAAGTTTAAAAGACAAACCAAAAATAGGTTTATATAAAATGCATTTTGAGAAAATTAAGTTGTTTCTTTTACCTGATCTAATAAAAAATAAACGTTTTTGTACACATTAGGGGTGTGTGTGCAATATTAATAGCTTGTTATTATTCACATTAATATATTTTTGACAAACATAACAGTTCTTTCTGCAAATTCTGCCCTTTAATAACATTCGTAATGTCAAACAAAATATCAAATTCATGTTAAAAAATGGAAAATTTTAAAAACAATATTGCTGCAATCCATTTTCTTTAGTGGCACTTATTAAAGAGTAATAGGTGCTACTCTAACATGCAATCTTATTTTTATCAAACCTTTTTTTTCAGTGAAATTACAATGTAATTCTCCTAAACACCAGGATGGAAAAGAAGATCTAGGTTAGTTTCATGAAAATCACTTATGGTGACTCCTGAGATCATTCATTTCATGAGATCGAACATCAGAGCAGCACCAAGTAATAAACCAAATAAAGACAAGCAAGTGTACAGTTGCCAATAATCTGTTACCGCTGGCACATCACAATGGACTGCCAGTTCAAACGTAAGAAATAGAAATGAACTTAAAACCTAATCAAGTCACACTTAATGTATGTTTTTTGCATTAAAATTAAAGTAAACACAGATCACATTAATAAAACTAATGTTCTGTTGGAGCAAATATTAAAAATAGTTTTAGTATTATCAAAATCAGCATAAACCAAAATGCTGATAGAATAGTTTTAATGAAAATACAATTCTCATTATTTACTAAATGCATTGTCTTATGACCAAGTACTCACAAGTAAGAACATGCAACTTACAATGGTATCCACTTGAAAGAATCAAAGATTTCAATCATTCTTGTAGAAAAAATTAATAATAAGGTCGCCTAGGATTGTTAAGGGGATTAGGTCGGAATCTGTAGGCAAGCATCATTCTTTTTCTGTATGCAGAAAAATCATCATCATCTTTACTTAAATTGTCAGGTTTTTCAATACCAAGTCCTCTTCCATCAAGGGATTTACTTCCTTGATTAACTGGCAATGTTATGCCTTGACTTTCACTTCCCAAGCCTGTACCTTCAGACCAACCCATTTTTTCAAGCATTTTAAAGCCTATATTGTCACATTGAATTTTAAATTCTTTATAATCAGAATAATCTGGGGTTCTACCTTCTTTTAGAGCTTTATATGTTTCCATAAACTTGTCTAACTCAGCAGGTGGAAGAAAATCTCCAATAAAATGTTTACCTTGAGCATCTTCAGTCAATTTTTCTGCAAGCGCCTGAGTTTTTTCCATTTCAACTCTACGTTTTTTATGTTCCCATGTTCCAGTCTTATCATCAATTTCTTCATCACTATCATATTCATACTTAGGCTTTTGATTAGTCAATGCAGTTTGGGCTGCCATTATTTGATTTGCACTTCTATTTGCCATAATAAGGTTATACATTGCTTGCATATCTTTTTGTTCTTGTAATTGCTTTCTCTGAGTATCATTCAATTGAGAAATCCCAGCCAACCCAACAGGACGATAGTTTTGTGGTAAACCCAAATTTGCTATAGTAGGAATTGTAACAGTTGGAGGAGCTGCTACCCCAGGCATATTTGCCAGACCTGGAGGTGCTATATCACCTAAATCAACTTTTTCACCCCATCTATTTTTTCTTGGTTTTGATTTTTCCTTTTTTAAAGATTTTTCAGTTGCTGTTGTTGAGGTTGAAGTAGTTTTATTTAATTTTGTAGAAGTTGAAGTTGCAGTAACTGAAACTGGATTAATTATGGCAGCACGAACTTCTTTTGGAGAAGTAACTTGTGTCTTGGGAATAGTGTGACGAACTTTTACTGCTGGCTCCTCATCACTACTGCTGTCATCACCATGGAAACAACTGGAAGCTGGAAGTGTTGATGAAGATTCAACAATTGGAGCAATAGTTTGCTTTGCTTTTTTTAATTGCTGAAACATGCTAGAATATCTTGATTTTTTTGCAATCGGTGTTGTTTGATCTGATGCAGTTTTACTATCAATATCTACTGATTTCTTTTGATTTTTCATTTTTAAAAAGTTTTCCATAAAGTTTCCATCATTATTTATCATTACAACCTTTTTATCATCACCCTTTTTTTCATCTTGAGCATTTTCTGATGAACTAGAAGCAGCATTGCTTTGCCTCTTTTTGATTTCTTCAAGCTTTTTAGCCAAAAGAGATGACTGTTTATTTAACTGGTCATGCTTATTTTGATAAGACATTGTTTTTTTATCAAATTCAGTATGATCTTAAACCTTGAATTTCTGTTGAAAACTTGTAGACTTCTATTAGAATTAAATTCTTGAACATGCTTATAACATGTGTCATACTTTAATGTGTCCATAATAGACACAATGTTTGGCTATAAAAGTATAAAATCAATCTGCTTCTATTGGCAATGAAGAGCAATGTGTTATTCAGCTGTATAATGAATATGCATAGAACATGCTTTTAATTATATGGAATTATAAAAATGTAGCAACAAAATGTATAAAAGTGCTTTTTTTACAATTTTTTACAAAGGGCTTATTTACAAAAAAATATTGGTGAAGAAAATCAATTTTACTAGATGTGCAACTAAGAGTAATCAAAAAATTTTTACTGTTTTTCCACCATTTAAAACTCAGCATTTATTTTAGGTGGAATAAACTTTGTTTACTAACAAAAAATCTTTTAATTAAAGGTAACTTGATCAGAATTGCATCAACCACAGTAGATAATATCTTGTGTCAGTAATGTATGAATTATAATAGATATTTTATTTATTTAGCAGAAGAGGGTTAATGTATGCCAAAAACATTTATGGTTTCTTTTTGTTTTATTTTATATTTTAATTGGGTATGAATGGATTAGTGGTGTAGCACACAACTGTGGTATTTATGCAATCATATGACTTAAAGAAAGTAAACTTCTTATAGTTGTTTGTTGGCAAGATTAAATTTTTCCTTTCTTGCTCAACCGAAGTAAATTTCTAACACACCAATTAAAAATAGGAACCTAGTTTTTACCTTGCCAGTTTACATATGCATTAATTCAGACCATTTGATTCTAGGTCACTTAGTTTATACCAATCTCATGCTTGGGACTGCTTTTGTTTTTAGTGATTATAGAAAAATACTACATAAATGTACAGGTACCATGATTAAAGAATAAATAATACAGTATATATAAAACATAAAAATCAATACCAATATAACAGACTTATTTTTGTGATATAATGGTTTTGCATTTACTATATTTAAAAATTACAGGTAGTATTAATCATATTTTATAATTTTTGTTTGATAAATAGTTTTCAACTGAATTTCCAAGAAGTTCATAATAAATTACATCTTAATCAAGACACCAACAAATAAAACAATGCATTAAAAATATGCTAAGCTTAGCTTAGTAAGTAAATTTTTTTTTTTTTAATTTATTTATTTTTTTACCATTATTGTTTTACTACCTTAAAATGGTAATTAGGTTTTTGGCAAAAAAGTTAAAGACACAGCATAACAATAGCATAATTGGACAACCAGTAAACAAAATCTGTCATAAATACAAAACAAAACTATTTTGCAAGAGACAATTTGGCAGGAAAAATTTGGTGGCCACTTAATTCAGCAGCCAAATTGGTTGGTAAATAATTCATTTTGATAAAATTAATATAACTTTACTAATAACAATGAAAACAATGCACAACCAGCATAACTGCATATAGCATTGCTAAGATGTAAGGGCATACTGGCAGCAGTTCCAATATGCTAACTACATTGAGTGAGCTAACTCAGATTGGGAAAAGACAAACTTAACCCTGCAGTTCCATTTCAAACATTAAGTAAGAATGGTCAAGACAATAAAAAAGCAAATGCCAACAGGCCTGTTTTATTCTTGTTAGGACTCATCAGGCCACTCATTGTTAGGACTCCACTAGAGTAAAAACCAAACACAAAAAGTTGTGCTAGAGGTTCAATTTTTTAAGCTAGAGTCAACAACAAGTTGTAGTGTCCTGATGAGTTCTAACAAGGATGAAACAGGCATGTCGACACTTGCTTCTTTATTGACTTGACCATTCTTACTTAATAACTTTATTAAGCTGAACTCTTAGCTAAGAATAGTGATTCTGTAGGTAAACATAAACATAGCCAAACTATTTCCACTGCACCACACACTTTGTAAAATTTAAATGGTTTCCTGCATGAATTTCATTTTACAAATTTGAATATTCCAAACTTAAATAATAACTTTTGGTTAGCTAACATTTAAAGCAGTGGTTCTCAACCTGTGATATGTGATATGTTTTTAAAAGTATGTGAAGAGTGTTAGATTCCAATAAAATCCAACACTTGGATTAAATTGTATTTCCTAGGTAATCATTCATGCTATTCTAATAAATACATTGGAACTAATTTTTTTCTTTCAATAAATTATAGCATTATTGCAATAATCAGAGCATGTACATTGGCATTAAATTTTTGAAAAAGTTGCATAACACTTCCACCACAATTATTTTACCCATTTTTAAAGTGCAATTTTATCTGACGCTAAGTGTCTGTCATAAAATGGCTTACTTTTCCATAGGTTGTATTTGAATGTTCAATGATGTTATGAATATTTTAAAAAACAAATGGCTTCTTTTCTATACCTATCTATGTTGGCTGTCACAAAGAAATAGTGTAAGAAGAGTTTTTAAATTAAAAAAGTTGCTCAAATTTAATACACAAAAAAGTCACTATTTTATTAATCTGGAGTTTTTTTCTGACAAGCTACTTACTGGATATTTTTAATACTCTCAACCTTCAAACTTGTTTTTCAAGGTCCAAATAGCTCTATTGCATATCTTGTTTCTACATTGCAAGCTTCTGTACAGAAGCTAGACCAATAATGGCCAACCCACAGCCCTTTTAAGGTTTCTGTGCGGCCCAGTTGACATATACTAATCCAGGGGTGGGCCGACTACGGCCCGCGGTATAGATGTGGTGATATGCACTCACTTTGAACCATAGTTGGATAGAATTATGTCTGAAATAACTGATTTTACCATGTTAATTACTTCTTTTTAAAGATTACCACAATTTTGGGAAAATAACAATCAAACTAGAGATCAAATCGAAGTAAAGACCTTTTTTCTTTTTTAGAGATCACAACAACTCTGGGAGATTAGCAAAATTTGAAATCAAATTGAAGTGAAGACCTTTTTTTTTTTTTTAGAGATCACAACGATTCTGGGAGAAATATAGTGAAATTTCAAATGAAATCAAAGTGAAGATTTTTTTTTTAGAGATCGTTCTTGGCCCTCGGTCACTTTCACATTATCAATCTGGCCTCCTAGAAAAAAGTTTGGACACCCCTGAGCTAGACCTATGACCATTGTGAAGCAAGACAATTTGGAAAGACCAATTTGGCAGGAGACAATTTGACAGCACAAATTTGTTGGCAAGCCAATTTGTCAGCAAGCCAATTTGGCAAGAAAATAAATAATTTTGATTTACCTTCACCAGGGTTGAAGCAACAACAAAAAAAATTTTGTTTTGTCATTAAGACTATTGAAAAGGCAGTTGCAATTGTTTAGCCGATAAGAGTGAAAATTTGCAATTAAAATTGTTAAATGCATTTTAGAGATTTTCCTAAGCAAATATTTTCTATTTGAGCTTACAATAGCTTAATTTCAAATATTTAAATTAAAAAAAGGTACTCAAACAGTTAAAATTTTGAACCCCAAGGTTATTTAAGCTATATCTTTTATGAAACTGAAGTTTTGCGGGCATAAGAAAGTTATGATGTCATAATAAGCATTAAACATGTATATACAGGGTGTCCCAAAAGTCACCAAGAAAAATGATTTATTAGTAACTTCACTGTTTCTAAAAATAATTTAATAAAATTAACATATTTTATAAAGAAAATAATGGAGTTTATTTGGTGTAAAAAAAATTAACGTAGCTTCAATTACTTATAAAAAATTACATCTTTTAAATGATGTCTATTTTCTTCCCCACACAGCCATGCTTTTTCCATAAGATTCTACATAACAGCTTCAAGGATAGGAGGCTGTATTTCCCTAATTTCTTGTCTAATGTTTTCCTTCAGTCCCTCCAAGGTCTGTGGTTTATTAATGAACACCCTCTCTTTTAGGTAACCCCACAAAAAGAAGTCGGGACTGGTGAGATCTGGTGAGCATGAAGGCCAATCAACATTGCCAAAGCAGGAGATTATTTTGTTTCCAAAATATTGCCTTAGCAACTGCATACTCTCTCTTGCAATATGCAGAGTAGCACTGTCTTGCTGAAAACACAAATCACGTCTATTTTGAATGGCCGATTCCAAAAAATTTTAGATCATGGTCCTGTAGCGCTCTCTGGTCACAGTGACAGTGTTTCCACTATTATCCTCAAAGAAATAAGGACCAATAACTTCATTTTTAGTGACTCCATTTGACAAAATAGACATCATTCGAAAGATGTAATTTTTCATAAGTAATTGAAGCTACGTTAATTTTTTTTACACCAAATAAACTCCATTATTTCCTTTATAAAGTATGTTAATTTTGTTAAATTATCTTTAAAAACAATGAAGTTATTAATAAATCATTTCCCTTAGTGACTTTTCGGACACCCTGTATATATATATATAAACTACACATTTTTTTTGTTGCTTATGCTAATGTTCTGAATATATGAATTTTTAAGGCCAATATCATGATTAATGATTCTGATACTGAAAAAAACTTTACACAGTGAAATTTAATCAAAAAAATATTTGTAACCGGTTTAACTTTTTAATCACTGCCAAAATTTCCTTTTTGTTTTTAAGTTCTTTTGCCAACTTTTAATCACTTTGTCAAGCTTTCCTTTTAGTATTTGCTTTTCACATTTTTAATTGCTTACTGACAAGCCCTATAGACAAAACAAACTGTTAGAGCAGCTAATAGAAAATAGTTAAAATAATTTTCATGGTTTGATAGTTTAATATAATAACTGCTTTGACTTAACTGTCATTTAGTATCTTTCTTATATGCCAATCTGCAAGAAAATGTTTGTGTGCCGACCAGAATAGATTTGTAGAAAAATGTTTATATATAGTATAATGCTTATTATGGTATCATAGCTTTCATACGCCCACAAAACTTCAATTTTGTAAAAGATATATGTTAAATGACCTTGGTTCAAAAACTCAGTTGTTAAAGTACCTTTTTTTAATTTAATATTTGAAATTAAGCTATTGTAAATTCATATAAAAAATATTTGACTAGGAACATCCCTAAATTTAACCATTTAACAATTTTAATTGCGAATTCTTACTTTTAATCACTGAGCAAATTGCAATTGTCTTTTAAATTGCTTTAATGACATAACAAAACTTTTTTTGTTGTTGCTTCAATGCTAGTGAAGGTAAATTAAAATTATTTATTTTCTTACCAAATTGGCTTGCTGACAAATTGGCTTGCTGACAAATTGGCTTGCCGACAAATTTGCTTGCTGACAAGTTTGTCCTGTCAAATTGTCTCCCACCAAATTGGTCCTGCCAAATTGTCACATACCCTGACTAATAAACAAAGAAGTCCAACAGCATCAAATGTTCAAACATCTTTCCTTACTGTAAAAACAACCCAACAAAGAGTTATTTGAAAAAATTAGCTGCCATCTAAAACTGTGTGTTATGCATTACGTTCTAAGTATATATAGTTGTTCCAATACTTTTCATCTATTCTTTGTTCATCATCTGACCTACACTTAGGAACATCAGAATAAGGGACAATTATTGATATCCAGTGTGATGAAACAACTAAAATCAAGCATAAAGAATGCTCTGCCACAAATATTTTGGTTAACAATAACCTTTACTTACTAACTTAACACGTTAAGTGCCAGATGCATATCGCGCACGCATGCATGCTGGTGCCAAGCACTTTTTCCCGTTACGTCATCTCGTGCTTAATCGCTATCTCGAAGGAGTACAGCAGTGCTTCTCAACCTTTTTTTGTGGCGACCCAACCTTTTTTATTGACGTTATTGCAAGCATAAAAAGTGAATTAAACAAAAGATTATTTAACATAGGTACAACCTAAGGTTGCCATATCTAAATAGGCAGAATTCTGGACAGACATAGGCGCCAGGGTTGCGGAGTCGGAGTCGGAGTCGGAGTCGGAGTCGGTCGGAGTCGGAGGTTTTCGGAAGGAGTCGGAGTCGGAGTCGGAGTCGGACTGTCAAGTAGACTAGGAGTCGGAGTCGGAGTCGGAGTCGGAATATTTTATCCGACTCCGACTCCTCATGTCCAATTTCTTTACGTATTAGTGATGTTAACCGCGCAACTTACGCAGCCGCGCGCCAGTGGAGTGCAGTGCAGTAATCTTTTTAAGAGGACCTTGCCGCGTATCGCGCGACACAGCGTGCGACTCATAAAAAGTTTGCATTTTAATTTGTAAGCAAATAGTATTTTGCGTAATGCTATGCTCGGGCACCCGATTTAGTTGCTTCCCTTTCTTCAATCCAATGACAGGAAGAAAATGTCAGGTGCATAATCAATTTACTATCCTAAGCAGCCTCTTTCTATAATACGTGGTACCTTGACATACGAGTTTAGTTCGTTCCGTGACCGAGCTCGTACCTCAATTTGCTCGTAAGACAAAGCGAATTTTTCCATTGAAATTAATGTAAATGCCATTAATCCGTTTCAGCCTCCCAAATGCCCCCCTTTTTTATTTTTGACGTGTCTTTAAATAAGTACTTTTTCCAACAGAAGCGAGTGTTGAACATCTGTTTTTATCACTAAGGCTTATCAGAACAGACCAAAGGGCTGCAATAAAGAAGAAACTCACAGAAGCAATTTTGTTTTTACGAGCAAATTATTAAATTAAAATTTTTGAAAATTAAAACTTATTCTTCTTGCTCTATTCTTTCAAAAAAATATCAACCAAAAGTTTTGAACCAAGGTGGATTTTTTAACAATCTCCTAATATGAATGTCAATGAACGGCAGGTAGCCTGCATGTTCAGTCTCGTACAAAATTACAATAATTAAAATATTCATGAGATAGAAACTACAGACCCTCTTTTATTTTGTTTACAAAATCCGACAAAATTCATATATATATTCTTACTATCAATATATAACCATGAATTACTGTGAAGAAGATGGACTCCATGCCATCAAACTAATGGCTGAAGTTTATTTGAGAGAAATAAGGATGAGCTTATTATTGGTATGAAAATGTCAACATTTTTCTCTGAAGTTTCTTTATATGCAGTTGGTGATTCAGGAAAATTCTAAAATTACTCGCATTTTATTGTTTTTCTTGTAGTCTATAATTGTGAGTTTAAATTTTTAATTCTTTTACATATGGTTTTTTGTTTCTTTTGCTTTTATAAACTTTTGTTTTCAAATTTTCATTTTCAATAAATTCCATAGTTATTACTAACATTTGTAAAAATTTTTAAAATTATGAAATTTTCTTATTTACGTTTTAACCTCATTACCTACTGATAAAAACAAAACTATGCCACCTAAAACAAGAAGCACCAGACTTGAGTTTTGCTCTTGTTAAAGCTCGTCAGTGATGCATACCTCATTGAATTTCGAACCGACTAGATACGCAGGAGACAACACTCAGGGTCTAGTCCTATACTCAGGCCTTACACAAGTCATTAATTGTATTAACATTAAGGTTTGTCGTGGGTTCGATTTACCATGGGAAAAATAATAACTGTAAAATAGACTAGAGATAACATCATAATTATCCATAAAATACTTTGATGTACAGAAAATGTAATAAGCATTAAGTATAGAATACATATTTAGTTTCAAGTTATGTATGACATTTCGAGTTAGTTTTCCAAATGTGATTTGTATTAATGTTTCATTCAAACACAGTAAAAATTATAGTTAATGGGTTGTGTATATAATATAATTATATGTATATACGTATTTATCAAAACATAAATATAACAAAAAAACATGTTGTATTAAAATAGTTTCAACAAATTGCTTCGCCTGTGAGACTCAACAATTAAAAAAAGCAATATTATTTACGTTGAAATAAATAAAATAAGCAAAAATTAAAAGTTAAAATAAATTTTTATGTTTCAGAAGAAAACTCGCATCTTAGAAAAATTACACTACCAAAAGTTTGGGTTTAAACAATTATTTTACTCAAGTTAGTGATTGATTAGCAAATAATTACTTTTGTTACGAGATATTAAAAGAAAACATGCTGTAATGTTGCGCATACTCGTACGTGTATTAAACTTGGTTAAGTTGCCGAAAAGATTAAAGTGTAAAAAAGTTTATGGATCATTAGTTAAGAGCAAGTGCTACAAAAATTTTTTTTATACTGTATAAAACATTAGTATGGATCATTCGTTAAGAGAGAGTGTTATAAAAACATTTTTTTATAAAAAGATTCTTTTATAACACTTTCTTTTAACTATTAAATTTTTTTACGCTTTACCGGTAATCTTTTCGGCAGCTTGGTCAAGTTTAAGAATACATCCATGCGCAATATTACAGCATGTTTTCTTTTGATATCTCGTAGCAAAAGTAATTATTTGCTAACCAATCACTTACTTTAATAAAATAATTGTTTAAACCCAAACTTTTGTTAGCGTTATTTTTCTAAGGTGCGAGTTTTCATTTGAAGCGTAAAAATTTATTTTAACGTGTCCCCTGATAAGCCTTACTACTGGTGAAACAGTCTGTTGGGACTATTTTAATAAAATGTTTTTTTTAATATTTGTGTTTTGATAATCAGGAATAATCGTTCTGACTATTGAAGCCATTGAGCACTCTTCTGAAGAGTACAATAATTTGCAGTTATATATGTACAGTATATACACTCATATACATAATTTTTTAAACTGAATATCTTTTTATATATTTAAAAAAACCTGACTTATTTTGTGCGACTAACAACTCGAAAGGATGATTTTTGCTTAGTTAAATCTAATTTAAGAAAAATATTTTTCCCATAGTAGGGAGTCGGAGTCGGAGTCGGGAGTCGGAGTCGGAGTCGGAGTCGGAGTCGTAGTCAAAGTTAAAGTCGGGAGTCGGAGTCGGAGTCGGAGTCGGCAATTTAGAAATTCTCGGAGTCGGAGTCGGAGTCGGAGTCGGATCATAATCTTCCGACTCCGCAACCCTGATAGGCGCACCAACAAAAAAATTTTTAAAGGGGCAGACAAAATAAATTTGTTTCCAAATTTAGGACAAAGACCAAAAAAAAGGCCTTCACTTTGAATCAATCTCCAATTTCCCTATTTTTTTCCCAAAATCATGGTGGTCAGTTCAGCAGCTCGAAAGAGTATGAAAATTCCCAGTAGGAATCTTTTTTATGAATGAGAAACATGCACACACATAGCTGTACCAGCCTAAAAAATTTTGGGGGGGCAATGAAAATTTTGTGACATTTGCCCAAATCATGATTTTATAGTACATTTCGGATATGACAAAAAAATTGTCTGAGATTCTCAGACGAAAAACCAATTTTGTCCTAAAATCATGGTGTCTCTAAAAAAAAAAAAAAGGTCTTCACCCAAATTTGGGTTATTATTTTTTGCAGTTCCTCATCGTCACCTCTCTAAATTTCTTGACTTTGCCCAAATTTTTCATATTGCTGCCTGAAAAATTATGGTTTTGCCCAAATATTTTCTTCTCACTGCCCGAAAAATCTTAATTTTGCCCAAATCTTTGAAACTTGGGGGGCAATTGCCCCCCCTGCCCCCCCGGCAGGTACGGCTATGTGCACACATACATGCTAACACACGCACACATTCCTGCGCAACAAAGCAAAACGAATGTCCAGGCGAACATGACGAAAATATCGTCCTTGGCACTGAAACGATGAGTGAGTGCCTTATGACGTATACGTCCGTCATAAGGCACTCTGCGCATTACGCTTCGTGACGTATATATCCGTCATAAGGCACTTAACTAGTTAAAAAATTATTTCTCAAGTGCTACTATAGTATTCTCCATCACATAAGAGTGTAAACAATGCTTCTCTGCAATAATGAGTATTAAAACCACAAGCAGGAATTGCTTTACATTGCCTTTCCATGATTCTTGATGTGCAGTTAGAGTGATGGGTTTCCACATAATGCAACTTGTGCGGAAAAGCAGATACAACCATCACACTAAATCCTATTGCCAAATTTATTAAGTAAATCTAAATAATTAATTTTTCAATGAACTTTGTGGTATGTAGTGTGAAGAAAAATATCTAGATAGTACATGCTAGCAAAAAAGTTGATAACCACTGATTTAAAGCATTTTGAAATAAAAGCACATTTGTCAATCACTAAGTAAATTAGGAATTTGCAATGAAAACAGTAAATAAAGTTGACAGACAATGTATGTCCTAAGTGTTTTCCATCAACTCAACCAAATTTTTTAAACTGTATGGATGATATGGATTTATTAGTTGTATGGAAGAATAAAATAAATTTTAAGTAAATTATTCAAAAGAACATGTTAGAAAACCTGGACTAAATATATCTTTTAATAGTCATCCTCAAATGACTTAGAAAAAGAAACTACATGACCTAACTATACACATTACATTAAAACAACTTTAAAAGTTATTTTGTATCAGAAATTTTTTCCTTTTTCTTTAAAATCCAAAATATAATTTTAAAGAAACAAAATCAACCGATACCAAACAAAAAAGTTGGCAAAGTGATTGAATAGGCAGGAGCACTGTATTGACAACGCATGTGATCAATATTATTGCATTTTGACCATTCTATTGTGTCCTTGTTAACTCTTATCTGACCAATCATGATCATAATCGAGATGCAAACAGCTCAAATAAAAATAGCACTTTTGTTTCAGATATAGATTTTGACTACCCAATTTCATTCAAAAATTGTCACTAGCCGTTTTGCTCTTCAAAGTTCTGCCCTTTTTTGCTAAAAAGGTTGCAAGTGAATATAACATTGAGAGAAAACTGGAAGATGATGACTCAAACAATGAAGCCTTTTCTTTGGAGGCAGATTCTGAAAATAGTGAAGTAGATAAAATGAAAATTCCAGATGATTTTTCTCCACTGTTTGACCAGGTCAGTAGTGATGATGAAGATTGAGTTAGAACTCCTGTCCCACCTGCAGCTCATGCTGTGTATGATAGTATTGATCAAGATGATGATTTACTTTCTGTTGCACCCAAAGGAATGGGAAGAACTAGAGGAAGCCATAGAGGCAGAAGAGGCAGGGGAAGAGCAGTTCAGAGAGATAGGTCTAGAACCCCACTTTCTGCTGCTAAACCTACAGCTCCACAGTGAGGCAAGGGCAGAGGTCATTGAAATTTTTAACCAGTTTCTGATCCATGGCAGCACTATAATGGAGTCACTGTTAATTGGCTTCCTTAACTTCCCTAATACTGGTACAGGTGAAAAGCCAGCTGCAAACTGTGATGATTTTGAACTAATAGACTATTTTAAATAGAAACATGCATACAAAAACTGTTTGATGAAACAAATTAATATTTTCAACAATATGTAATAAACCCCAATGCAAATTCTTCTGTAATGAAAAGTGGGCTCCTGTGAGTTTGTCTGAAATAAAAGCATTTCTATTAATTGTGATTATGTTCACTCTCTGTAAAAAAAAGGAGTACAAAAACTATTGGACAACTGATAATCTAATCCAAATAGCTGGTGTCAAGGAAACCATGAGTAGAAATAGATTCATTGCTATCATGTGTTTCCTTCATATAGTTGATAACAATGTTGAATATTTACATGCTTTGATGTTGAATATTTACATTACATAAAAATAGCATGCTTTGATGTTGAATATTTACATTTTTTGTTTCATTAAAATTGTCAAATTTAAATGTGTTTTATTTTTGGGTTACTAATGAGAGGGGAGGTTTTAAGCATCCAAAAAAAGTCTGGCTTATGTAAAAGGGCAGCTAATACATGGGTATATATCATATAAAAAATATTTTATATCAAAAAGAAAGTTAGACTGTTTGCTAAAAACTTTTTTTTTACTGTGAAGGGATTCAATAAATAGCTTTAGAGTTATTTTAGATTAAAAACAAGGCTTTGTTTCTGACTAATCAGCTGATTGCAAATTTCGCCTGTGATAGTGTTGCTTTGATTAGCACTTTCCTTTGCTTGGCAATCATAACAAGCAGCTTTAAACTTAATCATATCCTTAATAAACACAAAAAAAACAATTAAAAAATTCCAGCTTGACAGCAATATCTTGGCATTGCCAAAAACAGGTTGGAGTAATTGCTTAAAAGTTTTCTTAAATATATTGCTTTCAAAAATTTTTGCAAGGCAAGAGTTTAAATAAATAAAAAAATTAACTATTTTAATCTAAAAAAACTCCAAAAATACCAAAAATTTTGAAAAATAAATTCAAATCTGTAGTGACCAAACATTAAAAAAAGAAGATTTACTAATTTATTTGTTTTATATTATAATATTTTTAGTTTCTAGGAAAGCAGTTTTCATATCAATTTTTTTAAATTAAGCAAAAAAATTTTTGACAATACTTTAAACCCATTACAAATTTTTATAAAATGGTTTTTATTGGCTTTAAACAGAGCAATTTTTAAAAATTATTTAAATTGTATTGCAGTATTCAAAGATCTACTACCCAAAACTACAAACATTAAAGACAATTTTATGAAAGCTTAAACCACTGTTATTCTAGCAGAATAACTCTCGTTTCCTATACAAAAAAAAAAAAGCGAAGAAACCTTACGCATATGACGCAAAACTGCATTCATTCTTATGTTACAGCGCAACAATCTTCCACTATCCACCATTTATTTAAAACATGTTCCCTATCGATATTAATGCCAAATTTTATATCTCATTAATCAAAATTTCTTGTAGATTTCATATATTAAATCAAATTTACGGCAACCCCTTATTAACTTTCCAACAGAATGCGCTTGAATGACTCCCACTTTACAAGAAAACAATTAGCGTCGACAAAATTTTCACTTAAAGTGATTTCGAGTTACGCTAATTTAAGGTTAATTTTAACCATGTTCCCTATCGATATCAATGCCAAATTGATCAATTCCCTATCGATATCAATCACATTGATCATTGATCAATTCCCTATCGATATCAATCCTTTAAATATTAAATAGCCAAATTGATCAATTCCCTATTGATATCAATCCCTATCGATATCAATCCCTATCGATATCAATTCCCTATCGATATCAATCACATTGATCAAAATTTCACCATAAATTTTAAATATTAAATCCAGGGAATCGAACCGTTTAAAATAACGTTTCCGTTCAGGTTCAGGTTCGGCAAATTTTATTTTTAAAGGTTCAGTTCCGGTTCAGGTTCAGCAAAAAATTTTTTTCGGCTTCAGTTCCGGTTCGGGTTTAGTAAAAAAATTTTTTTCGGGTTTAGTTCCGATTCAGGTTCAACAATTTTTTTTTTAGGGGTTCAGTTCCGCTTCATCTCCGGTTCGGGTTCGGAATATATATTTTTATCTATTTCTTACAAGCGTTAGGACTGTAAACACAATTTCTTACCTCATTTTATCATGGGCGTCCGCAGACGCGCTTCCTGGAGGAATGATGGCAAATAGTCGGAAACACAAAAAATATTCTTAAAAAGGGTTTTTCAAAAAATTCTGGTACAAGTTTTAAAAATATTAAATTAAACTAATTCACCGGCATGGGTCTTGGTTGTAAAAACCAAATCTTACCAATAAATTTATAGTAATGATCTTGCGAGCGCCAAAAGCGGAAACGGAAGTTTTTTGTTGTTTTGTGATCTCAAAACTTTCTTATAGATTGCGTTTACATGAGTTTGTATAGATCTTTCTTCGACTAGCCACTGATACACCTGTCTAAGAATTTTTTGATAATTTTTTAGTGGCGGCCCGCACGCAGAAGGTTTACTAGTTATGAAATGTCATTGAGGTTCATTTCTACTACGAGATTGGAGTATTCTTTGTTTCTTTTAATGATTTTTTGCTTCGTTTTGCCTTTAAGCGCCGAAAGAAGTAAAAAAATTAATAAAACAAAAAATACTTTGTTTCAAGCCGGTAGTGGAAACGGGCCTTTATCTTACGCAATCTAAACTTTTAAAGTTTTAAACAAATTAAACATTTAGTCATTCAAGTTTATAATAATAAAAAATTGACGCATAAAGGCTCTTTTCCCACTAAGAGCGTGGAATGGAGTACAGTGGCGAGCAAAAAAGTAAGATTTTTTATTTTATTAAATTTTTTAAAAATAAGTTAGTTGCAATTGAATTATATTTGTAAAAAAAATAAATTAATATTAGATTTAATATAATTTTTTGTGCTATTTTAATGATATATTACTTGATATACGTATATTAATATAATTCAATTTTAAAAATAATATTTTTAAAAAATCTTAAAAATTAAAAAAGTCTTACTTTTTTTGTACGCCACTGTACTCTTTACTTGATTTATTGACTTTATTTGCTTCACTTAGATTTTAAGCGCGGAAAGATGATCAAAAGAAACAAAGAATGCTCTATTCCACGCTCGTAGTGGAAACAAGTCTTAACTTTTAGAAGTTTTTAATGCATATTTATGTATTATTTTGTAAAATTTAAAATTTGAAAAAGCGAGTCCCCCTTTTGGTTCTCCTGGCGCACGTTCATGTATCTAGTGCACATATTTTTTCTTCATTTCTCGGCTGATAAAGTCGTTTATGACGTTTCTTTATTGGCACACAAGTGCTCAAACAAATTGTGGCAATTTCAAACGGTAACATTTGATTAGTTACAACTAGAAATAAATTAAAAATTAAATCAATTTGTTGTATAAGATTTTTTTTTCTTAAGATAACTGAAATCAAGCTTTGCAATTTTGTATATTGATCACTGCTTGCTTACAAACTGTTACTAAGAACTTGCCACTTTTTATTTTAATAAGTGTATAGCGATGAAAGGGTAAAAATTAGGTATGGGTCCAATTGTTTAAAAAAAGTCTTAAATTCAAGCAAATTCAAATTTACGGGAAACAATCATTTCTCAATTCGTAAAACCAGCAAAATTGTTTTTCAACATTTGATTAAAGATTTTTTCGATAAACACTAGCTTGATATTGGCAGAAAAATACTCTGGCTTCTCCATAATGTTTTGTTTGCCAAGCTGTCTAACTATTGGCGACCAAAACTATTTAGTTTTAACTCAAAGTCAGATTGTGCTACTAAATTTTGTTTGCAGGGGTAACTTACCCAGTAAACATTTTTCATCTAGCCAACGTTGGCAAAAGGCAGTTTTCCAGCAGCAGAAATGTTGGCAAGATGATGGCGTCCAATGTTGGCCCACAGTCGAGTGCACCAAAATTACATTTTCCGCCAACACTGATAAACTGCGCTATGCCAACGTTTAGCCAACACTGAAATTCCAGACGCTGTAGAGAGTTAGCTAACTGTGAATGACCAACGCATGCTACTGCAGCTGCCCAACTAATCAGCAATCTTACCAACGTTGGCAAAACGCTAATTGCCAACTTATGAAACATTGGCTCATTTTCAACTATTTTAAATAAAATTATGCGCATATCAAATGGAGCATTGTGCAACACGCACCAGGCTCATGCTGCTCAAATAAAATTGATTCATATAGACTTGAACAAAGGAGAACAAAGTTACATTGGCATTTGTTGGCAGAGTTGGCAAATAGTTGGCAGTTTTTCCGACTTTTAACTGTCATCCAAAAACTGTTCAAATTTTTTTTCAACTATCAGACTATAGAGACTAACATTTCTTTTTTATTCTTTTTAAACGTTGAAGCGTAACAAAAACATATAGGCTATCCCTCATCAGAAAATGTTCTATTACTTAACAATCAAAGCAATTGAAATTTCATAAGCAAAGAACTGTAGCAGATGTAGGTAATAACCTATTGTCGCTGTTTTGTAAAAAGCTTGCATCAATATTTAACAGAAACAACTGGTAATGTCTTAGAATAAAAAATTTTCGCCAACTTCTTACCAGTGTATAACCAACTTAGTCACAGGGAGACAACCAATGCTGCCTTCAACATTGGCCCAACACATTACCAGCAGCTGTGAACACGAATTTTACTAAGCAAAGAAACAGTGACAAAAATGCTTTTTTGAGCGTAAATTTAATTTTTTTTTCCACTTTAGTACTTAACGCAACAAATAGAACAAACCAGAACTCAAAAATAAATCATCGGCAGAAAGTTGGCATTGCTGGTTAAATGTTGGCAATTTTGCCAACTTTCTCCCAACCCAGCCGCGCTAAAGCCAACGTTGGTCCGATGATGAATGTTTACTGGGTTATACATATATGTAATTTGCTTATGGTTTCTCGTTTGCATTCTACATAAAGAAAACTGACGCAAAACTTTTGTAATGAACCAGCAAATACGTGGTTCTTGTATTAAAAGTTATTTGTCCTGTTGCTACAATTTTGGTAGGCCTGAAAGTTAACAAAAATTTAATTTTAAAGTAATACTTGATAAATGAGAAAGCACGCTAGATAAACGTTGTTTACATACAGGTTCGAGTATTGGTTATTTTACCATACTTTTTCAACATTGAATCTGCAAATTAGTAAATCAGACAATATCATACATCAAATCAATTTAATTGCCCCCTAATGAAATGCTGAAAACCATTTTTTGTTCAGTAAATAATTACCAACAATCAACGTGGATTTAACATTATTAAAACTAGTTAAAATATACGAGATTAACATTAAAAAATAGCAAACAAACTCAAAACAACCTTACTGGTAGAACTTTTATTTTTTTTAGATGTTAAGATTTACGTTACTTCAGGTAAAATGCTTACCAAACTTAATTAATTTTTAATAACATTACATATATTTAAACATTATTTTGTAGCATTAATTTAACGATACCCTACTTAAAGTTTAGTTAAAACACATCTGTTAAATAAAGCAATGTTTTGACAAAGGTTAATCGAACTTGACAATTTTTCCTACTCCGTAAACAATTTAAAGTATAACAATAAATTTTCTTTACCATTGAACATTAAAAAAAAATGGACAATATGAACGAAAAATTTAACATTAAATTAAGGTTTATATGTCATCTGTGAAGTCTGGTTCCAACCTAAATAAGTAGTTGTTTCGTACAAGCAATACGTTTTCGAGCATATTCGAGTCCATTCTTGAGCGTTGTGGAGACAAAATAAATTTTAAACTGGAGAACGCTCTTTCCACGCTAACTTGTGTGGCTGGCACTCCGAATAATAAGGAAGCAAGTATGTACAACTTTGGAAATTGGTTCTTTTGGCTTCTCCAATACTTCAAAACGCTTTGATCTTTCTTTATCCGTGGCTCTTGTTGAAAAGCCTTTGAGTCGTTGTTAATGTCTAAAGAGCACTTTGCAACCTGTAATGTTTAAAACTTGCTTCAGAAAAATTAGTTCTTTTCATAATTTTATAAACCATAAATGAGGTAATACAGTAGGTCTACAACAAATGTTCATTAAACCGAATTTTAGTCATTTTGCATAAAACCATACAGTAAAAGATCTTCCATTTTTTTTTATTTCATCTCCATATTTATCCTCCTGACTCGCAGGAAAGCGACGGAGGCGCTAATACATAGGATAGGCAATTTTCCCGACCTGCTTCTGGAGATGCCAAGATATTGCTGTCCGCTTGTAATTTAATAGAGACATGACTGTAATTTAGAACTGCTTGCCAAGACCACCAAGTAGGGGAAAGTCCCGTAAAGTGTTTTTCCCAAAGGCACGACAGAATGGCGCGAGTAGGTTGATCATAAGTACGGCGCTTTAACCACTCGACCACACTGCCGTCGTTCTCAGACTCGAATCAACTCCAAATGAAAATTATTTGAGTCAATAATCGTTATTGTTATTATTTTGCTGAACCCTACTCAAAGCAAAAATTTAGGTAGAAGTTCACTGTAATCATGATTGATAAGTGAATACCTTTTTTTGGGGGGAGGAGGTTTATTTTATGATAAAAATTAAATACGCTATTAAACATAAAATCTTAGTTTAAATATAAAAAATGGCAATCAAGATAGGTAAAAAACTACCATGGCTTTTTTTCTTTCTGCTAACACCGCTAAAGCATTTAAAGTTATTAATAACTTTGATACCTTATGCCGGATGACCAATCATAGCGATGATCGGCTTATTAGGCAAGAGGGGATGCAGCCGGTGCGCCACACCAGGGCCAATAAGAGTCTAGGGAGCCCGCGAATATTAAAGTTCAAAATTAAAATAGGCAATAATGCATGAATCTTTTATTGTTATTTTGAAGCTGAAATGGATTTCCATGTGCACTGTCATGAACAAATTTCGCAGAAATGTTTTGGAGAGGACATTTATACAAGAAATTTAAGCTCTAATGTCTATTAACGATTTCCTGAATCATGATCTTGTAGTTTGCAAAATACATCAAAAAATCTCACATAATTTCGTTCTAAAAAACTAAAAATAGCTTAAAAAAGTTTTCCACTTCAAATCTTACTTATATTGACATTTTCCCAACTATCTGGATCGCCCACTTTGCCGATCGCGGCTCGTACCACTAGGAGCAATATCATTACCGAAAGGTTTTTAGACTAATAATGCATTTAACTTGGCTAATTAAAAATGCATAAAAAGCAAAAAAATTAATGAAAACAATTTTTAGCCATCAAAAGCAAGAAGAAATGGTACAACCTTTTTACAAAAGTTTTTTTACTAATGAGGAAATCCACTAAAAGGAAATTAATTAAAAAAATTGAAAAGAAACAATTAGGCCTTGTCTACACTAGGCGTAGCTTTTTATTTTTTATATACTTATTATCTCTATTTTTATGCTCCTGACTGGCAGGAAAGCGACGGAGGCGCTAATACGCAGGGTAAGCAATTACCCCGACCTGCTTCCGGAGATGCCGAGATATTTCTGTTATTAATTTAATAGAGAAATGACTGAAATTTAAAACTTTTTTGCCAAGACTAGCAAGCAGAGGAAAGTGCCGTGAAGTGTCTTTTCCAAGGACACAACAGAATGGCGCGAGTAGGTTTTAAACCGAGATCATGTTGATCATAAGCACGGCGGTCTAACCACTCGACCACGCTGCCGACTTCTGACGCTGCCGACTAGTTTCTCAGCGTAAAAGTATTTATTTATTAGCTTATATTTCTACGCCAATGGTCAATACGCTAAAAATTGTTTATTGAGCAATTTTTACCCTTTGCGCTAAGCATAAAAATGCTTTTGAGTTGAAATTGCCCAGTAAGGTTTAAAAAACCATTTTTTTAAAGAATGTTTGACGTGTTTTCTTGTTTATTGTACACCTACGCTCAGTAGCATAGAGTAGCATGGAGTAGCAGTAGCATTTAGGGGAGGTGTTGTGGCAGATTTGGAAACGTTTAAAATGCTCACCAATAAAAAAGGAAAACAGTTTATTTAAATATAATCTCAATGCGATGTGATCCAAATGATACAATGCGATCCGAATTATGCGATGATTGCGTGTGATGTGATGCCATGCTTGCGATTTTATATTGTTTTTTACTTCCAAATATCTTCAGCAACTACGACAAATAGATTTAAACAGTCTACTTCTCAATAGTCTTCTACAGTACAAATCACTTACAAAACCAAATTCTTCTTTTTCGATAACTCACTGTGACAAATGCAAAAAATGATTTTATAATAAATAAGAATAAAAACGTGCTTAAAGATAATTGTAGACAAAAAGAATGCGCGCGGAAAAGAAAGGACTTAATTAAAGCAAACAGAATTACTAATAACAAAGAATCATAAATAACAGAAAGCGGTTTGAAACTCAAGTAAAGCTTGCTGTAACAGGAGGCATGCTCCCCTTTGGAAATTACTAAACAAAGACAGATTCCATGTGAAGGCCCCCCTTTTTTTAGAGATCATTAGTCTCCAGAGACAAAAATCATGAAATCCGAGACTGATGCAAAGCGAGAACCTTTTTTTTCGGGAACACTTCTTTTTGGGACGAAAATCATACAATCCGAGATTGATTCAAAGTGAATACCTTTTTTTTAGCCACCACTTGAATAAATTTTTCCACTAAACATATTTAATTGTGGTTGTAGCCCCTCTCCTTTTTTTCAAAAATCCTCGGTACGCAACTGTCTACGCTCAGCATAAGCAAAATTTTATATGCCCAATGTAAAGATCAGGCCTTAAATTTTAAACAAGACAATTGTTCCGGCTAGAAATGCCACTGTAAAAATGCTGAAAACAGTATTTATGCCAGTTTAACCCTTTAATCACCTAATAATCATCTAATGACAGTAGTACATATGTATACCATGATTGTGATTATAATGTAACAAAAGCACTTTTGTGAAGGCATTATAATTTTAATTTTTAGGTATTTGTGACATCATTATTAAATCATTGTCATTTTATTTCACAATCAAATTCATATATCCCTTAAAAGGTCAAATAGTCAAACAAAAATTACATTAATTGACAGCTCTGCGGAAAACAAACGTGGGGAGACAAATGTCATTTCGAGTTTGTAGCGAGTTTGTTTGATTGAGTCTCATAAAACACTTTACAGCAAAACAAAAATCACGGAACGAGAAGCACGGAATTAAAGATTCTCAAGTTAGTATGGCTTAATCTGACCGTCTCTGATAGTCTTCTCTAATCTGGAAATCTGCCTGAATCTGTCTTTTTCTGAGTGGTCACCACAGAGTTACGGCATTTAAACAAGCGATTTAATTATTATTTTATTCGCTGACGAATGACGATCATCCTTTTTCTATACGTAAATTACGGGATTTCATAATAAAAGCAATCTGCAGTTTCTTAGTAATGTGCAGCCTGATAAACTAATCCATAAAGATATCAGGAATCCGACTTTAGGACCAGCCTTAATGCATACAACGGGAGAAAATATAAAAATCAAGTTTGAGAAAAAAAATAATTTAAGATTAAAGGTTTAAAAAGCTTTACAATTGCTGCAAACAAAGTTCGAAATACGTAATGTAAAAGAATGTGACTCATTTTCGGAATAATATTATTTAATGTACAAAACGAAAATAACGAAATCGTTTGTCTGCAAAATAAAAGAATAAGTAACAACGCGACTCAAAACTAAACACGCTAATAAACTAGAGCTTAAGCTTACTGAACTAGCACGTACTAACTCAGAACACAACTGTACAGACAAACGATATAAGACAGAAAACAATCATACACACAAACGATATTGTGACGCAATAGTACGAATAAGCCATAGCATTTGTACATAATGCAGCGAGCGAATATAACTTTGTATAACATTTTTAACAATAAACACGACTGAATGCTTTACGAATTGCATGCAGGAAATGAGTTTTCTACCAGTCTATAATCCTATGTTCCAAATCCTTTAAAATCTTGACCATAAAGGAAAATAATTAGTAACCGTGACAACTGTACTCTTGCAAAACGCGCGATTTAATTGAGTGATTAAAATGCCTTAATTTAGATTTTCGACGTATCAAAACTTCTTATTAATTTCAACTCAAAAATAGCTTAATACTTTAAACAGTACTCTTTTGAAATTATTTTTAGATATAAGTATGTATTACTCAATAGTAGTAAAATAGCAGACAGATAATACAGCCTATGATGATAATGATAATATTGCAATAAAGTACTTTGTTTAAATTTTTGATATAATGCATGCAACCATTATGGTTGGGATCCTTGTTTAACAAATACGGGCACCGCGATTTAACTCGAAAATGAAAGCGGAAAAATATCTTTTTGTCTTTGAGTGTTGTAAAGATTAAAGAATGGTATTTGTCAGTGATATTCAAGTCAAGATTAAAAAAAAATTTTTGAATCTGGGGCTTCTTAGAACAGGAATTCTTAAACTGGGGGGTATGAAAAGGTTTTTAAAAGAGGTGTGAGCAAGTAGTTGTTAACTCTGTTTAAATGAATTGAGCAGAACACATGTGATTGACTGTCATGTCGATTTAAAATTAACTAAAAGTTTGGAATCTGTTGGATGCAATATGCATATAAATACCCCAACAAGATTTGCTGAAAATAAAAATCCTTCAATATTAGATCACATCTATTCTAACAGCAATAATATTTGTAATAGTGGTATTTGTTTGTATGATATTAGTGACCATTTACCCATCTTTTTAGTTAAAAAAAATTTCAATCAACCAACTAACTCAGAAAATGCTGCATATGTTAGGTGCATGAAATCTTTTGAACCACTGAATTTTGTTGAAGATCTAGACAACAATCTTCAAGATGTTCGTCTTAAGACAAGCCTAAGTAATACTAAAGTTGATGATAATATAGTTGATTTTGTCACTACTTTTCAATCCATACTAAATAAACATGCTCCTTTTATAAAATTGTCCAGAAAAAAAAAAAAATTATCACAAAAACCCTGGATTAGTAAAGGCTTACTTGTTTCAATAAAAAAGAAAAACAGACTGTTCAAAGCATGTTACAAATGCAATGATAAATCAAAGATAGAATTCTATAAAAAATACAGAAACATGTTAACTCATTTAATGAAATTAGCAAAACAAGAATATTATAGTAATTTATTTAAAAAGTATAATAATAACAGTGCTAAAACATGGAAAACAATTAATGATCTTGTCAATTTTAAAAAAATACCTTGTAAAGGCAGTATATCATCCAACTCCTTTAAAATAAATGGCAAAGAATATAACGCCTATTCAGAAGACTTTGCTAATCTATTAAACAATCATTTTTCAAGTATAGGGACCGAAATGGCTAACCAGATACCACCCTCTGATATTTCTTACACAAGCTATATTAAAACTTCATGTGTCTCATCAATGGTTTTAAGAGAAATTAATGAAGATGAAGTAGCTGAAGAAATAAACAATTTAAAAATGAAATCAGCTTGTGGCTTATTGCAAATCAGCACTAAATTTATAAAAATGAGTAAAAACGTCATAAGTTTGCTTCTTGCCCAAATTTTTACTAAATGTATTGAACAAGAAACATTTCCAAAAATTTTTAAACAATCCCAAATAATTCCAATACCAAAAGTATCTAATCCGCAAGAACTAGCTGACTTCAGACCAATTTCTCTTCTTCCTGCTTTAGCTAAAATTTTGGAAAAAATATTATATAAAAAAATGATCAAATTTCTT
This sequence comes from Diplosoma virens, assembly GCA_963680785.1. Lineage (NCBI taxonomy): Eukaryota > Metazoa > Chordata > Ascidiacea > Aplousobranchia > Didemnidae > Diplosoma > Diplosoma virens. The sequence goes on from OY796896.1 coordinate 11,107,447, forward strand.
GACAAAAACAAAATATTAACAAACCAACAACATGGATTTAGAACAAATGATTCAACTAGTCTTGCAATTACATCAATGTATGATGACCTTCTTCTTAACTTAGAAAGTAATAAAATTACATGTTCAGTTTTCCTTGATATTAGTAAAGCCTTTGATTCAATAAATCATGACATCCTTTTAAAAAAATTAAATATATATGGTTTTCAAGGTAAAATTTGGAAATTATTGATGTCATACTTAAAAGATAGAAAACAGTGTACCAAAATAGAAAATAACTTTTCAGAATTTAAATACATGTGTTGTGGTGTTCCACAAGGGTCTGTATTGGGACCATTATTATTTTTAATCTATATTAACGATTTGCCAAATGCAACTAAATGTATTACTACAATATTTGCAGATGATACAAATCTACATCTAGCTGATCCAAATTTACTCATACTCGAACAGAATATGAATATAGAACTACAGAAAATTAACTCATGGTTTAAATCAAACAAACTATCTCTTAATTTTAATAAAACTAAATATATGGTTATATGTAAAAAAAGCGTCAATACATCTTCTTTTAAATTAACCATAGGAAAAAATGAAATTAAACAAACAAATCATGTAAGATATTTAGGTATTTTTTTGGATGACAAATTAAATTGGGAACATCAAGCATCTAACATATGTAGCAAATTGTCAAAAACAAGTGGCATTTTTTATAAACTAAGGCATTATGGGCCACTGAGTACTTTAAGAATATTATATTTTTTATTAATTCAATCGCACTTACAATATTCTATTTTAAACTGGGGACGGGCTAACAAAACACTCTTGATGACCATAGAAACATTGCAAAACAGAATTATAAGGACTTCTTTATTTAAGAACATTAAGACCCCAATTAACATGCTATACAAAGAATTTAATGTGCTAAAACTATTTGATCTTTTTCAACTAGAAGTTGTTAAATTTATGTTTAAATTTGAAAATCATATGTTACCTTATTGTTTTTATAACTATTATGATAAAATAAACAGTGTGCATCAACATTTAACAAGATATAGCACGGATGGAAATTTTTTTCTGCATTCTGTAACAAAACAATCTGGTAAACAAAGACTACAATACATTGGAGCAAAATTGTGGTCTACTGTACCCAGTGATATAAAAAAATTATCTTTTAATTCTTTTATTAAAAATTACAAAGTATTTCTTTCAAAAGCCTATGAAAAATACTGATAGGCAAAAGTAGTTATTTTAAAAAAAATGGTATTATGAATAATACATATATATCAGTTTTCTTAATGTTATGTATTGTTTTTATTTTATCTTTTTTGCTTTATGAGATATTTTTGCTATGCTGTTTCTTCAAAATCCACCAATTATATATATTTTTAATAACCTATGTGTACTGTATATTTCCTATAACAATTGTATTGCATTAATTACTTGTATTGCATGCCCTCTGTATTATTAATAGAACTGTCTTTGTTATTTTCAATTAACTTGATATAATGTAAAAAAGGAAATATATGTTTCTTTTTTATTTTTTTACATTGTTTGCTTAAAATCATATTTATTGTGTATTTTTTTTTTTTTTTTTTACCTTTAATTCTTCTTTGTGGAATTTTTCACCTTTATGTAGGTTACTAATACTGTAAATCAGTTTATTTTATTGAATAATATTACTTGTTTTTAGACTTATGTGTTGCGTTTTTCTCATAAATTTCTCGGTGTGCTTTGTACCAGCTGTAATTTGTTTTGATATCTGTTGTATGTCATTGCATATTGGTGTGTACTATCGTTTGTTTCTACTGAATTGTAGCCTAATTGAACATTAAATAATTAAAGTATTTTGAGGTGCTAGCTGACTTTGGTGACCTTGATGGTCTTTCGCTGGCATCTAGTCATGGCGACCAAATGTTGTTGTAGTGCATTTACAGTTTTTTTTTTGTTGTTGTTTTGCTTGACTTTTCATGTCTTGGTCGTTGACAAAAAAAAATAAAATCTTTATCCTTATCCTTATTTGGAAAGCTATTCTATGATGACCCCATCATTCAGGCACAGAATAATTGAAGAAAAAAAAAAGAAAAATTAAGATTAATCATGGTGACTTAGAGTTAACCAAGCTTATAAACAAAAAAGAGCAATATTATTCCTATGTATTATTTTGCTGACTGAGCTAATGTATATCATTTAGATATGCATTGGCCAAAAAGCTGCCAGATTTTGAAGTAGTTTCAGAGAGTAAAATGGATATGCTCTTATAAAATGATTTAAAATAAAAATGTAATTTAATTTAGGCATATGCTTAAATGAATGCACCATACATTAATATTTTGATTAACTCTTGCAATTTAACTGAATAAATAACTAGATTGATATAAAATGAGTAGAAAAAGAAAAGGTATGACAGTGATTATTTGCAGTATGCTATAGTTTTGTAGATTTCATGGTGAATAGTCAAGTGGTATCACAAAGTGTGATATGCTATGAAAATCTTAGCAATGACAGAATGATACCAAGTACATGGCATTGTCATCTTCAGACAAACACATTGGTGTAAGTCTTTAGCTTTTTGTTTTAAACCAAAAAAGAAAGATTGTCTAAAAAAATAAAACTTTCAAGTAATAAATGTTTCTTCCAATCTTTGTCTGTAGAAAAAGTAGAAATGTCATTTAAAATTTCTGATATGATTGCTAAAGAAAAGAAATTGCATAACATTGGTGTAACATTGATTACACCATGCATGTTAAAAGCAGCTGGTCGTGTATTGGGAGAGATATATGGCAAGAAGATGTTAAAAATTTCACTTTTGTATTCTATGATCAAAACACATATTGATGAGCTTACAAAAGACATTGAATTCAAGTTCTGGAAAAGTTACAAGCCTTACTATTTTTTTGCCATTCAATGTGATGAAACAACTGATATTACCCAATTGTCACAAATGTTGGTCTAGGTTCATTTCATCTCATCTTTGAAAAGGATTATGCTGTTTTGCAGACTCCTGGAGATGACTTGTAAAGCAGAAAATGTCTTTGAAGTTGTCTCCACTTTTTTTTTTTTATAACAATAACATACTATAAAAGAAACATGTGGGTGTATGCAATGATGGTGTTCTGACAATGTTTGTGACTCAAAGTAAATTCATCTCAAAGATAAAGAAAATCTCCAATGTGGTTGGCTCTCATTGTGTGATTTTTAAGAAGCCCTGGCCTTTACTTATTGCAATGAAAGATAAGCTTGCCACAACCATACAAGCTGTCAACAATATTAAAACAAGTGCTGTCAATATGAGACTGTTTATCAAGCTTTGTTGAGACATAGATTTCTATCATAAGACTGCTATTTTCTATATTTGTTTGGTGGTTATCAAAAAGTAACTGATCTTTTTAAGAAGAGACTATAATTTTTTTGTCAGTGAAACTAACCTGAAATCTCCTACAGGACCAGGATGAATAAAAAAGAAACCAAGAGCAAAAGAATCTCTTTAAGAAGTAATAGTGACCACGGAGCAATTCTGAGTTAGTTTCACAATCAAAAAATTCTCACAGTTGCTTTTGGAAGAGACCTAAAGTAACATGTTAGCTTGTGTGCATGAAATGAAAAATAAACTAATGATGTTTCTTGAAGCTTATAGAAAACAAAATCTTCTTTCATCAATTAAATTAAAAGAGTTTCAACTGATGTTGGCATACCTCATGAATATTTTTAAAATGCTAAAAGATTTTAATTTGATTTTCAGGGCAAGAATACCACTGTATTGATGACTATGATGCCATCAATGTTTTTATGGCAAAATTGGGGCTGTGGAATTGCCAAATTCAAAAAAGAAATTAAAATTCCTTTTCTAAAATTGATATCGCCCTTGAGAAAAATAAAATTGAACTTGATGGCAAGCTTGAAGGTAAGGAGTCACCTGAAACTTGTACAACAAGAATTCAAATGCTACTTTTATATTTAAGCAAACTTGGCTGGCTGGGTAAGTATTAATTGTCTTGCCATTCTATTCAATGCCAAGGATGCTGCCAGTTTTTACTCTGGCTGCTAGAACATTGGCACTAATCCAGATCTAGCTTTTGCTAGCATAAGTCCTAATAGTCGCTTACCAGATAGACACATCCTTGAAAAGTTCCCCAGGTCATAACATTGACCTTTGCTTATTACACCACCAAGGTTTGCTGTGGCAGTGCCAAGCATGCCTGTTAAGGGATGGAACTTCTGCAAGGCCAAATGGAGTCATGACATTGCTTTGACAAATAAATTTGCAAAGACTTTGTTGCTGCCTGATTCACTTGATGTGGATGCAGCTTACCAGGACTTCTGTAACATCATCAAGAAAGCAGCCAAAAAGACTATCCTGGGAAACTAGGAAGCTAAGCATGAGCTAAAAGTCTACAACAATGATAGACTTTTACCATTCTGTCCAACCCCTACTTACCTTGGGGTAAAACTGGACAAATCACTCATGTTTTGTCACCATCTAGTGGCATTGTGCAAAAAAATATCCTCTCACATCACACTGCTGAGGCAACTTGTAGGCTTGGGATGGGGTGCTGGTGCCACAACACTACGCATAGCCGCCTTATCTCTGGTCTACTCAACAGCTGAGTACTGCACACCAGTCTGGTGTTGCAGTGCTCACACTTGCCTCATCAACAGTGTCTTGAACAATGCCTTGCACATAGTCATTGGATGCCTATGTCCCACTCCAATGGATCACCTACCTATACTTTCAGGCATCCTGCCAGCTGAGCTTCACCAACTGGGAGTGACATTCTCCTTGGCCCACCATGGATCTCTCTGGACCCTGATCATATTTTGTATGGTCTTTTAAGTGGGTCCTCATATGTTCACTAAGAGAGACTAAGATCTATATAGCATGCCACATTCTAATAGCATGCACCATACATTGGGCACCACATGGAGCACGAGGTCTGATGGTTTTGGATGACAAAACTCGATACTGGCTTAACAACATCATTGCCAGCATCTGATCCAGGCAATACAGCAGCCAGGCAGTACAGCAACCTTAAACCCCAGTCCTGTTCATGTCTGACCTGGAGTGGATGCGCTTCCAAACAATGATGACAATTTAAGCAAAGCTGAACTTTTAGAATGGAAGATGACAAAGAATCCTTTTTGTCTGAATGAGGATATTTTTTACAAAGATTTGCAGAAATTTTTGGAAATAAAGTGTAACTCCACAGCAAAAGACTATTTTGAAACTATGCTACTAACTGATTTCTGGGTGAAATATTTGCACATATATAAGAGTTTAGGTACTGTGGCTATTTGTACACTCCTGTTTTTATTGACTTGCCGTTGAGAAAGTGGCTTTTCTACACTGCTCAGTACAAAAACAAAACACAGGAATAAAGTTGACTTATCTGAGGTGTGCATTGTCTCCTAAAAAGCCACAATTTAAACTTTTAGTTTCCAAAAAATTTAGTTGTTGTTCTGTTCAATGCTGTTAAATTTTTTAATATGAAAGGCTCCTGTTTTGTTGGTATCATGAAAGGGGGCATGAGGTCTATTTGTATGATAAAAGGAAGATATGTCTTAATAAGTTTAACAACCCTTGTCTTAAAAAAATTAAGTCTTCTAAAAATTTTCAAGCATAGCTTCAAAATTTATTTCAGAACCCATTTCAATCTTTATGATTATCGTTAGAATTGAGCAAAAGTTGCACTTTACCATGATCAGAATCCAAGATTGCAATTAATTAGATAGCTAGACATTTTTTGCAACAGTATTATTATGAAAATATTTATTCACAGTAACTTTAAAAATATGTCTGCTTATTTGTTTGTTTTGTTTCCAACATTTTCAATTTATTTACTTTTAAAACTACTTTAAAAAGCTTTTACTTAACATTCTTTTAGTTTAATTTTTGTCAATATCAACATCTTTAAGAATTTCTCTTTCTTGCAATTGTATTACATTAACCACTGAAAATATTGTTTTTTTGTTAAATGTAATCCATGACTTCATTGCAAGGTATTGATCCTTTTCTAAAAAAATACCTTCAAGTTCATGAACTTCCTGATATTTATGAGGTACAATCATTAGAACAATGTAGTTTTACTTAATTTTTTAAAGAATTTTAACAACTTATATTTATATATTATTATGTTACCTCTATATTTATCCTCCTGATTAACAGCAAAAATGACAGAGGCACTAGTACACAGGGCAAGCAATTACCTTTACCTGCTTCTGGAGATGCCAAGATATTGCTGTCCCTTGAATTTTTTATTTTGTTTTTTAGTTTTTATAAAGATACGACTGACATTTAGAATTGCTTGCCAAGACTGCCAAACAAGATAAAGTGTGATGAAGTTGATAATGGAATGAGTTATAATTCCAAAATGTCCTTAATAAACTATGTTTCAAAATATATTGGCTATACTTTTTATTCTGAAATTAGTTAAGCATTCCAAATTTTATGCTCCAAGATAAAGTGCCTTTAAGTGTCTTTTCAAAGGACACAAAAGTATGGCATTAGTAGGTTTAAACCAAAACCATGTTTTTACATGTTTTTTATTAACTAAATATACTTTTTTTTGATTAATTATGTGCTATTTGTTCAAGTTATCAACATGAAATTTTTTTGTCTCTATCTTCTTGACTCACAGGAAAGTATTGGAGGCATTATACTTAGGAATACTATTAAACAATTATGCAGTTGGCTTTTGGAAATGCCAAGATAATGCTGTCTGGTTGAAATGTTTTTTATAATATATGACTAAACTTTAGAGCTGCTTGCTAAGACTGCCAAGTTGAGAAAAGTCCCATGAAGTGTTTTTTCTAAGGACACAACAGAATGACATAAGTAGATTTTAAAACATTACTGTATTTATTATGTTCACCATCAATATAATGCTCTTAAACACTTGACCACACTGCTAACAGATGATTATATTAATTTAGTGTCTGCTTACTGGATTGATTGTTCTTTGTCCAGAAGATCCTTTAATTTGGTTAACAGATGCTATTCAACTAATAAAGCAAGAAGGAATTTTAAATGTTTCTTGGTATATTCTTGATTTTTAATTTTTTTTTTTTGTGCAAAGTTTGTCTGCTTTATTACATTTTTTTCAAATTTTTGTTCAATATACTTAGACCTAAAGTATTAATAAAGTATTTATTTCAAAAAGTATCTTGAAAACTAAAAAAAATATATATCAATTTAAAAAGCCATGTTATAATTATTGGACAATGATATTCAAATATTTTTACTCTTTTGCTTAAATTGTAACATAGTTCTCATAATTACTGTATTAAAACTAAACAATTAACAATTGATTACAATAGCAAAAATGAGGTTTATATGGTGGAATTGATATTGTTGAAGTTTACTGTTTTATTAAAAGGTTTATATTGGTGATATATTTACAGTTTTGTTTATATCTTTAAGAATTAATTGCTTTTACTTATACATGTTGATGTAGAAAGCATACTATCAATACATTGTCATGTGCTTTATTTGCTTTTTTTTGTCTGTTTGTTTATTATTATGTTTTTATTTATGTGTACCATTTTTATCTTTTAATTAAAGAAAAAACAAACAATATACTTATTGCTGTAAAAAGATCTAATTAAAAAAATTAAATTATATATTTAAAATAATGTTTATAGGGACATGTTTGTTCCAGAAGACATGAAGCCCAAGCTTTCTAAAATCAAGCAATTAACTGAAAGCTATTTAGATGAAATTTTCACTTTTGGAGGGGGAACAGTGGTAAGTTGTTTTTTTAAATGTCATTAGCATTAGAAGTTTTTCGAATGTCTAAAAGCAAAAAAAAGTTATTGGAATCACATTATTTCAAAAAACAAGCTTCAGCAAAATACACACACATATATACATACTGTATATAAACTTCAAACGCTAAATTGATAGTATTAGCAAAAATATGCTAAAAAATACAAATTTCAACACACTAAAATATACAAAATATGCAATTAAACTTCAACAAACTAAATTGATAGAATTAGCAAAAATATGCTATTTAAGCAAAATTTAACAAATGATTTAAAGATGCAGTCAGTTTTTTTCTGAAAATCAATTGTTTTTTTGCAATTGAACATTTAAAATTTTTTTGAGCCATTAACCTTTAACACAAAAGATTAAGTATAATTTTTAAAACATTCTCACTGAGAGCTCCAAAATAAATATTGTGTAGACAATACCAGTTGCTAATAAAATATCTATTTTTGTCCATCTCAAACTATTTCTTGTCTTTTTGACTGTATTTTCATAGTTTTATTTGCATATAGATAAAATGTTTCAGATTTGATTTGTAACACTGGCATAACTAATTCAAAAAATTGTTTGAAGATTTGAATATGTTTATAAAATATTACTTGTTATTTTATGTTAAAGTTAAAATTTTTTAACGATATCAGCACTTAATATATTCACAGCTTTACACACCTCATTTACCCTTTCCTATCCTTTCTTACCTACTTTTTAAACCTCACCATTTTCCTTTTTTTTTGGTTAAACTTAGCCTGCCTATACTTTTTACACTATATATATATATTATTTTCATTAGTTTATAATCTGTTCTGTAAAAAATTATACTATTAATTCAAAATTTTAATTTCTATTTGTAAAATTTCTTCTTTTTGAAAATTTTAATGCAGTCTGTTTGCTTGTATAAATTTATTTATCTTTTTCATATGGAGATGTTTCTTTCCAGAAGACTCTTTAGATGTTAAGGCAAGTATTGCTCATTCAGGCCACTGTCTCATCATCAACTGATTTCCGATTAAGCCCCCTGTTTGGCTGATGGAAAATGGGGCAGGATGTTATGATATGGTCTGCAGTTTGTTCCTCTGTGCCACACTCACAGGCTGTTGTGGGAGCCATACCCCATCTGTACATTGTCAAACAGAATAAACCAACACCAGTGCAGAGATCATTAAGCCTGACCCAGGATGGTCAGGGTAGGTACATTCCCAATAGTTTGGGGTTGAGGTCAGGGATGAAAGTATGTAGGCAGGAGATGTTACTTTGCCATTCCATATTCCATTTGTTTTCTGCCCAGCATGCCACACTGATGTCTAACTTAAAAAGTCTTTTAAAAGTTCCAATGCAGCAGGCACAAATGGGTGTCTCAATTTGTGTTGTTGGTGTTCTTTATAAGGGGGGACAAGAGCCTTTTGTTAATTATATGTTTATGCCCTTGTGCTCAGTGAACTAGAGATAGCATGGCTCTTTTGCAATGAAGCTCAGTTGGAAGGACACCTGCAAAGACAAATAAGTTGTCTATTGTTATAGAGTGCAGGCTTCCAGTTACAATTCACATAGTGTCATTGATGGGCTTGTTAATGATTAGAGTGTGGACACTGTGGCACCAGAGAGGCAAGCAGTACTCTGCAGCAGAGTGCATCAGACCAGAGTGGTTGTGCGCAATATTGTGGCACCAATACCCCAGGTTGACCCTGCCAATCACCTCAAAAGCCCAATGCATCTTGTTAATTTTTTGCACAGTGACTAAAGGTGTTGGCAAAACATGTGTGCCCTATCTTATTGTATACAGAGGTACGTAGGCTTGGCACAGTAAGGTAAGGCTTGTCCTATGACATTCATGAAAAGCTTGTGTTGTGCTTCTTTGTTATTAAGGTGGAAGGCAGCCGACACCCTTTGGCTGTACTAAGCTTCAACTTCTATTTCTATAGGTACAAGGATATAGTTGCCATGTCCTGACTTAAAGTCTCCTCTAATGTCTTCCAGTTAGATGTTGCATGCATGATTGCTAAGTCATTAACATAGGCAAATTTTTTTGCAATTGTTGCTGGCAGATCATAAATATAAATGTTAAATAAGAGGAAAGCAAGGACTGATCCCTGTGGGATACCATTCTTGAGGCATCATAACCTGCTTTGCAATCCAGTACCAGTGGTAAGGGTAAACTGCGATTTTGTACAAGTTTCATGATCAGCAAGACCATGTGCCTGTCCAGCAGAAGACACAAAAGCCTGCAAGTGAGGCTGCAATGCCATATGGTACCGTAGACTACTGTGAGGTCAATAAACACAACACCAGCCTTCTTTTTAGCTGAGTAGGTATCCTCAATTTCTTGAGTTGGGAGAGTGGCTTGATCTACAGTCAACTTTCCATGTCCAAACCCAGCCTGCTTTCTAGGTAGCAGTGGGTCTTTAATTGGTTTGACACAAATGTAGATAAGTCTCTTTAAGATCTTAAAGAGGGTATGCAGCAAGGAGATTAGTCTATAACTCCTTGGGTTTCCTAATGTCTTCATTGGTTTTCAAATTGCAGCAACTGTTGTACATCTCCAGATTTTTGTAAGCTTGAGGTGGCGCATGCAGGCCTGATGACAGGGGTTGCAGCTGTGCACTGCACCAGGGCCCATAAGAGTCTACGGAGCCCGTAAATATCAAAGTTCAAAATTAAAACATGTAATAATGCATGAATTTTTTATTGTTGTTTTGAAGCTGAAAGGAATTTTCACGTGCACTGTCATGAACAAATTTTGCAGAAATGTTTTAAATAGGGCATTTATACAGGAAATTTAAGCTCTAATGTCTAATCTGATGTCAAACTTGCAAATGTTTTCAGCAGGGTTGCGGAGTCAGACTGTTAAGAAGACTAGGAGTCAGAGTCAGAATATTCTATCTGACTCCGACAGAAAACAGAATATTCTATCTGACTTCAACTCCTCATGTGCAATTTCTTTACATATTAGTGATGTTAATCATGCAACATATGCGGGTGCATGCACCAGTGCAGTGCAGTAATCTTTTTAAGAGAACCTTGCTGTGTATTGTGCAACACAGCATGCGACTTGTAAAAAGTTTACATTTTAATTTGTAAGCAAGTAGTATTTTGCATAATGCTATGCTCGGGCAGCTGATTTAGTTGCTTCCCTTTCTTCAATCCAATGACAGGAAGCAAATACCAGGTGCATAATCAATTTACTACCCTAAGCAACCTCTTTCTATAGTACACTGGTACCTTGACATATAAGTTAATTCATTTCGTGACCAAGCTCGTACCTCAATTTGCTCATATAACAAAATAAATTTTCCCATTGAAATTAATGTAAATGCTATTAATCCGTTTCAGCCTACAAAATGCCCCCCATTTTTTATTTTTGACGTGTCTTTAAATAAGTACTTCCTTCTGTTTTCATCACTAAGGTTTTCATCACTAAGGCTCATCAGAACAGACCAAAGGGCTGCAATAAAGAAGAAACTCACAGAAGCAATTTTGTTTTCATGAGCAAATTATTAAATTAAAATTTTTAAAAATTAAAACTTATTCTTCTTGCTCTATTCTTTCAAAAAAATATCATCCAAAAGTTTAGAACCAAGGTGAATTTTTTAACAATCTCCTAATATGAATGTCAATAAATGGCAGGGAGCCTGCATGTTCAGTCTCATACAAAATTATAATAATTGAAATATTCATGAGATAGAAACTACAGACCCCTTTTATTTTGTTTACAAAATTCGACAAAATTCACATATATATTCTTACTATCAATATATAACCATGAATTAATGTGAAGAAGATGGACTTCATGCCATCAAACTAATGGATGAAGTTTGTTTGAGAGAAATAAGGATGAGCTTATTATTGGTATGGAAGTGTCAACATTTTTCTCTGGAGTTTCTTTATATGCAGTGGGTGATTCAAGAAAATTCTAAAATTAGTTGCATTTTATTGTTTTTCTTGTAGTCTATAATTGTGGGTTTAAATTTTTAATTCTTTTACATATGGTTTTTTGTTTCTTTTGCTGTTATAAACTTTTGTTTTCAAATTTTCATTGTCAATAAATTCTATAGTTATTACTAACATTTGTAAAAATTTTTACAATTATAAAATTTTCATATTTACGTTTTAACTTCATTACCTACTGATAAAAACAAAACTAAGCCACCTAAAACAAGAAGCACCAGACTCGAGTTTTGTTCTTGTTAAAGCTTGTCAGTGATGCATACCTCATTGAGTTTCGAACTGACTAGATGTAGTCCTACATGCAGGAGACAACACTTAGGGTCTAGTCCTACACCCAGGCCCTACACAATTCATTAATTGTATTAACATTACGGTTTGTCATGGGTTTGATTTACCATGGGAAAAATAATAACTGTAAAATAGACTAGAGATAACATCATGATTATCCATAAAATACTTAAGACGTGCAGAAAATGTAATAAGCATTAAGTATAGAATACATATTTAGTTTCAAGTTATTTATGTCATTTCAAGTTAGTTTTCTAAATGTGATTTGTATTGATGTTTCATTCAAACACAGTAAGAATTATAGTTAATGGGTTGTGTATATAATATAATTATATGTATACACATATTTATCAAAACATAAATATAACAATGTTGTATTAAAATAGTCTCAACAGACTGTTTTGGCTGTGAGGCTCATCAGGAAACACAACAATTAAAAAAAGCAATATTATTTACATTGAAAGAAATAAAATAAGCAAAAATTAAATGTTAAAATAAATTTTTACGCTTCAGATGAAAACTCGCATCTTAGAAAAATAAAAGTTACCAAAAGTTTAGGTTTAAACAATTATTTTACTCAAGTTAGTGATTGATTATTAAATAATTACTTTTGTCACAAGATATTAAAAGAAAACATGCTGTAATGTTGTGCATACTCGTAGATGTATTAAACTTGGCTAAGCTGCCAAAAAGATTAAAGTGTAGAAAAGTTTATGGATCATTAGTTAAGAGCAAGTGTTATAAAAAAAATTTTTATACTGTATAAAACATTAGTATGGATCATTCGTTAAGAGAGAGTGTTATAAAAACATTTTTTTATAAAAAGATTCTTTTATAACACTTTCTTTTAATTAATGATCCATAAACTTTTTTATGCTTTACCAGTAATCTTTTCGGTAGCTTGCCCAAGTTTAAGAATACATCTATGCGCAACATTACAGCATGTTTTCTTTTAATATCTTGTAACAAAAGTAATTATTTACTAATCAATCACTTACTTTAGTAAAATAATCGTTTAAACCCAAACTTTTGGTAGCATTATTTTTCTAAGGTGTGAGTTTTCATCTGAAGCATAAAAATTTATTTTAACTGTGTCCCCTGATGAGCCTTACAGGTGAAACAGTCTGTTGGGACTATTTTAATAAAATGTTTTTTTTAATATTTGTGTTTTGATAATCAGGAATAATTGTTCTGACAATTGAAGCCATTGAGCACTCTTCTAAAGAGCACCAGTAATTTGCAGTTATATATGTTTGTACACTCATATACATAATTTTTTAAAGTAAATATCTTTTTATGTATTCAAAAAACCTGACTTATTTTGTGCAACTGTCAACTCGCAAGGATGATTTTTGCTTAGTTAAATCTAATTTAAGAAAAATACTTTGCCCATACTAGGGAGTCAGAGTCAGAGTTGCAATCAAAGTTAAAGTTGGGAGTCAGAGTCGGCATTTTAGAAATCTTAGGAGTCAAAGTCAGATCTTAAACTTCTGACTGTGCAACCCTGGTTTTCAGAATCATTATGATAAAACAATCAAGAAAAGTAGTACAATAGTCGAGTGTAGCCATTTGGCTTGGTAGTAGTAGGGTAGAATAAATGAAGAAATAAGATCAAATAATCATAGGAGCATATTGAAACTTGGTATGTTGAAAGTAGGATAATGGCTGATGCAACAAGACAAGCAACAATGTCATTGATTGCAAAGGAAGTCAACATGTACGGTCAGTGTTGGAGACATCAGTTGACTAGTTTAGATAAGAAAATGGCTGATAGTGTGGTTTTTGGCTACTATTGTGTGCATTTTATTGCATATTTCCTAAATGTCCTGCAATAAGCACATGAAACTTAGCAAATGCATAGAGATATAGTAGAAATGTACCTTGATACCAATGTCAAAGGTTTGGCAAAATGATGGTTGTTTTTTATCCTAGATGCCAACAACTACAATGTGCCACCATCACTGTAATGTCCATGAAATGGTGCACGCACCCTACACATGATTAGATTCTGGGCACAGTAGTTAAATTTATTATGTAAATATGGAAGTTGCAAGCATAGAAAGCTTGCTTGCACAACTAGTGGCTCTTCGAGATAGTTGGAAAGCAATATGGAATGAAGCTAAGCTTGTTGCTTCCAGCCTGCAGATAGAAGTAAATTGTTTGGAGACTGCAATTCCACTACCAGAAAAAGAACAAGATTTCAATATAAAAATATAACTGATAAAAATGTGAATGAAATGAACAAAGCAGATGAATCCACTGAGGAAGCCCACTTCCAAAACCACATATTTTATATAGTATTGGTTAATGTTATTGGAGTGCTTACAACTTGTTTCAGTACAGCAAAACAGATTTCTGGTACCTTCAGCTTTCATTGGAACTACTAAAAGATAACAAAAAAAGAATTGAAGTGCAAAGCAGCTAAACTAGCAGAAAAGTATTCTAAAGACATCAGTGGTAAAGAAGACCTTGTGCAGGAAATGAATCACATAACAATGGTTTACAGTGCTAACTTTGGTAGAAAACATTGGGTGCATTGGAACTGTTAAATGCTTTGGCAGAGTACAGATTAGAAAGTATATTTTCCAACCTCAGTGTCAGATTGAGGATGTTCCTTACAGCACCAGCCACAGTAGCATCAGCAGAAAGAAGCTTCAGCAAGCTTAAGCATATCAAAAATTATCTCAGGTCCCACATAGGTCAGGATCACCTGACAAACCTGCTAGGCTCAGTATGGAGTCAGACATTGCAAAACAAATAGACTTTGACACTGTAATTTGTAGTTTTTTCAGGAAAAAGGCACACAAGGCAATGCTATTTTAATAAAATAAGTCAATTTATTAAGCGTTTTATCATTTATATATTTTCTGCAGGCTGTAGCCTTTATAAAATAGTGAGCATTCAAATGATGAATAATTTAAGTATATTTGTAAATAACATATGAAATGGACATGCATAAAGTTTGATTAAAATGTATGTTTATGTAATGCAATTATGAGAGTTTGATAAAATGGTCCACAGACCTTTTAAAAAGATTCCAAATTGCTCAGAAAATATAAGATAGTGCAACTAAATTATCTAGATATGACTAGTGTTGGAAAGGGGGCCCAGAAAATGTCTTGCACCAGCACATTTTTTTCCTCTCAACAGCCCTGAGCACATGCAGAAAGATAGGAACTTATTCAACCAGGACTTCAGGGCAGCACCAGCATGGAGTATTAGTCTGGGCAAATGGAGTCAGGGGGTCAGAGTTTTTCCTGGCTTTAATTGCTGGAGGGCACTGGTAAATTCAATGAAGTGAAATCCTCAGAGATGCTTTTACCAGTAGGTGTTGGTATCCTCCAGAGGTCAGATACTTTATTGGCCACAAATTTATTTATTATTTCTCAGCAATAACATAAGCAATGTAAAAAAAATTTGTGTTAAGCAATATAATTTATTAACCAATCTGATGTATTTCATCTCAACTGTATTTCTCTTTCTGTAGTTTTATGTTCTTTCTCCAATTTACAACTGTTTTTCTTCTAAACTATGCTTTTTTATAATTGTTTTTCAAATTTGTAATTGCTCCCTGATGAACCTAAAGATGCAAAACAAGATGTTGGGTCTAATAAATTGATGTTAGAAAAAATATGTGTAATTTGATAATTTTATTAGTTATAATTTCTCTAACTTTACTGTTATCAAGCATTTTTTTTGATGAAAACTGACCAGAAAAAATTTGATAAAACTTCCACTTCTAAATTTATATACTCATATATTTTGGTATAGTATGTTGTCCTTTGAGGGATATAAGAATTTGTAAAATAAAATGACAATGATTTAATGATGATGTCACAAATACCTAAAAATTTGAATTATAATGTCTTCACAAAAGTGGTTTTATTTCACAACAGTCTTGACCCGTTTATTTATAGTATAATAAAAATTGTTGTTGTTTACTTAAAAGTTTGGATTAAGTGTTGTTTCTTTCTTATTTTCCAGCCAACAACAGAAATGTTTGTCACAGCATACAACTTTTACCACACCAGAATTAAATCAATGTGTTTTGGTGCCTGGTTGCATTACTACTTAGATAAAAAAAATAAGAAGAAAACCATGCTGCGAAAAATTGAAGAAGCTAGAAGGTTGGCTACTAAGTTTGCTTAAACTAAAAAAAACTTAAATCATTGATTTGTTTTACTTTTACTTATCAACATATCGATTGCATTAGACAGACTATGAGCAGCTATCATGTTGATGAAAATTTTTGTTTTTATAATTTTTATTTTAGTATGAGCTGTCAAATTTACTGCATAATGCACCAGCTTTTATTGTTATTAGTGTTTGTATTTATGACATGTTTTCCTGTATTAATGGCTATTGGTTTTTATATTATTACTTAACTTAGCTTAATTGTTCAAATGAATTTAACATAATCCATTTTTAGATTGTCATTGACCGGTTATGACTTAAAAAATACTTAGCATTTTTCTTGAAAAAAATTTCTTGTTTCTTTAGTTTGTTTAATGCTGCTGGGAACATCAAGAAAAAACTTATATATTGTAAAATTATTGTCAGAAATATCTTTACACCCCCAATTATTTATGTGGTATAGCTGCAATTTTGTACCAAAACTGTATCAGATTTCGTTGGCACAGAAATCCAACAAAGATCTCAAGAAATGATAGCCACTAAATCAATATGGTTAGTTTAGTAATGTACCATAATTTTTTTAGCAATGCTTTGAAAAGATTGTAAGAGAGCATGATAATAAGTTTAGAACACAATTTTTTTTAAAGCATCATTCATATAACTAGCTCCCTGCTTCAAATTGTAGACACTTTGATTGTAATCAATTTTATAAAGCTTACGAAATCAACTAGATCTATTGTGTGTTTCACCATCCTTTTTCTTTTTGAAATAAGGGACACGACTTGTTTTCCCTACTGGCAGTGGTTAGCTGTTGTTTGCAGCTACACCTCCACCCTTGCCTTTTCTATATTGTGTGTTTTTGTTAAATTTCAGCTATCATCAAATGAGAAAAATGAGAATTCATTTTAAACAGTGGCTTGACTGGAAAACTTTTGTTACTAACAGACAAAAAAGTAAGTAAACTCATGCATTGCGGGTAAAGCATTTTTGTTTTGACCCATTATGTGAATAGAATTCTGGTTTATGTTTTAGTAAAACTCTTAATAAAGAATGGCTTTAGCTTTTACTTTACTTGGCAGTTTTGTAAAAATATTTCACTTAGACATTACTGTCATTCTCCTATTGCCGCCTTATTGTATTTAAAAGTTTTGCAGAAACAACTGCTCATCCACACTACTGTCTACTGTTGTTTTTGTTCTTGAAGATAAAAAATATGTTCATTGTTTGAATTCGGAGGTTCAAAGCCTTTGTCTCTGAAATGTTAACTAAAATCCAAATAAAGATAGTCAATCTGGCAGTATATTGATAATGGGATAATTTGGTAGTATAAAACGAAAAGGCCATAAACCCTTTTAATCTCTTTGGATTTAATTTATGTTACTTTTGACAACAGGTGGTTATGACATTATTGCAAGGATATTTAACAAATCAGTGAGCAGGATGGTGTTTCGTGCTTGGCGCGCAGTTGCTGTGGATGCTCGAAAAACGAGGGAATATTTTGAAAGACTTGAAAGAGGAGAATTGGATGATGACGTAGATATGGAAGAGGGGGTACCCTCCGAAAATTATAGGTACTCAATTTTTAAGTTTTGATTGTTTTGTTTCATTTTTAAGTAAAAAATAAAAAATTCAAGTTTAAGGTTAGTGAAGTTGTGAAGTTTATAGGATAATTAGGAATTAGGAAGTTTTCGACTACCACCAGACTAATAGAATATCAACTAGATATAGAGTCATAGAATTTTCAATTGAATAGCAAAACATTAAAAGAAAATCACTCTTCTCAATGTCTAATCACTTATTTGTTAACGAAACTTGCCTCCTGGAACTAATTCTTTTATTAAACGTTAATTAAACACTTTAACTCAGGACTGCACAACCTTTCTGCTGTTGCCGGTCTCATTACACAACTAGTTTTAACTAAAAGCCGCCAGCGAGTTTACTTTTATTGGAAAACTAGGTGAAGACTAAAAAAAGACCTTTTCATTTATTATTCGTTATGCTGTTTTTTTCGAAACAAGCTTACGGTTAAGGGAGAAATTTTATTAGGTTTAAGTTTTAAATTCCGGAGATGCCAAGATAGTGTTGTCCGGTTGAAATTTCTTTTTTGTTTTATTTAGAAATATGACTAAAATTTAGAGCTGCCCACTGTGACCACCAAGCAGACGAAAGTGCTGTAAAGTGTCTTTCCCAGGAACACAACGAAATGGCGCGAATAGGTTTTGAATCGCTACCGTGCCGATCACGTTCATTGTCTATCACGATGCTTTTAACCACTCGATTGCGCTGCCGTGAATTTCGTAATCAGTTAGGCGGGTGATATCTGCATATGGCCGATGAACTACAATTGTTGTTTGTGCACCGCGGCTGTCGCCCCGCTTAGCCCGGTTGAGTTTGCAACTAGCTCTTGCTGGTAGTGCAGAATCTATTTAAGACTGAAAGATATTCTACAGTATTACCAAAATCTTTTGGGTTTAAAACTGGCGTGCAAGATTCTTTTTTCATCAATCCCATGGGGTGCGGTGTGGAAAACGATTTGGAAGACATTGCTCCAATCCTTAAGCATAAATGGCATTCTAGATTATTTTCATCTAGATCTAGATGTTTTTGTATGAATCTAGATGTAAATTATACAATCTAGATGATGGATATTTTTATAAATTACTATAAAAAAGGCTAGATGTTTCTATTTATAGGCTTGTTTTCAGAGGAGAATTCACGGCAAGCAAAATAACTACGTAGTGATTAAAAATAGTGTTTGTTTGTATAGACTTTATTTTTGAATTGGGAAAATATATGGCAGTGAAAGCTTGATGCAAGAATTTGTTACAATTTATATTTTATTACTCAACTCTGCAATATGCCAAAATTTAAAAGTTATGAACAGAAATTTAGAAAAGAATGGTTTAATGATACCTCTTTAAAAGGCAGAATAATGGAAATTTTTGGAAATTCCAATAAAAGTTGTTGTAAGTATTGTAATTGCGAGTTGAAAGCAAAGTACCAAGACTTGAAGAATCACATTAAAAGTAACAAGCATGCAGCAGCATTATCTGCTAGAAGCATTACACCATTGACTAATATTTTAAAATGCACAAAGAACAATGCATCATCGAAAATTGAAGGCTCAATAATTATGTTTTTAAGTTGTCACTGTGCAATTCCAAATGGTTATCATCTAGTCGATATGTTGAAAAACAATATAAGTAATAATAAAGTTTAGTAATAATAGTGCTTTATAATATTTATATTGTGTATAAATATATATATTATTTTTTAAAAATATTTTCTAGATTATTCTATAAAAAATCTAGCTATTTCTGGATGTAATTTCTTTTAATTCTAGATTTTTACTGTTAGAAATAAATGGCAACTATGCCCTTAAGTTATTAGTGTCTGATCTGCTCGAGTAAAAAGATGCACCACCGGCCCCAGTTCTAGTTCTGTTTTCTGATAATTTCGAAGTGAGTCAAGTTTCCAACAAAAATAAGGTTTTTGTATTTATAGCCATGAAGAAACTTAAACGTTTATTTGTTTTAAATTGATTAAAAATTGTAAAAAAATTTGTGTCACGTATTCAACTATTTTAAGCAATTAGGTATGTTTCATGGTAATAAACATGAAGAAGAAAATTCATCTCTATGTTTTAAATATTGATATTGCAGAGACAATTTGTCGTTATTACCCCGAAAATGCGCTATTCAAATCTTCAGTAACCTCGACCTGATGGACCTGGGTAGATGTGCCAGGGTCTGTCGTGCGTGGAAAATAATCACAGGGGCACCGTCTTTATGGAGCAACCTTAACTTCAACAAAGTGCGACTAAGGTTTGTTTTTTTTCTTCGGTAGTTAATCCAAATTTTTTTAAATTGCTTCGCACGCCACCGCGTGTTACAAGTTCATGTTGCCCATTTCCGCAACAGGCGCACCGGGACATACTGCCACCTAAGGGTTCTGTTGCAACGTGATGAGCTGTTGGCAAAACTATCAAATTCGATTAGTCAAAAATCAAATCCAGGCTTTGTTGCCAGATTCGAAAATGATGTAACCATCACCACAACCGGGCGATTCTCTCATTTTATTCAATTAAACCCGAATTACAAGTTTTGACACAGTTCAAATTTTCCTTGTTGCTATCTTAAATAAATACTGTTCATTAAATGGTATTCAGGAATGGAAAATTTTTGTTTTTGTGTTTTTACGTTTTAGAGCATTTAGAATCGTTTGTCTGGATTTTTTTTTAGTATCAACGATAGAGTTGTGATGCAGTGCTTGCAAAAGTGCCGTCCATATTTGGTCCATCTCAATTTACGTCAGTGCTTCACAATACATTGGCCGACGTTTAAGTCCATAGCCGAGTGTCGAAATTTACAAGATTTGAATTTATCCGAATGCAAGAATGTAAACGTAAGCACAACTTCTATTGCATTGTAAAGTAGAATACTCCTGCTTATTTATCGACATAGATAAGGATTTTAGCTTAATAGGATGTTTCAAGCAAAACTGTCTGAACATATAATTTCGGTGTGAGTCCCTAACTTATAATAATGAGGTTGATGGCTTAAAACTCAATCTGAACAGTTTTTGCTGCCTTTGCAGAAAAAAATCTTTTAAGATATATAACCTGGTATGTAATATCATTTCGTATTTTGCTGTGAAAACGAAAGTTATCTGCAAAATTCCAGTGATTATCAGAAAATATTTTCTTTTATATTTTTAAAACCGAAATTTTTACCGGCAACTTTACATTAACCCGGACACAGAGCTAAGTTTAGATTATTTTTCTCTAATCGGTCACTAAAGAGCTGGGACCATCCACCAACTGGTTGCCGTCGAGCTACGTACTTTTTTTTAGGACGAGATCATGCGAACTGTTGCGGAAGGATGCCCGACTTTGCTTTACCTTAACTTATCACACAGTGTTGTCACTGACGGCACACTGCGCACCCTGGCGCGCTGCTGCCTTAACTTGCAGTATCTCAGTCTTGCCTATTGCCTAAAATACACCGACAGGTAAATAGTCTTTGTGATTAGTGTTTTTTCTTAGTTTTTAAGTTTTGTTTTTTTCAGAGGGCTTCAATATCTGTCCAACGGAAAAGGATGCCGGAAGTTGATATATTTGGACATTTCCGGTTGCTTACAGATAACTGCCCTCGGCTTCTCTCACATCGCACACGGTTGCACCAACCTTCGCACTATCTTTTTAAACGACTTACCTACTTTAGATGACGATCGAGTAACTGTGAGTAACTGGTTTATCTTACCTGACTTAGGCCTTTATATTACAGCGAATTTTAGGACACTATGAAGTAATTAAACCGGCTGTAGCTTCATAAAAAAAGGTTTTGTCATTTATATTAATCGGCGTATTTTTGAAGTACACAAAGAAATTTAAATTTAGCGTTAGCAAATTCTCGACTTATTTTTAGTGTAAGACCCGTTTCGACTGCAAGCGTTGGCGGGAGTATTCTTTGTTTTTTTGCTTCGCTTAGCGCTTAAGCGCGGAAAGAAGTAAGAATACTCGCGCCAATGCTCGTTGCGGAAACGAACCCTTAATGTACCTTACGCGAAAGTCGGTAAAGTTTTGAGTGGCTGTTTTTTGTTGAGTTTTTGATGAAAACAATTCATCTCCATCATAGCATCAATTTATTTTCCCTACTTGGGTCGGAGGCGTTAAACTTTCAGCGACCTGCTTTTAAAGAAGCCAAGCATTGCTATTGATTTGAATTTTCTCTTCTAATTTTTTAATTATTTATAAAATCTTATGTTGGTGGGCTTTTTTCAAATGCATTGCTGCGCCATCAGGGGCGGTATTGTGCATCGCGCACGCCGAACTCAAGCTCATTGTTACAAACTCAATACGTCTCCAAACATTTGGTCATGGCGTGCGTGATGCACAATGCCAAAATGTCTGCCCACAACTGGAATATATTTGTAAAGTGATAGCGGAGTTACTTGTTAAAACTGCATAGCAAAGACAAGTTTTTTTCAAAAGGCACAACAGCATAACGAGGGTAGGAGTTAAACCGAGATAAATCACAATCGCAGTTAAAAGTGAGTTTTTTCTCATTTGAACACGTTGCTGATTGTAAGTCCAAGAATCTGTTGTTGATTGAAATCAAATCCAACAACCTGATGATGACAAAACAAAGGAACTTTTAACGTTTCTTTTTTTTTGCTTTTATTGTTTGTCTTGTTTTTGTAGAAACTAGTTGAAAAATGCACCAACATAAGAACAATCATCTTACATGGTTCGCACCGACTGACGGATGTTTCTTTCAAAGCGATCGCTCAGAATAAGAAATTGCAGAAGCTTAGACTTGAAGGAAACAGTTCGATTTCGGACACGACCTTTAAATACTTCGCCAAATATTGCCATCATCTCGAACATTTGTAAGTAATATTTTAAAATTTTGTATGCATTTCGCTTACACCAAGTTTGTTTAACTTTTGTCGAATCATCGCTATCTTTTTACCTCGCATTTTCTCTGTATTATCTCCGATCTTTCACGAGAGACCGATGTTCAATCATTGCTTTTTGTCTGAAGTAATTTGATTGTTTTTTAACTCCGACAATTTCTTGATAAAAGTTCAACCGTTTCTTTCGTATATTGTACCAAAGCTTCGCACCATTGAACAAAATCATCAAGATATTTCATATGAGTCGGAAGAATGATCACACGAATCATGAATCTTCACTGTCGTCTTTGATTGGGTAGTTTGTTTACTTTCTATGGCGCAGGTTCGTGGTCGATTGCGAGCGACTGACCGATCTGATGTTGAAGTCGTTGTCCAGTCTGCGTCACATCGTCGTCCTCAACCTTGCCGACTGTGTTCGGATCAGCGATGCCGGCGTGCGCCAGCTAGCCGAAGGCCCGTCGGGTGCCAAAATCAGAGAACTGAATCTGACAAACTGCGTTCGCGTTAGCGACGTGTCACTTCTGCGCGTCTCGCAAAGGTCTGAGGTGTAGCCAAATCGCACGTGATTTCTTTTTTATTTTTGATTGGTCGAGAGGTGGTTCTATCAGTGTTCAAATGAATTGGTTATGACAGAGGTCACCGAAATTCGGTGCGATATTGCGGCCGATTTCTCGGTCACAGCATTTCTTATATTAAAGCAAACAGCGTTTTTTGCGACCTTAGTTGATTTTGAAAAGGGCCACAAAACAAAGAATAATGACGATTGCCGCTGGCTATAAACTCTTCTAACAAAAAAAAGAACACTGTTTTTATCCATAAAAAACTAGGTGAAGAGCAAAAAAAGGTCTTCACACACGATCCAAAAGACTGATTCTTTTTGAACCCTCGATCAAAAGTAAAAAATTTTTTTGCCCTTTACAAAGCTTTTCTCTAGATAAATACTGTTTTTTGACAAGGTGATTGTATACTGTATAGCCAGCGGGAATCCAAAAGTTATTTTTATTATCTTTCATTATGTGGCCTTTTCCCAAAAAAGTTTAGTAACCCCTGGTCTGTGAAATAAATTCTCAACCTTTTTTCTTTATTTTACTCTTTGACAGATTTTTTAAATTTCGCCACATGTTTTTAAAATATAAATTCTGAAAAACTGGTACAAAAACAAAGAAAGGTTTGAAATGCATTGTATCTAATTTTAGAAACAATGCAGCAAAGCAAAGGATTATTTGAAACAGTCAAAACATTAAATAAATGACAGGTTTGGTAAAAACTGTACCAGATGTTTTTACTGGTGCGGGCCAACTCCAAGCCAATTTTTTTAAATTTAAGGCCAAAGTTGTTTTTTTGTCTTTAAAAGCAAAGGTGAGAAGTAAAAAATAAAGGCCAAGCGGAGAGCCACCACTGTCAACTGTCGATCGACAATATCAGAATCAGATGTCCTTGGAACAATCTTTGAAATAACTAGCCGCTATTCGTCTTTGAAAAATTTTTTATGGAAAAATTACTTATTTAAAATATAATTGGAAATATTTAAGAAATTAAGTGATTGGTTTGTAGGCCAAATAAAATTCCTGGTCTATGATGAATGAAACATGCGTATAGTAATTGAAAACTCAAGTTGTATAGTGCTGAAAGTAACAGGTTCTTATCAGTTATATACCGGCTTTTTTATGTGCAGATGTCACAACCTTACTCACCTGTGTCTCTGCTTCTGTGAACACGTGACCGATGCTGGCATCGAGCTGCTTGGAAGCATGCCAGCGTTGATATACGTCGATCTGTCCGGGACTAACATTAAGGATCAGGCTAGTTGCAAGCTTTGTAACAATTTGGGGACAATAGAATAACTGTAAATTAATATTCAGCCGCAAATTTTGTTGCAAGCAAATTATAGTTCAGTGAATACTTGCATTAAATTTCAGCGTTTCCTGTCGACTTAATTAATAGCTTTATTAAACCGAAAATCCGATAAAGTTTAATCTTACAATCGGCCTAATAAAACCAAGAGATAAATGTTTTTTAATACTCTAACTTGATATTTCTACTCGTTCATACGTGAAGTTGCAATTGATTTTTT
This sequence comes from Diplosoma virens, assembly GCA_963680785.1. Taxonomy (NCBI): domain Eukaryota; kingdom Metazoa; phylum Chordata; class Ascidiacea; order Aplousobranchia; family Didemnidae; genus Diplosoma; species Diplosoma virens. Next base: position 11,132,064 of record OY796896.1, read on the forward strand.
TAGGGTCTCGCTTCATTAGGAGTTAATTCGAGATTAAAATCAATCGTGCTGTCAGAATGCGGGGGAATCACCGATGTCGGATTGCAGAAGTTCTGTCAACAGGTCAAGCAGCTTGAAGGTTTGGACGTGTCTCATTGCTTGGTGCTCAGCGACACTGCGATCAAAAACCTGGCTTTCTGCTGCCGCATGTTGACCAACTTGAATGTTGCTGGTTGCCCCAAGGTGGAGTAAAAAAACTGTCGTCGAAACGAACAGCTTATTAATTCAAATCTTTTTCTATTGCAGCTCACAGATTTGAGCATTCAGTATTTATCCGGCGTTTGTCATTACATTCATGTTTTGAATTTATCCGGTTGCATTCATATTAGCGATCGAGCGGTCAAATATCTTCGTAAAGGTTGTCGACAACTACGAAGTTTGATTATTCTTTACTGCAGAAGCATCACTAAGTAATATATTATGCCACATGGAAATCTTTCCAAATAAATGTTCCGTATTCGATAATCGTTTCACATTTTTTTCAGACTGGCAGCACAAAAAGTTCAGGCAAGACTCGAACACATGGAGTATAGCATAGATCCCGTTCCGGAGTGGTTCAACTACAGTGAATCGGAATCGGGTCGAATCGGAAAGTCGAGAGAGAAGCTAAACGTCATCGAGTTTGATACTGATTAGGTATTCATGCGCGTCAGTCGATATTCTTCCGCAAATTTGGGTTTCACTACCCTGGGCAACTTCTTTCCCCTAATCGAGCTGTGAGGTAGGTTTTCTCAGACTTCAGACGTTGGCGAGCTATAGCACTAAATTACTTCTTTAAGTTTGACTTGTTCCTATTTGGAAACGTAATTATAAGAAAAAATTTTCACCTCCGCCACAGTTGTAGCCTCTGTAAACCTGTTAATTTTAAAGCGGCTTCGTGTTGTGTTCGTTTATTCTGTGCTTAAAACAAAATTACATTGTTTTTTTAGCTGCACGCGCCTTGAAGGCAGCAGTATTTATTTTTATTGGCAATTTTGGTTAAATGCTAATTAAATTACACTTCAAACCGACTAAACGAATGTGGCACTTTATTTTTGAATTGAACATGTACTGTAATCATGTAATTTGATTTAGTACAGTATTTTATATGTATTGTTATTTTTGCTATTAGTAATGGTTTTATATCGTTATCGAGACGCTTCTGCGTCACTATACATATTGTCGTGTTACAGTAGTACATAATTTTCAAGAAACGATTAAGTTGTAAGAAAATCTTTAATGCTTTAGATTTAGACAGAGATAAAAACGAACAAGCAGCCATAAACCTTTGTCTGAAAGCAACAACGTAATGATTCGGCGCTCAACGAAATGCACAGACACACGTACAACTATTTTTCTGTATTATGCCAAATATGTTGTAATGCCTCTTTAAAAGCAATTAAATCGGCCGACGTCCGAACACATCTGGGGCCGAAATGAGTTCTGCTCGCACGATGGCCGTCGGAACGAAGCTTGTTGATCACGGACGCCCGAGTCGGGGGATTGCCCCCTTTCACGCTATGATTTTGTACGTCAAAATAAAAGGGAGTGGGTTTTAAAACGGGGCCGTTCGACGACTCTTTTACCCCATTCGTGCAATTAGAGGACGAAATAGTTGATTCTTCTGCTCCTTGTTCGAGTTTGACCCGTTTCTTATTTGGCTCGACGGCTTCGTTGAGTTTGTAACAAGTCTTTTTTGTTTCCTCTATTAATTCACTTTCAGACGTATTCGAAGAGCAACAAGCACTTTCGATAATCAGCAAGTCTATCAAAGTTTGATGAACATTTGGCATTTGAAGTGATTTCATTTCGCGACGAAGTTTCAATAAGAAAACTTTGTTAAAAATCTCGCCGCTCCAAATTGGTCCTAACATTAAAATAGGCGCCTTGATACCGTCTGATGAACACTGACACATACAAGGCAGTTTTGAGCTATCTATTACGTAAAGATCATCGGGTATAAACATTCTTGCCTGGCACACTTGACAATGGGAAAGGTAATTTAAACAAGACATGCTACTTTCGCCAAATCTCGAACCACGCAAAACTTTAAAGACTATCGTCACACCATGCTCCTCGGCGACGCACAGCAACACTTCGACACCCTTGCTCCATCGCGCCGCCGCTCGTACGGCGTTTGCAATTATGACACGCGCGCCAAGTTCTCGATAATATTCCGTATTCCACAACTTCGCTCCGTACAAACGATACGACGTTGCGGGGCTTTTATTTTGCAAAATAGCCATGTCTGTACTGGTAAGGCACACCACGCCATTGTGCTTAATGCTGCGCATAACGGCGTCAAGGTAGGTGACGGCGCAGCCAGTAACTTCAACGTAAATGAACGTATACTTATTGGAATGCATGTGAGCAAGAGGATCTTCTGATATCACTTTGATATCTTCCTCATGTACGTCACAATTATTTTCAAGCAACGCAGATTTGACGAGTGTACGATCTTCAGTTGCATTTATTGTCACTTTTACATGTTTGTTTAAGTGCTTGAGCCACTGTAAACCTGCTAAAGCAAAGTCTTGAATGGCGTCAAAAGAATTGATTTGCCATTCTGTTTCTTTACTCAGCACTGACAAAGAACACAAAGCCAAAACTCTGCTTGTTTCAAGTTTTAATTTCTTGAATACCATCTTTTTTCCTAGCGCATTTAAAACTTTGTCACTAATTTTTACATTTATTCCAAGCTCAGAAACGCTTTCCATGTTCTCTTAAATATAGTCTATAAAAAAAAACAAACAAAATGACAAACAAGCATAGCTGAATTGCACTTTCACACAAATTCTTAGCTTAAAACTAATTAAACTGGTAATAATTGTCAAGAACCATATGATAAAATTTTTGCACAAGTTTGCAGTTGTTCATTCAAGAATCTGAATTCAGCTTTTTCCAACCTTCTGGTGTATAAGTTTTTTGGGTCAAAGCATGTATATGAGGCATTTCTTCAGCCAGTACACTATTTACCATGCGCTGCTGCTGCAATCTTGATTTACCAGCAAATTGTGATGATACAATTGTCACACTAAAACTCGTTCCACACATTCCAGGTGATATGTCTTCTACTTCCAAAAAAGATGGTTCTAAAGATTTCATAAGCTTTTGCTTTAAATTATCACTTGAAATAGCCATTATTATAACTACCTAATAAAGTTTGTAAAAAATTTTTAAATTCCTACATGGAATAAAATCCAACTGATGAGCATTTATTTACATACAATGTATTACAATAAAGTATAAGTCAATAATAAAGCACACTATGATCAAAGTAGGAACTATTAGATTCTAAATTTTAGTAATATTTAAATATTTTAAAAAACTATTTAATTTAAAAACAAATGTTTTAGCTAATTTTTAATAATATATAAGAGAGTCAATTTTCAAAAAAACTTAAGATTTATTAAAAAAGAAAGTCAAAGAAATAAACATGCAGTCCAATTTTAAGAATGATATTATTCATTACTTTATTAGCAATAACAAAACACAAAAAAGCAAAAAATAATTATTTAAATAAATAGAATATTCAATTAAATTACTGTATGTGAGATATTTTCAAAAAAATATTATAAGTGTAAATACATTAAAAAATACAAAAAACAGTTTTGTTAGAGCCGAACAAAAATATGAAAACTATTACATGTAAAAAGCAATAATAAGCAATAATGTAACTTTTTTAACACTATGTATTACACATTCATTTAAGAAGCAAGCTAACTTGAAGTATTTTACAGTAAAATTTCAAATACAAAGCAAATAAATTAATTGTATTTCTTTGTTATATATTTTATTGAACACACAAGTCCAATAAGATTTTTAAAAAAATATTCTGTGAAAGTTATTATTGCATTTTAATCCATACTTCTTGCTCTCAGTTAAAGTTTAATACCATAATTTAAAAGAAACAATTAAAACCTTATCAAATTATTGGTTAATTACAAAAAACTTCTACAAATCAAACTTTAACTGATCAACCCTCAAACCACTTTTCTTGCTTGGCTGTCTTAACATGCAGATTTAAATTACCATCAAACCAGTCATATCATTGGACATCAACATATAGATATTTCCAAAAGCAGTTTAAGGTTATTGTTTGATTTTTTTTTAATGCCTCTGGCTTGCCTGTGAGTCAGGAGGATAAATAGAAACAACAATGATGATAATGATGCCATCAGCATTTAAATGGGTACAAGGGGTATCCTACCTTTACACCCAAACCAGCAAAAATTTTAAATTTATAATACCATAAAAGATCCTTGAAAGTTACTACAAAATTGTAATGGTTTTGGCAGGTATAAGCCAGAGGTAGCTGGATCCACATAAAGGGAGATCTGGAACCAATCAGGGTCTGCAAAAAAAATAACTGGATTTGCTTTGTTTCAACATTTTACGTTTCGGATCCAGAAAAATTTTTAAAAAGTGACTAAAAATTTTTAAATACAGGGTGATTCAGCGAAGTGTGCACAAATACTTTTCTTAGTTTTATGTACATGTATTTCGTCCATTATTAACTTTCAATTATTAACATTTCAGTTTCTTATTATTTAAGAGTTAAAATTTAAAATCTGGTATTATTTGAATTATTATTAACATTTCAGTTTCTTATTATTTAAGAGTTAAAATTTAAAATCGGGTATTATTTGAAGCAAAAATAAACGATGAGTAAAATGATCAATGACGTGATAGAAGAGTATTGCAAGAAGAAGCTCCCACCAAGTGAAATTTTCCAGTTGATGAAGGAGGTTGTAAGCCGTAGAGGAGTTTATAAAGCCGTGAAAAGGTTCAAGGACACTGGGACTTGTGCTCCAAGAATCAGGAGTGACCCTGAAAGAACCGTAAGGACGAAGAAACTGATCAAAAAGGTCAGAGAGAAGTTGAGGAGAAATCCTGCAAGAAGTGCCAGACAACTTGCTAAAGACTACTCTGTGAGCATGTCCAGCATGCAAAGGATTCTCAAGGATGATCTCCAGAGCTACCCATACAAGTTCACCAAAAGACATCTCTTGTCGGAGGCCACTAAGAAGAAAAGGCTCGATAGAGCAAAGGTTTTGGTCAAGAAACTTGTCGATGGCACGCAGCCTCAAGTTTTATGGACAGACGAAAAACTTTTCACTGTTCAAGCTGTCCATAACCATCAAAATGACAGGATTTGGCTTCCAGACATAAACATGGTCCCAGTTGAGCGTCGCAGCTCTTTCAGAAGACAAAAACCCGCCTCTGTAATGGTATGGGCAGGCACAACATCAAAAGGGCTGAAAACTCCTCTCATATTCATTGAAGAAGGGGTCAAGATAAACCAGACCGTCTATAGGCGAATGCTGGAGGAGAAAGTCCTTCCCTGGGTCCAAGAAGTAGTCGGAGAACAAGGAGTTACTCTTCAACAGGACAGTGCAACCTCCCACACGGCCAACTCAGTTCAAGCTTGGTGTCGATGCAATTTCAAAGGTTTTTGGGAGAAAGAGCTTTGGCCACCGTCTTCACCAGACTTGAACCCTATGGATTTTGGGTTATGGTCTATTTTAGAGACAAAAGCCTGCCGTACTTCTCATCCAAATCTGGACTCTCTAAAGCGAAAATTGACATCGGCATGGGACGAAATTGACCCAGAAGTGGTGCGTGCCACATGTGCCCAGGTTCTGCCATGACTTCGGAAAGTAATCAAAAACAAAGGGGGTTATATTGAATAACTTGTATATTTTCTGAAAGCTTATTAAATTTACTATCTTCACAGCATATAACTTGTTTCATTTGACCTAATTATAAGTCTGAAAGATGAGTTTTTATTTGTGCACACTTCGCTGAATCACCCTGTACAATCATAATGTCAAATTTTGTAAAGCAATTGTTGCTTGCATGGGTCAGTAAAGAGGTAAAAAAGTCAATAGATTGACTACATCAATTGCCATATCACAAAAAAGAAATTAAAAAACACAGAAAGTACATGATTTTAATACACAAATACAAGCAACAAAAAGTTATTCAAAATATTTATATGAGAATGCCAGCATATATGCTGTAATACCAATTATGACTAGTAATTCTAAATATTACAAGGCAACAATAGCAAAAATTACAAGACAACAATGATAGCAAATATGACCAAAAAAGAAAGTGGCACAGTTTCTGCCATTGTTTCTATCTTTACAATTGTTGCCATGTAATTAAAACTATTAATAATGATTTTGGCCAGTATTCTTTGAAAAATTTAAAAATTATACAGTAAGCATCAAAAATATATTTGAGTAACAGCAAAGGAAAATATTACAATGAACTATCTCTTTTAAATTGTGATGTGTGGCAGATATATATACATAACTAGAAATTCAATTCTAAAATAAATGACAATACGTGAAATGCCCAAAAAATATTTGGAGAAAAAAATTTATAGTTTGTATTAGTTTCATAAAATATTAGATTGATTCATACGTAATTTTCAATTTTGTTGATGCAAATTAGAAGTGCTTTTTGGTCAATTTAAAACACCTTAAATTTAGGTTTCTTAGTCTTAATGTACATAAAAATTATCTTTCCATTTTTTCAGAGTTATTTTATCACTTGCATTGAAGTAAAATTACAAATCATAGTTTTTGAAATGGAAGAAATAAAGTTACATACTTAATATGTGATGTTGTAGGAGCTTACACAGGAAACTGATGCAGCAGAAACACCTAAGAAAATATGTCACATTTGTGGCAAAGATGTCATAACAGATAGACAACTAAGAAATTGGTTTACAAAATTTCGTTCTGAAGATTTTTCATGCACAGAGATTTGCCCTGGGCACTTATTGGATATGGATGAAGATGCTTTAAGAACAATTGCTTTTGGTGGGATGACTGTAACATTATTTATCATGAGTTTTTAGGTCACAACCAAACACTAAATGCAAATTTGTATGGTGAACAATTGCAGCATGTGAATGAAAATCTGAGAAAAAAGCATCTGGCATTTGTTAATAGAAAAACAGTTGTCCTGCTTTATGACAATGCAAGACCACATGCTGCAAAAGTGATACAAGAAAAGATTTTGCAACTTAGCTAGTCTGTTCTACCCCATCCATCATTCTCCCCTGACCTCACCCTGACCAATTTTCAACTCTTTAAGTCTTTACAAAATGATTTTTAAGGCGGAAAATTTATTGAAGACAAGTGAATCAAGTACATCCAAAAGGTCTTCCAATCCAAACAATTTTTATTCAGATGGCAATAAAGAGTTAATTGTATATGAAAAAAGGTCATTAAAAATAACACTAGTCTACACAATTTTTGAAACAAAGTAGAAAACAGGTGCCCTTGGCTAACTTTGGGGCGCTGATTTCGAATCTGATGTCCATTATGTCATATCAGCCTTCATTTTTTAGTTATCTTGCACTAACCCCATCCCAGATGGCTCTAAAATGCCATATACAGGGTGATCAAACCAAGTGTAGACAAATGTTTAATAAAATAGAAATACATTAACAAAAAAAAAAATGAAAAGCAATTTTGAGGAAAACATAAAAACCGAGCAAGGAAATACAATCAAAAGTAATTTTTTGATACACCCTCCCCCACCCTCACAATACGTCCCAATCCGCCAAAAACCCGACTGCACGAGGCACGCACGGTTTCTCCTGAAATCCCATCCTAACAAGTCCCAATACGCGCCCCAGAGCCCGGACACCCCGGTGACTGGAAGAGCAGGTTTTACTCCCCAGAATACTACAAATGGCGAAGTCCATAGGGTTTAAATCTGGAGAGGAAGGAGGTCACATTCCTTCGGCCAAAACCCGCCATATACCTTTTACACCATTCTTGGACAAGATTAGCCGTGTGGAATGTGGCTCCGTCCTGCTGGAGGGTAATTCCACCTCCCCAAATGCCGCGTTCACTCAGGGCACCAACCCTTCCCACAACAGCTCCAGACACATGCGCTGATTTACCCCCAACCCCTCCTCAATGAAAAAGAGGGGGCCCTAATTCCAGTCGAAGCCACCCCGGCCCAGACCACGACTAAAGCTGGACTGAAGCCACTCTGTCCTCGAAACGCAAGCCTGCCGTTCAACAGAACCCCTGTTCATTTACTGCGTAAACCCGGCCACCCTGATGACCGTGCACGGCCCAGACAGTGAACAACCTCTCATCAGTCCATAGAACTGGAGATTGCGTGCCATCTCCAAACTCTTCCAAAAGAAGCCCGGCCCTCTACCGTCCCTTGACTCTTGCAACCCGAGACAGCAACTGAGCTTCTGTTTTTCCGCAAGGGACAGGCCCAGATCACTCTTGAGCACATTTTGCATTGCTTCACAGCTCACACCAGCGGCCGAAGCCAATTTCCCCACGCTTCTCCTGGGATTTCTCCCAACTTTCTCCTCGGCATTTTCAATAAGTTTTGGTGCCACGACTCTGCGACCTGGAGTGCTTCCCACCTTTGGGAGGGCCGAACCCGTCTCTTTTAAATGTTTCAGAGCCTTAGAAACACCAGATCTGCCCACACAACCCCTCAACAGTGTGGACACTTTGCCAGGGGTCCGCCCTGACTCAAACAACTCCCGAACAGTCGCAGTTACAGTTCCTATAGCAACACCAATATTTATAAATATTTCTGAAAAGGCAATCCATTAATTAGTCAACATAATAAGCCACCTGAGAGTGCAATGGGACCCGCAGTCCTCATCCCCAGGGTTTCTCAGCCACCTTCAAAACACGTCTACACTTGGTTTGATCACCCTGTAGTAAACACCAAGTCGCCGTTCGAATTTGCAATTTTTTTGAAGTACTATGCACATACCTGTAGGCAGGTAATGTGTATAAATCGACCACAACAACATTTCTTTACGAGAATGTAACAGTTTTTTTAAATATGTGCTCTGTGTTTCGATTTGTTTGGCGTTTTTCCAATGTAACATTTTTGGCTTCATTACCGGTATTGTTTTTCTTTCTACGATTTATCGCTCTTTCCAAACAGAACATTACATTGTTATGCTACAAATATCCTCCCGTCTATAAACTAGCAGCTGTGATAAGGAGATACTTTCCAAAATTTCTCAGTCTGCATAGGTTTACTAGAAGTTGGAAGGATAGCTTAATTAAATTAGCTTTACTGTATAAGTATGACAATATTGTAGGTGTTAGAGCGGTTTCCCCAAGATTTTACTTGAAACTCACAAGGTGAGGAGTTTCATGTTTTTTTAAGGCAATTAAAAGCTTTCATTCTAGCGATACTAGTGCTGTGTTAGGTACTGTAGTTAGCAAGTTTTACTGAACTGCGAAATTTAATATCATAAATGTTGTTGTGCAGAAATTTATCAAAAGTGCTTTCATCTTAATCAGTATTTGAGTAATTCAAAATGTCAACATTGCAGCTTAGAGGGTGTGTAAATGATCTAGACAGTTTCTGCTACATTTGTGGTTGGTTTACAAGGAAAAAAGATAGATGAAATGTAACTCCATTAATAAAAAATGCTTACTACGCTTATTTTGGTATGATACTGGGGGACCAAGACAAGACATGGGCCCCACACAAAGTATGTATTAATTGTATGTTGACATTCAGCTTGTGGATGAAAGGGAAGAAGCATTTCTCATTTGGAGTTCCAATGGTATGGCGAGAGCCTCAAAATCATCTTAGTGACTGTTACTTTTGTCCTGTCAAAACTACCGGTATAACATCTAAAACGAGGTCTTCAGTAGCATATCCCAGTTTGCCATCAGCAATTCAACCAGTTCCTCATAGTGATGAAGTACCTAAACCAACATTCCATGGTTTTCATCTCAGTGAAAGTGAATCTATATCTTCAAGTGAGGAAAGTGAACTATGTGAAGATTTTGTACTCGTCCTTCAAAATGATGAACCGCAACTGTTCACTCAAGCAGAGTTGAATGACTTAGTTAGGGAACTTGATCTTCCAAAAATTTCTGCTGAACTGCTAGGATCACGACTGAAAGAAAAAAACTTGCTGGCTCCTAAAACCAAAGTCAGCTTTTATCGTTATAGGAAAAAAGGTCTCATGGAATTCTTCAAAATGGAAGAAAATTTGCTGTTCTGCGATAACATAGAAAAACTAATAACTGCTATGGGGACATCATACACTCCATCAGAATGGAGGCTTTTCATAGACAGTTCCAAAAGAAGCCTGAAATGTGTTCTGTTACACAATGGCAATAAACTTGCTTCTGTACCAATAGGACATTCGATACAAATGAAGGAAACATACGAAAATATGAAAAGCATTCCCGACAAAATCAAATACGCTGAACATGAATGGGTAATATGTGGAGACTTAAAGGTTTTATCCATTCTCCTTGAGCAACAAGGTGGGAACACGAAATACCCTTGCTTCTTATGCTTGTGGGATAGCAGAGCAAACCAAGACCAGTGGATAAAAAGAAAATGGCCGAGTAGAAAGGTATTTATACTAGGAGAGAAGAACATAAAGAACATTCCATTGGTGAATAGAGAAAAAATATTATTGCCACCACTGCACATCAAATTGGGGTTAATGAAACAGTTTGTCAAGGCTTTGGACAAAGAGGGAGAGTGTTTCAAATACCTTTGTACAAAGTTTCCAAGGCTTACTTATGAAAAAATCAAAGCAGGCATTTTTGATGGGCCCCAAATTCGGCTTTTGGTAAAAGACCAGACATTTATTTCCACCATGAAGAAAGAAGAATTAAATGCATGGAAAGCATTTTGTGATGTGGTGAAGAACTTCCTGTGAAAGATTAAATCCCCAAATTTCAACAAACTTGTGGAAAGCTTATTACAAGGTTTTCATAACTTGCGCTGTAACATGAGTGTTAAAGTACATTTCCTGCATAGTCATTTGAGCTACTTTCCAGAAAACTTAGGGGCATTCAGTGAAGAACAGGTTGAAAGGTTTCACCAAGATATTAAAGTGATGGAAAAAAGGTATCAGGGAAAATTAAATGTCAGCATGATAGCGGACTATTGCTGGAATCAGATACGTGAATCTTCGGACTTTCAACATTCTCGTCAATCTAAAAAAAGGAAACTATTGCCATAAAATTGTGTTCAGTGTATTTGTATTCTTCTTTGTGCTTAGTATATTTCTATAACCACCCTTAGTACGTGATATTATATGCATATAGCTACACATTAGTTTATGCCTTTCAATGTGTAGAGCAAAAATTTTAAATCGTATTTTTTAAAAAATGTGACCCGTTACGGCAAAACTAATGACAGATTTGAAACCAGCACCCTCAAATTAGGTAGACTGCATACTTTTCATTTTTGTTTCTGAAACTCGATCAAATTTTGTAGACCTGTGTAATAAATATAATAAGTTGAATTAAAGATTATAAAATGGAAATTATTCATAAATCAACCTAATATATTCACATACAGTAGACTTATGTCATATATAAATAAAGTTTGTCTGATCCTATGTCTTTTAACTACCTGACAATTAAACCCAACAACTAAAAAAATTATTTTTACGACATACCAGGTGTCCATAAAGTCCTGCACACATTTAAAATTTTAATATTTCAAAAACCACATAAGGTAGAAACTTCAAATTTTTGACAGTGAATTATACCACCATAAAGTTTTTTTGTTATTTTTTTTACATGTTATTTTATTGTTAAAATAAGCAAGAATAAGTCATTTTTAATAAAGGTGTAAGTTTGCAACAAAGTATGAAACATGTTGACCATTCAACAAAAAGCAAAATGTGTTGTTTGGTACCATAAATTAAAATCATCAACTGCAGTACAACGTAAATTCAAAAATGAGTTTGGACAAGACCCTCTTCACATTAACAGCATTGTTTAAAAATTTTATGGAAACCGGCAGTATTTTGGATTGCAAAAGATCAGGTAGGCCAAGTATTGATGAAGAGATAGTTGATGATGTGCGTGTAGCATTTCATTGCAGCCCAAGGAATTTTTAAACCATCTCTTAATGCTGTTAGTATGAGGAGGGTCTAGTCCAAACTCATTTCTAAATTTACATTGTATTACATTCATGGTACCAAAGAACACATTGGGGTCATTCCATGTCAAACCACTGAATTTTAAAAAATGTCATCTTCTCTGATTTGCTTCAAATTCTAACTTAATGTTGCTTATGATGAACGACTAATTTGTGCAAAATTTTAGCTTTCTAACGTTTTTGTTTAGGAATTACACACTTTGAAGTAAGACACCCTTACGTGCCTGCTGTTTTTTGATGATTTTCAGCCATTTTGGCAAGACCATATCTCTGGACTTGATTGAGATATGGTTGTGAAACTTGGTATTCTGGAAGAACTTTTTCCAGTGATTTAGAAGAGTTGTTTACTACAATTTTATTGTGACTTTCAAATTGTGATACAATGGGCTGAAAATCCACATTTTATCACACAGAAGCATTTTCTGCAAATTTTAATGCATCATTATTTTTTTCTAAATATGTTACCAATCCTTATTTTTCAGGAAATCTTGTACATAGAAGTAACAATGTTTTCAATAAGTTTGAAACTTTTATCTCTTTTGGTTTTTGTACAATGGCTGCTCAAAAATGAAGTATTTTTCAAAAATTCATAAATTGTACCACCTTGTGGTCCCCATTTCCCCATGTGGGCAAGTGTTCAAAATTATCAATTTTTTATCACATCATCAGTAACACTTGCTTTAAATCATATGTAAATTTCAGCTTTGTCACTCAACTAGAAACTAGTTATTGGGCCTGTTAAATATGTGCTTGTTTGGAAAAAATCATCTGCAAAATTTGTCAGATAGCAACCAATGAGTTTTGTAATTTAACACTATTAATTCCAATAGTGAAAGATTTTTTGACAATTGTTATTGGTAATTTAACATCAAATAAAAGTATGTAATATTCATACATGCATTCACATAGTAGATAAGCAAAGTAAGTGGGGGTGCAAAGCCTTAAACCCTTTCTTAAAAACAAAAGAATGCAACAACAACAACAACAACAAAGCTAAAAGCAAAATTGTAAAACTAAAAGATACCTGGGATTTAACTTACAAGTAGCCTACAAGAATTGATATTCTAGCACTTACAAGTCAAATTGCAGGTATCTTTTAGTTTTTCCACATTCCCTCCAGGTCATTAAATCAGGCATATATAAGTGCACATATGAAGATTGTTTTCAATCATCAAAGCTAATCTACAGTATATCACAATCAAAACAAATGTCAGGACACAAATCAAGCAGCAACAAAATACAGATACTTGATGCTAAAAAATCCTTAGTAAGTCTATCAGGCCCTAATGTGTTAAAACCAAAATGAAAAATATAAACACTGTAAGCTAACAAGATAAATACTAATTTTGTTTGCATCATAATAAAACACATTTTGTTGTACATCAAACTAAAACTACTATCTTTGCTAACAATCATTCTACAAAAAAATTAACTAGAATTGAAAAAAATAACTGCATAAAACTTTTAATTTAATTTACAAAAAATGGTTGTACATGTATTTTTATACATACATTTAGTAACTATATCAGTATATTAGTATCTATACTTAGTTATTAAAAATTCTGACAACAAGACTTTCATTACAGTTTATTCCCAATAATAAACTATCCCAACAATTGAACAATCAATTAATAAATTAAAAGTCATCTTTAATTATTTGCCAAAGTGTTTGAAGCAAAACGAGGTTGCAAACGAAAAAACTTCTCCAACTTTCTCTATTTTACTTCAGTTTACCAATCCTTAAGCTTCAATTTTTTTTACCAAATTAGTAGTTAAATGTTTTATAACTACAAAAACAAACTACATATATTTTAATAAAAAAAAGAGATGCATTTGCAGGTACATTTTCTTTGAATGATGGATTCCAAACTAAAATCATGCTACAATTCAAATTGCCATAGGAGAAGCGGAAATCTAATTAGAATTCTTAAAAATAGGCAAGTTGGTTTTTATCTAAAATTTTTTTGTATACTGTGAAAGGAGTACGACTGCTGAAACTGAGAAAAATAAGGGATTCGAATACGCAATTTAAGTAAAAAGTGAGATCAAGAACTGATCCGGATCCTTCAAAATTTGCGGATATCTGTTTCAGGTCCGCTCCGTGTCCACTTCTGGTATAGGCCACACAGCAATGTTATCTTCAAAAAAATAGTTAAAAGAGCAAAAAATGACCAATTGTTTACAGTACCTCACACTCACACTTACAGATGACCCACTTGAAAGGCTGTTTTGCAAACTTTTACGGAGTAAAATTTTGTATTTTTTCTCTCATTCGCGCTTAATTATAATGATTGATAAAATTGCGTGGTTGCCACATCTACTCAGATTGCATTGCACACATTTCAGATATGGACAGATCCTATAATTTTTGGATCTTGTTTTGAACCCGTTGTAAATTCAAGAAGTGATTCAACATCAAATTTATAAGGTGTCACTTAAAACGAAACATAAAATTTTGAGTAAGCCATTTGCAACAACTGTAAAAAAATTCAAGTTGTTGTCGACTCTCCGAAGTATTTTTTCCTCATTTACTAAAGGGCAACACACAGGCTTCTATTGACTACAAAGGTGTCGTACTCTTGACCACATCTGTACATAAAAGCCCAAAATATTTGTTTGTAGTTGTGGATTTCAATTGTAATTGTTACGTTGTCCGCGTAAATTGTTAGAGAAGTAGATGCTGGGTGCGGGTTTCGAGCCGGTGCGCCTTTATTATCGGCGCTGAATAATCAGCGCTACCTTTTAGTTGCGTTCTTGCGCGGCTGTTGGCCATAAACGGATGCCACGTTGTATTGGTAAGCCTTTTCACTTGAGCTGGCTGGGACTTGGCATTTGCACAGTCTTCAGATTAAACTTGGCTGCTATAGTTGTCTCTTTGGACGTTGTCTACTTAGAGTAGAGAATTTGGTATTTGATACTTCCTTTGCTCGTCCGCCCAACATCGTTGGTGAGTGTGTATTGTGTTTGTTACGTCGTTCGCGTAAATTATTTGAAAATTAGATGTTGGGAGCGGGAATCGAGCCAGCGCGCCTTTAGTATCGGCGCTGAATAATCAGCGCTACCTTTTAGTTGCGTTCTTGCGCGGCTGTTGGCCATAAAGTGATGCCACGTTGTTTGGTAAGCCTTTTCTTGATCTGGCTGGGACTTGGCATTTTGCTCAGTCTTCAGATTGATTTGGCTGCTATATTTGTACGTTGTACGTCTTCAGATTGATTTCCCTTTGGACGTTGTCTACTTAAGGTAGAGAATTGCTATTTGATACTTCCTTTGCTCGTCCGCCCAACATCGTTGGTGAGTGTATATTGTGTTTATGCGTTATTTAATGTAATATTTATGTTATTGTTTAGAAAAACCGTTTCGGACCGGCGCCGCCATTATTGTTTTGTTTTGTGAAATAAAATTATAAATCTGGTGCTGGTCGTGAAGCGCGTTTGTGAGGAGTTGGTGGAAGGACGAGGCAGTTTTGCGACTCCGTTACAATAATCTTGATTTTAAAATTTGCAAATATTTTGAATTGGAAGTAAAATGTTAATTTCGATTAGGCTACTAAAGAAATAAAATATGGAGAAAGCATGAGAACCACTGGAATAAGCAGTTGTAGCAGCTAAAGATTGCCAGGCAAAGAAAAGTGCCTAAAAATATTATTTTCACAATCCTACAGAGTAAGCAATTAGGTTTTGAGCAGCGACCGTGTCAATCAATGGGCTACTGCATTTGCCATCAAATAGTGCTCCTACCAACTCGGCCACGTTATCGATACGTAGATCTTATGTACGTTCTGAGTCGTTTAAGAGAACTAAACGTTATTTCTGCTGTTACGGTCGTTTCAAGAAGACCATCATTAAATGAAAAGCTTTACTGGTGCTGTTTAAAGAATTGATCTTTTGCTGCAATAAGCATAAGTATTTTTAAAATCAGATTTTTTTATCAATCGTATTTTCTTGCTGCTTAAACGCAAACCAGCGTTGAAATTAGCCACCAAGGCGTTCCACTTGCCGCCTCTTTTTTCCTGCTTTATTCTTTAGCTTTAACAAAATATCGTGGATCTATTTGCTACAGCTGCTATTCGCCGGTAGGCCTATTGCAGAGTGGACTTGAAATTGCGCTTGCCTTAGATGTTGATTGACTTTTTGCAATCCATCCCTGACATATACAGTGTGAACTATAACAACCTCGCAAATTGTTAATGCAATATGAAAGAGTAGGTCTACCGTAGATTGTTAAAGTGCTGATAACAGCGCCAGTCTTAATCCACTTTAAACAATTGCGTGACTAAAACCCACAAACTCTTCAGCTATTGTAATGTATAATTTTACAAGTCTAAAAAGTTGACGCAAAATTGAATGTGTATTAGGTTACTAAAAAGCAATATCAAAAGCCCAATTTAATGTAGCCTAATTGTTCGTTGAGCTAATTTGATCAACTCCACAGTAATAACCTTCAGTCAAAAAACTTACCAAGTGGTTGACGTGGCCCAATAGGAAAGAGCGCTGCATAAATGGCAGAAGACGTGGTTGGGGTTCAAAACCTATTCTCATTATTCTGTTGTGTTATTCTTCTGCTTTTAATTTTTATAAGCAGCTCTAAACTTTAGTCATATTGTTAAAGACAAATTCAAAAACCAAATAAAAGTTTTCAATTGGATAGCATCTCCAATAGCAAATCGGGGAAATTACTTGATGGTTACCGTAAGTTTAACGCCTTATTCGCTTTTCTGCGAGCTAGTAGGATGAATAAATATAATACTGATAATAATAATAATGATTCTGTGGATTAAATCATCACTTGTTTTTAAAAAGTTTTGAAGGGCCCACCCCCTTAAATATGCCCTTTCTAGCATTTCTTGATTTTTGTCCCTGAAAGGTAGTGTCCTCTAAAAAAAAAGGTCTGACGTTGTGCATGTTTTTTTATTTTTTTTATTTTATCTTCATATTTATCCTTTTGACTCGCAGGAAAGCGACGGAGGTGCTAATACATAGGTTAGGCAATTACCCCGACCTGCTTCCGGAGATAGCAAGATATTGTTGTCCGCTTGTAATTTAATAGAGATATGACTGTAATTTAGAATTGCTTGCCAAGACTACCAAGCAGGGGAATGTGCCGTAAAGTGTCTTTCCCAAGAATAGAATGGCGCGAGTGGGTTTTGAACCGAGACTGTGTTGGTCACGAGCCCGGCGCTTTAACCACTCGACCATGTTCTAATATATTTCGTTTGGTCGCTGTCTTCTTATTCACAATCTTTATTTCTATTTGTACTTTAGTAATTTTGAGTTGATTGCGAGTAAAATAAAAAGAAATAAATAAGAATAAATAAAAATGACTATGAAAAAAAGTAATGTAAATAATCAAAAATTTACTTAGGCTATATGCCAAAAAAGTCAAACATTTGGGGGTAGTTACAAAAATATTGGGAGGCATTGCCCCTGTTTTCCCCTTTTCCGTTGGGACTGGGCTGAAGGCAGTGATCCCGGGGTCGTTGAGCATCTTGCACAATCGCGAAGATGTCACTCTTTACAAAAAATGCTCCAACATCCAAAGATGTTGCTTCTTACAGATAAAGATAAAAAAAAACAAGAAGTCACGGTAGGCGATTTTTTTGGCAAAACTAACCCGGAATCCCCTGTTCAGGATTAGAATAAAATAAAAAAAAACAAGAGAAAAAGAATATCTCAAGAATATAACTGCAGGTGAATCCTGGTTAATTTCACGAACAGAAATTGCTAATGGTGACTTCTTGAAAAGACCCAAAGAACATTAAAAGGGAAGCAAAATCTTTAGTCTCCGAAAGCACATCTGGGTAATCGCGTGATGGTTGTCCTAACATTTTTGACTCTGAGAGATAAATAGAGATAAGTAGAAACGATAAAGATGATATTTTTATTTTAAAGTGTAGCTGTGCTTACTGAGTACTCTGTCTAATGTAGCTGTGCTTACTAAATACTCTGTCTACCTTCACGATACATGTCTCGTTTCTAGAACACAATTTTTAATAATAAAAGTTTAACACGAGGTGCGAGTATATAAACGAAATTATTGTCCAATCGTAAACGTTTTCATGCGTGCATGCACACCCACGTCATTCGTCACGTGAGTCTTTCAAGAGCCGATTGGTCGCCACATGGCTACCCCCAAACGTTGCCGTAGCACTGTTGTACAGCAGCGATATAGTCTTTGACGATATGTGGCGGCGATTGAAGAAATCGTCCACTGCGTGTAGTTGTGACGCCTGGCGATTTATTGTGGAGCGGCGGCGAAGAGGAAGGCGTCGAAATATCTTCTTCTTGGTTGTTGAGTTGTGGTGGATATCTTCCGGTGGCCAGGTATGCTGTTTTGAGACGGTCAACTGAAATGTTCTCTGCTTGTCCATTTACGTCAAGGGTAAAACATTTTTCAGATGTAAAAATAATTCTGTATGGTCCTTCATAAGGTCTTTGTAGGGGTGTCTTGTGTTTGTCGATTTGTACATAAACGAAACCTGTCTGGCCAAGAGAGGGTGGGTAATATGATGTAAAAGATGAGTGGTGTGTCGGGGGTGGTGGAAGGGCTTCGTGCATCGATTTTTGCAGGTCGCGAAAAAACGCGGTTGAAGGTTGTAGGGGAAGAGGTGAGGTGGGGTCAACGAATTTGTAGCGATCGCCGCATTTTTACGCTTGTGTATATTTTTGTTCGTTTATTCATTTTTTTCTTTTTGGATAGAAAACGAGAGAGACTCTAAGATGAGTGGTGTGTCGGGGGTGGTGGAAGGGCTTTATGCATTGATTTTTGCAGGTTGCGAAGAAACGCGGTTGAAGGTTGTAGGGGAAAAGGTGGGGTGGGATCAAAGAATTTGTAGCGATTGCCGCATTTTTACGCTTGTGTATATTTTTGTTCGTTTATTCATTTTTTTCTTTTTGGATAGAAAACGATAGAGTCTTGCGTTGTAAAAAGCACATGTAGAAAAGTTCTGGTACTGTTGGTTTTAAAAATAAAGAAGATCTGTAAAAGTTTGTGAAATTTCCATGTAGCTAGATATATACGTGTATATAAACTCTAACCGTTACATATTGGTGACCCCGACGTGATCTTGGATTTTAAGAATTTAAAGTTTGAAGAACTCAAGTTTTCAACAATCTACCATAAAAGAAAAAGACTTACGTATGTTTTGGTCGGCAGCGTGGTCGAGTGGTTAAAGCACCGGACTGATGATCAACATGGTCTCGGTTCAAAACCCACTTGCGCCATTCTGTTGTGTCTTTGGGAAAGACACTTTACGGCACTTTCCCCTGCTTGGTGGTCTTGGCAAGCAGTTCTAAATTACAGTAATATCTCTACTAAATTACTAGCGGACAGCAATATCTTGGCATCTCCGGAAGCAGGTGGGGGTAATTGCTTATCCTATGTATAGCGCCTCCGTCGCTTTCCTGCGAATCAGGAAAATAAATATAGAGATAAAAATAAAAAAAATAAAATATAAAAAAAAAAAGTAATAATGCTCAGTTTAATATCACTTTATGTAATACTTATGCATATAGCAATTATACTTCTTGCATTTCATTATTTGTACGCAAAATATTTCCGGTTTTCTAATAATCAAAATGAAACTAGTGAAGACTTGCATAACACTAGTATAGTTCCGCCATCTTGTTTTCAACGAACTAATAGCAACCATAGTGACGTCACAATGAATGATAGTTATCAAGTTATGTTAGAGAGCTTGTCTCAACTTAATAGAAATGTGTCTTTAAGTCTACCAGCGTTCTGGAAAAAAGAACCCATCGCTTGGTTTAAATGTGTGGATGTTTTTTTTACTTCTCAGCGTATTTGTAAGCAAAGCGAAATGTTCGACCATGTGCTCAAACGTTTACCGCCTAAATATTTAGCGCAATTAAGTGATGTTATTAAAGAGTGTTCGCAATCTATTAATCCTTACGACATTTTGAAGCGTGCTTTAATATCGCGGTATACCTTGTCGGAAGACGCTCAATTAGACAAACTACATAAAATCCAATTAGGTGAAATGTCCCCAATCGAATTTTGAGCAAAACTTTGGGGTTCTTTGGTAAGTTTTGATCACAATGAACCTACTTGCAAAAGGCTTATAAAAAAAGTTTTCTTTGAGGGTATGCCCGTAATGGTTCGTCAATTACTGTCGGCTTCTGGCGAAATAGACGTTGATTTACTAGCACAAAAAGCCACTGATATTTTATCTGTAAGCCCCACCAATCCTCCCACTGATGATAAACTGCAATACAAGGTCAATGAGTATTTTGATAAGCAGTTGGGAAATATGTCGGACGCCGTAGACGAATTAAATCGAAAGCTTGAAAAGTTTACCTCCGACCAGCGTAATAAAGGTTCCGCACCCACATCAACAATTTCTAAGAATGAATTATGTTTTTACCATAACCGTTATGGCAATCGAGCTCATAAATTCATATCCCCTTGCTCTTGGCATGCAAATGACGCAATGTCTCATTCTCAAAAGAATCATTTAAACTGATAGCTCCGGTAAAGAAAGGCGACTTTACCGGAGGAAATAATGAGTGCTCAACTCTTACGTCGCAACTATAGTACATAAAATGTTCCATTACTAATTTGAAGTTTTTGATTGATACGGGCAGCTCTTGTTCTGTAATTCCTGTGGACCCTAATTCTCGAGATCATCCGCAGGATTATTTGTCTGCTGTTAATGGAAGCTCTGTCCCTACGTTTGGTTGCGAAAATATTACTATTGACCTGGGAGGTCCGGTGCCTTTAAACTTTTGCAAATTTTGCATTGCTGATAAGTTTATATTGCTGATTTACTAAGCAAATTTTGCATTGCTGATTTACTAAGCAATTTTGCATTGTTGAGACGTTAAAACACATCATTGGAATAGATTTTTTATCGCACTTTGATATCAAGATTGATCCTAGAAGAGGAAGATTGATATTTCCCGAACACATACCGCAATCTGCAAATATCAAATCATTCTGCTGGTTTCATCGACGTTTTGGTCCTCATGCACAAAAGTGTCGTGATCCTTGTTCTTTTTTATCTAATACTGAACTTAAGCCTAGTTCGTGTAATGTCGAACCTCCGGTTTACAACTTAGGAGATTATCAGTTTCTGGAAGCTGAATTTCCCGAGGTGTTTTCTGTTTCGAACTTAAGGCTTCCTCCAAAACGTGATATCGTTCATCACATTGAAACAACTGGTCCACCCATCAAACAGCGGCCACGCCGTCTTTCTCCCGAAAAACTTGCTGTTTTAAGAAAGGAATTATGTCAGCTTGAGGAATTAGGAATAATTCGACCCAGTTCCTCCCCGTGGGCATCTCCCGTTCATATGGTAAAAAAATCTAACGGATCTTGGCGAGTAGTAGGAGACTATCGGCGTCTGAATCAAGTAACCGTCAAGGACTCTTATTCCATTCCTTTCCTTCATGACTTTACCGAAAATATATCCGGTTCCACAATATTTTCCAGCATCGATTTGTTTAAATCATATCACCAAATTCATATTCACCCAGAACGTATTGCCAAAACCACCCCGGCAATTTGCACCCCGGCCGGAAATTGGGAATTTTTAAAGATGTCTATGGGCCTAGCTAACGCCAGCCAAACATTCCAACGCTTTATGAACTCTCTATTGCAAGACTTGTCATTTGTCTTTTTCTATATAGATGACATATTAATATTTTTGTCCTCCATTGAAGAACACCGAGCCCATCTTCGGCAAGTATATGAGCGTCTACAACGCAACGGATTAATCATCAATGCAGTTAAGTGCTTATTCGGCCAAAATCGGCTACGCTTTTTAGGGCATATCGTTTCGGACAAAGGTAACGCCCCTGTTGCATGTAAGGTTGATGCCATAAATTCCTTTTCGACCCCACAGAACGCCCAGTCTTTATGGCGATTTCTGGGCATGGTCATTTTTTATAGAAAGTTCAGTCCTCAATGCGCGAAAATTTTGGCCCCTTTAAATTCCCTCCTCCAAGGGATTCCTGCTGGTCGCAATGCAAGTCTTTCTTGGAACGAGAAGGCATTAACTGCGTTCGAGGACATAAAAGTAGCACTGAGTCATGCAACACTACTAAATTTTCCTCAGCACGACAGTCCGACAACATTGTTTGTAGGCGCAAGCGATAAATTCTGTGGTGCTGTACTCAGTCAGATTGAAAGTAGTGGTTCGCATAGACCATTGGAGTACTTTTCAGCCGCCTTTTCTGATGCCCAAAAACTTTTGTATAGTATAGTACTTTTGATAAAGAATTGCTGGCAGCTTATTTGGCAGTACATCATTTCACATATTTCTTAGAGGAACGTCCGTTTACTCTTTACACGGACCACAAACCATTAGTTGGTGCTATATTTAGAAAACTCCTTTAAGTAACAGGCAAGCTCGACACCTATCATTTATCTCAGAATTCACAACTGATGTTAGACATATTGAAGGAAAAAAACAACGTAGTTGCCGATTGCTTGAGCCGTCCTGAAATCACTGCTGCTCTTTCGCCTTCTTTCACAGATTATACCAAGCTGGTTTTAGCACAGCGGGA
The DNA here is from genome assembly GCA_963680785.1 of Diplosoma virens. Lineage (NCBI taxonomy): Eukaryota > Metazoa > Chordata > Ascidiacea > Aplousobranchia > Didemnidae > Diplosoma > Diplosoma virens. The sequence goes on from OY796896.1 coordinate 11,154,545, forward strand.
CGATCCATCGATTCGCGAGCTCTCTCAATCGATGACTTCATTAAAACTATGTGAACGTGCGATTTCTAATTCAGGCTTTTTGTTACTTGGAGACACTAGTACGGGAAAATTTCGCCCCATCATTCCGAATTCATTACGAACCACAATTTTTGAGCACATGCACAATCTTTCCAACCCAGGCATTAAGGCTACTCAAAAACTCATCGGAGAGCAATTTGTGTGGCCGAATATGAGATGGCATATTGCTGAAAAGTGCCGTTCCTGCTGCATTTCTTGCCAACAAATGAAAATTACCCGACATCAAGTTACACCCTTACAGCATTTCAAAACCCCAGATGCCAGATTTTCACATGTACACGTCGATATTGTCGGTCCTCTTCCCGATTCTTCTGGTTACAAATATTTACTGACAGTTGTAGACAGATTTACGCGTTGGCCGGAGGTCATACCCATGAAGGATATCACTGCGAAATCTTGTGCAGATTCTTTTCTTTTACATTGGGTGGCCCGTTTTGGATCTCCTACAATAATCACTACAGATAGAGGAGCCCAATTCACGTCTCTCCTTTGGACAGAAATGTGCCAATTTTTGGGTTCGAAATTATGTTACACAACAGCTTTCCATCCGGCTGCAAACGGATTAAACGAGCGATTCCATCGCAGTCTCAAAGTTGCATTGAAATGTCAATCTCCTCCCGATCTTTGGTATCGAAACTTGAGTCTTGTACTCTTAGGCTTGCGATCGACTATAAAAGAGGATATGGGGTGTGCTGCAGTTGAAATGGCTTTAGGAACTTCTATACGACTCCCCGGGGAATATTTTGAAAATTCGACTCCTGTAAAGTTGTCCGAGGAAAACACAGTCCAACCAACTTCGCAGTATGCTAAGACACTTTATTCTTTCATGAACTCATTACGTTATACTGTACCACGTCATCGTAAAAAAACAACAAACTTATGTCGACCCACTTCTTTTCCGGTGTTCCCAAGTATTTGTTCGCATTGACAGTGTAAAATCTCCGTTGCAACGACCTTATTCGGGACCTCATTTTGTACTTGAACGACACGATAAATATTTTGTCATCAAAAAAGACGGTCACACTGACACCGTAACAATTGATCGTTTAAAACCGGCCCTTGTTGAGCCTATATCTCCCACTGGCTCCTCAGTCGAGCGGGAAACTTCCGAGATTCTATCTTTTTCGCCCACATCTTCGAGTGAGATTGATAACATTTTTGCGGGAGACCTAGACGAACTCCCCGCTAATCGCGTTTACTCCAGAGGCAGACTAATTACAAAACCTATACGCTATCGGGACTAGTTTTTATTTATTTATTTTTTTTCGATGTCTTGTTTGGTTCGACGTTTTAATCACGTGTTGCATTTTGCGTGTTTGCTTGTAAAGTGTGATTTCTTTTTTGCCTCTGTCGGTGCGTGTAGAGTTTTGTTGTATTTTCTATTGCAATCGCTTATTTTTTTTTTCTTTTTTCAGTGGTATTTGCCTTATTGCAGCCATACCATTTGGGGGGGAGATGTGTAGCGATCGCTGCATTTTTACGCTTGTGTATATTTTTGTTCGTTTATTCATTTTTTTCTTTTTGGATAGAAAACGATAGAGTCTTGCGTTGTAAAAAGACATGTAGAAAAGTTCTGGTACTGTTAGTTTTAAAAATAAAGATCTGTAAAAGTTTGTGAAATTTACATGTAGCTAGATATACAGGGTGGCCCAGATATAACCGAATCCAAAAGCTCGGTTGATAATCATTGATTTCAAGTTTGCTTCAAGAAATGCTTCAAGTAACTGAATCAATCATTAAACGATGTCGTTGTTGTATTGCAAGTAATGGTTTGCATTTTGAACATTTGCTGTAACGTTGTGTAATAAAATTTGTTTTATTTAACTGTAACTTTTCATAATAATTCGGGTTCGGTTATATCTGGGCTACCCTGTATATATATAAACTCAAACCGCTACAAATTTACCGGGGATGCGTAGAGTAGATCCGTACACTAATTCGGCGGGAGAACAACCCGGTTCTTCACGCCAAGCTGTTTGTAAACCAAGGAGTGTGAAAGGTAGGTGTTCTATTCAATGTGGAGATGTAGTGCGGGCTTTAAGGAAACCTTTGAGCAAACGTTCTACCATGCCGTTAGCTTGTGGATGGTAAGCAGTGGTGTGTTATTGTTTAATACCTAACGTTTTATTTAGGTTTGACCATAAAGATGAAGTAAATTGTGGGCCTCGATCTGATGTGATATCTGCCAGAACCCAAAACGAGAAATCCATCCTCGTACGAGAGCATTTGTGTAGGGGATGGTTTTGCGTCGGGGAGGGGAATGGCCTCGGGCCATCGGGTAAATCGGTCAATAATAGTGAAAAGATATATCATTCCTTCGCTTGGGGGAAGTGGACCGATCAAATCTGCGTGGATGCTGTGAAAACGCCCTGTTGGTTGGAATCTGTGAGAAAGTGGGACTCGGATGTGGCGGTGCACTTTGGCTGCTTGGCAACTCTGGCATTCTCGGCATTATCTGCAAATGTCACGTTTGAGGCCGTGCCATACATAGCGGTCTGCAATTGCCCGTTGAGTAGGACGTGGTCCGGCGTGAGCTAAAGAGTGTATAGCTTGGAAAACTCTGTAGGTCCACTCTTTTGGAAGCACGGGACGAGGTTTTCCAAGTGACATGTCGCAGAGCAGAGAGACGTCGCCGAACGATATATCTCGTAAAAAAATATTGGTTATTGAGGTTCGGTACGCTGCAATTTCTTGTGAAACTGCTTGGTCGTTCGTTAGTTGTCGGAAGTCAATAGGAGGCAATGTGATAGTGTTGATTCTTGAGAGTGTATCGGCTACCACGTTGAATTTTCCTTTCACATGTCGTATGTCAGAGGTAAACTCGGCGATGAACGACAGGTGGCGGGATTGACGGGGTGAGCGGTCAGCATTGTTAGACAATGCGAATGTCAATGGCTTGTGGTCAGTGTACAAGGTAAAGGGCTTGCCCTCTACGAAATGTCGAAAGTGGCGTACAGCCTGGTATATGCTGGTAGTAGTTCTCTATCAAAGTTACTGTATTTCGTTTCTGTAGACGACAACTTTCTGGAAAAGAAAGCGATGGGTACCCAGTAACCATTGTGTAATTGTTCAAGTTGAGCTCCTATGGCCAAGTCAGATGCATCTACAGTTATGCTGGTAGGTGCGTTTTCCTGAGGATGGTGTAGTAAGGTGGCATGTGCTAGCGCTGCCTTGGCATTTTTGAAGGAGTCCTGACATTCTGTAGTCCACGCAAGTTCTTTGCCTCGGCCGGCTGACGCAGCATGCAGAGGCGCAAGCCGCGAGGTGATTGTGGGGAGGAAGCGATGATAAAAATTTATCATGCCCAAGAAACGTTGAAGGGAAGAACGAGAGCGTGCATGGAGAAATTGTGGATAGCCTCAATACGGCTCGGGAGAGGTCTCACACCCTCGACTGTGATTAGATGTCCTAAATACGCGAGTTCTTGAACGCCAAAAATGCATTTTGATTTCTGGTTATTAATCCGTTTGACGACAACAGTGTGAAAATCTGTCGAAAGTGGTCTAGTGTTCCGCCGGTAATTTACTAGCAACTAAGATATCAACTTTTAGATAGACGAAAACAAAATCTAAGCGTTGGAAAATGCTGTCCATAAGTCGTTGAAAGGTTTGTGCTGCGTTTTTCAATCCGAAGGGCATCCGAAGAAATTCCCAGAGGCCAAAACTGGTGGCGATTGCGGTCTTGGCAATTGAATCTTTGGCCATTGGAATTTGGTGATAACCGCGAATGAGGTCTATTTTGGAAAAAATTTTTGCTCCGGCCAGTCGTGTGTTGAAATCGTGAATGTGAGGTAGCGGGTAACGATCGTCAGTGGTAATTTGGTTAAGGCGGCGATAATTGCCGCACGGTCTCCATCCCCCAGAGGATTTAGGTATTATGTGTAGTGGGGTGGACCAGGGTGAATTGGAACGGCGAATTTTGCCAAGCCGCTCTAATTGCTGGAATTCAGCTTGTGCTAGGGCTAGTTTTCGGGCAGTTAAACGCCGAGGTCGTGAATGTACTGGTGGGCCATTAGTGACAATATGGTGTTTCACACCGTGTTTACTCACCTGGTTTTGTAGACTGGGGGCTAAAATTTGTCGAAATTGTAACAGTAGTTGATTAAAGCGGCTAGTTGCGCCCAGCACTAAACTGCAGTAGCTGTTCGGTGTGCGCTCAGTATATGCAGCAAAAATGTTGCCGTGATTTAAATTGACAAATCGGCGTCCGCGTAAATCGATGGCGATGTTGTTGGCCATGAAAAAATTGGCACCAAGTATGGGGCGAGCGACGTCGGCTAAGTAAAATTTCTGGTGATATCGCTTTCCTTGTCCCAGGGTAAAAGTAAAACGCGCTGTCCCCATGTGTTGATTTTGGAACCGTTGGCCGCTGTGAGGTTTTCGGTAGGGGTACGTTTGCGCTTGTCATTTGAGGAAGCAGGGAAAACGCAAACGTCAGCACCGGTATCTACTACAAAAAATGTCCCTGTGACACGATCTCATACTGACAAGGTGTTAGTTTTAGTTAAGCCGACCGCCGCGGTCATTGGCGGCCGGCTTGCCCATTTTCCTGTACGGTCATGGACGATGACGTTGCCACTGGGAGTAAACTCGCGAAAGAGCAGCCGGGTCTGCAAGTACGAGCGTTAGGGCCGAATTTTTCATGGTAGTAGCAGATAGTGGGTTGAGTGGAGGGATTAGTTTTGGGTTTGTATTTTGGTTGTAAGTTCCTAAAATTCCTAGGGCTTAACGCCGATACCAAGTTAGTAAGTAGTAACTCGTTAGGTTCTATAATTCGGTCTGCAGCTGAAGCTAATTCCTGTAGATTTGGAAATTTCTGAGCCGCTGGAATCGCGCGAACCTGCGACGGAAGTTGTGCTAAAAAAATGCTCGCCAAAGGGTGTCGGCGTGATTGTTGTGAGACTCTAGATAGCGTAAGAATGCGGAGGGCTTCTTGTCTGAATAGCGTAAGAATGCGGAGCCCTGAAATATTAAGGAGCTCGGCGTCTTTTTGCAGTAGGGATTTGCCAAACGCGTTCAGTAACGCTAGTTTTAAAGCATTATATTTTTCTTGCTCCGGTGGGTTTAAAAGAACAGCTTTAACTTCTGCGGCGGCGTGATTGTCTAATGCTGTAATGACGTAGTCAAATTTAGTTTGATCAACGATTATAGATTTAGCTCTAAATTGTGCTTCCGCTCAAAGAAACCAGATCTCTGGGTCGTCTGTCCAAAACTCTGGAAGTTTAACTGCTACTGCTTGAATCCCTGACGTTGACAAAGCATTGTCTATTAATTTGCTGACTGCTTCAGTTAACTGTGTTAAAATTTCGCTGTCTGCTGACATACTAATGTTTAACAAAATTAATCTAGGTAATAGTCTGTTATTAAAAAAATTTGGGCGTGTTCTGGCTTCCGGGGTCACCAATGTAGCTGTGCTTACTGAGTACTCTGTCTGTACATAAACAAAATCATTGTCCAATCGTAAACGTTTTCACGCGTGCATGCACACCCACGTCATTCGTCACGTGAGTCTTTCGAGAGCCGATTTGTCGCCACAAAAGTGTTACGTCGTTCGCGTATATATTTGCCACGTAAGTATCGCTAGCGAGTTTCGGCCAGCGAGCCTTTGTATTAGCGCTGAACAATCAGCACTACCTTTTAGTGCGTTCTCGCGTGGCTGTTGGCCATCGCGTGATGCCACGTTGTATTGGTGAGTTTTTGACTTGAGCTGGCTGTGACTTGGCATTTGGATAGAGTCTTTAGACTTTAATTGGCTGCTATATATTTGTCCCATTGGACGTTGTCTACTTTTGGTAAAGATTTTAGTAGTTTTGATTTCCTTTGCTCATCCGCCCAACATCGTTAGTGAGTTTGTGGACAATAGTGATGTCGCTAATACAAAATTTTGTGTCCGCAGCCTGCAAGAATTTTTTGTTTGTGATACCGTACTGCACTGCACCACAAAATTGTTACCAAAAATTTACACCTCACCGCGCTGCACCGCAAATCATATAAATTTAAACACCTTTTCCTTTTTTTAAAAAGGTGTTTGTCCAAGCAATACTCATTGTTGTTGTCATCAAAGTAAGCCCTTCACACAGTATTTCAGATTCAGCAATTCAATAGGTACTGGCATAATCTTGTTATACCATTGGAAGACACTTTAAGCACATTACTCTGCTTGGCATTCCAGCAAGCAACCCTAATTCAGTAATATCTCTATAGCTAAAAAAAAAAAAAAATTTTAACCCAACGGCAATATCTTGGCATCTTCAAAAGCTGATAAAGATAGTTGCTCTTAGTATAATGCCCCTCAATGTTTTCCTGCAAGTTAAAAAGATAAATAGAGAAAATATATTATCTCTTTTTTGGCAAGCATAAATCTTGCTTACTATCAAGTTTACTTTTTTTATGTTTTTTGCTTGGAAATTGAAAAAGTAACCACTCAAGCATGTTGTATAAATTACTTAGTTATAACAATATATCAAATCCTCACAAATAACCTTTATTAAACTATATTTAATAAGTGCATTCAACTTAAGGCATAGTCAACTACCATTAAAAATTACATTCTGAAAGAAATCAAGAAAAATCAGATACAAGTAAATTAAACCATGAATAAGTTCAATTAAGATCAATTTTTATTCAATTCATTTGATTTTAAATAATGCTACTAAACTAACCGTTGCAGCTAAACAGACTTTTCAAAGTTAAATCTGCTAATGTGTTGTTAAAGTATGTTATATAATATCTTAATATGCAATTGCAATATGAAGAGAAAACAATGCAATTTTAATACAATTATACAAATCTTTTTTTTGCAAAGGGTCTTTATTTTTTCACTAACACAAAAATAGGTCTTAAAACTGTCATATAAAATTAGGAATTGAATTACAAACTCCTTTTTTTGCAGTTTGTAAACATCTACTTAATGGTGCTTTAACTTTTACATTTTTTTTCAAGGTATTTTGCCAAATGCAACATGACAATACTGTGGTTTATGTACGAGGGTAAATCAAAAATTATCCGGAATTGCTCTATAGCGCACTCTTGCTTTAGCTTTTTCAAAATTTTTTTTGCACGTGTTGTCTACTGTGTCACGTGATCACGATCTGCTAATCTAATTGTTTGTTCAGTTTTAACACGTGTTATTTTCTGTTGATAAAAATGGACGCTCCACTTGCACAATGCACCAGAGAAGAACAACGTGCTGTGGTCCGATTTTTGTGGTCAGAAGGTTCATCGGGGACAAAAATTCATCAAAGACTCTTAGCACAATATGGAGACAATGCACTATCGAAAACAACGGTATATAAGTGGATTGAGAAGTTTAAAACAGGCCGGACCAGTGTAAAACATGCAGAAGGAGCAGGACGTCCATCAACCTCCACCAGTGAAGAGAAGATTGAGCAAGCTCAACAAATGATTTTGGCTAACCGGCGCATTACCATTGATGAGGTAGCACAATCTTTGCAGATCAGTTTTGGCTCTGCTCAAGAAATCATTCATAAAATCCTTGGGTACAAAAAAGTTTCTGCAAGGTGGGTGCCAAGACAGCTTACAGAAGAGCACAAGCGTAGACGTATGGAGATCTGCCAAACGTTACTGAACCGCTACAACAATGAAGGTGAAGCATTTTTGAGTCGAATAGTCACTGGAGATGAATCATGGGTGCATCACTACAGTCCTGAAACCAAGAGGCAAAGCTTGGAGTGGAAACATCCGTCCTCCCCAGTAAAGAAAAAATTCAAGAGTCAACTTTCTGCAGGAAAGGTTATGCTAACCATTTTTTGGGATTCAAAAGGGCCTATTTTGGAGGATTTTCTGGAAAAAGGGAGTACAATCAACAGTGCAAGTTATTGTGATTTGCTAGCCAACCGCCTGAAGCCTGCAATTCGCACCAAACGCCGAGGATTACTGTCAAAGAAGGTTTTGCTGCAGCATGACAATGCACGCCCACATGTTGCCAAAGCAACCATTGAAACCATTAACAAACTAGGTTTTGAAGTGCTGGAGCATCCTGCATACAGTCCAGATCTTGCTCCTTCCGACTATCATCTTTTTGCCCCACTCAAAGATGCATTACGGGGTCGTAAATTTTCTTCTGATGAATCAGTGCAAAAAGCGGTGCATCAATGGTTGTGTGACCAGCCAAAAACTTTCTTCTCAGATGGCATTTATAAGCTTGTAGACCGCTGGAACAAGTGCATCGAAATGGGTGGAGATTATGTAGAAAAATGATAAATCGTTTTCGTGTTTTGTGTTTTTAAAATAATCCATAAAAATAAAAGTCCGGATAATTTTTGATTTACCCTCGTATTATAACCTACTTTAACAATTTCTAACATGGTACAAAAAGAATTTCTTTATCTCCTGTTTTGGATTTAGTTTGTTTTTCGGGAATCTCTCCACTTTAAAAACTTGATTGACAAGTATTCCTATTTTGTCTTGTAATCCTATAGATAATATATACGAATAAGTCACTGAAATAGCTACAACGAAATTCATGCAACAACCAAATAAAAAGGTACTCACAAAAGTTTGGGAATGTGGAGAGCCAAATAACTTAAATTGATGATTGCGATTCCGAAGTTCGAAAACAATTAGCTGCACTTCGGCCAAAAATTATTTTTACAACTTAGATGAAAAATGAATGAATTTTTTCTCTGGCGAGCGTTATTTATCTTCTGAGGGCCCCCTGCTAATTAATATTTGAAATAAAAAAAAAAGCTAAAACGAGAAAGTTCACAAGGGCCAAAAGGACAGATAAGCGCCAAGCCGCTGCGCGTAGAACAAAAGAAAGTTAAGAAGAGCGAAAAGAGTTCAGACGAATGACAAACCACTGCGCATCAAATAAAATTAATATACCGATGGGAATTGGTCGCACTTGCACGTTCAGCGATATAGCGGTTTAAAATTTAGATCACTTCAAAACAGAAATTGTCCTTTGCTTGAACTCAAAACACTCCCCCCCAGTGCGGAACTAACTGAACTAGTGAGCAACGAAAAGAAGAACACAAAACGAGCAAGCAAAAACAAGAAATAACAAAATAACACAATCATTGATTTTCAGGACAATTTAGTTCCTTGAAGGTTGCTATCAAGCAAAGTTTGTGGATTGGTCGCGTCAGCTGCCGCTGTTCTGAGAGTCTTAATTTAGCTTTTCGAACAAGCCCATCATTGCCGGGGAAAACTTCGGTGACAATAGCGTGTTCCCACAGTCCTCTCGGTGCGGTTTGACCTTTAAGACCCGGTTCGAGCACGATCACGTAATCGCCGACTTCTAAGTTTTGACGAGGTCGAAACCATTTTGATCGAAATAACAAATGCGGAGGCATATTACGTAGCCAGGATTCCCAGAATTGGTTGATAAAGGCTTGAGCAGCTTTGGCGTAGAGTCTCGGGTTGATTGATTCGTTGTTTGACGATTGTGGTATAGAGCATTGTTTGTACGGAAACAACAATGAGTTTCCGGTGATTGGTTCTTCGTCAAGGTCTTCGACATTCTTTGGAAATAATGGTCGAGAATTCACTAGATAGTTCGCTTCGGCGATTATGGTCTCCCATTCTGAAAAGGTGTAAGAGCGTTTTAAGTAATTTGATGTAGCGTTAAATGCTTTACGACAGCTAGAAATTAATGATTCAATTGAGCCATTCATATGACTTGCTTTGGGAGTATTAAAATCCCAAGAAAAATGAAATTCTGTGTGTTTTTTAGCCATATTTTCATGAATAATTTGTTTGTCCCAATCAGATAGCCACTTTTTTAACGGAAGTTGAGCTCCCACAAAAGATTTGCCTTGATCGCTGTAAACATGGTTGGGATGAATTCCGCGCTTCGTAACAAATCGTCGCCACGCTAGTAGAAAGTCATTCGTACATTGTGTGTCAGCAATTTCAAGATGGATGACCCTAGTCGTGTTACATGCTACTACTAGTACACATCCCAACGTGGTCACATTTCTGGTTTTCTTGATCTTTATTGGGCCAAACATGTCAAGTGATACAGAACTGAATGGTGGGCTATGACATTTAAGGCGGAAAGGTGGTAATTGACCCATTTGTTGTTCCATCAATTTACGTCGCGCAATACGACACTTGATGCATTTTTCGGCTATAGATTTAAGCAGTTGCTTGCCGCGTAAAATATGAATGCCGTTCTGTCGGAGGTTAATTATTACCACGCGGTAACCTTGGTGTCCTAGGTTTTCATGCATATATTTGGCGTACAGCTTAGTAATTTTGCTTTTGGAACTTAAAGCGATTGGGTTCGTAACAGTCTCATCACATGAAAAATTATTTAACCGTCCATGGATACGTAAAAGTCCTAATTCCTCGGTTGAGGGTGTGAGGTTTAATTTCTTTCTCATGCTTTGATATTTCGCAGTTCTCAAATCACTCTGCGCGAGCCAAAACAAATTAAACTTAGCATAATACAGTTCGTCAGCAGTTAAAACAGCAGATCTAGAATTTTGATTAAGTTTGACTCTTTTTAACCAAGCTGTAATTCGGATCAATTTCGACCAGGAGCTTGTGCGCTTCAACAGATGATTTTCAAAATTATCAACATTAGTGGCACATGAATTTATTGCTAAGATTTTTTTTTCTTCTTCATTGGACAAAGCTATGTTTTTGGTAGGTAGAAAACAAGGCCAATTTTCCTTAGCTTGTGTCAAAAACTGCGGTCCTTCATGCCATGATGAAAGTTTAAATTTTTCAATTGGTTTAGTGAGCACGTCAGCTGGGTTTAAGCTTGATTTGACATAACGAAAACAATTAGGGGCTTCAGGTATGGCTTCTTTGATTTCTTGTATACGAGTTGAGACAAAGGGCTTAAAGTTTGATGAAGATAAGTGTAACCAATGTAACACAGTTGCGCTATCAGTCCATAAAGTCATTTCGGAAATTTTAATTACGGATGTAACGGTAGTTACTAGCCTAACAAGAATAACAGCTGCCATTAGTTCGAGCCTCGGGATAGATTTTTTCTTAAGGGGTGCGACGTACGCTTTAGAAGCTACAAATTTCAAATCGTAGGTTTGACCAGAGGGCCACCTTAACCAAATGACGGCTCCATAAGCTTGTTCTCCTCCATCGCAAAACCCGTGAAGTTCAGCAGGTCCTGTTATCAGATTCGGTTTAAGACGCCGGGGAATTTGAAAGTTTTGGAGGACGGAAATTTGGTTTAGTATTTGCTTACAACGTTGAATTATCGAATTTGGAAGTGTTGCGTCCCAGGATATTCCCAATTGCCACAATGATTGCAATAAAAGCCTTAAGTTTAGAGTAAGGGGAGCAAATATTCCAAGTGGATCCCACAACTTTGCAGCTGCAGATAAGACGGAACGTTTGGTGACTGGCTCTTGCAAGTTTACTTCGAAATTAGGTCTAAAATTGTCACTGGTTTTGTTCCAACAATGGCCTAGGATTTCAGTTTGAGCAGTGTCAGTAAACTCGTCAACAAGCAAAGAGTTTGAATGCCAGCCTTTTACGGCAAATTTTCCAGATTGTAGAATAAAGTTGACGTTTTGTTTCACTTTTAGTGCTCGAGTGTCTGATGGAAAGGACGTGGCCAAGTCATCCATATAACAGTGAGTAGATATGACTTGAGAAGCTAAGGGAAATGACTGCAAATGTTTGTTAGCTAGAAAACGTAGGGCGCTGATGGAGAGGTCAGGTGCGGGTTTATCACCGAATGGTAGTCTCTTCCACTGGAAGTCTTTTGGTGAATCGAAGATATTTTTTCGCCACAAAAACCTGTGATAGACTCTGTCCTCAGACGATATTTGAATTTGGTTGAACATTTTTTTAATGTCACCTGTGATTGCTACTAGGTCCTGACGCCAGGCAAGAAGAACGCAAAACAAGCTGTTTAATAAATCTGGGCCTTTAAAAAGACCGTCGTTTAGTGATAATCCTTAAAAACAGCCGCAGAGTTCCAAACGATACGACAAGATGTCGATTTTCCAGGTCGCATAACCGGGAAATGATTGATATACCAACCCTTCTTGTTGCTGACATCGCCTTGAGGGACTGGTTCAGCATACTCGTCCAAAATAAGTTTCATTTCTTCACTGTAGCATTCAGTGAGACCGGATTTATTTAATCGCCGTTCTAGTGACGTCAATTTTGCGAGCGCCGCGTCACGGTTGAATTGCAAGCATTTTGGAAAGCCTTTTTTCCAGGGAAGTGACACTTCAACTCTTCCCTCTTTTGTTTGTCGAATAGTATTTCTTACGTGTTTAAGAAAGTGCGATTCAAGAACTTCTTTATCAGAACAAGCACAAATTCGTGTAGGCTTCACTCCGCACACGTCAGACTCATACAAAGATTGAAAGTATTCGGCGTTTTGCTCAACATAAACATGATGCACGTAGCTAAGTTCATCAGCATTTAAATAAAGTATTTTGGTTTTTAGGGCCATATATGTACCACCCTAACGGAGTATCAACACCTGTTGGATTATCATCTGGGTTAAGCGGGTGTTGCAAATAGCCTGAAGCTTTCATTAAATTTGCATAGTTGAAGCCGATTACGATATCAATAGAAGTTTCCCGGTTGGGCACAAAGTCTTTAATTGATTTTAAATAAGCACAATCTTCAAAGAGCTGTTCACTAAACTTAGGTATATTATGAGCCGGTTTTTCAAGTTCAATTGCGGTAATATTAAAACGCGAAGAAGGTTGATTTTGTCGACGCACCCATAAAGAAAGAGTTGCAGAATTTTCGCTATAAGAACCACCACCAGCTGTACCAAATTTAAAAATAAAAGGTTTGCGATTTGATATTAAGTGAAGTTTTTGAACAGTATCTCGTTTTATTAGAGTTACATCACTTCCAGAATCTAACAATGCGACTGCTTTACGCCACTTTCCATTGTTATCTAATATTTCAATTATGATTGATGGGGAATATTTTAAGTTATTTTCTGATCTACTCACTGTTCGAACATTTGAAGTTGGAGGCTGAAATTCATCAGCTGAAGCATTAAGAGTGGGTGTAGAAGGAGAATTTACAGTTTTAACTTGATTAATTGGTGAGTTACGCTGTACGCAAGCGAGCATCGAGTGATGAGAATAATTACATGACGCACATCGTCGTCGATAGCGGCAGTCTTGAGATGCGCGGTGCATCGGCGCAAGGCAAGTAAAACATCTCCCAAGTTTACGCATAGCTTCTGTTCTTTGTTGTGATGTGTATTTTAAAAACACAGCGCAATCAACAAATCTATGGCGAGATTGATCGCACAATTTACAAAATTCACGGAAATCGGAACGTAATTGATTGACAGTAGCGCTTCTAGGTTTTTCGAAGATAGTTTGTGGTTTTGTTTGTAATCTCTCTTCTAACTCAGTTTCGTCTTGCAAAAACACTATTAAAAGATCGACCGTAATAGGTTTATCTTTATGCTCTTTGTTGACCCATCTGCGAAAACTTCTCACTAAATTGTTCGATAATTTTTGCTCAATTAGATCAATAGTAGTTTGACTAGCTAATTCTTCTGCGCGGTCAGCGAGTTTGGAATGTCTGGCAAAATCTTTGATTTGTTCTAAAACTCTGCGCATTTCGCGAGCGGAAGTGGAGGACATGGGCTTTGTTTCTTTTAAGTCTTGCAAAATAGCTCTTGGTATACTGTTAGTAGGGAATTTGGCATCTAATCTTTCCCAAACTCCATTTTGTTGGTTTACATTCGTACAATCTCTTAAGTTAAATTGAATCGAATTTGGTAAGACATCTTGATATAGTAAAACAACTAATTGCTCAGAGTCATTAGTTAAGTTTGTTATTTTAAAATAATCTTTAATTTGTTGTTTCCAGGCGTTGTAGGTTATTAGGTTGCCGTTCCATTTTGGCGGGGCGAGATCTTTCGGCTTAAATTTTGGTTTGCTTATTTCTTTAGTGTTAGCAGATAAATTGTTACGCTTTGATAAGGCAATATCGAATTCGCATTTTAAATCGACCGCTTGATCTTCAAAGTTTTCTAATGCTTCATCATTCTTTTCTGCATCATTTTTAATTTCTTCATAAAATTTTTTTGGTAGTTCTAGTGTTAATTTACTCATTTGTTTCAAAGTCGAGCGTAAATCATTAAGCGTTTGTTGCAGAGACTCGTTACATTGATCAAATGCGGCTTTATTAAGCAATTCATGTTTGGAAAATTCTGACAGCCTCCTTAATTTTCTTGTTACAGAGCCCTTTAGAGACGTTCTACGGGCTTTCAGGCGCTCATAAAGTTCCGAATTTTCAGCCATATTTAAACAAAAAAGGAACGAACTCACCGGATTTTGAATTGAGCCTTTTGGATAAAGTTGAACAAATTTCCACTTCTGACAACTTCTGACTACTTCAGATTAAACTTTTTGATTAAACTTTTGATTACTGTTTTGGATTTAGTTTGTTTTTCGGGAATCTCTCCACTTTAAAAACTTGATTGACAAGTATTCCTATTTTGTCTTGTAATCCTATAGATAATATATACGAATAAGTCACTGAAATAGCTACAACGAAATTCATGCAACAACCAAATAAAAAGGTACTCACAAAAGTTTGGGAATGTGGAGAGCCAAATAACTTAAATTGATGATTGCGATTCCGAAGTTCGAAAACAATTAGCTGCACTTCGGCCAAAAATTATTTTTACAACTTAGATGAAAAATGAATGAATTTTTTCTCTGGCGAGCGTTATTTATCTTCTGAGGGCCCCCTGCTAATTAATATTTGAAATAAAAAAAAAAGCTAAAACGAGAAAGTTCACAAGGGCCAAAAGGACAGATAAGCGCCAAGCCGCTGCGCGTAGAACAAAAGAAAGTTAAGAAGAGCGAAAAGAGTTCAGACGAATGACAAACCACTGCGCATCAAATAAAATTAATATACCGATGGGAATTGGTCGCACTTGCACGTTCAGCGATATAGCGGTTTAAAATTTAGATCACTTCAAAACAGAAATTGTCCTTTGCTTGAACTCAAAACATCTCCATTAACACATTTTAATGATTCCAAATTTAAATTGGCTTTTGTTAAATCAATTGAACTAAGTTTACCAATTTTTAATTTTTTTTATGATATATAAAGACTGCTTTAACCCTATATGACCTATTGGCGTTGATGAACAACATTAGAAATAAATGGGTTTAGTTCCTTTATCCAAAAAAATTTGCTTTAATTTCTGAGTGAAAGTATACAGTAAAGATTCTATTTAATGCTGTATGATCATAGATTTGGATGATATTTTGCTCAATCACCTGTCTCGTGTTGTTTAATTTAGATCACAATAAGAAAGTGCCTAAGTCGGTTGCACCGACAAAATAAATTGGGTCATAAAGGGTTAAGTTGCTTTTGTTAAATCAATTAAACTAAGCTTACCAATTTTTAACTTTTTTTATAATATATAAAGACTGCTTTAAGCCTTTACACTTTGTCATAACTATGCTTATAGTATTTTTAATGCTTTTTTGAAATCATAATTTATGTAGTAGCATAGATGTAGCATTTAAAAGTATAAAGATATTGAGACACCACCAGAAAGACTTTAAAAAACTCATTTAAGAAAATACTTGCTATTACTTTTCAGTTAAATTCTAGAAAATATCTACAAATTGCTAAAATCAATTATTTAAATCTAGTTACTTATTAATTGTTGACAACTTCAATTTCACATTAAAAAGATTTTCCAAAACTCATTCTACAGTTCTATGTCTGACTTTATAATCTGCTTTTTTGTTTTGCTTAAATTAATACTTCCTATACAAAAAACAATGCGCTTAAAGTTTTAAGCACATTTTTACTAAGTAACACAGTAGGCTAATTTGTAAAGATTTATGAAGCTAAGTAACAATTATTGGTTCTCGTTTACTATTAGTCGAGTTTAGATAATTACCTTTTAAATTTTGGAAAAATCCCAAGAGTTGTATAGTTAGTAACGGCGAACAGTGAGCTAAGACTTTGTTTTGGTATCAAATATCGGTTAAAAGGTATAAAATAATGCAAATGCCAAGTTGATTAAAAAAAGTGGAGAAGCTTCACATACTGTAATTCAAGTTTATTTTTAAAATTCACATTGCTTATTCTCTCTTAACAATCTATTTTACAAGCCTTTCTCTGCTGTAAAATTAGATTCCAATGCTTTCTTTAGGCTTAAGAGCAGTTGGCCTCTCTCTTTATTGATTTCTGTTTCTCTCATATTTCTTTTTTTCTTTTTGGCTGCTTTACGCGCTATTTATATTATTTAATTAGCGGTACTATTGGAAGAGGCAATTCAGTTGATTATGCACCTAACACTTTGCTCTCTGTGATTGGATTAATCAAAGGGAAGCAACTAAATCGGCAACCCAAGCAATAGCATTATGCAAAATAAGATTTGCTTAAAATTTAAATGTAGACTTTTCATAATTTGCACGCGGCAAGATTCTCCAAAAAAGGTTACTGCGCTGCCCTGCGCGGCCGCACGCGGCAGTGTACGGTGCGTGGTTGACATCACTAGTGTCTAGGTACTGAAGCTAATTTGTGTAATATTGTTTAGAAAACCATTTTCCGGATTATACCTTGTATTTTATTGGAAATTTTTAATGAATAAGTACCATCAGAAAAGTTTAATTCAGTACTGTATAAGAAAGCTTGATTAGCTTTTGCACTGCTGCTGGTTTCAAAAGTTTACTTGTATAAAATGTATTTTTATCATTATTACTTTCTCTTATGATCACAATATACTTGTTCTGCTCTACCCATATACAGCTTGATATTAGAGTAAACTTTTAATTATTGATCGTTTTTATTGCATTTAAAATTTTTGGATCTTGATGTAACCTTTTTGTCGTGGTAACCGCCAACTCTGCCAATTTGCATAAAAAATTATGGACAAAAAGGTTACATGATCTTACTTTTTTTTGTAGTTCTGTATCTAAACAGGTTTTCACAGTGTAAGGTGTTTAAACTCTATTTTATAGAATTTATCTGTCTATAAATATTTGTTTAATGTTCTTAAAATGAGTGTTTTTCTGGTAGTTGGTCTTTATGCCACAATTACTAGTATCATATTGGAAATAATGTACAATGCTCAACCTACTCCATTCATTGATGAAATTTTTCATATCCCCCAAGCTCAAAAATATTGTTCTGGAAAATTCAATGAGGTACAATCACAAACTTTAAATTCAGTTAAGATAATGCTTTTGTATTGCTGTAAAACATTCTTGAGTTTCATATGGTTTTGTGAACTGAAAAAGTCATTTTTAACCCTAACTTAATTTTCTCATTCATTAAGGTAATGATGATGACTTGAGTAATGCATTTTGTAATTTTTTATTAATAAATGAGTTTACAACTGCACAATTGTTTTTTTTTGATCGCTTATTTGAGAGATTATACAGGGTGGGGCAAAAGTCCTGTTACAAAATTTTGTGTTAATTTTAGTACTAATAAATTTAACTAAAAAGCTAACCTAGCTTTATCAATTTATTCAAATATATACCTAGTTCTTGTTTTTCAGAAAAGTTTTAAGTATACACTGTGCAATTTTGCCAGAATTAAAAAGAAAATTCATTATTGAGCACCACAAAAAAGGATTTAGCCCCCCTGAAATTTTTAAATTAGGAAAAAAAATTGAAATCAACCAAATGCTGATCAAATAAACGATTGATCACTTTGAGGAAATATTTTCAATCACAGACAGACCTCGATCAGGATGCCCTTGCAGCTCAAGAACACCTAATCTGATTAAAAGTGTAAAAGAAAAAATCAGGTGTAATCTGAGGAGATCAATGAGAAAAATGGCAAAGGAATTAATAATATCACCAAGAACTATGTGCACAATTTGTCACGATGATCTTAAGATGTCACCCTACAAGCTGCAAAAGAGACAGCTCATTTCAGGGGCCACAATTGAAAAGAGACTGGCCAGAAGCAAACTATTGTTGAAATGACTCAAAAATGGCACGCTGCAAAATCTTATCTTTACTCATCGTTGTTTGAAGGGCATCCATTCCAGGTCAGACACAAACAGGACTGGGGCCGAGGGTTTATCCTTTTACTACTTATCTTTACTGATGAGAAGTTATTCACTGTGCAACAGGCGCACAATCAGCAAAATGATTGAGTTTTGGCAAAAACCTTAGATTCAATCCCTGCCAATACAAGGAAAGTCTTCAGAACACAAAAACCTGCTTCAGTGATGGTGTAAACGGCAATTTCTGAAAAGGGAAAATCCCTTCTGGTTTTTGTACCTTTAGGGGTTAAAATTTACAAAGAACTGTACATAAAGGATATTTTAGAGGGGGCTTTAATACCATGGTGCAAACCTCTATATGGTGAAGACAATTGGACACTACAACAAGATGGAGCAACAAGTCACACAGCTCAGGTGACTCACATTGCCCCACCTGGATTAGTAAGAGAAATGGCCTCCTTCTTCACCAGATCTCAACCCTCTGGACTATTCTTTATGGTTAATTCTTGAGAGTGAAGCCTGCTCTAAACCCAGCCCTAGTATCAAAGCTCTGAAGTTAAAATTGATGAAAACATGGGAGAAAATAGTGTGTGCCTCCATCAATGATTTCTCCAGAAGACTCTGTGCTGTAGTAAAGGCTAAAGGAAAGCATTTTGAATAAAGTTTGTGTGAAATTGTTTGTTGGTATGAATCTTGAATGTTTGCAAATTTAAATATTGAAATAAAAGCTTTTTTCAAAATATATTTGTATTTTATCTTGTAACAGTACTTATGCCCCACCCTGTATATAAGATTGGCAGGTAAACATAGAAACTAAAATGTTATGTTTAATTATAGTCTAAAAAAGTTATAAATTGGCAAAAGCAAAGAATGGAGGTTTGTTAGAGACCATGGATTTGTCAAGAGAAATGATAGAGAGATTAATTGAGTTTTATTTATTTATTTTTTTATTTTCATCTCTGTACTTATCCTCCTAACTTGCAGGAAAGCACCAGAGTCTCTATACATAAGGCAAGCAATTACCTTGACCTGCTTCCAGAGATGCCAAGATATGGTCCGCTTAAAATTTTAATAGAGATATAACTTTAATTTAGAACTGCTTGCCAAGACCACCAAGCAGGGGAAAGTGACATAAAGTGTCTTTCCCAAGGACACAACAGAATGGCGCAAGTAAGTTTTACAGAAGATTAATCTGATAGCAGCCAGCACTTGCCTTAGCTATCTTAAAATTCTTTTATTATATGCTGCTTTGTTTTTTTCATTCCTTAAGCTGCAGGGTAAATGTTTTTTAATCTTGCTTTTCTGATTCTCTTTGATTTGATTTTAATATTCTGTGCTCTAGTTCGATTGATTTGAATAAGAGTCTGCTTCCAGCTTGTCTTTACAGTCCTTCAATGTATATTTCCTGTATATTTGTTTAATGGTTTAATATATTTGTTTAATATTTGTTTAATGGTTTGTAAGATGCAAAAGAACAAGCCACAAAGGAGATTCTATGCTGCCAGTAGAGATACCTTGAGAGAACACATGGTTAACTATGCAAATGCTTGACATAATAAAAGAATGATAAAATTTTAAGAATATCAACAACTAAGGTAGTCATAGAAGATAAGACAGTTGAACAATCAGATTAGAAAAGAAAGACCAAGCTTAGGAAAACATGGTTGAAAACAGATGTACTCAAATAGAGACATTAGCTAGAAACGGACTATTGCAATAAATATTTAAAAAATTCAAATTTTTGGAAAAAAGCAGCAATGCTAGTAATCACTGGATTAACTAACAGATAAAAAGATCACATTATTGAATTTTATATTGTATCAAAAAGACAATATCTTCGCCTTGAACAGGAAGTGTAAAGAGAAAAAGCAGGAATGAGTTTATAAGAGAAATTATGGTTATGGTCTGATTTCATTAAATGTAATCATTATGTAACTTATTCAACTTCCATATTAAATGTCAATGACTAGAATACTAGAAGTAGGTTTTGTATTAAATCATTGAATGAACAAGTTGGGTGTCTTTTGATTTGACTTTGACTCTATACCTTACAAAAGTCAACTCCAACTCAGACTTCACATTAAAACTTTTGATTTTTGAACTTTGACCTCACAACCATGCTTATTTTTTATTATGTATTTTTCTAAAAATCTCTGCAGATGAAAATGTCATAGAAAGTACAAAAAAATTACTAAAAATTATTTAGAAAAATTTCATGCTACTTTCAAGTACTTTAAAATACGTTTTTTTGCATTTGTGTCATTTTTTGAGAGCAATTACGAGGGTCAGTCAAAAAATAATGAGCCCAAGTCTCTCCTGGCCATATTTGTTGCAATAAAATCAAAAGTCATACATCAAAAGAAAGCCCAGGGATAGGAGATCTCAGTTCTACTTTTCAATGTAATCTCCGCACTTTTCAATTCCAACTGTCCATCGATGAACAAGGGACACTATGCCAGCCTTGTAAAAGTCAGCAGGCTGCATTTTTAACCAGTTTCTTACAGCGTGCTTGACTTCTTGATCACTAGTGAAGTGCTGCCCCCTAACTCCTTCTTTCAATGGTCCAAAAAGATGATAGTCAGATGGTGCCAGGTCGGGTGAGTATGGGGGATGGGTTACCGTCGTCCATCCAAAAGAAGCAATCACTTCACGAGTTTTGAGACTGGTATGGGGCTTGGCGTTATCGTGTTGCAGCAAGACCTTAGACATGTCCAGGTGAGGTCGTACTCTTCTCAGTTTCGCTTTCAGTTTGCGTAAAGTGTCAATGTAAGCATCTGAGTTGATGGTAGTACCTTTAGGCATAAAATCTACCAATATCACTCCTTCAATGTCCCAAAACACAGTCGCCATAATTTTTCCAGCTGAACGTTGACTTTTGAATTTCTTGGCTCTTGGGGACGTGGGGTGACGCCATTCCATGGATGATCTTTTCGACAGAGGTTCATAGTGATGAACCCAGGTTTCATCTCCTGTCACTATACGGCTGAGAAAAGTTTTGTCACTTCTGTGACACTCAATAAGCTCCGAACAAGCTTCAAAACGGGCTTGCTTGTGAAAATCCAAAAGTTGCCTCGGAACCCATCTGGCGCAAACCTTTGCAAAGCCTAGCTCATTAACAATATTCACAGCACTTCCATGGCTAACTCCAACACGTTCAGCAATGTCATCAATAGTGATTCTGCGATCATCTCTAATCAATTTCTCAACCTTATCATTGTTTCCAGGATTGACTGCAGAAGATGGTCTTCCACTTCTTGGTCTGTCCTGGAGGCTACTCAAACTTGGATCATCTTCTTCGTGTTTAATCCTGGATACCCACTTTTTCACAGTGCTGTAGGCTAATGAAGCATCTCCATAAACATTTACCAATCTTTCGAAAATTTCTTTTGGTGGCTCCCCTTCCGAAACAAGAAATTCAATCACAGCTCTCTGCTTCTGATGGACATCCAGTGATGACGTCATTTCCAAAACACAATACCAAAAGTGGACACGTTGAAACAATTTTTTTTTACAATTTATCTTTAAAGCAGTAAATTTACTAAACACCCTTAAAATTTCTAGAAAAAATATGAAGGTTAAAGCGGTTAAAGTTAACAGGGCTCATTACTTTTTGACTGACCCTCGTATTTGCCTCTTTGGTCTTAAAAAAATAATTATTTATAGAAGTAGAATGTAAAGATTGCCTCTTTGGTCTTAAAAAAATAATCATTTATGGAAGTAAAATGTAAAGACAATAGAAAAATAGAAACATTTTTTTACCTCTTTACTAAAATTTTTAATAACTATATTTACTTCCATTTGTTTTATTATGTTTTTATTCTTAGTGGGACTCAAAAATTACTACCCTTCCTGGAATGTATCTTTCTTCTGTAGTTGCATTGGCTCCTGCTATAACAATAAAAGGCTCACTTGCATGCACAACTTGGGGACTTCGTTTTTTAAATGTTTTATTCAATTCTGCTTCTTTGGTGCTTTTGTGGCACATTATAAATGTAGTGAATTTCAAAGAAAAAAAAGTAAGATGTTTAAAGCATTGTTAAGAGTTTAAATAGTTAAGTACGGTATTGCTTATTTAAAAAAAAACTCCCATTATGATCTTTCGGCGAAAGTATATTTCTTTACTTTTTTTTTGTCATTAGTCCTTGTATTTTAAGTTTTAATGACGTTTTGATTTCACTTATGAATGAATTTATTGGTTTGTTCTTAATCATTTTTTTGTATCTTGCTGGTTGTTGTTTAGGATTCTGATGACAATCACAAATGTCAACAGCTAACTTCGTTAGTGATTGCAATATTTCCTTTGCTTTACTTTTATTCCTTTCTGTATTACACTGATCCCAGTTCCACTTTGATTGTGCTGGCGGCATATTACGCATGCGTAATTAACTACCATAAAGTTGCTGCCATTCTTGGTCTTGTTTCAATTGTTTTTCGTCAAAGCAATGTTATTTGGGTGGCCTTTATGGCTGGAACAATAGTAGCTCGTCATTTGGAACATATTAAAGAAATTAGTGAGATTACAACATCGCCATGGCTAAAAGATAGATTGGCCAGGTTTGTTGAAGCTTTTTTAATGCTAAAGGCCCGTTTCCACTACGAGCGTGGAAAAGAGCATTCTTTCTCTCTTTTATTGATCTTCGATTGAAGCGAGCGGTTAAAATTGAAGCGAGCGCAAAAAAAAGCAATAAAACAAACAAGGAATGCTTTTTTCCACGCTCGTAGTGGAAACGGGCCTTAATTAATTTGATTGTGGTAATGCTTTTCAACTTTCGCAATACTACGGCAAATACCTGATTTTTAAAAAGTGTTGGTTGAAAAATTACCTTGGTGGTTTTACAAGAAAAAAGGTTCCCGGATATGTTTTATATAAATATCATAAAAACATAATGATATCAGTAAAGAAAAAAAGCTGCGATACTGCAAGGTCCAATCGCCTACATGTGAAACAACATCGTCATCTTTCCACTCGCTCGAAAATGCCGAAGGCGTAAAATCTAAAATCAACGCCAAGCAAATACTGATCTACTTTCTGAAATGTCAAATATTGCTGCTGTCTGGTTATAAGTTCTTTTAACTTTTTAGTTGTTTTCACAAGACAGAGCTGCGTGTGAGCAGAGGAAACCGACGTAAAGTGTTTTTTTTAAATCTTTGGAGATTTTTTTTGGGCATCGCAACATGGCAATAGAAAGAGTTGAAAAGAGGCGATGTCGATACGATCGTCATCAAAGAGATGCTTCTAATGTCACGTTTTCGATGCTCATATCAATAAACACGTTGCTTTGGTTGAAAGATCATAATTGGCACGCAGTGCTAAAACATACTTCAATCGAACACAATATATTTGACAAGCTTAAGATTACCTGGTTTTAGTGATCCTGGTGAAGTGAAATTAGATGGGTAAAAAAATTTTTATTTATTTTCTTATTTTTATCTCTATATTTATCCTCCTGACTCGCAGGAAAGCAACGGAGGCGCTAATACAAATTACCCCCACCTGCTTCCGAAGATGCCAAGATATTGCTGTCCGCCTGTAATTTAATAGAGATCTGACTGTAATTTAGAACTGCTTGCCAAGACTACCAAGCAGGGGAATGTGCCGTAAAGTGTCTTTCCCAAGGAAACAACAGAAAAACGCGAATGGGTTTTGAACCGAGACCGTGTTGGTCACGAGCCCGGCGCTTTAACCACTCGACCACGCTGCCGACAAAGATGACTTTGCTCACAATGATGGCTTTATTGCGGTGCGAACGGAGCGCCCGCACCGCCCCCCCCTTAAATACATCAAAAAGTGCTCCCCCTATGCAAGATATTGCTCTATTTCTTCATAGTAGCGCCAGAACGGTGGCATGTCTAAAATAAAGACTTTTTTACAGAGATAACTTTGTTTTGTTACACTAAAAAGTGGTCCCTCTTAAAATGATAACTTTTTATTAGAGATCACATTGTTTTGGAACACTTAACAGTGGCCCCCCTAAAATAAAGACTTTTTTTGGAGATAACTTTGTTTTGATACACTAAAAAGTGACTACCCCTATAACAATCACCGTTTTTAGAGATTGCTTTGCCTTGTGACACTAAATAGGGGACCCTCCTTACTTTTCTCGCATCGGGCCCTCTTTTTTTTGTAAGGCCATCACTGCTTGCGCACGCCACACTTTGTGCGCAGCAGAAATGAGCCTGTAAATTGTCGCGGTTTTGATAAGTGTTACTTTATATAAAATCGGGGCGTTTTTTCAGATTCGTTGCACGATTTTTTTCCGCGCTTTTGCGCTATCTCTTGGTAGTTGGAAATATATACGAAACTATCCGTCTTATTTGGCCGTACATGGCAGTGATAGCTTTGTTCGGTGCGTTCGTTTTCATAAACGATGGCATCGTTGTTGGGGATCGAACCAGCCATCAGGCGGTGCTGCACCTTCCTCAACTTCTCTATTTTTCCTGCTTCACCCTCGTTTTCGCCTCGCCTATCTTAATAACCGTCGATAAGCTTCGGAGGTTTCAGCACACCGTCCAGAAAAAATGGCATTACGTCAGTCTGGCCGTGCTCTTTTGCGTTTACATTATCTTGAAGCACTCTTACGTCCATCCATATCTTCTGGCTGATAATCGACATTACGTTTTCTATCTCTGGAGATGGTTGTTAGGAAAAGTATTGTTGCGCTTGCTTCTTATTCCCGTTTACATATACTCAGCTTGGAGTATGAACGACAGTCTTCGAACCAACCCGCATTGCACTATCTTATGGCGTTTGGTCTTTTTGGTTTGTGTCTGTGCTGCTGTGGTGCCACAGAAACTTCTCGAATTTCGCTATTTCATATTGCCTTTTGTGTTTTTTCGCTTACACGTGCAAAAACAAAGTATGCAAACTCTAATTCTTGAATTGGCGCTGCATTTAGTAATTAATTCTTTTACTATTATTGTCTTTTTGTCCAAATCATTTAAATGGAATGATATTGAAGAGCCGCAAAGAATTATTTGGTAAATGCTCAGAAAATGTTTTTTTTACTTTTTTAAATAAAATCATTTTTCTAGTACATTAAATTGCTAGTTACCTAGCTACAACCCGGCGACCCGTGATGTTAAATACCGTAAAACCTCTCATTGAGCGCCACCCTGTTTTTTCAAAAGTCACCGTAAGCGATTTTTATTTGTGCAACTAATCCGGATTCCCCTGCGGTTACTATCGCTTCTTCAGAGATCCAATTTCTCTTGTTTTTTTTTTATTCCATGCTAATACTGATGCTGAAAGAGGGATTTCGGTTAGTTTCACCGCAAAAAGAAATCGTTTACGGCGACTTCTTGAAGAGACAGGGTGGAGCTAAATTAGAGGCTTTACGGTAAATAAAAAAAACTGTAAACTTGGGGTCATCGAAATACGGCGTACAATTCTTTAAAAAATTCAAGACTCGTATCAAATAAGTGAAGTCCTTTTTTGATTTACTATGAACTTTTTGGAAATATATATAATCGTTGTAAAAATTTTTTCGGTCTTAGGTTGACTGGTTTAGGGTAGAGTAGAAGTGCAGTTTGCAGTTCTCACTTGTCTGTGCTATCCGTTATTTGCACTTTTTATGAAGAAAGTTGATGACTTTTAGCGCAAACAAAATTGTTTACGAACTCAATTTGTGGCTCTTGCTAACATTAATGCGAACTGCTGGTGTGCTGTATTTTTGCCTTCGTTATTTGCTGCTTATTGTTTATTTGTTGTGAAGCTAATGTTTGGGCAACAAACAAATCCTAATCCATAACACAATCGTACCCAGCAGTAGCTTTCCAAGTTTCAAACTCACAAATTCAGTAAATTAACATATTATGTTGTGTTGTATCTGCACCAATACTTAATTTTTTTTTAATACAGTAACAAAAAAATTTTAATTCTAGTTTTAAAATAAAAATTTATAAAGCGTTGTTCCTTAAAATTGTTGGCCCTTAATTATCAATTGTTTATCATTTCTCTTTGATTTATTTTAATGAAATCGGCTTCCTTTGTTGGATTTTGTTTTATTATCGTCATTAGTAGTTTTGCGCCTTTTTAAATTTATTTGTGTTCCTTTTACAAAAACTCGGTTTCCGTTGAATTGTTTAAAAACAAATAAAAAGTATAAAAAATTTCTCACTAGTTAACCAAATTAAGTCAGTCACCGCTGGGTCTGCTTGTTTTCGTTTGAAAGACCTTAACTACACGTTCAGTTATAAATTTGTTGATGCTCGTAAGGTACTATTTATTTTAGGTACGATTGCGTTAAAGTACCGGTATTCTTGTTTTAAATTATGTAATTAGCTGATTGCGATTGTGTTCTAATGTGATTTGTTGCAACAAATTTGCCTTTAAATATTGGCGTTATTCTCCTAAATTGAAAACTATTTTTGTTTAATAGTAGGCTGCCGAATAATAAAATAGCGATTTTACGCATCGTTTTATGTGTATTGCGTTATTAAAAGTGTAAAGTCGATGTTGTTTAGAATAGTTTTTTTCCAGCGTTTTTCGGCGACCCAAAATTTTTTGTTATCAGTTTTTTATGCCGAGTCCAATAAAGATCGAAGAAAATAACCTAAATGCTTTTAAACAACGTTTTTCGTTTTACTCGTGAGCCATTGCTTTATTTAACTCTGGTTTAAACTAAAAAAAATAATATTTTGTGCAATACTGGATACTAAGTTGAAATTGTTATTGCAGTATTGAAAAAAGGTTATCGCACAATCATTTCTTAACATATATAGTTGTTGTTTAATGTCGTAAGTATTCATTCATTTCATTTTATTCTCAATCATTATTAAACAGTTTGACACAAAAACCTGCGTAATGATTATGGGTGGCACAGCTAGCCAAGATGGAAATTTAGCTCAACTGAGTATTTGATTATTGTTAAAATTTATCCCTATTAATAAAGATGTATAAGGTCTACAAAAGACGTATTGGGCGAGATTTTTTATCAAGAAAAATGTAGCGGTTTAACTATAGTTATTATTAATTTTTAACATTGTAAAGAAAAGTTGATAATAATTGGCATTTGTTGAAACTATGCAGAAGTTTGCTGGTGAATGGTAGTGGGCTGGGCTACTTACAGTAGATTAAAAAAATGCTTCCATAAACCGCAAATTAACATAAATTTCTTTCTCAAATACTTTGGATAGCCGACATTTTTATTTATTGGATTCAGAGATGTTAGTACATAGAAGGCAGCTTCAAATTTTATCCACATTGCATAATTAAGGTACTCAACAATTTGGCGGGAGACAATTCCACGGGACAAGTGTGTCTGCAAGCCAATTTGGAGGTAAAATAAATAAAAATGATTTACCTTCATTAGCGTTGAAGCGACAACCAAAAAGTTTTGTTATGTCACTGAGACAATTGAGAAAGCAATTGCAATTGTTCAGCTGATAACAGTGAAAGTTCGCATTTAAAATTGTTAAATGCGTTAAATTTAGGTATGTTCCTAGCCGAATATTTTTTATTTGAACTTACAATAGCTTAATTTCGAATATTTAAATTAAAAAAAGGTACTTAAAAAGTTACATTTTTGAACCAAGATCGTTTAACACAATATTTTCTACGAAAAAGTACAATAATGTAGCTTACTACAAAGACGACAGGTTTGAAGTTTTGCAGGCGTACAAAAATTGTTACGTCGTAATAAGCATTTTTTAAATCTATTCTGGTCAGCGTGCATAAAGATTTTTCTCCAGATCGGCGTATCAGAAAAATGCTGAATGACGATTGAGCGGTTATTATATTAAACTATCAAACCATGAAAAATATTTTAACTATTTTTTTATTAGCTCTAACAGTTTGTTTAATCAATAGGGCTCGTCAGAAAGCAATCAAAAATTAAAAAAACAAATACAAAAAGGAAAGCTTAACAAAGCGATAAAAAGTCGGCAAAAGAACTTAAAAACAAAAATACGGCAGTGATTAAAAAGCAAACCGGTTACGAAGTTTCTTCGATTATATAACCACTGCCGTATTTTTTGTTTTAAAGTTCTTTTGCCGACTTTTTTCGCTTTGTTAAGCTTTCCTTTTTGTATTTGTTTTTTTAATTTTTGATTGCTTTCTGACGAGCCCTATTGCCTAAACAAACTGTTAGAGCTAATAAAAAAATAGTTAAAATATTTTTCATGGTTTGATAGTTTAATATGACTTTATCGTCATTCAGCATTTTTCTGATACGCCGATCTGGAGAAAAATCTTTATGCACGCTGACCAGAATAGATTTAAAGAAAAAATGCTTATTACGACGTCACAATTTTCGTACGCCTGCAAAACTTCAAACCTGTCGTCTTTGTAGTAAGCTACATTATTGTACTTTTTCGTAGAAAATATTGTGTTAAACGATCTTGGTTCAAAAATGTAACTTTTTAAGTACCTTTTTTTAATTTAAATATTTGAAATTAAGCTATTGTAAGTTCAAATAAAAAATATTCGGCTAGGAACATACCTAAATTTAACGCATTTAACAATTTTAAATGCGAACTTTCACTGTTATCAGCTGAACAATTGCAATTGCTTTCTCAATTGTCTCAGTGACATAACAAAACTTTTTTGGTTGTCGCTTCAACGCTTGTGAAAGTAAATTATTTTTATTTATTTTACCTCCAAATGGCTTGCCGACGAATTTGTCATGCTTCGACATAATTAACCCATAACTCCAGATATGCTGGCCTCTTTATAGATTGCATAATTATGTTTTTCATGGAACTCTCTGTATGTTATACCTTGCTTTACAGCGGGATACAATATGAGATTATCGTTTGGGTAACAGTTAATAAAACATCTAAATTAAATTTTAAGAATTATCACTCAGATTTCGACTCTTCATAAGAATTTAAGTTTTTTGCAACTGGAAACACAAACTTATTAGAATTAGCTAAATTTATATATTAACTGTTTCATAATGAATTGCCTCAAAAAATTTATGCTTTATTTAGTAAATTAACTGGAATTCATGATTACAGTACAAAAAATACAAAACGTACTTAACAAATGTGTGTAAGATGAAAAAACTAAAATGTCTCTCACTCCTTTGATTTTAATTTTCGACCAGTGGTTCCTAACGTAGTTGGTGTGGCACGCAAATGTGTCGATTTTGATTACTAAGGTTGCAGCGAGCAATTAATATTAACTGAAAAAATATTTTATGATGTGGAATAAATAAATTATTTATCCCTTTTGTGGAGTTTGTTTAGAGGCAAAAGTTGAGAATTACTGGTCTTTGGCCGAATGCAATACTCCCACAAAGCCAAGTTTACCAAAGATTAAAGTCACTTTGGTTTGCAAGTCGAGGCTTATGATTCTAGCTTTTCAATTTCAAAAAAATACAGAGGGTAGCAGTTTTTAATAGAAGACTAACGCACACGAGATAGAAATCTAAAAAAGCAGCGAGAACCATTAAAATTGATCCAACCCGCGACAAACCCACACAAATTCGTGCAGTTAAGCTGACAGTGACAGGGATGAGAACTCAGTCTTCATCGGAAGTTGCAAGGGCCGCATGAATTGCGTCCGACATGGCGTCGGTGTCCAGGTCCGTTCCGTCGTCGTTTGCAGAAATGCTACCTGCTGAGAAGACGAGATTAAACAAAAATTTCATGTGGTCGATATAGAATTAATAGTAGGGGAGAACGGGGTGAGTTGTAACATTCGTAGTTGTCAAAATCTAACATCTTCTTTCGGCCTTTTCCTTTGATCAGAGGTAGCCACAGCGTATGATGTTTCTCCAAAGCGTCCTGTTTTCTATGTCCTTCTCCCTTGCACCAACTTTTCCATACCTTGCTTTACTACATCTAAAATCTTCTCTTTGGCCTCCCTCTTTTCCTCTTTCCCGGTAGCTCCATTTCCATCACTCTTCTTCCTACTACCATACCAAAATCTAACATAAACCTACAAAATTTTAAATAGCCCTAATAACAGTCATATTAAGACCCATTACTAGCAAATAACATTGTTTAGTTCCAATGACTAAAAATAGGTTTACTGTTAAAACAAGCTTTTTGAGTAGGCAAAGTAAATTTTTCGAAATTTAATTTTTGTTTTCTGGAGAGATAGCAGGTGCGGTTTTATTGAAATGTTTTACATCAGTCGAACCACAAAACAATAGGCTATTAAATGCCCAACAAGATTTAGCAACTAAAGCTTAACTTTTTGAGATATTAATAAAAACTTGACTAAGTATGATAGGGGGTAAATTGTAACATAGGCTGATAGGGCAAGTAGTAACACATATTTTTGTGCATGGGTTTAACTAGTTTACATTAAAAAGTAACTTCGGCAACAACATTTTTGAATAATATGAGAAATTATAAAAGAAAGACTAACAGGAACAAGAGCTCATTATTAAAAGACAACTTAAGAGCTGTTGCAGTAGTTGTTATAATTTAAAAGAAATTAATAAGGGGAGTAGCAAAACAATGGTGTTTGCCATGTAAAACGCTACATAGTGCTAAAAAAACTTAAAGGTAAGTCTTTGATGCAAAACAAAGGTCGAAAAAGTGTGCCATGTTGACACATCAGAAAAGGACAATCTGTTACAGCTTCAAACAAAAAAAACATTAAAAGCAAGAATAGTTTTGCATTATATTCCTTGAGTCGTATTTTAACACTCGTCCTGATGAGGAGTGGGTGGTACAATGTTATGGTTACCTAAAGAAGTCACATTTAGCTTGTGCGGAAGGTTTGAATACATATTTTTGTCACATATGTAATTCTGAAATTTATGATATGCTAATTCAGCAGTGAAAAAAATAGTTTTAACATTTTTAGGCAACAGACAAAAATACCTTATTTTTTGTGCTTGATACTCATGTCTATGAATAGGCTATGTGTGATTTCATTGTGTTTACTTTATCATATTGTTATATTCTTCTAATTACATTTAAATTTTAACATACAGTATATTAGTATTTTGTTGCTGTTTCAACTTACCCCATTTGATGTTACAATTTACCCCTTTGACGGGGCACATTTAACAACTAAGCTTTGAAAATTATCAATTTATTTTTTTTGATATTAGTTAAAGAGTGATCTAAATTTTTCATATTAAACAAGAATTTTGAAAAGAAAAATTCATTATGAGAGAAATAGCCAAAAGAAAAAAAGTGCTACTACGTGCCCCGATCTCCCCTAGTTCAAAAAATAAAGGAAAACTACCCGTAAATGTTATACTTGTAAATCGAAGAAATTTACGGTTCAATACAGCACATGGTTTAATAATCGCTGTCTTTTAATTCGAAAGCATTGCTTTCAACCGGCAATGTTAAACAGATTAATTGCAAATGAATAAAATACCAGTGCTGCACACAGGGTTACGGAGCCTGAATCGGACTCGTAAGAGTACAAAGAGCGGAGTCGGAATATTTTATCCGACTCCCAACCTGATGTCGAATTTTTTTTAGAGAGCACTACTTTTTAGGGACGAAATGCAAAAAATAGTGTTCCCCAAAAAAAGGACAGGAATTGTATTAATTTTCAGTCTGAAATTTACACTAGGGCTTATTTTCGAGAGATGTCTTATTTTGAAATACCAAAAAATGAAGTTACAAAGTAAAAATTATGGGATTTCTAAATAAACAGAAATTACAAAAAACAATCAACATTTACTTATCATTAACATGTTTTTTATTCAGATACTCGTTAACAGCAATTTATTCAACAATCATATCATCATCCTCTGGAATATCTTGCAAATCATCGGGTTTTGGTCTTGCAAGCAAAATTCCAGCGAAGTTTTCACTTAACTAAAGAATGTGATTGGCTGAGATAAGGGAAGTTCTGTCGTCACCAGTTAACTAGAACTTATTTTAGGGGTAGAGTTCAAACCTTCCGACTCCGCAACCCTGATTACACATGACGATGGAAAGAAGCAGTGTTCGGGCAGGGTAAAAACTTAGTGAAAACTGCATAAGATTAGCAGATTTGGACTCGTACAACAAATAAAACAACAATACAAAAACCAGAGAAAATATCAAAGCGCAAAGAGAGAAATAAACTAAAGGCGCATTTACAGCCGTTTACAGTACATTTTTTTTTCAGCGTAATCTTTGTTTATTGACGCTCAAATCCACTCATTTTTTCATGAGAAACATGAGAAAAAATGAGTGGATTTGAGCGTCAATAAAACAAAGATTACGCTGAAAAAAAAATGTACTGTAAACGGCTGTAAACGCGCCTTTAGGCTTACAAAATATGTTGGCAAATTTACCTTTAAAAAACCAACAACCTTTGCAGGCCACAGGCCAAAAAGAAATAATAAACCTATTTAGAGCAATACCACCGAGCTTGTCCTTCAAACAAACTGACCATCGCTCAACGTTGACCACTCCTCGTCTTCGCTGTTCCTCGTTCGACTGCTTCCTCCGGCCACTCTTCTTGCTCCTCCAGCAGATTGTCTCCGACGTCGTCTCGTTCTTCTTCTCCTTCTTCCCGAAATTCCGGAGGAAAGACTGCTCGACGGCGACGGAGTGGAGGTCGTGGGAGTGAAATCATCGCTGTCCGATCCGCGATCGCTGAAGTTGTCGCCGAGATCATCGTCTTCGTTATTATCATCGTCCTCATCATCCTGATGTCCGCCCTCTTCATCTTCATCGTCCTCGTCTTCGCCTGGAAAAGCGGGAGCGTATGACAAGCGAAACTGCGCGAAAAAATCACGTGATCTCACCTCGGACCCTCCCGATTTCGTACAAGCGACACAGGCTAATCGACGGACGCTCGATGAATAATTCCATCTGCGTGTTCTGTCGCTGTCGTAGGAAAAAACGTTTCAAATAAACTTTGTTAAAAATAAAGGCACCAAAGAGAAGCCCCAGGAGTTGAGAATCGAATATAATATTATTGAAAGTAAACGCAAAGACGAGCGACTGCTATACTGTTCATGATTTTTTTAAGGAGATGTCGGGTTGAAAGCGATGGGAGGAGAGATTTCAAAAGTAGGATGGGTTAAGGAGCAAAGGTCAAAAGGAAGGACCAACAATCCTTACAGCGACGATGAACCTCAATTAGCAACAGAAGAGAGAAAAGTGCAACAGCAGCACTGACCTCCACCACGGCGACGTGGCAGTCCTTGCCGTCCACAGCGAAGTCGTAGATCTTGTGCTTGGTATCGGTCACGCTGAGGGGGCGGTAGTGGTGCGAGTCGATCGCCATGAAGGTGGTCCACGCTGAATTGAGGTCCTCCTCGTCCGGCTCGTCGAGGTCAATCAGGCTCAGGGCCTTGGCTGCGAGCCAATCAAATCAGCGCTCAATGAGGCTGCCTTTTGAAAAACGCCCAACGCCATCGACACCAAGAGACCGGAAACGGCTTTCCCCGATCCCGTCAATTTAAAACAAGCAGCAGCAAGACATTACTCACCAGCGTAAATAATGTTTCCGTCCGAGTTAAAGTCAATCGAGCACTGATCGATGGAAGGTACTGTGTGCAGAAGGTGATAGTTTCTCAGATCCCACTGCGAGGTTGTTGATTGGTTAAGAAAATTGATATTTCGCTTTCGATAATTTGTGTCTTGTAGTAAAAAATACATTTTCGCCCATCAGATAATTGCAAAATAATGTAATGTAATTTTGGCAAAAATTTTTTGAAAGATTATCAAAAAGGTTGAAAACATTACAAATTTTCGAAGGACTTGTATTGAATTTTTACGTGCGGCGGTGCATATTTACCTTCGTGTCTTAAAAAAACTGAAAAACCCAAAAACACGGCAAGCTACAAAAGACGAAGGAGGAATACAAGCAAGACAAACACGAAATAGTTTTAAGGATACAATCTCAGTGTTGATGATGACCTCCAGACCCTGAGGATGAAAAACACCGGAAATATTGCCGTTGAATTTATCGAACTTATGAATGGGTTGGCTTCCGCTGACTCGAACGTCCCACAGCAGCCCGTCGGAGAGGACGAGATCGTCGTCGGGCGAAAAAGTCGCGCGATTATGCGAGTAGTGGCTCGCCAAGTCGCTTCTTTCGAGCTTCTGGATCTTCTGACCGGTTTCAGCGTCGAATATCTTGAAAGAGCAAAAGTGAAACAAACGCCGACGGGCGACAACTTTAATAGACTCACAGTCGCGCAGGTGTTCTTTGTTCCGATCACTTTGTCTTGAGCGGTTTTTGAAAACTCGACGTAATAACACGAGTCATAAGTGAGTCTGAGGAAGAGAAAAACGTTCACGACTTTTACAGCAATGTCGCTTACAAGCTAAACGCGGCTGTTTTCGAAAAGACTCACTTAACATCCATGGATTGCAAGGAGAACAAAACGCACGAATTTCTCCAAACACCTTCTTCTTCGATGATCAACAAGCGTTTGCCGTCGCGGGCTGGCTTGACTGCGACAACTGGCCCCTGGCACACGGACTCCATGGTTTGGATGTGGTCGCTATAGACGCCACGAACAACAACATCGCCTTGGTAGTTTCCCAGAATAACGTTCGTGTCGTCAGGCTGTCACACAAGGTTTTGAATTTAAACACGTGATTGTGTGACGCGCACTAAAAACGAAATACGAGACAACTAAAAGTAAATAGGGGATATACAGTCGACTACGCTTATTATGACCACGGTTAATATGAACACCAGCTTTATATTACCATTAATATGTGAAATTCTCTGTTTATTATGACCAGTCTTCGGATATTATGACCAATTTTTTCCATCTCTGTTTCTACAGTATTGTATCAAACTAGAACTTTCAAATTACGTTTAATCTAATGTTACTTGGAATGGATGTTATGGAATAAATGATGGATTTTGTATTTTGTTGTCATTTTGTGCCTGTGATAA
Organism: Diplosoma virens; assembly: GCA_963680785.1. Lineage (NCBI taxonomy): Eukaryota > Metazoa > Chordata > Ascidiacea > Aplousobranchia > Didemnidae > Diplosoma > Diplosoma virens. The sequence goes on from OY796896.1 coordinate 11,189,310, forward strand.
TCCCGGTCTGCTTATTCAGTTTTGTACGATAGTTTCCGTTATTGTTACCATCGAATATTATGATCAAATGTCTGGTCCCTAGGTAGTTATAATTAGCGAAGTCTATGTATAATCAGAAAAAAAATTGTGTTAATTTTTTAGCTTATTACAATCAAAGACATGGATACAGTAGCGTTTAAATTATCAAAAACATTTTCTGGGCAAAAAGGAAGGAAACGTTTGAATTTTTTAAAAAACCAAAAACCTTTAAATGGGCAAAAGCAATGATGATAGACCCCATGGCAATGTCGTTCAGAGCAATTAAAAACCAACAAAACTTATAACTACAGGGTGATTCAGCGAAGTGTGCACAAATACTTTTCTTAGTTTTATGTACATGTATTTCGTCCATTATTAACTTTCAATTATTAACATTTCAGTTTCTTATTATTTAAGAGTTAAAATTTAAAATCTGGTATTATTTGAAGTAAAAATAAACGATGAGTAAAACGATCAATGACGTGATAGAAGAGTATTGCAAGAAGAAGCTCCCACCAAGTGAAATTTTCCGGTTGATGAAGGAGGTTGTAAGCCGTAGAGGAGTTTATAAAGCCGTGAAAAGGTTCAAGGACACTGGGACTTGTGCTCCAAGAATCAGGAGTGACCCTGAAAGAACCGTAAGGACGAAGAAACTGATCAAAAAGGTCAGAGAGAAGTTGAGGAGAAATCCTGCAAGAAGTGCCAGACAACTTGCTAAAGACTACTCTGTGAGCGTGTCCAGCATGCAAAGGATTCTCAAGGATGATCTCCAGAGCTACCCATACAAGTTCACCAAAAGACATCTCTTGTCGGAGGCCACTAAGAAGAAAAGGCTTGATAGACCAAAGGTTTTGGTCAAGAAACTTGTCGATGGCATGCAGCCTCAAGTTTTATGGACAGACGAAAAACTTTTCACTGTTCAAGCTGTCCATAACCATCAAAATGACAGGATTTGGCTTCCAGACATAAACATGGTCCCAGTTGAGCGTCGCAGCTCTTTCAGAAGACAAAAACCCGCCTCCGTAATGGTATGGGCAGGCGCAACATCAAAAGGGCTGAAAACTCCTCTCATATTCATTGAAGAAGGGGTCAAGATAAACCAGACCGTCTATAGGCAAATGCTGGAGGAGAAAGTCCTTCCCTGGGTCCAAGAAGTAGTCGGAGAACAAGGAGTTACTCTTCAACAGGACGGTGCAACCTCCCACACGGCCAACTCAGTTCAAGCTTGGTGTCGATGCAATTTCAAAGGTTTTTGGGAGAAAGAGCTTTGGCCGCCGTCTTCACCAGACTTGAACCCTATGGATTTTGGGTTATGGTCTATTTTAGAGACAAAAGCCTGCCGTACTTCTCATCCAAATCTGGACTCTCTAAAGCGAAAATTGACATCGGCATGGGACGAAATTGACCCAGAAGTGGTGCGTGCCACATGTGCCCAGGTTCTGCCACGACTTCGGAAAGTAATCAAAAACAAAGGGGGTTATATTGAATAACTTGTATATTTTCTGAAAGCTTATTAAATTTACTATCTTCACAGCATATAACTTGTTTCATTTGACCTAATTATAAGTCCGAAAGATGAGTTTTTATTTGTGCACACTTCGCTGAATCACCCTGTAGATAATTACAAGCATTAGACTATTTGGGTCTAAATAAAATCGAAAAGAACTTGAAGATTCAGACAATTAATCAAAAATTACGGCTTACAAGTTAAGTAAAACTAACAAAGTTAACGTGGTTTTGACAGATGGTTAGTTTGCTGTAAGCAACTAAAACAAACACGAAAACAAGAGTCAAGCCCAAACAAAGCGTATTGAAAGTAACATGTGAAGTTGAAGCGGCAAAGTGCTGCGAGAATGACATTCGTCAGGACTTGACAACTCACCGTGAAAGCACAGCACGTGTAGGGGATTTTGTCTTCGTCGGGGGGACGATACGGGACGTGGGGACGAAACCTGCCAAAACGTCAGCGTGATTACGTCATTGCTTTAATGGCAAACGCGACCAGCACGCCTTCTACAGATCGCCTGACATCGTACGCCAATGAGAGTTTGGCAAAGACACAACGACAATTCTTGCTTAGCTGTCTTGGAGAATTACAGTCAGGCTGCTTTGTAAAAAAAACTAAACAAGAATCAAATATTTCAACTAGACAGCAATATCTTAGATCTCTGAAAGCAAGTTGGGATAATCCTTAGACGACTGTTCTAAACTTTATGTCTCTGACGTTGTCGTGCAAGTTAGGATAATGAATTGCAATTCTATGAACAAAAACCTTGCAATCCTTTGGCATTGTCAAAAAACATCTCATAAAATCTTTTAACTTTCATAGAACCATCGAATGTACGAGTTTCGTAAATAAATAAACTCGTACATCTGTGAAAACAGAGAAGTTTTACGGTTTAGAACAATTGTTGAGTGAAGGGGCAAGTATCCCGTAAACAATTGTCACAAATACACTTTCAAAAACAACAATCAAAAGAGGCGGCGCAACGTGTGTTGAAATGACTTTGCATCAAAATAAGAAACCAAGCCAACTACCTGCTGTAAACAAATTGCCGGTCGCAACAAGCTCCCCCTGTCCCCCCGAACTTGGGCGAGATCTGTCGTCTCATCGATCTCGATCCGACGTTCAAGGGCGCTTCGACGCGAAAGCGAGGATTCGGACAGTAGTGCGGCCTGAGGAGGGTCGAACACGATGACGAAACGTCGAACGGGGCTAAGGGTTCGACAACAACAAGTACCTGAGGAGGGAAAACTCAGGGACGGTCACGACTGGGTTCTTGCATTGGGCGTGCTGGTTCTGGAGGTAGCCCGCCACTATCGCGTTGAGGGTGGCGCTATGCTGATCCCCCTTCGATGAGGACATCATGCCATCCCTGTTCATGACCGTCACTTTGCCGTTCGAAGCCAGTTTGTAGTGTTCGGAAAGGTTGAACGCGGTGTCGGTGGGAGCGGAAATTTCGTAGCGGAACTTCTTTCCTCTCTAAAATGAAACAGGAAACGTTAGCGCGGCTCGAATTCGTCCCAGAAACTTTTGTTTCGAAAATTTCTTTAAAATATGTTTACGTTTTGACATTTTAAAATTGGGAATTATATTTGCTTAAATTCAACCTTTTTCCGTCGGCAACAGAGAAAAATTAAAAAATTTGATAAAAAGCTGGGTCAACAGTTATGGTTGCCATCTTCGGTTAAAGGTCGTACTATGTAGGAAGCTATTTTTGACAATTTTATTTGGTGGCTGTCAGCAGTGTGGCCGAAGCTGGTTTCACCCAATACTCAATCTCTTCTTAACTCTCTATCTCAATCCAAGATTGTCCATCTACAATGGATACCTGGTCACTCTTCCCTCCCAGGTAACGACTTAGCTGACTCTCTAGCTAAAGCCGGTGCCTCTCTCGATCCCTCCAGTACATCAGTGTCCCTCGCACCCCTTATCTCCTCCCAACGACTTTCCCTCTACACCAGTTGGAGACGCAGTGTCCAATCTGGTTTCTTTCAACATCAAATCCCTTCAGTATCTCCCGAGGAGCTTACTCTCCCTCGCTCCGCTCGCTGTGCTCTCTCCCGTTTACGCTGCAACGGGCACAGCACTCTCCTCAACTCTTATCTTCACAGGATTGGTCGAGCCGAGACTCCTTCTTGCAGCAACTGTGGTTCTGAACCACAGGATCTCTCACATCTCGTGCTCGACTGCCCTGTACTAGACCCTCTGCGTCGGGCCATTTTCGGCCACACCCGTTCTCTTCTGGACCTTTGGTCCCGTCCGTAGGGAGTCGCCCGACTATTGAAATTCCGCGGAATTGATCCGCGCCCCCATCCCCAGGAATGGGTCGGGTAAAACCACCACCACCACCAAGCTGGTTTCACCCACTAGTGATTAACCTGGTCTCGGTTCAATTCTTGTCCTGGTTAAATGGTTGTCCCCTAAAAAGTCATTTTTAAACAATTTTATCATTTCGAGACCCTTAATAAGCAGCTCAAAGTTATCGTTCCATCTAACACTCAATAAAAATTATTGAAATCAAATTGATTTCAACCGAATAACAGAAGGAGGTTGGAGTATAACAACCCCGTCGTTGTGTCCCGGATGATAACTAGTTGATATGAAACGAAAAGAAATGAAGAACTAGCGTTTGTAACAAGTTCCGAAGGTTACTACATCGATTCCAAGCTTCGATACGAAGCAAGGATCTCGGGAAAACAACGAACTACTTACTCTAGGGGTGGGTGTGCACGAAAGCGAAAGGGAAGAGTGCGAGGGCAAAGTCGGGGTTTCCCCGAGGGCCTGGTCCCCTCGGCTGAAGCTGATTTTTTTGGTGAAGGGGGAGGAGAATGTCGCGTCACCGCTTGATCCCAGCTGAAATTGATTTGTCGTCAAATCTCTGAGAAGCTAACTCATCTTTGTGGAATTACAAGTGAATTAATCCCATGCAAACACACGATTTCTTACGTTTCGATGCGTTGTTTTGGGGGTGGTAAAGATCGAGGTACTGCTAGTGGAAGGGACGTAAAGCGACGCTTCCTTGGCCAAAACCCCAGCGGTCGAATGAAGACCGGACCAGATGAGGTGGTTGTGGATGAGTTGTAGCAATTCCTTGTTGTCGTATCGAATTATAGTTTGCGATACAATATGCGCCTGCACAAGAAACAAAGCGACATTGTTGAAAATTTACAAGTTGAAAATATGCCAAAAAAATGTAAAATGGGAGAAAAATGTAAATACTTTTCGCAAGCTATCCAGATCCAAATCCAGACTGTTTGATTTTCCGGAAACGCGCTCTGAAAAGAAAAACGGAAATTCATTCAAGCTTAGAAGCGCAAAAGCTAAGATCGAGAACGGCACCTGTCAACTCTTCCACATATTTACAGAACTGCTCATGATGCTTCTTGCCGTCTTGCATGACCGGCTGCTTGGTCATCGCCTGCAGCTGACCGCTGTTGAACATGGGCAACTTCGACATGATTTGCTTTACTGATTCGCACCTTGATAAACCGCACAAAGCCTAGAGTAAAAGCAGAAAAATTTCCGAGTTGATTTGCCATTTTGCATTTATTTTCGGATTCGTTGAACAACACAAGATGGCGCTATCGCTCTTCAAGGCATAATCAGCCTCTCATAGAATTTACATTTTCTTTTTAAAGATGCAACTGCGATTAAGAGATTTTTCCAAACATACAAAAAATCACTTTAATGAACCTCGAATCCTGCACAATCAAAAAAAATCAGGCAATTTTTACTGTAAAATTTGAGCGCTAGAACAGGTATGGCATGACTAAATATGATTGCTTATGGTATCTCTTGAATACTTATGAAATTGAGATACTTCCGGGCTCTTGTGATCAAATTTATCGAGGATGTATAAGGAGTTAGGTAGGAGTGACGGAGTTAGGGCAGGAGCATAAGGAGTTAAGTAGGAGTGACGGAGTTAGGGTGGGAGCATAAGGAGTTAGGTAGGAGTGAAAGTTAGGCAGGAGCGCCTTATTAATGACCAAGGCAATCGACACGGTTACGGTTCAATACATAATCGCTTTATTCTGTAGTGTCCTTAGAAAAAAGATACTTTATAGCACTTTCCTCTGTTTGACGGTCTTAAAAAGCAAATTTAAATTTTATTCATATTTTTAAATGAAAACTAAAACCAAATAAAAATTTTAATTTAGGTTACGGATACCGGAAATTCTGGTAGAAATAAAAAACCTTGGATAGTTTATGCTGCTGTTAATCGATACCCTACATCTTTTCGTGATGTAGTCGATGGAGTTCCAATTGAAGATTATCAGGCAAGCTTGACAAATTAACTGTTTTATCGATCGAAAAATGTTTTACAAAAAAACAAAACTAAATTGAACAAAGGTTTTGTCTGATAATCATTTGTGCAAGAAACGATTGTTTGTATTTCTACTTAAAACTTCACCAATGAGCAAAATTCCTTGTTCAAATTGATTTTTTTTTGATTTTTTTATCTCTATATTTATCCTTCTGACTCGCAGGAAAGCGACGGAGGCGCTAATACATAGGGTAGGCAATTACCCCGACCTACTTCCGGAGATGCCAAGATATTGTTGTCCACTTGTAACTTGATAGAGATATGACTGTAATTTAGAACTGCTTGCCAGGACCACTAAGCAGGGGAAAGTGCCGTAAAGTGTCTTTCCCAAGGACACAACAGAATGGCGCGAGTGGGTTTTGAACCACGACCGTGTTGGTCACGAGGCCGGCGCTTTAACCACTCGACCACGATTTTATGGTGTTACTTTGATGTAAACGGTATAGAAAAAATCAATTTGGTCGTATCATCAAAGAAGCATTTCAAAAAAATGACAAAGTAATCATAGAAAGGTTAGAGAAGCGATTTTGCTTTTACGAAGTATTTGGGGGGTGCTGCTGTATGATAATTACGAAATGTGCACAACTAAATTATTTACGGAAATAACGCGTAAAAATATTATGATGAAGACCGGCAAAAACTACAACCAGTGAATGTATTTATTAACAGTGTTATTTATCGCTGCTTTTATGTACGTATTTCCATATTTATTCTAAATAACTTAAGTTATGCCGTCAGTACTTTTGCTGCCATAGGCATAATCATGTAGATTTTGATACCAAGCAATTTGTAATTTGAAACACTGTATTGTATTAGCCTGTTAAAATCGTAACTGAAAGTTTATAAACAAATTGCGTAGAAAGTTTTACTGAAAATCTCAATAAAGCAAATATTTTCTGCTAGATACGTAAGTAAAATCGATGACTGAAATTAATAAAACAGTTTCGTCTGTGTCTAAACTTTTGCTGTCAAGAAAAATACATTAAATTTTTTTACCAGTAAGACACGTAAAGTAGGTTACTCAGCAAACTTATACATAAAATTGTACGTAGAAATACGTATTTACGTCCGGGCCGAACCTTTGCTGCCAGGTAAAATACAACAAATGTTTTTTAACAGTGTGGTACGTAGTTTGCTATTTTGTTACTATCGTACCAGCCGGATTGCTGCTTGTGTTTTAAGCTAAGTGACTACAGTAGGTGAAGCAGTGTGATTCCATCGTCGTCGTCGTTGTCGTCATCGTTTGTGATTCCATAAAGGAATATGTTGCGTCTGCTAAAGGCACTTCACGACATATTTCTTAATGGAGCCGCGCTGTTTACTTGAAGTAAACACTCAGCTTCAGACAGACCGATAAGGCCATACGAAAAAGTTTGCTACAGAGGTCACGTGATTTACAGTGGAGCAGCAACTCGGCAAGAAGACTGCCAACGACAAGTCGAACAAACTAAACCGAAATTTTATGATCTTTGCATCCGAGTACGTACAAAACCAAACCATGAATGAACTGGCAGGCTGACTACTCGGCTTGGAACAACGTAAGATGACGTCACACAATCGTCTGCAGCGTGGCAGAGAGGTGCGAAGCAATATATCGGCTTCTCCGGAAGCAGGACGGGATAATCGCTTACCGGTTGCTTAAAGTAAAACGGCTCCAACGTTGTCCAGCGAATCGAAGGATAAACAGTTAATATGGTGACGTACATACCTTGCAGGCGAGGAGTCGGATGTCATCTGCGTGGAACATTGGTTGTGTGTCGGGTAGAAGATGAAGGAGGATCTGTTCGAAAAACAGGGAGTTTTCTTTTATCTCCGTACGATTCTAACTTAAACAACAACGAGTCCACACCTTCGAATGTTGTTAATCGCACGTTAAAAACTCAGAGAAACACGGAGTTGCTTACTTTTATTCCGTTGTTTGTTTTCACGCTCTCCCACATTTTCAACCTATCCTGATTTTCAGACTGCGTCATGACCCTTGCTTGTGGGGTCCCGTTTACGACTTTCCCCATAGCGCCATCAAACTGAAAACATACCGTGTGAGTTTAATCTCTTTATTTTGATAGTGTTGGCTTCACCGATTCTAAAACTTTTATTTTACAAATAGATCGATTTAGATTTATCATCAATATTAAACATACTGAACAAAATAAAATATACATGTTTGCTAAAGTTAGAGTTGACAGTCGTAGAACTGTGCATGTGCTTTGAAAGTTAAAAAAAGATTGTTGAATAGACTTGAATTACATAAAACCAAATAGGGAAATAAAAAATAAGAAAAAATTTTAAGGCTACACAAACTTTATTGAAAAAGTGTAATTTTATTTTATCTTATTAATAATTTTTGTATGTACGCATAGCTTACAAACTACCAAAAAATAAATCAATACTTTTTCGATCTTCATTATTTTAATTTTTAGCCAAGGTTTGTTCTGTTTTTCTACGTCTCTTGCACATCAAACTAAATCAAGACTCACTTTGTATTGTGGTCCACATACACAGTTGATAATGACAGACAAAGCCGACTTTTGAGCTTCGGGTTCAAAACCCAGATAAGCGTCCCCCTCAGCAACACCAAGAACAATACTGTGAAAAAAAAGCTTCGTTTTTTCAAATGGCTCAAAGCAAGCTTTCCGAATTTCCACGCACAACCAATGCCAACGTAAAACATCGAAAAAGCCGTTGAGCAACTCTTCCCAACGTTAAACGTCACATGTTTACGAATAATCACTTCACAATCAATCACCACCTTATTCCAGTTTCCTGCGTGATACCAGGGGGGAGGCTGACGGGCTCGCACAGCTGGAGCTGGACCTTTGGGGACAAGGTGAGGACCGCCAAGGCGTCCAGCGCGAAGCGAACGATGTCGGTTCGTCCGTAAAAGTTTTTCCATTCACACGCGATCGCAATCAGCTGAAGTAAAATGGTCGTTTTCTGATGATGTTGGTTTCGAGCGAACGCTTGCAAACTTAATTAAAACGTTGGAACTATAAAGTGATATTATGACGGACGAGGTTGAACAAACCTTGACTAGAATAGTGATTAAATTTCTAGACTGATAAAACATATCAGAATCCCATTCACTCGCCAGGTCTGTTGCACGATTCCGTGATTTCAGTGTTTGTCTTTTTAAATCAAACTGATATTTACTCATTTAAAATTTCAAATAAACGAGTTATAAAATTCACCCGCAAAACAAGATTTACTCCATCCAACTTAATGAAAAGTTGACTAGGTGTCCAGTTCGAGAAGAAATGATACGGAAGCTTCGTCGTGGACGTGATCAGGAAGTCCAAGTTCTTCAAGACAGCTTCACGATCGTTTTCAATCGTCTGCGCGGGAAGCAAATCGTCGTCACAATCACAACGCGATTTAAACCAAACGTTTATTTACCTTGGATGAGCTGCTTGGTTGGAGTGATGCACTGTGGGTAATTTTGAGCATTTCCTTGGCGACGTTTGCTTTTATTGTAAGATGAGTTTCAAAATATCTTTAAATTTTCAAAAGGAAACACTTAGTTACTATTTTATTGAAAAATAATTATTTACACTTAAAACTAAATTGGGAATGTGCTGACAAGCATAGCAGGAAGTTTTTACATGTAAATTAGGATAATTTATAATTAAAATTTTAAAGCACTCTGTCATTACACAATAACAACCAACGAGTAATAAGAAAAATAATAAATGTTTTCGAGTATCTTATTTTTAAAAAATACAGATATAAACTTTTTTTCATACTCGCTTCATACACAAAAACATGCCACGCAATTTGGAACTCATCTGTGCGACATTGCGCCACAACAATACCGCCACTTAGAAATGGTACAGTGTTTAGAAAAGCAAATTGGCCACACTGTCAAACTTCACGTATGAACGACCCGGAAATGAAACCAAGACCTTACCACGAAGGTTGCCGATGGTAAATATTAAATCAAACGAGCAGTGACAAATAACTTAAGATCTTAAAGTCAAACGCAAGAATTGGAGCGACGCCAAAAAGTTATGCAGCACACAACAACAACAAATGATAAAATGGCTGCTTCATGTAACTCTGTTCTATGCAATTACTTTTTTAATGCTTGGCAGGCGGTCTTGGCAGTTTGTCGATGTGAATCTTCGTCTTCTCTTGCATTTCGTTGTTCGCTGTCGATACGAAGGATGGGCAGCATGCTCAGCATGTTCAACAAGTACCTCAGTCCGTTCTGAAAACAACAACCTTCATTATCATCGACACCAACGTGACCATCATTCTTCGTTTCGATGTTTTAATTAAGCATAGTCTCGAAAAAAATCAGAGTTTATCGCTAATAGTACTTTTGCTATAAAAACCAATGCCTCGTTTGTAATTGGTCTGAAAAACAAGTTTTGTTGTTTTAACCAAATTAAACAATCGCTTTGTATCACCATTGACAACGCAACACCTGCAATATATTGACGAATATTCAGCAACAATAATCCTACAGCCTTGCAAAAACAAACCCTTGATGTAAAACCACCCATTTATATCTGGAGTCGATATGCTAGATTGAAAGACGATCGGGCATAAATTTTAGGCAAAATTTTAAGATGCTTTCAAAAAAAAAAGTAAACAACATTTAATGTGAGGAAAAAAACAGAAAAGAGAGGCAGATAATAGTAAAATCGTTTTATAAATCCGTCGAGCTTACCCTTTGATCGAACAATTTCAATATAATATCGAATTGAAACGAAATGTTAAAGAATAAGGCAGCGTGGCATTGACCAGAGTCATGAGAACATTCGAGAAGCCAGGTGGCATACTTCACCAAGTCAAGCAGAACCTACAATGAAAAGCAACATTTAAAACAAAATTCTTTACTTGAAATACAGAACCATGACAATATACACTTTTTTTCTTTAATTCTGCTTACCATAAAATCAGCTGAATAAATCAGTTGAATTTAAATAAAAACCGAGAAGTTATCAACCCAATCTTGAAGACTCTATGAGTCAAATTGCGAAAATATTAATATGTTTAAAACTATACGAAAATTGCAGCCTTTACAATGCATTTCTTCAGTTTTCTTTAAAGATTACAAAAGACAAACAACTTTTAATTTATAAATTTTATTTTTATCTCTATATTTATTCTCCTGACTTGCAAGAAAGCGACAGAGACGCTAATACATAGGGCAGGGTGGTAAAACTTCTGCACTCTTGTGGGCCACTTTTCAAAATTATTCGAGTTTGCGGGCCTCAACCGGCTAAAAACACTTATTTTTGTCCCAAACTCAGGGTGTTCTCTAAAAAAAAAAAAGATCTTCAATTGGAATCGATCTCCGAAATTCCTATTTTCATCCCAAAATCAGGGTGTTCTCTAAAAAAAAAGGTTGCCGCTGCTTGTAATCGACAAGACTTGTGCAAAATTGTTCCGCGGGCCGCACAAATTCCATCCGCGGGCCCGTAGTTGGACCACGCTGACATAGGGTAAGCAATTACCCTGACCTGCTTCCGGAGATGCCAAGATATTGCTGTCCGCTTGTAATTTATTAGAGATATGACTTTAATTTAGAACTGCTTGCCAAGAACACCAAGCAGGGGAAAGTGCCGTGAAGTGTCTTTCCCAAGGACACAACAGAATGGCGCGAGTGGGTTTCAAACCGGGACCGTGTTGATCATAAGCACGGCGTTTTAACCACTCGACCACGCTGCCGACCTTGTCGCATACGAATAATATTCGTCGTCGTCGTCATCGTTTGAAGGGCATCCACTCCAGGCCAGACACAAACAGAACTGGGGCCGAGGGTTTATCCTTTTACTACCCCAGACTGCTGCACTTCCTGGATCAGATGCTGGCAGTGATGTTATTAAGCCAGCATCGAGTTTCGTCATCCAAAACCGTCAGACCGCGTGCTCCATGTGGTGCCCGATGTATGGGGCACATTGTTAGTACATGGTCTGCGGTTTGCTTTGAGGCGCCACACTCGCAATTCGGTGAAGGAGCGAGACCCCATTTGTGCATGGACGAATGGAATCGCCCAACACCAGTCCGCAGGCGGTTGAGCTTAACCCAAGCTGCTCGGGGTAAGCCCATCCCAACAGGCCTGACACTGGTCCCGGGCACAAAAGCACGGAGCCTGGAAGCACTTTCACAGTACTCCGCGTTCCATTTATGATTTGTCCATTCAGAGGCGCGGATGCCAAGTCTGGCAAGATTGTCCAAGAGATTCCGCGCACCTGGCACAAACGGGCGTCTGGATCTTAGTCTCACTTGGCCAGTATCTGAGGACCCACTTAAAAGACCATGCAAAATATGATCGGGGTCCAGAGATCCACGGTAAGCCAAGGAGAGTGTCGCTCCCAGTCGGCGAAGCTCAGCTGGCTGGATGCCTGAAAGTACAGGTAGGTGGTCCGTTGGAGTGGGACGCAGGCATCCAGTAACTATGCGCAAGGCGTCATTCAAGACACTGTCAATGAGGCGAGTGTGAGCACTGCGACACCAGACTGGCGCACAGTACTCAGCTGTTGAGTAGACTAGAGACAAGGTGGCTATGCGTAGTGTTTTAGCACCAGCACCCCATCCCGAGCCCACGAGTCGCCTCAACAGTGTGACGCGCGATGATAGTTTTTTGCGCAATGCCACTAAATGGTGACGAAACGTGAGCGATCTGTCCAGTTTTACCCCAAGGTATGTAGGGGTTGGACAGAACGGTAAAAGTCTACTATTGTTGTAGACCTTTAGCTCACGTTTGGCCTCTCGGTTGTTTAAGTGAAAGGCTGTCGTCACCGTCTTTGTGTGACTGAGCTTCAACCTCCAAGTCTGGAGATACGCTGACAGTGTGGACATGTCTTGGCTTAATGTCCCCTCCAAGTCCTTCCAGTTTCCAGAAGAGTGCAACAATGCTAAATCATCAGCATAAGCAAACTTTCTGGAAATCATGGAAGGAAGATCGTACGTATAGATGTTAAATAGGAGGGGAGCCAAGACCGATCCCTGAGGAACGCCGTTTTTAAGACGGCGTAGCCTGCTTTGCTTGCTGTCACCGGTGGTAAGGGTTAAACTTCGATTTCGGACAAGCTCCATGATCATTTTGACCATGTGCTTATCCGGAAGTAGTCTCAGCAGCTTGCAGGTAAGGCCACGGTGCCAGACAGTGTCATAAGCAGCTGTCAGATCGATAAATACGGCACCGGCCTTCTTTTTAGCCTCGAAAGAATCCTCGATGTTCTGGGTTAGCAGAACAACTTGATCTACGGTTGACTTCCCGCGTCGGAACCCAGCCTGCTCTTTAGGGAGCAGTGGATCGATTAATGGTTCAACGCGGGCGTAGATAAGCCTCTCGAGGATCTTGTAGGGGACACAGAGCAGAGATATCGGTCGATAACTCTTTGGGTCCCCCACGGGCTTTGCTGGTTTTGGGATCGCGACCACAAGCGCTCTTCTCCAGATCTTGGGAATTTTGAGTCGGCGCAAACAGGAAGAAAGGAAGTCACGTAACCAGGACTTCAAAGCAGCTCCAGCATGGAGTATAAGCTCGGGGCAGATGGAATCAGGACCCGGAGCTTTACCTGGTTTTAAATGTTGAAGGGCAGCAGCAAATTCTCTCTGTGAAAAATTGTCAGAGATATTTACTGCATCTGGTGTTGTGGCCCTCCAAAGGTCAGACACTTCTTGAAAGACAAGTCGAGATGACTTGCGATCAACAGCCTCGTATTTCCCATTTCTAACCAGCTGAGATGCAATAGCATCGGCTGAAACGGGACAATGACGAGGAGAGTGTCGTGACCTACCAGTAAGGTTGTTCAAGATACTCCACGCTTTTCGACTAGAGTGTGAGAAGTCAATGCTCCGAACTGCTTCGGACCATCGATCCCTCCGTTTTCTGTCAAGCTTGGCAAGCAGAGTTGTAGCAGCCAAACTTGAGTCGTCTCCCTGAGGAGACTGCAGAAAGGTTTTATAGAGGGATTCACACTCTGCATCCCAACACGGAATATAGTTATTTCGATACCCGCGTGGGATAGTCTTCTTGGCTGCTTTCTTAATGATGTTACAGAAGTCCTGGTAAGCCGCATCCACATCAAGTGAATCAGGCGGCAACAAAGTCTTTGCGAATTTATTCGTCAAAGCAATGTAGTGACTCCAATTGGCCTTGCGGAAGTTCCATCGGTTAACAGGCATGCTTGGCACTGCCATAGCAAACCTTGGTGGTGTAATAAGCGAGGGTCGATGTTGTGACCTGGGAAACTTCTCAAGGACACGTCTATCCGGTAAGCGACTGTTTGGACCTACGCTAGCGAAAGCTAGGTCTGGATTGGTGCCAGTGTTCCAGCGGCCGGAATAAAAACTGGCAGCGTCCTTGGCATTATATAGGAGGGCAAGACAATTAATACTTGCCCATCCAGCCAAGCACTCACCATCCGGACTGTTGTCATCATAACCCCAGTCAGCATGACGACAGTTAAAATCGCCAGCGTACAGACAGGGGTGAGGAAACACTGGGAGATCCAGGGTTCGCAATCGCGTTGGCGGTGGTTTGTAGACGTTGACTATTTTATAGCCATCAACGTCCACACACAGCCACTCGATCTCCGATGTCGGTGGAGATTGGTCCAAAAGCGTGTATCTCAGTCGCTCGTGAACAAACGTGGCAAGGCCATGCTTCCTGCTTAAAGAAGACCCAGCTAGTTGGTAGTGTGGTAGCACCAACTTCTCTGCATCAGTGCAGTGGGTCTCCTGCAGTAGGATGACGAGTGCCTCAGACTGCATAGCGAGGTGATGAAGAACATTCATCTTGCTTGCAGTGAGGCCTTCGATGTTCAGCTGAAGAATAGTGGGTCTTCGGAACTTGTTGGCAATGTGCCCTGAAAAGGGCAGTTTTATCCTGACATTGCCCCGTCCTGAAAAGGACGTTTGCCGATTAACAGACCCACACTGAACATCGGAATGGGTGGATACCCTTCCGTTTGGGTAGGTTCGGTTTCGGTCTGTCATTTTTAAAATCAATGAGCAGACTTACTCACGAATAATATTAATACTATCGTTTTAATAGTTGCAAAACGTGTCAATGCTAAAGCGTAAAATTTTCTTGAACATGCAAATTAGCTTTAACTGGACAACAAAGACAGTTTTGTTAACAACATCACCTTGTGCGGTAGGTGGCAGACACGTTCCATTGCATCGCGGTTATAAGCCAAGTAGTAGAGACAGATCGAAACCCCAGTTGCTCCGATCGATGGACGTCGGACTTGCAGTAGACGTTGCACTCCGTTCGAATCAATGAACTTGGTGGCAATCTTTTAAGTTAAAGGTTTAAAATGTTTCAATTTTCAATTCAGTATTTTGAGTATTTCAGTTTTCAATTTCTATTCAGTACGGGTTCAAATAGATTTAACGACAATTACCGCATTCCGCAAGATGCAACCTAAAACTCCAAAAACACGGTGAAGAAGCTGCCACTTCACCGTGTTTTGGAGTTTTAGGTCGCATCTTATATTTAAGGAGAGATGTAGGCAAGCCACAGCGAGAATTTAACTGCGCTTGCTCTTTAGTTTTGCATTTTGCAAAAAGCAAAATGACACGTACCATGGCGTATTCTACTACACGCAATGATTGACTCGAGTTAAAACTGGAGGCGAAGATTTATAAGTTTGTTAATATTAAACGATTCTTACAGTACAGGCTAACTAACTAACTAAAAACGTGTACAACGATTAAAACACGACTTCCCAGAGTTGATATGTAATCACGGATTTGTTGCTATGGCAATATGACGTCATAAAATTTCCAAAAAATAGGTTAAACATAGTTTTAACTAAATATTTGTAAAAATAACTAAAAAATAGCTACAGGCGTTGGCTAACGAAGCCATTTGATAAAATTTACAAAATTATTAATGAATACTTGCGTGTTCTATGATTCTATCTTCCAACACAATCCCAAAGGATATAGCCTTGTGTCATTAATTTTTTTGATAAAACAGAATCTCTCACCAAGTGTCTTATTATACCTGCTATACTGCAGATACACAACATTTTTTACAATTTTCAGCAGGCGCTCGAAAGATAATTTAAGATTATTTAATCAATTTGTCGTAAGTTTAAGCACTTTTTCTCACGGTTCTTGGTAAAATTTTGGAGAGTCAAGACGGCAATACTTGTTGAACAGAATGTTTGCTAATCTTAGAAGATAAGTCTTTTCGACGTTCAAATCATAAAAATCGAAATTGTTTTTCAAAATTTTGCACAAAGATTTTCTGCAGGAATGATCAAGTATGTAATGAAACATAACCCACTGACATACGGAATCTCCAAGTTTTTCTAAGCCACCTCGATTTAAATCTACCGTAAAACCACAATATAATTTTCAGTGAGTGTCATCTAAATCTTTATTTTTGCTTTAGCAATTAAATGCCCAGCTATGTACATAAGTGCAGCTATTGAATCTTCAGAAACAGCAGGTTGCTTTTCCGGAAAACATCCAAAACAAAATTTCGGCCCACCAAACATGCAGACGACCATGTAACTTAAAACACGGTGGGTTAATTTGCTTGGATTGTTAATCGCTAGTCCAAAAACTCCACTTTCATGATACTGTAGCATAGATTTAACATAAACTTCATCCAATAGAAGAATACAGATTTTCTGTTGATCAGTTCAACTAAAAAATAGCTAAAAAGTAATATCGTTGCAACGTTTGGCAGATGATGTCAATTGAGTTAAAGGTGAAATGCTGGGCAATGCAAAATCTTGACAGAATTTGCTGTACGCAGTTCTTGAGAGCAAAAAACACACAAAATCATACAATAGCACGCACAATTGTTACATTTGAATATTTTTTTTACCAACACCTTTAAACTTTTTGCAGCAGCTTTTTCATGAAAAATATCCTGTTTTTGTAAAAAAAAATTATTTAAATCTTACTGCTTCTTCTACTTGTAACCGTCGTGTAATACGAGTTATTTGGTTTTGTGATAACGATGCAATAGTGCATTTATTTCCTAAATGATATGCTTGATAGAAAAATATTGTTTAATTTTTAACATGAATTTAAAAACAGCAATGTCTTGTAAAAGCTCTGGGGATTGCAAATAGATTTCTTCCGAAAATGTGCCTACAATCAAGGCGCATCGAAACTCATGTTGTGAAATGCCACTTTTAAAACTTCTAAAATCCAAAATTTTGTCTTGATTATTGAATGCATTGATTTCATCGGGATACTGATTTCGGATTTATGTGGAAATTTTCACTGTTAACCTGGCTGTACTAGGAGTTGGTGTCGGAAGCAAACTAGGTTTTATACAAGCAAATACTAACGGAGGATGTCGTGGTCTAAGCTTGCCCTAGCACTGCATAGTCTCATAACCTTTTGGCCAGTGTCTTTCGCAAACAACTGTCTTTTTTTAATTTGGCATGTTGTCGCGTGGCATTATTATTTTCAACCACTTTTCTCTTTTTTCTTTGTTTTTCGGAAGTCGGAAATCGTTTTCATTCGAATGATTGTCATAATTACCGTAGCAATTTGTCACACAGGACTTTCTACCTATTGTAGGTGTATGTAGACAGCCTGCATATTTAATGGCGATTAGAACACATACAAATTTTAAAAGGTTGGTTAACTCCAAATAAGCTTAGCTAAAACAGTAAAAAATACGCACCTTTAGTTATAAAGAATTAAAGAAACCTAACATTTGTCAACTCTCTTTCCAATTTGAAAAAGTAATTACCTCAAACTAGTCTACTAAACTGTGTTAACTGTATTACAGAAAAATTGTATTAGAGATATCTAAATCCTATTTCTCAAGCAATAAAAGCTTGATGTAGTTTGCTTAAGATTTGGTTAAACCAGGGATATCTCAAACCACCTCTGTTTTAAAATACTTTGAATTAAACTTGAACTAAATTTGTCAAACTAATTTTGATTTTTTAATAAATTAAAACCCACTTATTCATTAAATCGTTTTAGCTTTTTGCTTCCTTAAATGCATACAAACAATTTCATTCTTAAGTTCCACTACAAGTGTGCTTTATAAACTGGTAATAGATTTTGAATAAAGTTAGTTTGAAATTAATATTATCGCTCAAACCAGCTTCCAAATGATGTTTTACAAAGCACTTTCATAGCGCCGGTCTTAAAAACGTTTGCCTCCAGTTTTACGATAAGCGTGCACGATGAAATGGCCTGTAATAAAGTTAGCCATGCACGTACACATTCATTCATTAATTCAGTTTTTATTTGCAATCAAGTTAATGCGTTTCCAAACCGGCATTGACATCGTGGTTGCGGATAGGGAGACAGCGGCTAATCTATACACGTTATTGCAAGGATACGTGTTATGGTCAACAGAAAATGAAAACAACAAACCTTATTGTGACATAAAAGAGATGCTAAAAGTCTTAACGATGAGAAGGTTAAAAATCCATTGTTTACGTTGCTCTTGTCCAAATAATAACGCACCAAATCAATTGCTCTATATTCAATGAAATGTGATAGAAGATCTTGATATTCAGCTGAAAAACAAAAAATGCATTGAACTCGACACAGTATAAAAAGCGACAGTTTGAAATTTTAAGGTGGCAACCAAGCCAGTTTCTTAAACACATTAAGTTCAACAACTAACCGAGTGGTACCAACAACTTGATGATATATAGCTGACAAGTAACAGGAGAGAGAGGTGGAGCAAGACTGTAGCTATATCCAATTAAAATCGGAGCCATATCAACCCTGAAATCAAACAGATATAAATGACGTCAGAGACTTTTAGCCAAGTGATAAGAGTAAAATATGACAAAATACAACACAAATCAGCTGGGCGTAATTTTTGTGGACGGAACAATTATTAACCGAAAAATACAGGGTTAAACAGAAAAAGAAAATCAATAGAAATACAACGATTGTTTTACTTTAAAAACAAGAAGCTTACCAACTGCTGTTGCTGCATTCACTAACATCCATTACATCATTGGCCAACGAGGAGTGATCATTTATGTCATTTTTTTCATCGTTTTGCAAACGTTCTTCGCCGTCATCCGCAGGATTTGGTGAGTCCGTAATTTCGTTATACACGTGAGGCTCGCTAAGTCTGGGAATGTTGTGCCGCTTTTCGCTTGTACGGCGGTTTTTTACTTTTTTGGCAGAACTGTCGTCCGAAATCTTTCTTTTCCGCAACGAAGCTTTGACAGGTAAATTTTTCACTTTTTTTTCCGTGACGCGCGGGGAGCTTTTGTGGGAATTTGCCGAGGAAGTTCCGGAAGTGGACGGAGCGTCGGAGTTGGAAGGATAAGTTCCTGGCTCAATGTAGTTCCACAAGCGCTTTAAAAGTAGAGGCACCTGTACAAACCCAAAGGGGCGCAAATGACGAACATGTTTATAAAATCCACACAATCTTTGTTGTTCAATACAAGTCTTGACGTGCTTAGCTTTTTGCCGTGTATTTCATTTTAGTTTTTTTCCTTAATTGCGTTCAAACAAGATATAGCACTCATGTTCTCTATTGCGTTGTTTATCATTTTTAATAAAAATTTCTTTAGCTAGTTTGAACACGAGGCTTTTTCGTTTTTTTAAATTCTTTGTTCACTTTCCCTTGTTTAAAAATGCTTTATTTTTGCGATGGTACGCAATAACAAAGCATGAATAAAACGAATGAGCTTCAATTAAATAAAACCAATTTATATCCGGACTTTATTAAACGTATATTAAAATTAAAAATCACAAATCCATAAAAAGATTTTAAAAAAATCTGTGTTTTAAAATTATTTTTTTGCTCCATCACGGGATGATTTTGGAAGATTTTTCTAAAATATATCGTAATTAAAAGTATCAGTTTTCTTGGTTTAAAAACGACGAAGAATGTTTAGTTTTGAAAACCAATTTTTCCAATCAAACTAACTGTGAATTTTAATTCAGTGAAATGCTATACCTCCTATAAACTTACGATAGTTGCATTATCACCAGTATGGTGAGAATTGATATCCTGGTGTTCAACTGCGTCAGCTAGAATTCCAGTCGCGTACGTGCGTAAAGTTTCGTTTTCTTCAATGATCCAACGATATAATGTAGAAATGATGTCAGACTGAAAAAAAAACTTTTTACTTTAAAATTATGTTGAAATATGAACGAAAATACACGTTTAATATATATATTACTCTTCTTGTCTTCAGTCTTTTAATCAAAAATTATTCAATCGAAAATAGAAGACTCACATTTTCAGTAAAAATACTTAGGGCGTCCAGACCAGGCATAATAACTAGAAGTAACCGAGCAGCAACTTCTCGTAAAGTAGGCCCTGTGGTTTCGGATGTTACACCTCGGCGAGATGTTAAATATTTATTGATTAAAACATCCAAAAAGTCATCTTGCTTTGTAAGAGCTTTCAGCAATTTTCCCAAAGAACTGTTTGGACAAGTGTAAACTGAAAAACAGTAAAAACTAAACAGTAGAAAATGAAAAAATGTTTATGAATTCAATTCTTGGCACTGGTCAAATATGCAGTCTTCCTGAACCTAACCCTCTACCATATGGTAGAGTATGCAGTCTACAATCATTATGCAGTCTACTATTTAATTTACTAGATTAGGGTTAGGGGTTAGGGTTAGGTAGAGTGCATACCTTACCAGTACTCAACTGTTGATGGAAAGTTAATGAATTGAATATAGATACAAATTCATTAAGCATTATTTTATCAAAGCATTTAAAATTTCAAAACACAGCACCACCGATATAATCTAATAGTTGTGTGAATTTGAAAGTTAAGATAGAAAAGAGCACGACATAAAAACTTTTTAAAAATACATGTTTTGACAAGCAGTAAAACAAATTTCAAATCATTCTAAAATTTAGTGGTAGCTCTTAAACGTTGAATTCAATTAAAAATCTGTGGAAACAAAAGAGCAAAAAAAACTAACAAAATAGTATAACACCTAATTTTACAAAATATTGTCAATAAGTTAACATTTTTACAATATACATACGTGGATGTCGATCATCAAATGGATCTATATCTTGCTTCTGAAAAATTTCTGTTTCTTTTTCAAAAAGCTCTGATAAACTAAAAAAAAATTTTTGTAAGATGCAATGGCCATAAATGGTAAACTACACCTAAACGTTCAGTTAAAACAATATCAAAGCATCATAAAACTCAACTCATTTTATCCAAAAATAAATTTATTTAAATAACAAAATTAAACTAATTGTCTAAACAAATTACTTGGTTAAAAATTTAATGGGATTGTAACTTTCTGATCGTCTATTTTCATTCCATTCTTCTAAAAGTTTGTTTAATTCAAGCTTAACTTCATCTGCATTATTTGTAGAAGTCATCTTTTTTATATCTTATATTATTTCCATAACATGCATAAATATTTTAATTAAACTTGAAAAATAAACAGCATATTTACACAAATTACAATTTTCTAATAACTTGCTGGCTGGAAAACAATAGATTTTAATAAATACTAGCTCATATAGTCTAAAAATATAGCAATTATCAGGAATAAATCATTAAACTACAATAATAGTACTGAGTACTCTTTAAAAGAACCACAGTAACATAGTCTTCATTGAAAACCTGCCCCTTGCCATGTTGTGTTTTGAAATCGAAAAACTAGCATTTGATTGTTAGTATCTAGTTTGTAGTTTTGCTCATAATACTGATACTTTCATGAAAAACATCAATATCTTGGCATCTTTTCAAAGAACATATGAGGCACTTGGTTGCTTTTATAATTTATGAAAATACAGAATTTATAATAAAAGATCTTTTTTAATTATTAAAAATTAAAGGGATGAACAATAAATAGATGATGATATGAATGTCCAGGGGAACACTGCAAAACTTAATATTTTTCTTAAATAACACCAAAAGTTAACTGTGTCATATTGTATATGCAAAAGAGTGTACCAATAACAATTTGGTACAAATATCTTTTTGAAAAAGATACTGCAACAATAACAATTTTAATTAATAACAACTATCTCAACCAAACTAACATAAAGGCAATCAAAATCCATTGCAAGATAATTTCATAATTTTATTTTTTATTTATCTCTGTATTTACTCTCCTGACTCACAAGAAAGCATCATAGAAAATTTAGATTGAGCAACAGTCAAACAATTACCCTGACCTCTTTCAGAGATGCCAAGATATTGCTGTCTGGTTGTAATTTTTAATTCTTTTAGTTCTTAGAGCTGCTTGCTAAGACCCCAAGGCAGGGTAAAGTGCTGTAAATGTCTTTCCCAAGAACACAACAAAAAATTTGAGTAGGTTTTGAACTGCAACCGTGTCAAACAACCAAGGCACTCTTAACCACTAAATCAAGCTGCTAACAATCAAAGATTGCAAAAATTACAAATCAATACAAATGTATAAATAGATTATTACCACTAACAGGACAGAACATCTAAACAAATAAACTATTAACAAATAGAAAAACTATTATCTTCATTGTAATAACTAAACTAATATATACAGGGTGATTCAGTGAAGTGTGCACAAATACTTTTCTTAGTTTTATGTACATGTATTTCGTCCATTATTAACTTTCAATTATTAACATTTCAGTTTCTTATTATTTAAGAGTTAAAATTTAAAATCTGGTATTAAAGTTCACCAAAAGACATCTCTTGTCGGAGGCCACTAAGAAGAAAAGGCTCGATAGACCAAAGGTTTTGGTCAAGAAACTTGTCGATGGCACGCAGCTTCAAGTTTTATGGACAGACGAAAAACTTTTCACTGTTCAAGCTGTCCATAACCATCAAAATGACAGGATTTGGCTTCCAGACATAAACATGGTCCCAGTTGAGCGTCGCAGCTCTTTCAGAAGACAAAAACCCGCCTCCGTAATGGTATGGGCAGGCGCAACATCAAAAGGGCTGAAAACTCCTCTCATATTCATTGAAGAAGGGGTCAAGATAAACCAGACCGTCTATAGGCAAATGCTGGAGGAGAAAGTCCTTCCCTGGGTCCAAGAAGTAGTCAGAGAACAAGGAGTTACTCTTCAACAGGACGGTGCAACCTCCCACACGGCCAACTCAGTTCAAGCTTGGACCCAGGGAAGGACTTTCTCCTCCAGCATTCGCCTATAGACGTTCGATGCAATTTCAAAGGTTTTTGGGAGAAAGAGCTTTGGCCGCTGTCTTCACCAGACTTGAACCCTATGGATTTTGGGTTATGGTCTATTTTAGAGACAAAAGCCTGCCGTACTTCTCAT
Organism: Diplosoma virens; assembly: GCA_963680785.1. Classification (NCBI taxonomy): domain Eukaryota; kingdom Metazoa; phylum Chordata; class Ascidiacea; order Aplousobranchia; family Didemnidae; genus Diplosoma; species Diplosoma virens. Next base: position 11,212,322 of record OY796896.1, read on the forward strand.
CCAAATCTGGACTCTCTAAAGCGAAAATTGACATCGGCATGGGACGAAATTGACCCAGAAGTGGTGCATGCCACATGTGCCCAGGTTCTGCCATGACTTCGGAAAGTAATCAAAAACAAAGGGGGTTATATTGAATAACTTGTATATTTTCTGAAAGCTTATTAAATTTATTATCTTCACAGCATATAACTTGTTTCATTTGACCTAATTATAAGTCCGAAAGATGAGTTTTTATTTGTGCACACTTTGCTGAATCACCCTGTACATATGTAAAAGACACAAACCACTGTTTTAAGCTTTTGTGTTTTTTTAATACATAAGTATTTTCATGTTTGCTTGATACAAAGAATGCTTTTTTATTTTATTTTTTCAAAATTTCTCCTTATGATTTGTCATTAACTTGCTTTAAATCTAATGCTTTTCTTTACCATAACCTTCATTTCTTAGCTAAACAAGCTACCTTTACACTACATTAAATTTTTTTAACTTAAATATTCTTTTTTTTTCAAACTAATCTATGAAATAATATAAGATTTAGTAAATCTATGAAAAACTGAAAAACAAAAAAATAATAATGCAGCAGTATCTGTTATTTCCAAAACCAGATTTGAGTATTGTCTAGTGCAGTGTTTCTCAAACTTTTAATACTTTGGAGCCTTAAAGATTTTGAACATTTATTGCAGAACCGACAAAAAAATTACACTCAAAAATATAAACAAACACATTTATTATGTGTATTTCATATAATATTGAAAGTTGTTGCTAAAGTAGTCTAAAACTCTAAACTACTCCTTACGTGTTAAAAAAGTCTTAAGTATCTTATACTTCATACAAAATGTTTACTGATTGACATGCAAACATTTGCATTTTCAGTTACACAAAATTGACTAAATTGGGAGAATTATTTTTAGAGAATTTTAAGAAAATTTTAATTTAAATCAGGCAATCAACCATTTAATTAAGGAAAAATTAATTTGATGTTAATCATCATCACTTTCCTTTAAATAAAAAAATATAAGAAAATATTGTACTTGCTGAATAAACAAATAATTATACAGAAAAACTATTTCAAAACTAAAAAAACTACTGGCAACCTAACTCCAAGATAAAGTATGTAGAAAACATTAAAAAGTACATATGTAACTAGGTTACTACAATATCGCACAACAAATTAAATATTCATGGTAGCACATAAATACAAAATATACAAAAAATTTTGTTTTTTTTATAGAGTACAAATAGCAAATTTTGCAGCAGGTTTTAATTGATCAAACTTCTATTTTTGTGAAAGTCAAAGAGACAATAAATTTTCAAAATCTCTCAGGTTTCTTGTTTGTACTTTTGGTTTGCAAAACCCCTAGGCTTCTCTAGTAGAGTGCTGCGGTTTCATATGAAGCACTTTGGGAAGCTCTAATCCAATGGTTGCTTTCAAGTTTAATGCCTCTGACAATGTCCTGTGAGTTGAGAGAATAATAAAGATGATTATTGTAAGGCTGTTTTTTTTTTATCAAATTCAAGATACACATTGCTTTTATTAAAGTTTTTTCACATTGAACAAAAATATTTAATACCTCAAAAATAACGCAAAAAGCACTGTTTCTATTAATTATAAGACCTGTTTTGCCATTAATTATGACATTGCTATTTTTTTTTATCTCTATATTTATCCTCCTGACTCGCAGGAAAGCGACGAAGGCGCTAATACATAGGATAGGCAATTATCCCAACCTGCTTCCAGAGATACCAAGATATTGCTGTTCACTTGTAATTTAATAGAGATATGACTGTAATTTAGAACTGCTTGCCAGGACCACCAAGCAGGAGAATGTGCCATAAAGTGTCTTTCCCAAAGACACAACAGAATGGCATGAGTGGGTTTTGAACCAAGACTGTGTTGGTCACAAGCCCAGCGCTTTAACCACTTGACCACACTGCCAACAGTAATAGATATCTATAGCTAACAATATCAAAAAAATTGATTGCTTTGTAATAGTTTTACATGTTCTTTAAATGTTAATTGCCAAACCTTAGCTTTATTACAGCTTCTGCTTCACAACTACCACTGGCATTAAACCTATCAATTACTGATTTATTAACACTAAAATAAACAGGAATAAACAGGACACTCATCCAGCTTATCATCTGTTTAAACAATCTATGTTAGTTTAATCTTTTCAGAGTTAATACCAAGTTCTTTATCTAAAAAAAATTTTTTTCTTTTTTTTAACAAATAATTTTTGAAAATATATTTCTAATATAAAAATAACTAAATTTAATCAAAATTTATTTTCCACCCAATCCAGATATTAAATTAGTCTGAATTTTTTGTTCATCAAAATAAAAGCACTAGTTTTCTTGCATTGAATTGATTTTATAAGATTGTTCATTGTTTCAAACTAAGATTGTTCATTAAAAAGTTTCTTTCTTTTATCTTAATTTACACTTATTTTTTTGTGAATGTTAACTTTAATTCTAGTAGCCTACTAATTTATTTTTTTTATTTGTTTAGTTGCCTATTTTGTGAAAACCTATAATTATAAACACTAAGTAAATTGAAAAAAAAAATATTTTGTTAATTAATAAGTAAAGTAGCTTATTGATACATTGCAAGACAATAAGAAATAACTTTATGGTGTTGGCAAGAGTTCCAAAGAACTTTTAAAATTCCATCTTTCTTTAAATTTTCTGTAATTCAATTATTTTTTGGTTTGTTGCTTGTCAACAATCACGCAAAACTACTTTTGTTAAACAGTAATTGTATTATGCATTCCACAACCCTTTCCCAAAACGAAAAATGAGATTAATCAATTAATCTTAAGTTCAATATTATACTTTCACCTGTTTTCACTAGATGTTACAAGCATAGGATTACAATATGATCCTATTAGTAAATAAGCAAGGTGGTAATGATTGAATGAGTAAAATGTGAATCAGAGGTGGTTGAATCCACATAAAGTAAGATCCAGAATTGGTCCGGGTTTGTAAGAAAAAGAACCGGGTCTATACCGGATCTGCATTGCTTTAATATTATGAGATCAAGATCTGCTCCAAATCTGGAAAAAATTCAAACTAAATACTGCAATAACATGCTACTGTGTAGTTTTCTTGCAGTCCAAATTATCAATTTTTGGCAAGCAGCTGTTTCTTGCATGGCTCACTAAAAAGGCAAGACCAATAGATTACCATAAGTCAATTGCCATCTTATAAAACAAGAAATCATTAGAAAAACATGACCAAATACACATGAACAAAATAATCAATACTTTTTAACCCTATGACAATCTAAGGGGTTTTCAAGATGTCTGAATTAAATGCTCTGTGTATCACATGTGATGCACGGGACTGTCAAAGGGTTAAATTACTAAAATCTAACACATGTTAACAAACAAAAAGAGAAATCTTGATTGTCACATTAAAACCATCAACTACCTTTTATAATTGTTAATCAGGCATATGTAAAACCTGTATATATAGAAATACAAACTTTACTATGAAATAATGATAAAGGAAATAAAGTAATAAAATATAAATAGAACTAATAAAAATTCATGTAAAAATTTTTTGTGATATAAACTTAATTTGCTTGATTTCATTTCTTACAAGCTGGCAGTACATCTAACAATTACATAAACTATTTTTATGGCATTTTTTTTTTAAATCCTAATTTAACTCATATTTCAAGTAGCATTATTTGACCGGTTACTCTAAATTACCAGTGTTGGCAGTGTAGGCAGTGTATAGGCAGTGTATAGGCAATGTAGGCAGTGTTGGCAGTGTTGGCAGTGTATAGGCAGTGTTGGCAGTGTATAGACAGTGTAAGCAGTGTTGGCAATGTAGGCAGTGTATAGACAGTGTAGGCAATGTAGGCAGTGTAGGCAGTGTATAGGCAGTGTTAGCAGTGTATAGGCAGTGTAGGCAGTGTTGGCAGTGTAAGCAGTGTATAGGCAGTGTAGGCAGTGTAGGCAGTGTATAGGCAGTGTAAGCAGTGTTGGCAGTATAGGCAGTGTATAGGCAGTGTAGGCAGTGTATAGGCAGTGTTAGCAGTGTATAGGCGGTGTAGGCAGTGCTGGCAGTGTGGGCAGTGTTAGCAGTGTATAGGCAGTGTTGGCAACAGGGTTATGGGGCGAGGTTCGGAGCCAGATCCCACTTTAGAAAGGAGTCGGAACCAGAGTTGTTTTTTAGATTTGACAGAGTCAGAGTCAAAAGTTTTTAAATAGCTGGAGTCGGAGTCGGAATTATAGCCATAAAGGTTTAAAAAGTTGCAATGGGAATAGGAGCCAAACAATTTTGAAAAGGTGGGGTCGGAGTTGGAGTCAAAAAATTTCTTTACAATCTTGCTTGGCGTCATAGACATTGTAGTGTGGGCAGTGTAGGCAGCGCAGGCAGGTTTTTTCATTGATTTTGCACTTGCGCATTTATAATATTGCTATTAAATTGACTAAATACAAGATTGATTTGATCTTATTTTTTTTAATTAATAATTTTTTTGAATAGCTTGCAAATGCAGAATACATTTTTTTAATGTCATTTTTGGAAGCTCTGTATGCTCTTCAGCATTTATATTTAAATGATTACAAAATTTTTGTTAATTTTTTTTAAGGTGTTAATGTGTTAATTGCTAATTGCAGTACTTGAAATGGATGAAACAATCTAGTAAGATTTGTTTTTTTTCAAGTTATGGAATGAATGATTGAAAAAGGAAAAACAATATTTTCAGTAAAATTCAAGTAACTCAAAAATTCAATTTTAACAAGAAAAATGTTGCTTTGTGCGCAGATAATTTGAATACCAATTTTGATGGAGATAGAAGACTTGGCCAAAATAACCACTGAGAAGCAGTCACAGGAATGGGAAGACCACATGGTTTGGTCTGTTCACAAAACAACCAGCTCCTCGTGCTACTGTGCCACTACGGTCAAAATTCAAAGTATAAACGTAGTATCGCTACTTTACGGAAATTCACTTATCGCAGCCATTCTCAAAATGCATCTATACCGCGATAACCGAGGAAACACTGTACACTGCCTCACACTGCCTATACACTGCCTACATTGTCTATACACTGCCTACATTGGCTGCACTACCTATACACTGCCTACACTGCATAACTAGTACTGCCTACATTGCCCACACTGCCTAGAAATGCAACTCCGGCTCCGAATCCCACCCCATCTGCAGCAACGGCAAGCCACTTTAATGTGGTTGTGCAGTCCTCTTCCATGCACTAGGGAGGGTCAAAATGGCTTGTTTATTCCTCAAGGATCTCATCCTCGGGCGGCTCTCTCATGGACTACCTTTCTCATTTTTTATCCCTGTTCTTCAGTGTGCGGTCACAAGTGGGCAGCGTTCTTAAGCTCAAATGACCGCCCCCCACCTCATTTACCGTCCTAAAAACTTTCCTTAGTCCCTTTACCCTCCCCAAATCTCCTCTTTACCAATCCTACCCACCGCTGCTTCTTATCCTTATCCTACTTCTCATCAGCGGTGACATTCACTGCAACCCAGGCTCTAAGGATCTCTGCTCTGTCTGTTCCCGTCCAGTTACCTCTCCTGTTTCGGACTTTCTCCCGCTGAGTTCTGTAAAATCTCCCCGGGATACACTTGGACCTGTCCAATGTGCTCATCCTCCTCTTAAAATTTCTCCTCCCACTCCCAACCTATTTCCATATCTCCATCTACAAACACCCACAAACTTTCATCTTCAAAAACAAACCCCTCCCAAAACAACTCTCTACCATTAATAAACTCTCCGACCTTCCTAATCACCCCCAATTAATTTTTACTTTCCCTCCCTCAGCGTAATCTCTGCCTCCTCCTCAACTCCAACCTTCCATTTCTTCTCACACAATCTTCTTTACATCCTTACTCTCCCTCTCAAAACAGCCTTTGAATCCTACAGTGCAACACTAATGGGATTCGTCCTGGTCGTACTCAACTAATACAACTTCTTTCTCTAAATCAGTAAGACCTCATCTTTATGCAGGAGTCGCACCTCTCTTCTGACTCCACTTTTCACGCCCGGCTACAAAACTCTTAAAAAGGACCGCTCTATGACGAGGAGAGGAACTATCGACTCTACCGGAAACCTGGGAGTGGTGTCTTTGTACTTGTCAAAAACGGTCCAAACTACTTCCCCCTCTCTACATAACACCTTTCCTCCCTCTATCCCAGCTCCAATTATTTAGCTATCACAGTTACAATAAAAGGAGCCTCACCTATACACCTTTTCAATCTGTATGTCCCTCCTATCTGATCTTCTTTTTCTGATTCTCGCCCTAAATCCTTCTCACCCTTCCTCTTACCATCATCTCCTACTACTTACATTTTTGGCAATTTTAATTGCCATCACTCATACTGAAAGACTAATTAGGTAAAGATTTGTTTAACTGGCTCTTTTCTGATCTCTTACTATGACCTTTACCTTGACACATATCTACACAGAGTTGGTTGAGCCAAGACTCCTTCAGGCAGCAACTGTGGTTCTGAATCACAGGACCTTTCCCATCTCGTGCTGTACTGCCCTGTACTTGACCCTATGCGTCGGGCTATCATCGGTGACTCCCTCTTTATTCTGGACCTCTGGTCCCGTCCGTGGGGAGTTTCCCAATTACTGGGGCTCCGCGGAGTTGATCTGCGCCCCCATCCCCAGGAATGGGTCGGGTAAACTCACTACCACTACCACCAATCCCGCCATATAACACAGTTCCCAAACACTACCTGTACTGCCTATACACTGCCTATACACTACCTACACTGCCCACACTGCCCACACTGCCTACACTGCCTACACTGCCTACACTGCCAACACTGCCTCTACACTGCCCACACTGCCTACTGCCTACACTGCCAACACTGCCTATACACTGCCCACACTGCCTACACTGCCCATACACTGCCTACATTGCCTATACACTGCCCACACTGCCTATACTGCCAACACTGCCTACACTGCCAACACTGCCTATACACTGCCTTTACACTGCCTACATTGCCCATACACTGCCTATACACTGCCTGCACTGCCTACACTGCCTACACTGCCTGCACTGCCTACACTGCCTACACTGCCTACACTGCCTACACTGCCTACATTGGTAATTTAGAGTTACCCTTATTTGACTGCTTTACAAAAACTAATAAGTCACAAATTTAATTATAAAATCAGATTCTCTAACAATATCGAAAACATTTTATAAGTCAAATCTGTCCTTTGTACAGCAATACTGTTTCTTGCTAAAAACCCAATCAAATTAATCAAAATAAAAACGCACATGAGCCCGCTTCAAGCATTTGTGTTAATTGATAAATATTGAGCTAATCAAACATACTCAATAAATGCTAGGATCTTGTTTTGATTAATCATAGTCTTTCATATCTCCATTTTAGCTTAATTTAAGTTTGTTCTTTAATACCAATACCTAAAATAAAAAGCTCTGCAATTTGTGTTTTCCAAGAATGATAAAATTTGGTTTTGAACAGAGATTATGTTGAGCACATTTGCCATCAATAAAATGCTTTATTTACTCAGCCACATTGCCAACAAACTATTGGTTTGTAGCAATTATACTAGCACAGAAAAGTACAAAATAAATGAATTTTAATACTGGAATTCTAGTACATATCAGTATAAATAGCAATACTTATTTAAAACAACATCAACAAGAATTTGGTTTTTGTTGTGTTACCAATAACTTTTTCATCATTTTAACATATAAATTAACTTTATATAACAAAAAACTCATTCATCAATTAATGTTGCACATGTAATAATGTATTTCATTTAGTTGCTGCTTCCTTATTCACAATCTTTATTTCTATATGCACTATGAGTAATTTTGAGTTGATTAAGAGTAGAAAAATATTTTAATTGAAGTTAATTAATATTTTTGATGATTTTTTAAAATAAGTTACAACAAAAAATAAGAAGTTATAAAAATATCTAGTGGAAACGACAAATTTTGCAAGATATATTGGTATCAAGCAAAATGAGGTCATAAGCAAACACTTCAAAAATTTCTTAAGCTTAATTCAGTTTACCAGACGCTAAACTTCAAAATTTCCATCAAAATAACAGTTGCAAATTCACTAAACCACAAAAAAACAAAACTATATATTTATTGAAAAAGGTCTATCTTCGAGACAATGCATTTGTAACTTTCATAGATCAGCAAATATAAAAAATTTTAAATTCAATCTATGATTTTGCCATGTGAAAAACAAAACTGAAGACTAATCGCTAAATTATAAGAGCCCGTTTCAACTACGAGCGTTGGTAGGAGTATTCTTTGTTTGTTCATTGATTTTTTTTACTTCTCTTAGTGCTTAATTTCAAAACTGACACATTCCATTTTTGTGAACTACAAATCAGGCTGCTACTGTCACTTTGTTTTGAAAATCAAAAGTGTGGTGTGGTGTGGTGTTCATATTTTGCATGATCTGACAAACAAAACTTTAGATCCGAATCCGCAAGCTTGGTAAAACATTAAATCCGGATTAGCTCCGGATCCGCTCCGCGAACGCCTTTAATGTGAAATTATGAATGAGAAAATTTGTATTGCCTAGCAAATTGTACTGTATTTCCATCCGTAAGAGGGCCGATAAAAATAGTTTACAAATGATTACGTTATGGGGGTAATAGCATATAAACCAAGGTCTATTTCGTTTAGCGCTGCCTTCTTATTCACAATCTTTATTTCAATTTGTAGTATGAGTTAGTTTGAGTTGATTGTGAGTAAAAATAAAAATATATAAATAAATAAAAATTTTTAAAATGACTGAGGCTAAGTTAATTACGGCTGCTGGACTCGAGTACAATTAAATGGGCCGTACTGGAGACGCTCTCATAGTATTAAAATAATGCACTGGTTGGGAACTGCTGTCGTAAATGACAGTATTTAGTCCGAAGCTTACGTTGCTTCGTTCGATCGCTCCGCTGCAAAGCTATCATTGATTCTTTTATTGTTTATTTATTGTATGACTTATTGTATGTAATCGTTATATACATATTGTTTTGTATAACTTATTGTTTATTTATTGTATAACTTATTGTATCCATAAATAACAATTGTATTTAAATAAAGTAATGTTTATTGAATGCTAGTACTACTGCAGCTTTAGCTTGTATATATTTACTTTTTTATGTCTTATTTTCTTTCTTTTTATATATTTGTACATTGCAGTTTTTGATGTTTTGCATGTTTTTTGTTTTTATTAGTATCTACCAAATCTAAATCAGTATTATTAATTGACACTTTTATTTTACTCCCGCTCTGATGCAACCACATCTTTGATGTTGCCTGAGCGGGATAGAAACTTGTTTTATTATTATATTACAGTTGCGTGCACCAAATTTGTCGCTGCAAGCATTTGATTTGTCGTAAAAAAACTTTTGAGAATAAAGAAATATATTTCGATTAATTTTACTTTGTTATTAAGTTATTCTCTCTTAAATTTTTTGAAGATTACTACAGTTTTCATCTCTTCTAAAAATTTATTTCAGTTAAACAAGATTTTCTAATTTTGGCATGCTTACAAATTCCATTTTTTTACGTATCTTTGGCTTAAGTTTTTATAGGAATAAGTTTTGACGAAAATTGAATTTAAACCATACAAACACTTTACATACACATCTGGCCTTCGCAAAAATTTACTGTTTAACTAAATACCTATTAACTAAGAAATCACTTGCCTAATACAACAACAACAACATGTTGTATCTAAAAGTCATAAAATTACAAAATCTACAATTTGCTAATTCGTTTTCCGTTACACCTTGTCAATTAAAGTGTTTGTACTGTATGGTTTGAATTCAATTTTTGTCAAAACTTATCCCTATAAAAATTTAAACCAAAAATACGTAAAAAAATGGAATTTGTAAGCATGCCAAAACTAGAAAATCTTATTTACAGTAGGGGAGAGTGGGGCCCGGCTGGACACTGGGTACAGTCGGACATTGTAATTTGAAAAAAAAGTTGGAAACTCTGAAACTTTAAACTGCAGACATAAATATATTTCACCACAGAGCATTCACTCGTGTTAGTTTGAAGAAACTAATTATTCTAAAATAAATATGGTAGTTGAATTTTGGTTTTTAGGGTAGGCAAGTGTTCCGTTCTTAAAAATCGCCCACATTATGTATTTTCACAATATCATAAAAAATCTTTTTGATTGCGCTTTGGTCCGGCTCGAATAGCCGAAGAAATAACGGTTTTACAAGCAAATTTAAATATTGTATATTTAGTGATAAGAAAATGGCAATACTTTCGTGGAGAACCTTCGAGATTATCGTGCTTGACTGGTTTTGTCTCGTGACAGTCAGTATGATGCAATATTGCTTGTTTGTGAATCGCTGGATCTAGCAAGATGATGCAATATTAAGTGATTGTTGTTTTTAACCTGAATTTGAGTAAATTTAAAGAACTTTCGAGATACATGTGACCGAGTGATATAAATAAGGCGCGCTCGGAAGCATTAAGGCCCGTTTCCACTACGAGCGTGGAAAAGAGCATTCTTTCTCTCTTTTATTGATCTTCGATTGAAGCGAGCGGTTAAAATTGAAGCGAGCGCAAAAAAAAAGCAATAAAACAAACAAACAATGCTTTTTTCCACGCTCGTAGTGGAAACGGGCCTTTACGTTGTGATAAATCGGTATTGGAAATTGTGTTAGCTTTGTGAAATCATAGTTTTTTAAACGCAAGTCTTTGGTTGTCGACGTTATTGTGAAGAGCTGAAGAGTTAAGCTACCGAATCTATATTTGCTGTTGATTTATTTGTTGTTGAATTTATTTTGGGCTCCGTCGATTGGAGCATATTTTATTAATAAAGAAGATATTGTGGTAGTCTGAGCTGTGGTTAGCTAGACTATATTTTTGCCGTTACTGGTACTTAGGGCTGGTCCAGTAAACAAAGATTTAAGAATTTTATTTTTTAGTAGACACCAAGATTGCTTTATCGGCGAGCCTTCATTACAGGCGCCGAAAAGTTAGACGACTAAATAACGAACTAAGTTACCAGCTGAACCAAAATTTCAAAAAACTTTTTATCAACTGTAACAAAATTTAAAAAACTCTCCAGTAAGTAATTTTGGAAAGGGTATAGTTAAATCTGTTTTTGCCTTAGCTTTAATTTAAATTCTCACTGTTGATACATTTTAGAACTTAGTTTATTTACTGTCTCATATCATAAAATATTTTGAAGTAGCTCTTTGGTTTCTGCCACCATCTTCAAAAATAAAAAAAGTTCTGACTGGGGCATAATCGGACATTTTTTTGGGGGAACAGCTAGACACTGTCCGACTGTGCCCCTTAAGGATTGTATAGATGTATTTTGCACAATAGCCTACTTCGCTTAATTTATCACCAACTAGTAATTAGGCTTAACATTATAACTAATTTTATTAAAGTTTATAGCAACAATTTTTAAGTTACATATGATCGATAAATTGTAAAAAATTTTTTTTAGTTCTGATAATATTTTTTATTTTTTAATCATTTATGAAAATTATGGTAAGAAATAGACAAAGGAAGTTTATTATTGGTATGTTTACTGAAAAAAGTATGAAGGAAGGAGTGGTCATGGTAATAAATGGTGGTGTATCTATAAGAGGTGCAGCAGAAAGGATGGGTGTAGCTAAAAGTACATGAATATGTCAAAAAGATAAAAAGAACTGATAGTTCAGAAATTGACAAAAAAATTTCAACCGAATTATGCGTGTCATCAAGTTTTCAACAAAGATGAAAAAATAATTTAAAAGATTATTTAGTTATGTGCTTTCACATGAATTATGGTATAACAAAGCTGAATGTTAGAAAGATGGCCTATAAAGTTGCAGTTGAAAGTAAAAAAAAATTTCCTAACCTTCGGAATGAAACAAAATTGGCGGGTAATGACTGGCTATATGGTTTTATGAAAAGAAACTCTGATTTAAGCTTAAGAAAGCCAGAAGCATGTAGCTTGTCAAGAGCAACAGTTTTGCTGCATAAGTCAATAAGCACACCTTTGCTGCATTTTTTCAAAATTTTAAAAATGTGGAATTTGCTAATGGAACTAGGTTGTTTAACTTGGATGAAATGTCTGCATCAACTGTGCAAAAACCAAAAAATGTTGTGACCTTGAAAAGGCAAAAGCAAATTTCACAAGTAAAAGACACGACACACCAAAAAGAGCTTTTAAAAAGTTGTAAAAAAGTTCAGAAAGCTAAAAACACTAGAAAACGTCTGTATAGCAAAGAAAGTTCAACCGTTGATGAGATACAGATTCTTCTGTCAGATTATTCATCTGACAACTTTTCAGACTCTTGTGATGTTGAAAAAAATCTCCTGGTCCCAAACTGCACTAATGAGCCTGTAATAGGTGACTATGTGATTGTTGAACTTAAAACATTTTCCAAAAAATATTATGTTAGTCAGATCACCAAAAACATAGATTTTGAAGGCGATTATGAAATTTCTTACATGCGGAAGAAACGCAGTGTTACAGAGTTTTTCTTTCCTGAGGTTAGTGATTTGGCGTTGTAGAGCTTTAGTAAAGGAAAAAGACATCAGGGCTGTGTTACCTACACCCAAGGAATGTGGATCGACTAGTCGTCAAAGATCTTCATTGAAATTCGATTATGACTTTTTTTCTTCAATGTACATTAATAGTTAATCAACGTTTTCTGCTCAGCACCTTTCATGCTTGTTATTCAATGTATGTTAGTAATGCATAAATTATTTTCAAAGAAATCCTGATCTATTTTAATGCATAGACACACTTTTGCATTTTCATTTTCGGTGCACTTTTTCGTTATCTGCTGCTGCAGTAAACTTCTTGGTTGTTTTTTTCATTGTTCGAAGAATGCAAGCACAAACCACGCTGTAATATTTTGTTATTTTTCTTATTTTAATTCTTCATTTTCCTTGTTCTATAGTGCCCTATGCTTAATCCGATTGTGCCCCATACATTGGGCACAGTTGGACAGAAAAATCAATTTTTTAAATGTGTTCTTAAATTTTCTTATGAGTTTAGATGAAAATACACTAGCATATGATAGATTTAGTTGTATGAATTATACAAAAAAAGTTTGGTCAGGATATAACTTGTAAAAAAAGCACTACAGCAAAAATTGTAATTTTTGTCTGACTGTACCCCACTCTCCCCTATTATTATTATTTTGAACATGTTTGATCAAATTCATACCTACAATTAGTAGTGTATTTAGGGGGGGCATTGTACAACGGCCCTTTCTTGGAGATCACTAATACGAGAAATCGGAGACAGATTTTAAATAAAGACTTTTTTTTAGAGAACACTAAATTTTTGCCACAAAAATCGAGAAATCAGAGACTTGAAAAAAAAGTTTTTCAATAACTATAATTGATTGTGTTTGCATGTACCCTTTTCAAAAATCCTTGGTACACCACTTCCTACAATGTAAGCTTTATAACAAGTATTCTCAAACTTTTTAGACTGTATCTTTTTGCATAGTTGTATGAGCTAGGGAACAAGAGAGAATCGCCCACCAAAGTCTCAAAAATTTGGGCAAAACTGGATATTTTCGGGTTGGGACAAAGAATTATTTCAACAAAATTAAAAGTTTTCGAGCAACTACAAGAAATTATTTATTGGGAAAAACAATTTTTTTCAGCACTGATAACAAACTATTTGTGCAGGACAAAGTTCCAAACCTAGAAATATGATTAAGATTTGAGGTAAAGACCTTTTTTTATTTTTTTTAATCATCACTAAATTTTTGGAACGAAATTGAAGAAATTGGAAGAAATTGGAGAAAATGATGATCTTTTTTTAGTTTTCCACTGAATTTTGGGATGAAAATGAGTAACAATTTGTCTCAACTTTTGCAAAACTTTTAGATCATGAATCAGGCAAAAGGTATATAAATTTGGGAAAAACTGTATTACATCCCCCAAAAATTTTTTTGCCTGGTATGGCTGTGGCTCCTAGACATCATTTGTAAAATTCGCATGGCCTTTGTCTTTTAAAGTTCTAAAACAAACAAAACATTACAAATTTTATGCGTTCTGCAAACCTGTTTACGTCTAATTTTAAAAACGAACAATTTTTTAAATTTTTTAATTTATCCTCCTGACTCACAGGAAAGCAACCGAGATGCTAATACATAGGGTAAGCCAGAGACCTATTTTTAGGGGGGACGGGGAGGGCATTGTCCTTGAGTTTGTGCAATATGAATGTTTACTTTATGTCAAGTTGTGTTTGTTTTAGTTAAATTTACTTAACTTGTGCAATGGATATAAGGCATTGGTTTAAAAGTTTTCAAAAACAATCCAATAAAATTGATTACTTTTCACCTTCTCAGTTAAATAAAGGTGTTAATCCTGAAAATCAAAAATGTGCCATTTTCATTGACTCTTCTCAGCTACTTCCACCAGAGCCATACCAGCCTGATGCAGCTCTCATCCCATTTCAAACCATAAAAGGAAGAAACTTTCAATTTCAGCAAAAATGGTTTGAAAAATACATCTGGTTACATTTTGATACAGCCTCTGGCAGAGTTTTGTGTCACATTTGTGCAACTGCCAAACAAGACCATTTGCTTGATTTGGCAAAAAGAGCTAATGATAGTTTTCTCCCAAGGGGCTTCAAAAATTGGAAAAAAGGATAGAAAGTTTTGATGCTCATGAAAGAAGTAACACTCACAGACTTGCATTATCAAATAAATTACAAAAGAAAAAAGAAGACAGTGTTTTGGTTCAAATCAACTGTGGTTTTCTTCTAGAACAAAAACAAGCAAGAACTGCCTTGATAAAGATCATTTCTTTCTCAAAGTATCTAGCTGGACAAGGACTGACAATTCAAGGAAGAAACTCTGATAATGGAAACTTTAATGAGCTTTTTAATCTTTGGGCAGAAGATATTGCTTGTCTTCATGGCTTGCAAGAAAGCACAGTTACACATCCCATCCCATTGAAAATGATATTCGTCGCATAATGTCTGACATGGTTTTGAGAAAAATTATAAAGGAAGTCAATAATCAGTCTATTAACTTTGGCATTGTAGTAGACGGTACACAAGACATCCAAGGAAAAGAGCAGCAATGCATTTGATATACGTGACTGATACATTCCAGATTAAAGAAGAATTTTTGGAATTGTATAACATAGAGTCTACATCTGGCCTCTCAATTAGTGCCATGATTCTTGATGTATTAATCAGGCTCCAATTACCAATAGAGAACTTAAGAACCCAGACATATGATGGAGCAGCAAATATGGCAGGAAAGTTTCATGGTTGCCAAGCAGAAATAAAAAAACATCAGCCATTAGCTCGTTCTGTAAACTGTGGTGCTCAAGTCACACAATTAGTAGTGTGCAAAGCATTTCAAGGAGCTATAGTTAAGAGATGCATTAGACTATATACATGAACTTAATAAACTGTATACACAATCTGGAAAGTTTAAAAAATCTGTACCTAGCACAACATTGTAATGATGTTGAAACCCCACAGCCTGGTTCATTGAAACCAATCTGTCCCACTAGTTGGTTGTCAAGATTATTTGGAGTGAAATCTGTTTTGCAAAATTGTTCATACGTACTTGATGCCCTAAAGCAAGCAGCAGCTAACTTTGGAACAAATACAGAGCTAGAGCCAATGGCATTTATATTTGTCTTGCAAATAGTAAATGTGTCCTGGGCCTACATGCTGCTTTACCTATCCTTGAAATTTTAGAATCACTAAACAGATCACTGCAAAGCTCACCTGTATATGTTGAACCTGGAATGATGAACAGTGTTAGACTTATCAAAAGTAAACTTATTAATCTTCGTACAACAAAGAAATTTGCTAACGTTTTCAAGGAAGCACAGAAAATGAGTGACGACCTTGAATTGGAGTATATCAACTTGCGAGGAAAAGAAAGGCTCCAAGACGATATCTAGGTAGTGAAGTAGCAGAACAGTCGTACAGCAATGCTGAAGACTACTGCAGGGTTCAATTTTATTTAGCGATTGATGTTGCTTTGGCCTGTCTGAATGACTACTTTGACTTTTCAGATTTGAATGAATACGACAAGCTATCCAAAATGCTGATTAGTGGTATTCTTGATAGAGATGCTATCAAAGACTATCCAGAACTCTCACTTGACATAGAACTACAAATATATGTGCGTCATTATAAGAAACTTTGCTTAGCTGAACACTTAAAGGTATTCCGTGAAATGGAACCAAATGTAAGCTGCATGTTTCCTGCAGTTAAAAAACTGCTGAGGCTACTTTTGATATCACCTGCAAGTTCTTGCAAAGCAGAGCGATTCTTCAGTGCTCTTCGCAGGTTGAAAATACGGCTACGTTCAACAATGACTCAAGTACGTTTGAATCATATTGTGGTTTGTCATGTACATCGGAATAAATTAAGTGAATTTTCTTGCCAAAAGATAGCTAAAGAATTTGTGATGTCCAATGATACAAGGTGTCGAGTGTTTGGCAGAATTGAAAGAGAAGAAACAATTTGATAACCATTTAAATAAAAAAAACGAATTATTTTGTTTATGCATCCAAAATCTTAATGGAAATCGGAATTGTAGATTCTATTATGTAGCCTAACTGCCAATAAGTTGATTTGAGAATAGTTTTATCTTGATTCAACTTTTAATTGATTTTGATTAAGAAATTTCATATTAGTAAAAATTCCGTTACGTTATGCTTTATTAAAAAGGAAATAACAAGTTTTGTCAATGTCAAATACTCAAGTAGTCTACTAGTAATCAAATATTAAACATGTCATAGTCACACAAAATTGTCCCCCCCCAAAATTTTTTAGCAAATTTGGTCCTTGGAGTAAGTAATTACCCCGACCTGCTTCCGGGGATGCCAAGATATTGTTGCCCGCTTGTAATTTAATAGAGATTTAACTTTAATTTAGAACTGCTTGCCAAGACCACCAAGCAGGGGAAAGTGCCGTAAAGTGTCTTTTCCAAGGACACAACAGAATGCGCAAGTGGGTTTTGAACCGAGACCGTGTCAATTATTAGCACGGCGCTTTCACCACTCGACCACGTTGCTGACGATTTTAAGAGATATCACATTTATGTTATTTCTATTAAAGCAGGGTCGGCGTTACCACCTTCGAAGCACTCCAATTGGTAGGTGCTCGTTTGCGCAAAGAATCGGAAGAAAAAGTCACTTTTTTGGTTGAAAAGCCGCTCTCAACAAACCCAAATTTTAGCGTATTGGATAAATTTTTGCAAGACACCAGGTAAAGATCAAAAAAAGTTTTTTACAACCTAAATAAATGTAGTTTCTCAACGAGTGCAAACATTTTTGTCTTCACCTAGTTTTTAAATAAAAATTCGAACCTAGCTTTAATTTGAGTTTTTAGCAGGGGCGTGCGGTCAGGGCATGCAAATCATGCGTCGCATCACCAAATTTTTAGGGATTGCATTACGAACTTTTGCGCAATGAGGCATACATGTTTTAATTTAATGGGAAATGGTTTGGAATGAAATTAGAGAAATTCGAGGCTGATCTGAGGTGAAGACCTTTTTTTAGGGAATGCTACGATTTCAGGACGAAAAGGATAAAATTGAGAGAAATTGAAAGGGAAGATCTTTTTAGAGATTACTGCATTTTTAGGACGAAAATGCATTACCTTAAAGCGATTTGAAATGTTGATCTTTTTTTTTAGAGATTACCATTTCAAGGACAAAAAAGTGCATTACCCAGCAGCGATTTGAAATGATGACCTTTTTTTTAGAAATCACCTTGAATTTAGGACAAAAATTGGTCTTGAACACCATGATATCAGGATTAAAAATTAGAATATCACACAGAATTTTTTTCCTACTAGTAATATATTGCATGTCTTACTCATTGACTACCCATAAAATACCCAATTTCATGACCCGGTTTTGGCATGCCAATTGCATGACTAGTCTCAGAGGTCGCCGCACGCCACTGGTTTTTAGAGAGTGGTTTCGATTAAGCTTAAACTGGCTCTGATGTGAAGAATGTAAGGGACGTTTTGAAATCAGTGAATTAATTATAGTAGCTTAGTTGAGAACAGTGCTTTTGATATATCTGCTTCACAGTCAAGTTTTTTCAAAGATTTTGTATTCACATTAAGAAAGGTTAAAAAATTTTTTTCAAATGTAGGCTATTAAAGCCGATAATAGTAGTACGCCTAGAGTTCTACGTACAGTTGATAGGCCTCCTATTTTGTCTTCAATGTGACGAGTTTTTTCTGGTTTTCATTATAGATACAGTCAAAATGCTTTGAAAAGTATTATTTTTTTAGTTAGAATTTAATGACGTCCCTTTTTTTCTCACAATTATTTAGGCTTATAGCTAGCTTATATAATTACCAAATAATGCTTTACACTTTTATACACTTTCCAAATATTCACCTAGTGGGAAAGCATTATACCTACTTGCAACTCTCTCGTAAAAGTTAAATAAAGACCCCGAAAATTTATTCTGCTTTGTGCTTGTGCTGCTCACAACGCAATATCTGTTCAGTGGTCAAACAACAAATTTGTAGAAAACTTTGTAATTTGCGCAATTTCGTAATTAGCGCGTAAGTAGTTATTCCATTTCATCTTCAATTCTTGCATTTTTCTTACGGACTTGCTAGCTTATAATCTGAGAAGTCAGTGTCACCCGGATATATAAAATCCCTCCCGAATTATTTTTTTAAAAATTCGGGATAGACTTTTACTGCCACTTTAACTCTCTATCCAGATCAACCTTGTGTTTTCAAACATTAGATTTATATAGTACAGTACCAACGCAAGGTTTACATTTTCGGGCTCCTGAAGATTTTATACATCCTTTTAAGTAGTGAGGGGAGAAGTCCCCTATTTAAAGTACTCATTTTTTGTTATGTATTTTTCTTAATTCTGTATAAGAGAACAATTTATTATAAATTTGTTATTTGATGTGATCATTTTTTACTCTTAAGTACAGTTACACTATAATTATTTTTTAAAATAATTTAAGGAAATCCTGGAATTCCAATAAAAAGTCAGAACTAAAAATCAATCGAATAAAAATTGAACTCACTTTTTTACTTGTTTGTTTGGCTATCAACTTAGGTGTAGTTAGATGTAGCAATAGACATTGAGTTTTTTGTTAAGTTTATGTGAACTCCTCTGTCTTTAGACTATATTTTTTGTAATATAAAAGTACGCTAAATGTATTCATACTCTTTTCTTTAATTTATCTTTTTCTCTTTGTGTTTTTTTTCTCTAAATAAATAAATCCAAAACGATTGAGAGTAATGATTTCTCAACGTGGAGGTGCGCCCACCGGTGGTCCATGTTGGTGGGGGCCTGGCAAAATTTTGGTGGGGCATGGATATCTAAGACATTACAAGCCAAATTTGGTGGAAAAAATAGAAAATAAAAATGCACTTCTTTACAGCCAAATTGATTTGATATATATACAGAGCTAGTTAACTTTCCTCAGGATTTCTCAAACGGAGCCCTGGGTCTCCCAAAATTACAAGAAATTAGAGACAGTTTTGGTGATGGCCTTTTTCTTAGTCTTCACTTGTCTTTTGGGATTACAGCCATGTATCACTACATGGGAGACATCAGAATTTTGAAAGTAGCTAGGTGGGACAGGACAAAAAAAAATTGAGAAACACTGATTAGAGCTAACCAAGATCAATAATCAAAATGAATACATGAAGTTTGAAAACAATGCATGTCTAATCCTGTAACATCGTTATCAGCACCCTTTTAAAGCAAACGAAAAAAACTTCAAGTATTCAACCGAGGGAATTCACTGTTTTTCCTAGTGATGGCTCTCTACCACAACCAATTAACCAACGCTTTCACCCGTAACTAAGGTACTGTAATACCCTTCCTTCATCTATTTCGCACTCGTTCAATTCAATTGTTTTTTGAGAAATGCTTTTTTTAATCCTATATGGCAATATCGTCCTCTTTCAGTGATTCAAATTAGAAGAACTTACGCTTAAATGGTCAATACCGTAGCCATCTAGCCATCACAAATTTCATCTGTACAGTAATTTTCTATATTCTTTTTTCGTTTAAAAACCTAATACTCCACTTCTGACCAGTATTTATTAAAAAAACAGTAGTATGCACACGTACTTGTATTTAGAATATCCATAAAGTTTCATTCTCTGTATTGCAGGAATGACGAAAAATAAAATTAAAAAAAACTCTGCGATATATTAAAAAGACAAAAAGCAAGAACGGCTGCAAAAGACAAAAAGTACACTCCGAATTCGCACAATCAAAACTCAATCAATAACAACAAAATAAATTAAGTTTGAATAAAAGAAACAAAAAGTCTTAAAGCATAAACTCATGATTAAAGACAAAAACAGTCAACAGTAGATAGACTTGCTAGCTGTTCAATATTTGAACAATTTAAGAATGAAAAAATAAAAGCTGTAATGCCGTTCAACTGAAGCAGAGATTTCACTTTGTCATCTAAAGAAACAAAAAATAATCGTTGTCGTTGTCCCTTTTTCTGATGATCGCTTTGTATCTCGTGGGCTGCACTACAGCATTACAATTCCTAAATATAAGTCACGCTTAATAAAGGATTGATTTTCGCAATATCGTTTGTTCTGTCCCCGTGAGCGACAATCTCTTGCACCGTAACAAAGTTATCGAGCAACATTCGCTTCTGTTTTTGTTTGCTCATTTTCTTTTGTCGTAGTTCGACAATTTCGCTATCCGCAGGCGAGTTTTCGCGTAAGACCGCTAGACGACACTGCTGCATGAATTCACGACGCCGTTTCTTCTCGCGTGCATGACGTAATTGACGTTTACGTTCGTCACGGGTCCAGTGACGGCCTAGTTTCAAATCGGTAACGTCGTCGTCTGTTGTAATGCCACACCGTTCCGCCAGGAGCCGCTTTTCGCGTTGCCGTAGTAATCGTTCGCGAACCGGTCGCTTGGTGATGTAGCGCGTGCCGTCCCGGCTGATGCGGACCTTCCACTCCATATTCACGTTGTCTTGCGACGTTGCTTGGGTCTTTGTTTGTTTCGAACGACTGAGATCCGACGAACGGCGGACTTTCAGATTGTTGTAAGTGTCCGGTGTCGTTAAATTTGGGTCAGTTTGGGATTCATCAAACCGTACGCGCGACTCCGAAGCGGAAGTTTTTTCGGCGTTAAACTTTTTATCGGGTGATTCTTTTACATTTTCTTTTCCTTCGACGAGTTTTGAATTTATCGCGGGGGGCCTTCGACTCCTAGCGGCAGCCGCTGCCGCTCGCCACAAGTTTCGCGTAGAAGCACTTAATGACTGTCCCATAAAGCTTGTCGAGTCTTTAGGGGGATGAAGAATTCGAGGAAAGGGTACAGGCTTGTTGGGAAAACAAGAACTTGCATGAAAAACAGTGTTAAATTCTAAACGGGCGTCCTCGAAACCCTCCGACTCGCTGTCGTCACAATGGGTCAAGTAACAAGCGGGGCCTTCGCCATCGCTGTTTGCGTCACTGCTATAATAATATGTCATGGTCAAACAACCTTGATGCGAAGCGTTTGTGGCGTCAGAAACGTTCGTTGTCTTTTTTCCTTTGCTTAATTGGTCGGTAACCGTGGGGCATATCGAACTTGAACTGCGAAAGCTTTCACCGGTGCTATACGCCGAAGACGTGTTATCGTTGGCGTCGTTAGATATCACAGTGGACTTTTTCGTGGCTATTTGCGAGTTGGTCTGGTCAGTCGCAATTGGAAAAGTGCTTTGGACGTCGGAGTCAGTCCTTATTTGACGCATTTTATCTTTGTAATCTTGACGGGCGATTTGAACCCAGGGACTACTGATTTGATTCAAATAATCATCTTCCTCGACGGATGAGAGTCGAGTTCGCAAATTGATGTTTTGGTCGTTTTTAGCAAGTCTGAAGCTTTTGATTGCCTTGGATAATGAAAGAAGATCGTTGTTGTTTCGATCCGAATGTACTCCGTTCATTCGATTCCTATCGATTGACTCCGATGCTTTCAAATGACATCTTTTCGGTTGTTTATTGTTATATTCCTAAAAATACGGTTTAATTAAAATTCTTGAAGAGCAAAAAAGCCTGGTACTTATTTACAATATGCAAAATTATGAACCGAAAACTCCACTTAAGCAGCAAGAACGAAAAACAAAAGAATTTACAAACAAAATCTACCTTCAAATTATGTTTAAGAGCAGACCAAACAAGCTGTCAAGCCTTTCAGTGATTGCACAAACGACCAAGCCAATTACCTGTGGCTGAACGTAGGCGAGTTCTTTCGCAACTGTATTTGAGTCGTGTGCGACACTGGTGTATTTACTTTTACGTTTGCTTTCATCAACTTCAGATGATGTTTTCGATACAACTTCAAGAGAATCCTGTCACGGAAGTCAATTTTATTGAAGCCTCGCTCAAACAAGGGTGTCGGCGACGAAAAACAAAAAACCGACCAGTCAAAACAACTAGTTTTGGAAAATATTATTGGTTTTGCGCTCACACTCTAAAGCAACGGCGCACGACCTGCCGTCTCAGATAGTAATTTATGCGGCCGTGCAGATACTGTAGGTCAGGCAGTTAATTTATAGCAGATTTAATCTAAATACGGTTTCTGTTTTTTCGGAACAAATAACATTACATTATAGCTATGTTTCTTTTGATTCACTGTTTGTAGCCAACAAATTGTCGATATTTACGTCACTATAGAATTTTGTTACTAGCTTATTATGATAATACAGCTTAGGATGATTAATTTGCAAGTTTTTCTGCGAGTATGCAAAGACCAAAAAATCATTAATAAAATTTTTTGCAAATAGTGCTTGAATAAATTTGTCAAAAAATTGCAACATGTCTTTCCAATATTTTTTTTCCGTTTGGTGTAAACGGCAACTATAAAAATTTTTATTTTATAACAGGTAATTTCATACAATTTTCCTTGACTCAGTGGCGGCCGCAAGTTAAAACTACTCTGTAATGTGGCTGGCAATAGCATAAAAGTTGTGCGCCCTCAATCAAACTCTAAAGCAAGTTCAAACGACTAAATTCTAACCGAAGTTTAAGGACTTAAAAAAAAGGAATTTTAAACGACTGACGTTGGCGAGGAAAAACAAGTTGTTAATCATTGACGTCAATCGAAAAATTAGGTAGGGTGAATTGTTGTTTGAAGTGATTCGAAGCAGCGATTTGCTGTAAGTGAATAGCTCGGAAAGAAGAAAGCGCGAACGACCGGAATGTTGACAGCTAGCTGGGGCGACAGGTGGCCAAACTGTCCGAACGAGGATTAAGTCTGCTTTGCTGCGCGAAAACTTTTTCCTTGCGCAAAATTCAAGTATGTTCAGAACAGAATAAAAAGATTTATGTATTAAAGGTCGCTCTAACAGACGCGGCAAGTTGGTGCAAAGAGTCAGAAAGTGCGCAAACCAGTTGAATATAGAAAGCAATAAGCCCTAATTCGCATCTGTTTTATAAGGGCGTTCACACTATGTTCTGGATTGGTCGTAAATCACCAGCCCGTACCTGCATTCTGCTTTGCATAGTATGACCCACTCCACTGTCCTTCTCATTGGTGGACTCTTTGGACCCGGTCGTGCCACTTGACTCCGTCAGACTACCGTTGGTCTGTCAAAGTTAAATCAGGATTAAACTTCACTTAGGGCGAAATTTTTAGTGTCACGTGACAAGTTGCAACGCTATCCATCTAACGCCTCTTCATAGCCTTTCGAGTGAGCTACGAGGCAGCTGTACGAATAAAAAAAACCTAGGTTAAATCGGAAAATCGAGTTTTCGCGAAATTTCACGAAACGACGGGCGAAGTTGAAATTAAAAATCAGTCTTTCAGAACCGTATCGTCCGTAGATACCGGCCGGTTCATGAACTGATTGTATCGGAATTCTTGACAATAGCAAGAAATACTGATTCAAGCGCATTATAAACCAAAAAATCAAACTTGGATCATTAAACTTTAATGTGACCCGAACAGTCGTTGAAACATTAATGAGGGCTTTGTTTAAATTAGCGTTATTTTGTTTGAAAAAGGTAATTTCAAAGCAAAATTGGAACCAAAAAATTTGTTTAGATTTTTAATTTTTATGAAGTCATATGTTCGGGTATGAGCAACGACGTCATCGCCAATCGGCGGAACGTCACGTGACAAGTCATATGTTCGTTGTTACGGTAAAAAACAACAGGGCTTTTCCCGAATACTTATAAAAAATTCGATATGGTCCGTATTGCCCAAGAGTACAGCAAATATTAAAAATTAGCAAATTGCATCGACGTTTTTTAGCATTTTCTTCTCGAACCCCTTTAAATAATTTTTCTCGCATTTCAATATTTTCTTAACCATCTTGTTTAATTCAAGAACTGCAAAGACTAATTTATATAAATATTTAGTGCGCCTCTTCGAAATAGACACTAGCGTTTAAGGAAATAAGTATAAGCTGATGCAGCAGGAGTAGATCAAAAAATAAGAATTCAAAATTAGAGGATTGAAAATTTCAATGTTCTTTTTATGAAGTTTTTTAATAGCAAAACAGTATGTGAATAAAAAAATCTTACGAAATTACGAGTGTGTCAAACGTGATGACCGGCAGTCAAGAAAACAGAAAAGAGAAAACAAATATAAAGGTTGCGCTTTCAGTCTATTCAAAAAACAATCAAAACAAGGCTTTGACTTCAGCTTCACAAGAAAAGTTCTTAATCCCGAGAAAAACAAACCTGACGACTCGCGATAGAGAAATGCATTACTGTGCGAACGATCACTCAACAATTGAAATCGAATTTCAGCGTAAGATTGGTCTCACCTGCTGCAAGTCAGCAGGAGCTGCACAACTCATGCCAGTGAAAAGGTCACGTGACGTTCCGCTGCACCGCCGATTGGTGATGACGTCGTTGCCCAGATTGCAATTTTGCTGCCACGTTCGATCGTCCTGTTTGACGAACAAACGATTAAATATTTGAAATGACTTTCTAATTATGTTTGCAAACGCTAAGCCGTTGCGAATAATGGAAATTTAAAGCAAAATACGAATTTCAGCAACGAGACTAATTCGAAATCTTTGATAGTACAAGCAAAAGTACAACAACAACGACGACGAGAGAAATGAGCATCTTTTTATTCAGATGGCGCAAATAAGATAGCTGCAATTACATGCACAAGTTCATTAAAAACGGATTAACCATATTATCGTTGAAATGATCACAACTTATTGGAAGAGCAATTTCGTGTCGGAATCGTTTTTCGTATCCAATTCCAACTTCAGCATTGAATTTTAAATTGCACTTTTCGACAAATAAGAAAGTGATCGAGCATCTCCAGAAAGCATTTATCAGCGGGGCGTCAAACAACATTTAACTGTCAATAAGGCGAACATAATTCTTTTTTCAGCGTTTTGCAGCCGATTGGATCTTTCGGCAAAAGCGTTTTTAAGAAAATATGATATGAATTTCGTCGCAATAACGTTCAAAAAAACGGCCAAAACACTTTGATGGCATTGCTGGTCAATGAACCTTGACCTTAAACGAACTTTCAGCGCTTCAAGCGTGCAGCTATCTTGAACGTTAACCAGTCACTCCGCCTTAGCGGCATCTTAGAACTGCTTCATGTGATTGGCCGACTTGTCATAATCATTTTGCCAAAGCATAGCAAAAATCATCTGTTATCTTTACAGCTCTTAAATGACGTAACGTCGAAATGAAAGACACATTGCTTAGGCAAATATGAAAGATTGACGTCCAACAATAACATTCGTTCGATAGACATACTCCATTGGACTTCAACAAACGTTTCGGCAAATATTTTAAGTTGTCGCTTGTAGTTTTCGACAAACTCATAATATCGGTTGAAAACGAATCGGTCGACTACAAACAAAATTAAAATATATTTCGGCTTTTAGTTGCATTTTACACCAGTGTTGCCCATTTTCAAATAACAAAAATTTGACAGATGCGCTAACAACAAAAAATGAATGCGTTTGATTACTTCTGTGTTTATACTTTGCTTTTTGCCTAATTTACTTCCGCGATTGGTAGTTCGGTCTATTTGTTCAATTAACGAACGAAAGAGAAATCGGTTTTCAAAAAACGACGACAAAGAAGAACGAAAAGATTAATGGGATTGAAGATAAAAGAAAGATTTCTTTCCCATGTCAACTGTGTAATTTTTTGTTTTCAAAAAAAAAGCAAGACATTCATCAATATAATCTGATGAACACAAGAAAGAAACAATGCTAAGCTGCAAAAAACGTTTTGAAGTTTTTCAAGCGCTAAAAATCAAAAGCCTACGCTTAAATACAGTGTAAATAAAAACGCAGTCGTAACGAAATCAAGCTTTCGTCTGTTTTAAACGGTTTTTATAAATAAAGTTTAATTTAAACCAGGGGCGTCCAAACCTTTAAGTTAGGGGGCATTTGGGCTTGACAAAAATATTCGCGGACCACCAATACTATGTTGGAATCCAAGTGAAGACTAAAAAAAACAGTGGCCGTGGACCACTGACCGAGGCCCCTTAAAACGATTGGTTACGAAAGTAACGGAGATTCTAACTCACCGTTTGCAAAATGGGGCGGCCGATGAGGAATATTACAGGGGATGTTTCTTTGCTCAACAGTTGAGCCGCGTGATTCATATTTTCAACCGGGACACCGTTGATCTAAACAGAAACATATTTTAAAAAATTTATGAAATTATAGCAGTCATGCTCACGTTCAGTGTACACTTGTTACAAATTTGATTTAATGATATACAAGTAAATCACAGAAAGCATTTGGAATGAACGACGTTAATAGCTAACAATAAATTTTTTTAATAGCGAAATGAATTTCGTCATTAAAAAACGATTACTTTTTCGTGTTAAAAATTAAAAGAAAACGTTAAAAATATTTATTTACCGTTCGGAAAAATTGAAATAATCAATAAAAACAATAATGCCAAACTTAAGCGTTCTATCAAAATATTTATGTTATCTAATAAATTTTATGGGCTAAAGCCCAGTAGCGACAATTAAAAAAACAAGACTCTCTGCGAAATTTAATATATTAGCCATATTAAATTGTAAAAAAAAAGGAGTGATTAAGAGACCGAAGGCCAAAAATAACAAAACTATTTAGCTTTTAATTAAAGATAATTATCAATAGTGGCAACGTAGGCCATCGACGACTAGTTTGTGTAAGTCAAAATCGTACGACGATGAACGAAATAGAATACCTTGAAGGATTAATTAAAATTTGTCATTCGAAAAACATTTACAATCGTAAACTATCAACTTGTGTAATAACAAAAGTTGAGATCGACAGTAGTCTTCATCCTACACAAAACTCTTCACTTAACAACGCTTAAGTTGGCGACCCGTGCTCTGAGGTGCGGACGAAACAAGAGCTTCTATAAATAAAGTATGACTGAAAAAATTTAAAAGTAGTAGCTTTTAGGACGACTCATTTGACTGTGTCCTCATTGGCAAACCACTCAAGTTTATACTAACTATGGACTCTTTAAAATCAAAGTGATAATTTTTAAAGATTATAAAATGAAAATGAAAAAAAATCAATAGACTTAAAGTAGGCAAGGCATGCTTGAAAAGCTAAATACGCACTGTGTATTCTCAAAGTATGTTTGACAGAACAAACGCTGTATTTTTCAAAGCAACCAGTCTCACAACTTCGGTGGCGTGATGTTCCCAGGAACTAGACCGAATAACGACAGGCGAAATAATCGAGCTAGCTACGCTTCTTTTAGAACTGCATAATTCAAGTAGTGTGGAACGTTGAAAAACTAATCGAACTAATTCGCCATTAGGATAATTTTTCAAGATGACAACCTTTCACAAAGACAGAGCGGGACAAGACAATAGAGCCGGCGTGGACACTTGAAGTATTTATCTGCTTTTCGACTCAAAACGGGCGGTTTAAAGACCGACGATTAAAGCTTCTTTTATTCAATCGACCATAATCGGAGAAACTGGTTTCTAGGAGTTGGCCCGAGCAAAAAACCTTTAAAGAGGATTAAAAAAAAATTAATTTCTTGGCTATGCGTTCGATCATTCTTAGTGCTTCTCCAATATGCTAAAAATTATCTTGCATAAAAAAAATCCCATATTGCTTGATTAACTTATTCACGAAATTTTAATTAAAAAAAAACTCACTTCAAAAATTTGGTCGCCTTCCTGAATTTTCTTTGATTTGAAGGCCAAAGATCCAGGAGTGACCTGCACAGAAAAAAAAAGATAAATTAATAATTGACAAGCCAATTAGTGGTACAGAACTTGAACATTGCTAAAATGAGGTTTTAAATCAAATAATCTTTAACTATTCGCGTCACACGATTCGAAAACAATAGCAACATCGTATAAATAAAAGTGTATAATAGCGGAATAATTTCAGTTATTTCTTGATAAGTAAAAGTTAAATCAAGCCTGCAACAAATATTTCTTTTCCCCTGGGAACTACCCTAAGTTGAAGATTTTTAAGGTCCTGACCCTGACCGTACAGATTTTACAAACAATGCAGTAAATCAATGTAAATAAACCATAGCGGGAGATATTGAGTAGGCGCTTAATTAGAAATTTCTATTTTGAGCATCATTTCTAACCTTAAACTGACTAATTCAAATGCGTATTGGTTATTTATTGCATAGCTGGCATTAATTTATGGAGGTTTATTTTTTTGTTAATTTAAGTTTGTCGCTATAGTGCCTTGTAAATAAAGGAGGATATTCATAAGTTGAGGAGTGGTATCGTGGTAATTAAACGCAAACATTAAGTAAAAAATTCTAGGCAATACAGCCTAGTCATAAACAATATACAAGCAAAAAAGCAAACAGGTGTGCTGACATAGAAAACTATCGATTTAGTTTTATTTCGTGATTGTCTTGGAAAATCAGGTAAAAACATTATTTAGTATTCTTTTTATCTAGTGACGAAGTTTTGTATCAATAAATACGTTGAAAACCATAATAATTCCAATTTAGAAGTGAACTAAATTAGAAGAACAGTGAATTAAGTTAGAAAACTACATTGAACTTCGTCATGGAAATCTGCTGTTCAAGGAGAAAAATCTTTATAAAAAATCTGATTATGATTGTGGCTCAAATGAAGATAAAATCCGATTTTATTCGAGGTTCGAGTGTTGCCAAAAAAAAACTTTAAGACGCTATAATCTTACGATATCGCTGATCCAAACTAATATCCAATTTCATAACGAAACCGTTTGATTCCAAAAAAAGCGATTTGACTTATCGCGCCGAAATGCAAAAGCCTCGCAGGTGTGTCGCAGTCGTGTCGCGTGCTGAATTGCGATCGCTTGATGACGTCAGCTGGATGGAACTAATCGCCGTCATACAGCCTACAGGCCCGTTTCGAGGTGGTTTTATAGCCCTTGCTTTTAGCCCGAAGGGTCCGGACGCATGGCTGACATTAAAAGAGTCAAGAATATAGAGCAACTCGATATAGTCATAAAGCATTTGAAAACAACCGGATTTTCGATTAGCCGAAGTAAATAGCACATTTGATACCTCTTTGTACTCGTGCACTTGAAAAACTTTTAAAGATCAGTTCGCAAAAAATGTTGTTTACCGAAATTTTATTTTAAAAAAATACTAAAAAATCCTCACAGCCAACAAGGTATCATATTGCTTATTTTACACACCTTTACTCGTGCCCTTTCTTTGTTTGCTTAGGTAAGATATATTTTAGGTAATTTACACAATTACCATAATCAATAAACCTCATATCTTCAGAATTAAGATATTTTCACTGAACTACAAAAACGAGATAGGACATTTACATCAACCATGAAAAATAATGAACTTATAATGAATGAAAGAACAATATTGTACTGCAACAAAAGTTGTCATGCTTGCAGAATGTTAATTTATTGGAAATGTGGTCAGTAAAAACAAAAACCAGTCAAGTGGTAGGCTTCTCAGTATTAAATCACCAATCCTTTACATTCATGTATTGAAATTCAAAAGCTTACATTCACTAACCATTAAAGCAATATGTAAATCTAAACAATAGGATTTTTCTCCATATAAATCAAAGTTTTTAACCGACAGTAATTTACGGACGTGGGTGTTAGTTTCAATTTACAACAATTTCATTCAGGTTTTTGTTTAAATTTGAAACAGAAATTCGTTCAAACAAAATTGATAAAAGCAGGTCTTATGCATAAAAGGCTAAAGTTATAAATGTGAAAAAAATTAAAGTCTGAATTTAAAATTATATATATTTTAAATGTAAAAAAAAATATATTTTTTTTTTAAATGTAAAAAAAATATATATATTGAAAATCAAGGTGCACTTTAGAAACAAACTCAAAAATAAATATGTGCTTTGATGAAGTGGTGAAATTTAGATAAAGCAAACAGTTTATTAAAAAATCTCCACAGCAGTAATAACTTAGTAACAGGTGTTCTTTTTTTCTTGATCCCATTTTGAAAGGATTTATCTATTCGACGAAAAGAAAGGAAAAGCAAAACTAGTTTAATTAAGCTTGCGATTTCTAATTTTCAATTTGACTTTGGGTCTATTGTTGTAGTATAGAAAGAGATTAAGGAGAACAACTGCTATGAACAGGGATCAGACGAACAGTTTAATAGGCAGCAAGGCGGTTTCCTGACCGTAGCTTTGATCATAATTAAATTATTTAACACAACCCCTGGCACGCTTTGCTGGTGGAAGAAAGCCAGTTCAAGGAGCGAATTGATAAAATCGAATTTCGATTGTGCTTCAAAGCCTTGGCGATTGCTATTAAAGACTGACGAGCAATCAAAACAGGTTTTGATACAACTATTCCTTTTAAACATTAAGCTGAAAAGTGACGTCATAAGAGGCGAGGCAGACCGGGCCGCACGAGAAAACTCTGCATGGCACAGTAGGTGTTGGCATCCAGCTGTCTATGACTCAACTGTAAGTATTCCCTATGAGACTTAATTATGCGATCATAATAGTGTTTTGCGAACCCGATCGAGTCTGATTGGTGATTTCTTTGAGGCGACAAGCGGGACAATTTGTTCGAATATTCGTTATTTGGTGCTAATCACTTTTGCCAGCAAAAAGAAAAAGTCTTTCTCTAAGAAAAAGCGGTCGCTGGCAAATAGCAATCACGTGATAAACAAAAGAAGCACAATTGAACTCACGTAATCAACAATGACTCTCGTATGATCGATGTGACTATCTTTTTCGTCACATAAAGTTAGGCCCAATTTTTGATTTCCTTTTGGACGAACTAAAACAATTTCCTGCAACAAAAACAGCAAGTAATCAAAAAACTTTTAAAAAGTTTTTCTTCAGTAATCGATTGTTTGAGCGTCTGGGTCGCATGAAGAACCATAGAAATTGTAGTTTCAAATCTCAAACACGTCATTTGCAAGAATTTTTAAAAGCTTCGGACGATGATGTTAGTAAGTTATTATGGTCTCGAAAGTAAAGCTAAAACGTCAATCACGTGACAAAGTGGTTCTGCATCGATTCAAAAAATCAACAGAACTGGATGCATGCTGAAAGGAACGATGATACGAGCGTATGTGTCAACAAGTCGTTTTTCTTACATAAAAGTAGCATTTTTACAACCTGAAATCATACAAACCACCGTCAAACTTTATTTTAAAAAACAAGAGCAGATGGAAAAGCATTTGTTGTAGCCAATTGATAAAAAAAACGTTTCTCATATTGAACGGTTTTTATTATTTAAAAACAAAAATTCCATCACTAAGTGCCAAAACTCCAAACTTTTCACGGACTATTTCTCGACAAAGCATTTTCTGTAATGGATGGCAAGTTTTTTACACTTTAAAAAACGTTTTTAAATTTTAGATTTTGGTATTCTGTTTTGTTGGTTGGTGGTCCAAACTTTTGACTGTAGGGTCAAGAAGTAGGAAAAGCTGTCCAGCACGTCACAGGGATATCGCGTTGGTCGCACTCTTGTTTAATTGGTGTAGCCCGCCCGTATCATTTGTTTTTGCTCCCCTTTATTTTATAAATAAAAGTGAGGTCTTGCCACACTGATCGTTGGACGTAACTTGAAATAAATCAACGGCTGATTAATGAGTTGAACATTTTTTTTGTTTTTTTATGAAACCTCGCATTGTTGTCGCAATAAGTACCTAGTAGCGATTGAAATTCATTTGCTTTAAAAACATCGTAATTAGTTGATAGTGTCATCAACA
This sequence comes from Diplosoma virens, assembly GCA_963680785.1. Classification (NCBI taxonomy): domain Eukaryota; kingdom Metazoa; phylum Chordata; class Ascidiacea; order Aplousobranchia; family Didemnidae; genus Diplosoma; species Diplosoma virens. The sequence goes on from OY796896.1 coordinate 11,244,410, forward strand.
AAAAATGCATTGTTAAACTAAACCAAGATTGCTACGAAACAGCCCGGAAGGTCGTTTAATTTAAAATTGAGTGTATTCTGCTACAGTATTTTATTAAAAATTTAGCATGGAATCATTTCTATTGCACAGCGCTTTAAAGAATATTGCCAAATTAATATGTTTAACAATTGAAATATACACGCACAAGGATAATTTGACCTCTTATCAATAAATCAACGATGTATTACTATACAGAAGTATTTATAAAACAATGTATTTTTTTTATCGAACGCTAACCGGTCAAAGCTGCACAAGTAGCCACTAATCTTAACCCAGAAGTAAAAAAAGGAATGTTCTAAACCAAAGAAATGTCAACTATTTGAGGGGTAAAAACCGTTGGACGAAAGATTTATTTTTCGGGATTTCTTTGAAGTTAGATTTGATAGCAGGAAACATAACGTAAAGCGCAATTCCAATATGACCGTATTCTTTTCGTTTCATCAGCCATTAACAAGTTTCAAGCTGTCAGTCAGCGTTTTGCAATGAGACAATAACTGGGTTGTGATAATTTTGTCAAAACATTATTGAACAGAGACGACACGATTTCGTCATGATTTCTCGACAAGGGTCAGATACGCAAGTCAATCGACTGAAATAACAAGAAAGCGCCGACGTCGCATGGGAATTGCAAGGATAAAAGAACTTGTCGATGGACAGGTATGCTGTATCGATTATTGCCGTTCCAAGAAAGAGTTGGCTCGACGATTAAAAGTTTTACATTTTTTCGTTAACAATGCCCAGTCCCCGCCTAAAAACTGTTATAAGTGTGAAGAAAGGAAAGGCCTTTTGTTATTCCAGACAAGCAATCATAATGATGGCCAAAAAATACAAAAGTGCTGGAACAACTAAGGGCCGCTTATTGGGCGAATAATCCTTGCCCATATATTTCAAACGCAGCCGATCTGTAAACATTCAATCAAATGTCATAAAATCCCTCCTTATTAAATATTTAACACCTTGTGTAAATACTGCGACAAAAAAAAAAACATTATTCACCAACAGCTAAAACTTAACTTTTTCGTTAAAAAATCACGCGACAACAATAAATACGATAAGATGATTGTTATATTAAGAGTTTAAATTTTTATCAAATATTGATCAACAACTTTCATAGTAGAACAAAAATATTTGAACTTGCTATTGCAATATGTATTCAGTCAAATCACGTGAAAAGGCATGTTTAAGTTTTACACTCTATAAATAAATTAGATTTGTGGTATAATCCATCTACAACTTGATCTTAGAATCGGTCACATTCAAGCGAACGCTTTAAATTCAGGAATCGATTTAAAATTCAATCTTTTAAACCTTCAATTCAAAGATGTCGAAACCTTGGCACATTTTTTAAGCAAAGCGATCATTCGATTGGAACTGACCTCGAAATCTACGTGAGAGATTTCACTTTCCAAAAACGCGTTGTCGTCGTCGTAATGATGGTCAGTCGATGGATGTGGAACGGCGAAATCGCGGTCTCTTTGAAACCGAACCAGTTCACTGTAGTATGTAATAATGCAATTAAGTCCAAAAGAGCGCACAGTCACGCCAGGACATGCCTTCTTACCTCATAATCAGCGCGTGCATCGGGTTTTGCATCGCGTCGCTGTTTTCCATGTAATAACGGCAGAAGCAGGCCGCTTCTCCGTTCTGGGTCGGGCGGTTCGATCTTGCGGCTGAGCAGCGCGATTGCTCGACGCCAGCGGCTTCGTTTCGTCGTAACACGACCGTGATTGGTTCGGCGGCAGTTTCAAACGCTCTGGCGGCTTCTTCATGTGAAGCTCCAGACAAATCTGTGCCGTTGACCTGTAAACGTCGGTCTTTTATCTTCCAACGAAGTAGAAAAGTTGATAATCTAGTAAAGCTTTGATTATCGCATGACTACATTGTTTAAATTGTTTTTGTTTTTATTGTCAATTGTTACTATTGAAATTCTAGTTGGTTAATCAAATAAACTAACTAAAAAAGAAAGTTAAAATCGCCAGTATCAATTTAATATTTTCGCGAGTTTATTTTTTAAAAAATAATCAAGACAAGATTCTATCATGTTTACAACGGATTATAAATTTTTTTCAAATTTTTGTGTCCAAAAAGCGGACGTTATCTTGATTTGCGACATTTTTACAAAGTTAAACCGCAACGTCATTGGGACGCAATGCTATACGATCGTGTAAATCATATATCAACTTAAAAGACGATTAAAACCTAAGTGATTGATTTTAAATAACACAAACGGAGTAGCTATGTATGTGTGGCCCTGAAATTGTACAATATGACCCCGTCATTACCCAACTTATTTCAACACCGGAAAAGAATAGACTATTAAAATCTTAGTGACGAAAGCATGGGCGAGTGCTTTTCACTGTAGATCTTTCAAGTGACGGCGATTTAAAATCAAGGGCGATTACCAGTTTCCTAACTGTTTATAAATTCTTGTCACCTGAAAACCGCGGCTTTTTTCTTTTTGACAACTTTGCATAAACAACAAAAGCAATTAAATGGATTAGCAATGAAATTAATGTAAATAACAATTTGGAAGGATTTACAGACATTCAGTGCATGAGACTGAGGTAAGATATAAAATCATGGGAATACGTGTAAAAGTTTTTACTTGCTTAAATAAACGATTTCCACCAATCTTTACCCAAACTTTGCCGTTATGAGCCGTGAAAACAATATTCCCAATTAATTGTGATTATGAAAGTAAACGAGCCTTTAGCAAACTAGATATAGATTTAGTTTAGTTTAAGGCTTAGGTTCATCAAGATCACCATTGCAATAGTAGTGACACAACCACAAAAAATCGGCTAATTATTTACTAGAAATTGACTTAAGCAACTGGACCTATAACCCCATAATCTTGTGTGTCTAACCGTACTTCGTGTTTAACAAACATCAATATGTATTTAGACTTGTGCGTTAAAATGATTTCATCAGCAGCAATATCAATAATGTCCCTTCTGCAATCGCAACAAACAAATTTAACCTAGGCACAATCGTTTTCATAAATTCAAAATTCGAACAATTACGTGATTTATAAGGTAATTAAATTAGATTACAATCCTATAAAGTAATAATCAGTTTTCGAGTACAGTTTTCAAATCATAGCTTCGGCTTAAATACAAAATTTTGCTGAATTATCGCAAATTTAAAGGCATCTGCGTTTATTTTCAACAAGAAAGTCCGTATATACTCCAATAAATTACAAGCGTCTTAAATTTCAACAAATTAAACTTAGCTAGGTGCACATAATTTAAACACATTTAAAAAAAGTTTTCCAGAAAAACGTATTAATTTTTGTCCTTCTATTAGTAACCCAGAAATTCGCAATAAAAGCAATACAAAAAATTTTATCATCGGAATCGACAGCGATTGGTGTTACTAACCAACCAAAATAATGGAAATTTGCAATTTCAATCTTGATTTCTTTTAATATATATATATATATATTATAAATCACTTCAATAGGGCAAAAGTTAGAACTTCCTTAAAAACACTAGCTTATTATAGTGATTTTTTGGGATCAACCTGTACATTACCACAGTCTATAATTTAGTAAAACAACAAAAAAAAAACTCGCAATATTCATATTTTGTTTATTTACTGTCGAGTAATCGCATTAGAAAAGGAAGTTGCAATTCCCTAAATCTAAAGCTTTTACTATTTGTTTCAAGAATTTAAGAATAGTTACAACCAAAGCCTATTTCCCTTATTGAAAATTTCGGTTCTCACGACACCGAAATGTGGCGAAAGAAAAAGCGGTAGTTTTATTTTTTGTCCTTGTTTTCTTTCCAAGGTTGTGGCGCCATTGAGAAGTTTTCATGGCGCACTTAAGGAGTTTGTGTCGCTTTTAAGATAGGCAAAAAACCAAGAGGTGTAAAATTACGGCAAAAATAGTTTAGCTTCGCATACATGGGCAATGCCACGGCAATTCTTCATGTACCTGTGTTGAGATAAACAGTAACATAACTCGGCGTAGAATATCTTTTAACTGTGCCCTATCGCACAATTTTCTTGCCAGATTGTACAATGAGTTTTGCCGTTTAATTCTAACGGATTGACTTAAATCTAATAATTACTTAATAATGTGGAGTAAAAACTGTTTTTGAAAGTTTATGTACCATTAATGGCAGATGTTCACCAACTCCTTTCTGTTAAATAATGGTAATTTTTTTCGCTTTCCGAAAAAGTTCTAAACAAGTTCAGTGACTTTGTAGAATGTTTATGCCAACAGTTTGAAATAAGGCGTATTTTTAAAATAATCGAGATAAAGACTAAATGAAGAAACCAGTTATACAATGCGAAACCAAAAAAGTATACTAAGAAACCACTGACAAAAGCACTTTTGTTTAGAATTCACTGTCGTATTTCGAACTGAGCTAATTTTTCGATTCTTAATACAGATACTAGAGGTGCTAAATAAGATATAAAATTTTAAATCCATTGAAACTGAACATTGGTTTTGTTTGTAGTTTTACATGGAATCGAAAATTATCTAGGTCAGTAATTCATAATACCACAACGTTGAATGAAGAACCCTCGAAAAAAAATAAAAGTTGAGTTGCTTTTTAATCAAAAATTGCCGAAATCTTGAAAAAGAGTTCAACACTACAAGTGTAATTTTTATTAAACAACGTTTGAGTCTAAATTTCTCTTAAAAAGATAATAATTTGTTATACTAAATTGAAATTTTTAATTTGATTATGTTTCATTTATATCAAATGAGTACAAGACTTAAGAGTTAAGACCACGGTTTACACTACAATCTTAAATGGTAAAATAAAGATTTATGTGGAGATAAAAACCTACCGAGAGCAATTATTTAAAACATAAATTTCACTGATTTACTTTGCAGCGCCACAACCAAGTGTAGCTTTATATCTGCAACTTACATAATCATCAAGACTATTTTTTCGACTTTCACCCCATAGTTTCAAATACCGCAGAAATATAAATTGTCTCTAATTAGTCAAATAAATATTTGGAAATTACACTATGTTATTTGAGATATTCTTCCAATGCATGAAATCTTAAAACTAATTATTTAAGGCCTTTACAATGTTAAAAAAACAAACATTTAGCGCGGGTAAATAGCAATATTTCAGCTATAAATTAAATTAATTTTATAAACCAACTCATCAAGTTCATTAATCAATAAAATAAGGCAGTCTCAAATAAACTAGGTGGTGGACAAATTAATGAGCTACGACGCCTCTGTGTGACGTCAATGGGCGTTGTGGATTGTTTTCAGCTGCGACCAAGTAGTAAAATGTTTGTATCTTTTCAGATCAATTAAATCAGCTTCAGAAAATTTTTTTTTAGAAATTTATTCAAGTTTCTAGAAATTTTTCATGGAAAAAATTTATTTTTAAGGACCTACTAAAAGGATCAGAATTTAGGAAAATGCTTTTAATTTTTTGATTATAATTAAAAAGTTACACAAGTATGTGTCTATTTCAAATAAACAAGCTTACCGTAAGAATTTTGAAATTCATCTCCACGAAATATTAAATTCTGTTTTACCAATAAATTAATCAGGCATTCATTATTTTTTAACAGGTATAAGCATAAATCAAAGTCGCTTCTTTTAACTGAAACACACAAACCAAATTACTAAACCACACCTCCGTAAAATTAGAAATTCTCTATTGTCGCCTAAGAGTAACAAAAGCAAATAAGCCAAGTTTAAAACCTAAAAAACGTGCTAAGTCAACCTTGAGTGCTGTGCACGAGATGTAACTGCCGTTTACACTAAGCTTTGCCGTCGGGTTTAAAGAGAGCTCATAGCGGGAATAACATCACGCTCTTACACGCAATAGAATTGTCGCGGTCGACAAGCGAAAGTGGCACATAATCATCAAAAGCCCTGTCATAGTTACACTAGACCAGAGTAAAATACTTTTAACTCATCTTCAAACTGCTTTGTAGACAAAAAACGGCTTTGCGAGACAGTTCATTTCTACTTTGCTTTTTCATCGGAGTTAAGCTCGATAAAGAATAATGCTGAATAGCTAGCTACACATATTCCAACTGAAATTAAATTGTTATATTCCGTGATGGGAGATGCAGAATAATCTGGCAGATTCACCACTTCGAGACAGAGCAATTTAAAACTTGCTTTAAAAACCTTTACAACTTACCTTACAATAAAAAAGAACAACTAAACAAAAATCGCAAAATATAAACTTTCTAATTACAGTACTTCAGTCCAAATAGATTTAAACACAATGCCTCGACAATAGAACTGCACTTTTCAAATAATATTTCGCATTCCAGCGGACCAGCTGTTAGACGAGCCGCGCAAGTGTACTGTCGCTGACTGCGAGTGGTTGGGCGAATTTTGAGGTATTGAATTAACGTGAAAAAGCGAAAAAAAAAAGTGACGAAACAAAGGATATCCGCGATCGCGAAACCGATCCGAATGCGTTTACGCTGAAACCATATTTCTGTCTGATTCACAGCTTTCGTTTCTGGTTTACGTTTAAAAACTTCACTGGTTTTTGTTAACTAAAAAGAAAACTTCGATTGTATTTTCTTTTTTTTAGTGTATTAGTTCAATAGAGATATGACTGAAATTTAGAACTGCTTGCCAAGACTGCCAAGCAGAGGAAAGTGCCGTAAAGTGTCTTTCCCAAGGACACAACCGAATGGCGCGTGTAGGTTTTAAACCGAAACCGTGTCGATCATAACTATGGCGCTCTAACTACTCGACCATGCTGCAAACAAATGATCAATGGTAAAATTTTACACTTGTAAGAATATTGATACAAGCTTGATTTTGACTTATATTGCAAAAAAGGCAATGATATACTGATCTCAAACAATTACTGTATTAAGTTTAGTTACACTTACAGTTATCGTTATTTTTCGAACGTAAAAAATGTTTATAAAATATCAATAATTCTTTAGAATGATTATATATGCGCTATATAATAATTCAATTGAAAAATAATATTTTTAAAATTCTGCTACTTTTTTGCCGCCAGGCAAAAACTGTCATTGGCAACTAATATTCTGGGCGACTAATTTTGTATATCCGCATTCAAGTTTCCATAACGACCTTGATCGAGTGAACGAAATTCTATGGTATCACCGAAAAAAGTATATTTTAAAATTTTGCTTTGTTTTCTTTAAAAAAAATATTTAGTTTATTCTTGCGCATACGCTACAGTAATAACAACAACAACAACAACAACAACATAGGCCCGACCGGCTAGTGCTAGTGCTAGTGCTAGTGCAATCGTTTTTCGGATCAAGTCAAGATTAGAAAACCCAGCATTATCATGTCAAGTTTAAGGTCCCGGATGGAATAAACTCTCGCTTGCATACAAGTATTTATTTAATTTTTTGTTTCGCTCTACCCCAATATAATTCAATATGTAGAGTATAAATACCCAAACCCTAATACAATTTAAGTATTTCAAGACAAGTTCATGGAATCTAAATGTTTACATGTCAAGTATAGGTAACCGAAGTTGTATCATGTGAAGTTTGAGAAACCCTGGTAACGCTAAGTTCCTTATCTTGATTTGATCTCATTTTCTTTCAAGAAAGTAAAAGCTATGTAATCTATTTGTTTTGTTTTTTTAATTTTCTCAGCTCGTTTGACCTTTGTCAAAGCGAACGTATTTAGCAACGAACAAACACGAAAGCAATCGTAAAATTTTTTATAAAGTAATTTTCTTGCAGGAATTTAGCTATTGAAAAGTCACCCACCAGTAACCTAGTTCAGGATGGTCCAGGTTCAACGCTCCCGCGGACCATTATGTAAGACTTGGGTGCCGAGGTTGGTTGGAAACTATCTCGGAACTTAAAAAGCGATCCGAAACAGTTTTTTTGGTCTTCAAAGCGATGTGTCATCGATTTTTCCCCACAGATTGCCCCAAGTGGCAATGCGAGGTCGGTGAAGACAAAAAAAAGTCTTCACTCGTCAATTACAAAAATAAATGCTTACGACAATAGTCTAAACCAGGGTTGGGGAACCTTATTGCATCCACAGGCCAGTTTCAAAGATTAAAAGTTGGCGCAGGCCGCACAAAAGTTTGGGAGCAAGATAATTTTCATCCCAAAAATATAGTGATCTCTAAAAAAAAGATCTTCACTTAAAAGCAGTCTGAGATTTCCCAATTTTCGTCCCAAAACTATAGTCATCTCTAAATAAAAAAAAGGTTTTTACTTGAAATTAGTCTTAGATTTCTGTTGTTTCTTTTCAAAACCGTGGTGTTCTTTATTCAGTAAGAAAAAAGTCATCAGGAAAAAGTTCGTTGGTCATGCAAAAGCCGCACTTTGTGGCTTGGAAGGCCACATGCGGCCTTTAGACCGCAGGTTCCCCACACCTGGTCTAAACAGTGAAGATATCTTTTGTTTGATTTTTGGGAAAATAAAAAAATTGAATCCTCGTAAAATTTCAATCAGGAGGTGTGGTTCGCCATCCCTGATGTACAATAATTCCTTCGCGGGTCACAGATAATACTGTTGATGGCTATATGTGGCCTGCGGCTCTGTGTTTGGACCACTTTGACCTAATTAACTGCATTTGCACTTCTTAATGTAAGCATTTTTCCTTATTTTTGAAAAGTATAAAAGTTGTGCCTTGTAAAAATCTAAAAAAGTCAATTGGTGTATAGTAGCCTATACAATATATTCATAGCCATACCAGGCGACAAAAATATGGGGGGCAATACAGTTTTGCCCAAATTTTGTGACTTTTGCCCCATTCTTGATCTTCTAGTACTTTACAGATAAGAAAAGAAATTTTGTTGATTTTCGATGAACAAAAAATTTTTGATTTTGCTCAAAATTTTCCTATCGCTGCCTGAAAAGTTCTGGTTTTGTCGAAATATTTCTTTGTCGCTGCCCAAAAAATTCTGATTTTGCCCAAATTTTTTAGACTTGGGGGAAATTGCCCCCGTTGTCCCAGACTATAAATACATTTGTTTTTTAAATTAATGCTCCAACCCATTTACACAAACCTCTAACAGAAACTGAAACAAACATGATTTAATGTCGCTCGTGAAACGTAAGAGAAACAGCAACAGAAAGCTAATTGAGGTTAGTTGCTGTAGGCTATATTTCTGCTAAACCATTTGCTGGTGAATTTAAGATTCATAAAAAAGACACATGATTTAAAGTAGACGCTTGGAAAATCATAGAAAAAATCTTATTTTTCGCAAAAATAATAAATATTATAAATAAACCTGCAGCAAAATTCTGAAGTGGTTTAATTTGCTTTTAAAAAAGAATTTTTTATCCAATTTGGATTTTTAAAGCAAATTCTGGTTTTAAAATTGATGTAAATATTTTTTAAGCTTTTTGTTTATGGACGCACCGCAATGCAATCTTTTGAGATCAGTTAGTCATCAAAAACGTGCTGATAGAATAATTAAAACAATCTTATGTCTTTTCAAAACAAAACTAAAGATTCTAAATTTTCGCTTCAAAAAAATGAGCAAATCATTGGAGTGATTTGATTAAAATTGGTTTATTTGAAAAAACAAATTTTGTGAAAAGGTCACAACAGTTAACAACAGATGGAACCATAAAAATGCTACATCCATAGTCTGCCGTACATTTGCTTTAGATTTTAGATCAATTAAAACCAGCTGGGAAACAAGGTGACTTCGTCATCAGTTGTTGCTAGCAAAAAGCCGATGAAATATATTCTTGTTCGCAAACAATGCCTTGTCACTAACAAAGTAAATTTCTTTGAACAGTGCTTCTGATCACAAGGCAAAGCAAAGACAAATGACTTCGAAAAGTGATTTTTATCCAAAAACAAATATACTCCGGCAGGCAAATTACGCAGTATCCTACTAAAGAGCTTTGATATTAAAACCTTTTATTTGCATTGCTGATAAAAGACAGAGCGAGAATAACCTAAAAAGACTTTTGACTTTAGACCAGGGCTCGAAAACCTATGGCTCGCGAGCCAGATGTGGCTCTTTTGATGACGAGCATAAACTAGCGTACATAAAAAAAAGATCTGTGCACATAAGCTTTGTTTTTTTTTTGGTCTTCATCCTAGAATTTCAGAAAATTTTTTTGTCCTATCCGTAAAGTAGGCCTACTAGAAAATCATGATTTGGGCAAATGTAACAAAATTTGGTCAAAACTTCATCGCCTCCCCAAGTTTTTTTGGCTGGAATTCCTATGCCAAAGTTTGCTCATGAATAAATTTCTGCACACACACACATGGCTAAAAATTAGAGGGAGCATTGTATGGCTCTCACGGAAATGCATTAATATGTAACTTTTATGGCTCTCTTACCTAGAAGACCTTTTCGTGCACACGGCACACTTACTTCCAGAATTTTGCGGCACACTTCAACCAAAATAAAGACCTTTTTTGATCATCACTGAATTGTTTTTTTCGTCTGAAATGTTCGAAGACCAAAAGAAACCTTCGCTTTAAAAAAGACAAATTTAAAAGCTTATATTTTAAAGAAACAATTTTTGTTTTATGTCTTTTAAAGACTATGTTACATTACTTTTTTCCGCGGCACATCTATTTTCGTCTTTGCGACACATAGGTTTCGGAGCATTGCTTTAGACGGGAGTTTGAAACATTTTCAATTTTAACCCTTTGAAGAATCGAAGAATTAGAAGGAACAAAATTGGGGGAGCCGTGTCAACTTTTCAAATCAAATGAGAGAAACAAAAAATTGTGCACTAAAGTTGACTATTTTTTATTAGGGCACAAGCTTTCATGGGCTACTGCTCACTTCTTTGTTCGTCGTCAGGGCAATGGAATAAAAACATTTATTCCATTGCACCTGACGAAGTGAGCAGTAGCCCACGAAAGCTTGTGCCCTAATAAAAAATAGTCAACTTTAGTGCACAATTTTTTGTTTCTCTCCTTTGAAGAATATAAGACTTCAATTGTAAAATTAAATGACAATGGTTTTATAATGATATCATAGATATTTAAAAATTATAATTAACATGCCCTCACGAAAGTGTTTTTGTTACGTCACCATCACAATGATGGTACACATACGTACCACCGTGCCTTAAAGCAGGATTGTGGATTGGAGTCGCCGGAGACGCATGTTTTAGAGAGGAGTCGGAGTTGTTTTTTAGATTTGTCGGAGTCGTTTTTTAAAACTTGGGAGAATTGGAGTTGTTTTTTTAGGTGTGCTAGAGTCGGAGTCGTTGTTTTTGTTCTTGGAGCCTCTGTTTTACGCTAAATTAGGCTTTTACGGTTTCGGGATCGAAGTCGGAGTCGCAAAAGTCGCACATTTTAGGGTGGAGTCGGAGTCGGAGTCGGAGTCGTTTTTCAGTTGTTTTGGAGTCGGATTTGAAGTCGGAAAACATTAAATAGGTGGAGTCGGAAAAAATTCCTCTGACTCCACAATCCCGCCTTAAAGGGTTGAACAAGCAAAAGAAAGCCTTAATTGACAATTGAAAATTTAAAACCAAGTAAAAATTTTATTATTAAAGAATCGGCAAACAAGGATGTATTTAAATATTAAGTTATTCGCATAACTTTATTTCGAAACTGCCGAGCAGACGTGGTATGCGAGATTTTACTAACAAAGCTCTTACCTTTTAAATCTATATTTCTTATGAAATACTACCCCTTTCAACCCATATATAAACACTAACCAATAGCCTACAATTGTTAAATAGAACCAAGTAATAAAATTATTGATATTTTTCTCAATCAAGAAAGTTCACTTATTAAGTTATTCAATTTTTTTTAATTTAAATATTTGTTTAACTTTGTAAAAATAAGTTATCCGCAATAGAACCTTTTACAAGTTTAAAAAATTTTTTTTTGTTTTATGATGTTTTATATTTGTAAAATTAAAATTTATAAAGTTGCTTTGGGCTGTGAATATTCAAAAGTAAAGAATTATCAAGGGATAGATTCCCGTATATAGTCAAAGTATTATAAATAATCCATGTGATTCAAATACAAAAACTATTAAAGATTAGAATTTAAATCTTAAATCTTGTTACCCAAAAGGCATTGCACAGCAATGACGTCAAAATAACTTTCCTGCGGTAACCCTTCACTTTGGAGTTTAATTAATGAGCATTCTACAATTTTCCATTAAAAAGAATAAACAAAACATGTTTGAAAATCTATTTTCTCTTTTCGTTGCTTATTTGTTCACCGAACACATTCTTTGTGGTGTAAATTGGTTTCCCATGTTTTACAGCAAACTCAATCGCATATCGAACAACATTTAAAACAAGTTAATAGTTAGTTTGTTAGTTTCTTTGAAATCTCATGTAGAATAATAAAACGCGGCGCACCAAGTATCTTTATTGTCGATTCACAACATCCGTGCGTTAACGCTGAACGAAGCAAACGTCACAATTAAACGCTAGCTAACTTGGTAAACAGTCAAATGGGTTCTTCAATCTCACTCAAAATTTTTTGCGACAACTGAGCACAACCGAAAACTTTTAAAGTTTTTCGTGATATGACAAAAAAATTACCGCAAAATTCTTTTTCGACCTGTTCAAATAAGCCAAAAACGAACATATCGCCTTTTCAAAGCGATTAAAAGCTGACATGACATGCTTACAACAACATAAGCTCTCGACAATTTTGACAAAAGGGAAATCGCCGTTAAAACGATTTTAGAAGTTGGCTGGTTGGCTTGCGATGTTTGCAATATCAGCTGTAAAAATCATTCTGTTAACAGGTTTAGTTGTAGTATTTACATTAAAGAATTACATTACCCGACACGAAAGGAGAAATAGATTTTTGTCAAGGAGTTTTTTTAAGAAAATTTTAAGTATACCGGAACAATATAAATTTTTTCAGTTAAAAGCATTTTCTGTTGCAGATTATCGATATTGTTTCCGATATCACAATCTGCAAACTTATTCTTATGTAGCCGTTCATAGTTTTTCAAATATAGAGAATCAATTGTAACTAAATCTTTAATTGACCTACAGTTTGTTTTGAATTCTACTTGTACAACAAATCCCATTTGACTTTACGTTTTTACTTGTTTGGTTTCGGTTAATGTGATTCGTCTTTTAATAACTTACAATTACGTACAGTTGACAGTACGATAGGGCCAGTTATTATAAAATTAAGATCGTACCTTTTATAATAAGAACAATACGCCAACTTATCGTCAATTACAATCTCCGAGCACTTAATTGACAGAATGGGTTTTAACCGAAAAAATTTCAACAGAATCAAACTTAACTGTGTTTGCTTTTTACTGCGACCGTTGCAAGCTTTTTGGTAATTTTGCATTTTAAAAATCATCATAAATTATCTATGAAGCGTAACGGAGATGTTAAGCAAGCGAGTTTCAAAATGTGTCAAGATAAAAAAAACTTTTGCAAGTGCGAAGATTGTAAGAACCGCAAAACTTGCAGGGGCCAATTAACGTCGTAAATTGAAGGTAGTGCGATACCAGTTGAACGAGATCTGCTATCTGAACTCTAACAACTAGATTAGAGGAAATTTATTTCGAATTGATAAAGGTTTAAACTCCATTTCTAAAGATATTTTATTGCAACTCTAAATGTCCAACAGCATTCTGACAAAAATGTATTTCCATTCGTAAGTTGGTTTGTTGTTGGTGGGAATCCTTTCATTAGAGCAGAACTTGTTATAGGTATGCTGCTAAAGTTTTCTTTTCAATCCACATAAAAAATTATTTTGTGTGATAATTCCAAAAGGATTTTTCACTTTTGATACCTTGAGATTCGAACATAGCGGCGAGTAGACGACAAGATCCTATTACCATCATCATTATCATCACAATCATCTTCATATAAATACCTGATATTAGACAGAAACATAACGGACAGGTGTATTAACTTATACAAAGACTTACTATTGAAAGTAGCAATCCAGGTACATTTCTTGTTAATATTTTTTCTTAAATAAATCATTTGTTTAAATATTGTAAAATCGGACGAGTAACAAGACAAATATTTTTATTTTCTTCAGTTTTAACCAAAAGTTTAAATCTTAAGTAATTTAAAGCTTAGCGACCGTGAAAAAAGGTTGTTATATTTGCATGCAATTTTTTGCTAGTTTTTAGCAATGGGATAATCTTAAATCTTCTCAGCATTTTTGAAAACAGATTAATCTGTTCTCTTGTCCACAACTCTTGAAAAGTTTTTTGAGTTCAATAATGTGAATAAATTAGTTAATTGAAAATGTATTAAATCCAATAGAGCTAATTTTATTTGTAATTTAGAAACACTTAATTGTTTGAATGCATTACTCGGAAAACCTTTAGTGAGGCACTTTTGCTTACTCGGCCCAGTAGTCTAGGCAAGTGGTTCCCAACCAGAAGTCCACGGAGCCCCAATGGGAAGGAGGAAAGGTCGCACGGGGTCGGCGGGTGCATTGGAGGTCGGACAGAATTTTAAAGAATATGTTGCAAAGTTTTAGTCAGGGTCAAATTTAAATTTAAAAGTTTAATTGAAAAATTTAGGGGTCCGTGAATAAATAAGGTTCAAAACCATTGATCTAGGCTGAGGATTTTATTTTTAGATTTATTTTATTTTTATTTAGGTTTTATCTAACATAAAAAAAAGAACCGGCTCAACATTTTAAAATTTTCAATTTTGGAGTTGTAAATTTTATCAAGTAAAGCAGTGTTCTTCAAACTTTTTTCATCGAGACCCATTTTGCACAGGCAAATTTTTTCGCGACCCCTAAAAAAAGATCTTCACCTAGAATCCATTTCTGATTCTGCTATTTTTCCCCCAACATCAAGATGTTCTCTAAAAAAAGTCTTCACCTAGAATCGATCTCTGATTCCGCTATTTTTCCCCAAAAATCAAGGTGTTCTCTAAAAAAAAAAAAAAAGGTTTTCACTTCGATTTTATCTCTGATTTTCCTATTTTTCTCCCAAAATCAAGGGGTTCTCTAAAAAAAAAGGTCTTCACTTCAATTTGCTGTTGTATTTCGCTATTTTTCTCCCAAAATCATGGTGATCTCCAAAAATTAAAATCTAAAATCCCGCGACCCCCATTAAGCCCTTTCGCGACCCCCAGTTTGAAGAGCCCTGAAGTAAAGTATATTCATTTGATTCTTTGTAAAAATTTCATTTTTGGAGCCTTCCGCTTGCAACTATTCTTTCGATCATTACTCAAGGTTCACGACCGTAGGTGAAAGTAGGGACAAAGATAGATCGAAATAAAAACAGTTTTGCTTTCTTTGACAATTCGAACAAAAGCAGTTCAACTTAAAAGCATTTGTCAAGTTTGTCTAAACGAGAAAATCACATTAAATACATGAGGTTTTTGTTTAGCCGCTTTCTCTTGCTTGCAATCACTATTTCACTTTCTATTCGTAAATGTACTAACTTGATTGCAAATAAAAAAATGATTGAATGAATGCTTTCCAAAACAAATGACAAGCAGCTTAAACACGATTCGAACTGGTAAAGTTGAAAACACTGTTTACGCTTTAGCAATTACATGTCAATAACCAATCTAATTTTCAGAAGCTCGCCGTATGAACAATGCAAATTACGAGTGACAAGTGGAAAAAAGACTTAAAATATTTATCTCATATTTTTTAATATCCAAATCCTGTTAGGATTTATAAGTGTGTCGATAAGCGCATAAGGAGATATCTGGATATGAAATCGGAAATTTTACGCCAAAACAACAAAACGTTTGAAGATGAAGTGTGTATGTCGAAACATATGGTTGATAAGATAGTATTTTTAACCACATCACGGTTGTTTATAAGTTCAAGCATCACAGAGAGAGAGGTATCATTAATATTTTAAAATATTATTTTTCCTAGAGTGGGATTGTTATCCTTTAACTGTTCGATTGTCGTGACATATGGCCGTGCTAAATGATGGTTTGTTTCTAAATAAACAAACGCTCAAAGTCGAAGAAATTGTTTGTCTTTTAATAAACTTTCAGCGCAAGGCTGCCTTGAAAAAAGCTTCAGTTGTGAACTAGGACAAACTGCAAAACCGATTTAGTGGGTTTTGATAAAACTATATTGAATTGAGTTTTTTTCTGTGTACAGTGTGTTGTTGGTACAATCGCAATAACAAAACTTCAAAAAACCATTTTTTACAGTTCATTGTGGGGAGATTCAGAACCAAAAAGCATTCAACAAGGTTTGTTCTCTCAGCTTTGTTCGAGTTGCAGCCACAAAACTACGACGCTTATTATAGCGATTATGATTGCTCTGTAGTTAAAACTTGATTTATTACTTAAAGTGCATAAACATCTTTTCTGTTTCTTGACCTATTATTCGCAAAACAAAAGAAGCAAAAACCTTTGTAAAAACTAATGCTGACCTTTTGCTCTTTTTCTTAACAAAGTATTTGTGTTTTTTGAATTCTTTTCAGCTTCTATAAACTCCTGTTAAATCGTTTTGCTTACGTCAAGAAAAGGAAATGTCATTCAATAAACTCCTGATTGTTGTAAACTCGACATTTTTTCCAAACAATCGCTTCCGAAGATAGAAAATCAACGCTGCAAAATGTCAATAGAGGTAAAAATATACAAAGAATTGGGTGAAACTTTCTAGTCGCAAAACATGTTTTTAATTGATGTCAAACTTTTTTCTTTTGACAGAGTAAATAGCGTCCAGTTACTATTAAGTATAATGGCAACGAGTTCACTATCTCCGATTTTTTTTTTGAAGGAGCTTGTGGTGTTGGTTTTACCCAGTACAACTGGCCAACCTTGAAAAATATCCAGAATAAAAAATTTTTCGCTGTTTAAAATGGTTTAGTTGTTTACGAGATTATTTAATAAATATCAAAAATAGGTGTAATTATATTTTGTAAAAAGTCTTTGGAGTATTTCACGGTATACATTAGTGGTGGGTAAAGCCCGCCAAAGATTCAGTATAAACGGTGTAAAAAGGTAAAATAAAGATATTTTTTGGGTTTCATCTCCATGAATGGTGAAACCACAGGCGTACCAGTCGAAAAAAAAATGGAGGGCCAATACATTTTTGCCCAAATTTTATGACGTTTGCCCAAATCATGAATTTCTACTACTATACGGAAATGAAAAAAAAATTATCTCAAATTTTGGGTAAAGACCAAAAACAAGAAAAGCTCTTTACTTAGAATCTGTCTCGGATTTCTCGATTTTCGACCCAAAAAAAGTAGTGATTTCTATAAAAAAAAACTCAAATGGTTATGGGTGAAACAAATCAATCAACACAAGGTGAAGATCTTTCTTTTTTTGGTCTCCGTGTAAGTTTGAAACACAGATTCACGTTGTAAAAACTAGTGCGGCCCGCGATCAAAATCATCTTTTGAATCAGGCCCTCGAGCTAAAAAGTTTGCCCACCCCTGGTATACATCATTAGGTTTGACAGCATACTCGTACATATCATATTGTTCATAATATTGAACCAGACTTTATCAGAAATGTTTAAAATTAAAAGTTTAAGAATAATTGTTTTAGTTTTTTTTTGCGTCTTCATTTCAAACAATTTAATTTTTGATGTAAAACGAATAGCGCGTATATACCAAATTTTTTAAAATTCACTTATGTGTTTTTAAAGAATGATATCATTCTCAACATACCTTCGTTATAACAAACTGTGCAGATACAAATATTTTGTGAATGAAAAGTTAAAACTACGCTAACTTTTCAATTTATTTTTCGTATTTTTAAAAAGCTATTGGACTTTATTGTGAATATTAGCCACGCTGGACAAAAAACAGGAAGCTTAAATTCCGAATCTCGTTTTAGGGTTGACAAAAAAAAACAATTTTACTATTTGTAAGCGTTTTTTGAATATTTATGTGAACTTTTAACCAGCGTACGGCAGCCTATGTGAAATTCGTGGCCCGCGAGTCCTTATGTAAACTTAAACTGCAGTAAACTTAAATTAATTTTTTGATCAAGTAAACCTGAATAATAAAAAAAAAATCATCACATTGCTACCCGCGGCAAATTTATAGGCTAAAATTTCCCAGATGCGGCCTATATACGCTCACAAGTTTGACATAAGTTTTGTATACGATCTCATTTTTGAAAGCAATCTTGAACACCAAAACCAAATTGATGCAAGAATACCAATCAACACTTCTGAACAGTTAAACAATTCGCTGCGAACATTTCTGAATAGCCTTCCCCTAAATATTTAAAGTCAAATCTTTTTTAAGATTTGAACATAAAATATTTTCTAGTTGCTCGAGGAATAAGGCTAAGCTTTAAAAGTTTGACAAATCCAATCGTTGTCGAACTTTTAAAGGTGCTACACAACACCAAGATATTTCTTGAAATTGCTGCGCATCGAAGATAGTGAAAAGAAGCGTACATAAACAATACGCATCATTGAAGAACAAAAAGAGATTTTTACTTTGATTCGGTAGACCTGAAAGATCTTTTTGATGTTGTTTGGTGTTTTGGATATCAAATGAAGACCTGACGAACAGAGAAAACCCAGTTTCAATATAAAATTATCGATGCTGCGAGCCCAAGTTTGAATTTTTTGAAATACAGCAATTAATCAGAACCACGTATTCCCGCTACAAGGAATGGATATTACGATTGGAATGTTATTTAATCAGAACTCACAGTAGTGAGCATTTTTAACAGACTGGTCAAAAATTTAAAAGCTCCAGCGGTGACCCTACTGCGTGCGATAAGGCGACGACGACCAGGTGAGAAGTTGTACGAACTGTTTATTGTTAAGCTTATATTATCCAACACAAACCAATTGCACTCCAAACAAAATCAATTGTAGGCACTTGCACTTCAAATGAAACCAAGTGTTGACCCTGGAAGCATTTGATTAATATTTAAGTAAACACATTTGCTGAAATTATTTTTAGCGAGGTTTCAAAGACCCATATATGTCTTTAAGAGGTTTTAACATTAAAAGAGAAAAAACTGAGACGTAAGTTTGATCATAATTTTTAAGATGTCTAGTCATTTGAGCAAATTACTTAAAAGCATTTATCATAAGAATAAGTTTACTCACTTCCACTTAGTAGTGGCTGAAAACGCTTTTGTTTTATTCAAGCGTCACCTAAAAGAAATTTGGGCCGGAAGCATTTCGTTTATTGGTCAATTTTAAAATGACTCAAAATTAATCGGATAATTTAAAAACAATTACCAACTAGGCGATAGAATGAATAAACTTGCCAATATGAAACGAATGGATATGAATTGAATGCGAATGCCTCAAAAACATGGTAAAAACACGCGATACACATAAAACGAAAGAAAGGTGGCAAAATGTTATAATTTTGAACAGATATGTTTTATTGAGAAAAGGGCATCTTTTAGTATTATTATTGTTCAGCCTCTTCCTTTTACTTGGGGCATTGGGCATGGGCCGAATGAGTCAGCTCATAAAATGTTAAAATAAACTTTACAAAACTTGTATAAAAAGAATGTTTCAAACCCAATTCTAAATTCTGTTCTTAACCTATATCTCTGCCGTTGATATATTTATTACAAGCTTTTGTTTACTTAGATCGAATTCCCGTAGGTCTTGGTTTTGTTGACCGCATGGTTTGGACAGAGATTAAATACAATCAACAACATATTTCCTGTTTCCTTTTACGCCGTTGTTGTTCTAACAAGAGAAACGCTTATTTATTAGTTTAAAATCTCATTTTTCTTCGAATATATTGGGTCATTTCTGTTTCTTTTGTTGATGGTTTGCATAACACACGTTGGTAAGTAGCTTACAATGAAAGCATTTGTGTGAGCTTTATTGTTTGATTGGCAGAGATTTACTTCTTCGTACTTTGACTCAATTTTTTTTATATTACCTATGACTTATTAGTTCGAAGGGTAAAAATAAACTTATGAGTAAAGAACGCATGTCAAAAGAATTTTTTGAATGAAGAAAATTCCTCAATGAAACTGTTTTTCTGAGCAATTTAAATTTATCAGCACTGCTTTTCTTATCTTCAAATCCTGTCAGAAACCATATGTTACAGGACACATTCATGCTGTAAAGAATCTAATTTTATAAGTAGATTTTATAAGTAGATTTACTATATTAGTGAAGCTCCTCACGCGAAAAGCATTGACACTTGTTTACCTATAAGACATGAAAAATGACTTTTTTTCGAGATAAACTGTAGTTTTCCAAATTCACCAGAATTCAATTGACTTACGTCTTGATTACTATGCGTCTAAAAACAAGGACGTCGAACCGAACTGGAACCGGATCCGTAAACTCGTATTAATAGTTATTATTCTTCGAAACTGAACCGGCACTGAACTTAAAAAAATAAAATTTGCTAAAACTGAACCGAAACTGAACCCGTAAAAATTATATTTGCTGAATCTGAACCTGAACCAAAACTATATTTTAAACTGTTCGGTTCAGACGCTCTGATTTTAATTTCTGATTTATTTATATAGGCCTAGATGAATAACAATTTTGTATTAATATTTGAAGTTGCCAAGATTTATTTGGTCACTTACTTGCGTGGCAAAACAGAAACGTAATAAACGACTTTTTAGGCGATAAGTTAAAGCAGGGTGGTCCAACTTCTTCACTTTTGCGGGCCACTTTTCAAATTTGTTCCAGCTTGTGGGCCTCAAAAAGGTCTTCACTTGAAATCGATCTCTGATTTTTCGATTTTTGTCCCAAAATTATACTGTTCTCTAAAAAAAAAAAGGGTCTTCACTTGAAATCGATCTCCGATTTTCGTCCCAAAATCATAGTCTTCTCCAAAAAAATGTTTTCCCCTCGAGTCTGCCTCAACCTCAGACTCTGTCCTATAGGCTCGCCAGACCTTGTTATAGAAGATTGCCGCTACTTATGATCGACAAGACTTGAATTGTGCAAAATTGTTCCGCGGGCCTGTAGTTGGACCACGCTGAGTTAAAGCAAAAAATTGATTATGTGGGCTGAATAAAGAAAGGACAGTTTCAAATAGTAAAGCAGTAAAGTGAAAAATTTATTGAAATGAAGACGAATCAAGATAACGAAACAAATTTATTGACAAAAATTGTTCTGATTTTTTAATTAATCTGATTTTTAAAACTATGATGATTAGTTTTAACTTTGTTAAATAACTTAGAAGGAGGGATGTACAACTTTTATGTTGCTGGCCGTATTACAGAATTAGTTTTACAAATACCCGCTAGTGAGTTATGGTAAGTAGATAAAGTTATGTATCAGATGCATAAAACAATAACTTTTATTGATAGTTAAATATATTGTTTACTCCTACCAACCGTAATTAAATGGAACGAAATATCACCATTTTTTAAGGATTGAATTTATTTAAACACAATTCGTAAAACATTATGGGCCTATTAATACTTCCTTTGATCTTGTATGCTTGCAAATAAACTTGCAAAATCAATCAAATTAAGCCGCTATTGTCGCACTGAAGCTGCTCACAAAATTACACAATCAATAATTTGTAATAAAGGTGAACCAAAGCAGCGTTGTTATAATTGCTTCGAAAAAGGGAAAAATTTCAGTTAAATTTATAACGGAATGACGCGAGCAGATTTTGAACCACAATATGTGTTAATCACATTCACCATCACTACGGCGCTTTTTAACTGCTCGATCATGGTGCCGACTTTTTATCACAAACATGCATTTAGAGACACATATTCTTTTTACTGACGTGAGAGTAATAGGACAAATGTATTTTTACCGAATTTTAAATGGATAAACATTTTTACCATATAGATCAAAAAATTTTTTAACTAAAAATTGCACACCATGGGTGAGGTTGCTAAACGCTATAGGAAAGATTCGATGTTGGTGGAATATTGTAAAATATGTAAAACTTATATTGCTGATTCAGAAACTATAAAGAAAAAAGCGAAAAAATTAACGCTGATGGGTTCGCAGCCCCATAAATTTTATAATACCTGCTATAAAATGTAGAAACGAAATATTGAAACTGTTCATAGCTGCTGAAAAATTGCAAAATCAGCAAAATGAGTTTTTTGTATTTAAAATTCGATTAGATAAAACTTTGACTTTATTGACTTTAACGAGCCCAAGTCATATCGTTATGACATGCAGACAAAGTAGAAAGAAAAGACTTAATAAAAAGACTTGCAAGGTAGCTAGGCTACACTTTATTTGTCCTATATTAACGTGTAAGTTCCCAGTTCAAAAAGGATCTACGTAACAAATGCACACAAACACCAGTATAAAGAAGTTTTAAGACCTTGTTATTAGCGTAAAAGCCCAAAAAAATTTGATATTAAAAATAAATTTAAAAAAATTTTTGCTTGTAGTTTTGAGGCTTGCACAATCGTTATTACACATTCATTCAACTTTGTTAAATATACAAATCTGGTTTTGCAATCCGCATCTACAGTAAATAGCTTGCCGGTGAATATATTTAATATTTAACCTTTTAAAACCTATCTATTAGAAATATCCCAGTTTAAAATTTTTTGTTATGCAACTATAAAATATTTATTATGGTTCTCCAAAAAACATGTCAGTTGACACCCATGAGATATCATTTCGCTAAAAGCATAGCCTTAAAAATTGGGGGGCAATGAGGGCATAGTCGCCATCTCAACCTGTTCACCAAATTTGAGAACAATCTAATTTTTCGGACACTGGGCATACCATGTTTTTTGGGGCATAAAATGCACCTGTAAAATATTTCTTAGAAGAGAAATTACTTTACGTCGAAATAGTTTATTTCAATGTGCCGAACAGCAGATTCAATCATAAATTTTTCTTTTATGAATTAAAATTTATCTTAGCGCATAACACTTTTGAATTGACTTTTTTGGGCGCCAAAAAGATTTCGGGTACGTAAAAAAGCAAATGCATTCTGCTCAGTTATATTTGTTACGTTTCGACTTCTTGGCAAAATCGTACAAAACCATGATCATTATTTGGGCGAAATTGTTTTGCCCCCTTTTACGAAATCCTTTGATCTGCTATCTCTATGGCCACGATCGACGAGCCATGTCCTTGATTTGTATCAATGATTCCTCAACCTGTATGCCGCGGCACAGTTTGGGTCGCGAAACTTTTTAAAAAACATTAGTCCATTGCTCCGCAACCTTTTTTTTAGTGGACACCACTTTTTAGAAACGAAAATCAAGATCTGCACTCTGGTCCAAGTGTGCCGCGAATTTTAAAAAGGTCCCAAAGTGTGGCGCAGGCGCGAAAAGATTGAGAAGCACTGGTTTACGAATATGCTTGAAAAATAAACATAAACGATATTTTATAAAATCAAGGATTGAGCCAAACACAAATCGAAAATCGGTAATAACTGCTAATTGTTTTCTTTGAATTTGAGCTGTAGCTGAACTCATAGCCATACCTGCTGCGGGGAAGGGGAAAAATGCCCCCCAAGTTTTCAAACTTTGGGCAAAATCATAAATTTTCGGGCAGCGACAAGGAAAAAAGTCAAAAGTCAGGAATATTTGGGCAAAGACAGGAATGTTAGGGCAGTGAGGAGGATCAAAAAATTTTTTGTGCCAAATACAGAAAAAAGTACAATTGTAGGTAAAGACTTTTTTTCTTTTTGGAGACCACTATGTTTAAGGGATGAAAATCCAGAAATCAGAGACAGATTTAAAAAGATCTTTTTTTAGGAAACACTATGTTTTTGGAACAAAAATTGAAAAATCAGAGAAAAATTTTTTTCCAGAAATCAAAGAAAAATTCTTTTTTTTCTTGGTCTTCACCCTAGAATCTTAGACAAAATTTTTTTCAAATCCCTAAAGTACTAGAAAATCATGATTCGGACAAATGTCACAAAATTTGGGCAAAACTCCATCGCCCCCCTAATTTTTTTGACTGGTACGCCTAGGGCTGAACCGAAATTGAACATTTAAAAATAAAATTTGCCTAACCTAAACCGAACATTATTTTTAACCGTTCGACGCCCTGCTAGGAACAGTAATTTATAAAATCAGACAGCAATGTCGAAACGTCGACGAAAGCAGGGAAACAAAGCGTCGTTGTTAGACTGCTGCCTTGTTCATTGCCCACTTAAAAGCGACCAATGTTGAGGCGTTAGTGAGTGATTGTTTTCGACTAGACTGAACAAAAAGCGTGACTGTTAGTAGTAAATCATTTTTTTTCGTCCGTGGGACATTTTGGTTTGGTTTTCATTTAACAGTTCAATGGCAATTGATATAATGTTTTCAAATTTTTTTATTTTCCAAGAAATTTGTTGACATTTTTTATAAAACGTTTTCGGTAAAATTTCTACATTTGTTTTTAAAGTCCAATCAAAATAAATAAAACCGTAATTTTGATAAGAAATAAACATACCATAAAAATTTTATAGCCTATTACTTCTAAAAAATATAGTAGCTGTGCGCAATAACAAATTTGAAATCGTAATTGTAAAAATTCCCTTGAAGCACAAAAGATATCAAAATATAAAAACAGTACTATGTGAAAATTACAACTACGGAAAGTAAATTTCTCAAAAAGAATTCTTGAAAACTCATTTGCTTGCGTTAAAACTTCATTGTTTTCAGATATTTTATAATCTTTTTTCACACAGCCTAAGCGCAAACAGAAGTGTTCGTGTTTGTCATACGAGAAAAAGTTTTCAAAACGAAAAGTCGAAAATATTTTCAAGTGATGAGCGCGAGGTACTCAAGCCAGAAAATATTGGTGCTTTTGACGGCGAATGACTATCTTTTATGGGCTTGCATAACCTTGTAAATAAGCAAGGTCACATCGTCGGCCGCTTTCAAGCACGTGCAACCCACAAAAACTTTAAATAAGTCATAAAATCGGTGATACATAAACAGTAGTTAGTATAACACGAGTTCAAAGGTGCAGTCATTGAAACGCGCAGCGGTTAACGTTGTTTTTGAAAGTGATTGCTGCATTCGACCGCTTTTACGTCATTTACGTAAGTTGGCTAAGATTTTTTAGCATTGTTGTTTAGTTGAAAAAAAAGTGTTATTTTGCACTTGATTTCTAGACATGGATTTATAAAATTCTTATATAAAAAATCAAACTGCAAGTTTTCTTTTCTATTTCCTCTTTTTTCGCCAAAAAATTGCCACTTTTAAAAAAATATTGACGTTTAATTGAACTAGGAATTGAACTATGTTCTTCAAAAAAACCTCAAGTCACGAATTCAACAACTGTTGGCAAATGACCGCAATCTTTTGTGTGAATTGATACAATTTAGGGAGGCATGATTTATATCTTTTCTGAAAAACCTCTTCCATTTTAATTATTGTTCAAAATTCGACTGAATTGGGGATGGCTGCATTTAAACAAGAATCTTACGTACATGTTCGTCGTTGTCGTCGCTTGAAAAGGCATCCACTCCAGGTCAGACGCAAACAGGACTGGAGCCCAAGGTTTATCCTTTTACTACCCCAGGGTGCTGTACTGCCCGGATCAGATGCTGGCAGTGATGATGTTGAGCCAGCATCGAGTTTTGTCATTAAAAACCGTCAGATCTCGTGCTCCTTGTGCTGCCCGCTGTACGGAGCACGCTATTAGAAAGTGTTCTGTGGCTTGTTCAGAGGCGCCGCACTCGCAATTCGGTAAAGAAGCGAGATCTCATTTGCGCATGGAATCGCCCAACACCAGTTTGCAGGCGATTGAGTTTGACCCAAACTGTTTGGGGAAAGCTCATTTTAACAGGCCTGGGACTGGTTTTGGGTATGAAAACACGAAGCCTAGATATTTTTTGTCCTGGATAGCCTGGGTTAGCCTGGTTACCTAATGTATTGACCACCAACTTGATATCCTTTGTTTTTACTCTAAACAAGCCAATTTTACTCGTCAATTTTTAATTAAAATAAAAATTTTACTGATTGTAAATTTTCTCTTGCTTTAAAGTATATTTTTGATCAAAATAGATTTTTTCTAAAAAAAAAGAATTGAATTATTTTACGAAACAATTGAAACTTTCTTGACTTTTTGATACTTTTTACATAATTATTTTTTCGAAGGTTAGTTATAAAAAGTAAAATTGTCGTAATTTTCTATCTTACTTTTGTAATTAATTTTTCAGAAAACTAATGATGTGGCTCTACTAGCCATAAACACTCGATACACGGCACCACGTTATTATTACATTTTTCTACTTCTAACACATAAAAAAATTTTTTTTGGAGAATTTTGAAAATTTCTAGAGTTAAATAATAAAAATTTAATTCAAGAATTTTTTTGATTTTTTTAACAGCGATGAATTCGAAATGTTTGCATGATTTCTCAAGAATCGACACGCTTATCTGAATAAATTTTTTTATAAAAATAAAAAATTCATACGCTTCAATTTATTACTAACATGGAGTTTTCGCATGAATGTTGTTATTTTGTTTTACTCTTTATATCCAAATGTCAAAAGTGAACAACTAAATTTAAGAACCAAAGGAAAAAAACAAGAAAAACATCTGTTGTCTCACGTCTTCTATTGCTCTTTTAGTACAGGTGTACAAACGTCGTAAACTTTTTATCATTTATTTGATTGGGCTAGTTCTTCTGCGGAAAAAACAGTTAGTAGGCCGTAATGAGTACTCGCTGTCGACTTAAAAAAATAAAAATAATCATTTTGTTTATTATTTACAATTACGTGACGTAAAGCACTTGATTTCTTAATTGTAAAAACCACCAAAGTACCAGGTCTTTAACTATGGCCTGGGCTCGTACGGAATTGAGCTAAACTGAGCTAAGATTTTGTTAATTACTTCATAATTTTTTTTGCAATTTATGCCAAGGAAAAGTAAAATTTATGAAACGCGTTCCGAACGAAAAGACATGTTTGGACTGTAAGACGATTGGCTCAACCTTTAGGGCATTATATAAAGTTACTTAAGTAACTAAAACAGAAACAAATTCCTACCTTAATTGAAAATAAGTTTCATTAAAAATCATAAGCATTGAACATATTTCATTTTAATAGCAACAACATTAACAAACGAATTCAAGATTATCCAAATTTTTTTTCTCGCCAAGGGTTGCGGAATCGAAGAAATTTTTTCCAACTCCGACCTATTTAAAATATTACGACTCCGACTCCGAGTCCAGAACATCTAAAAAACGACACGAACTTCATCCTAAAACATGTAAATCCAGCGATTCCGATTCAGACACAACAACCTTGAAGGCTTAATTTAGCATAAAGCGGAATCTCCAAAAATAATTAAGACTCTGAATCCGATTTCAACCCCACCACATTTAAAAAAATGATTCTGACTCCACCAAATCTAAAAAACGTCTCCGACTCCAGTAAATCAAAAGCATCCGATTCGGACTCCACAACCAAGCTCTTGTGACAACTTTTCAAAAATGTAAAAATCTGGTGGCAGCAGTCAGTTTGAAATTGTAAAATGCGTTTTGACTAGGCTGGCCATACGTCCTGTTTTAGTCGGGACAGTCCCGATTTTTAGGCCTTGTCCCGGCGTCCCGCCGGGTTAACCAATATGTCCCGGTATTTTCAAGTTTAAGTGAGACCGTTTTTTTAGAGAACACTATGATTTTGGGACGAGAATTGGGAAATCTGAGACTGCTTTCAAGTAAAGATTTTTTTTTAGAGATCACTATCTTTTTGGGATGAAAAATTATATTGATCTCCAAACTTTAGTGCGGCCAGCACCAACTTTTAATCTTTGAAACTGGCCTGCGAATGCAATAAAGTTTCCCACCCCGACCCTAGACATATTCAAAATAAAGACTTTTTTTAGAGAACTTTGGTTTTTAAGGACGAATTTTTTTCTTTTAACAAAGGTCCCGATTTACCACTATAAAATTATTATATGCCTGGTTTTGACTAAATGTTTTGAACGGTAATTTTAAAAGCATTACTGAGGCAAAAAGCTATATCTGAAACTGTTCGACAAGGTCTTTCTGGAAAGCACTTACGAGTAGATGATTTGAGACTACTTGACTGGGACAGTGATGCCCGGAAAAAAGTCATCATTTGTTCCAAAACAGTCCGATTACGTAAAATGATATCTTAAAAAAATAACCATGTTTAAAATAATTCAAAAAAACAGTCTTTACGCTCATAGCCGTACCTGCCGGGGGGGGCAGGGGGGGCAATTGTCCCCCCAAGTTTCGAAGATTTGGGCAAAATTAATATTTTTCGGGCAGTGAGAAGAAAATATTTGGGCAAAACCATAGTTTTTCGGGCAGCGATATGAAAAATTTGGGCAAAGTCAGGAAATTTAGAGAGGTGATGATGAGGAACTGCAAGAAATAATAACCCAAATTTAGGTGAAGACCTTTTTTTTTTTTAGAGAACACCTTGATTTTAGGACAAAATTGGTTTTTCGTCGGAGAATCTCAGACAATTTTTTTGTCATATTCGAAATGTACTCTAAAATCATGATTTGGGCAAACGTCACAAAATTTGGGCAAAACTTCATTGCCCCCCCAAAATTTTTTGGGCTGGTACGGCTATGTTTACGCTACACAAAAATTGATAAAGATAATTTGAAACAGTTATTTTGGTCATACAAAATCATGTTGTAGCCCACATAAAGTTGGGTTGCCATATCTGAATACGCGGAATTCCGAACACACATAGGCGTAGCAGCCAAAAAAATTTTTGAAGGAGCGGAAAAAATAAAATTGTCTGAGATTTCTAGAATGAAGACCAAAAAAAAAAGGGCATTCACTTAGAATCAATCCCGGATTTTTTAATTTTCGTCGCAAAATCATGGTGTTCTCTAGAAAAAAAGGTCTTTAACCAACCAAAGGTAACAAACAAACGAGTTTCACGTCCGTTTTATCTCATTTTATAATCTTATACTAAAACTCTACAATTCCGGATATTGAAGAATTTTCCGGGCGGTATGGCAACCCTAACATAAAGCCAGCAAGGCAGCGTTCGGGTCACGTTAAAGTTGAAGTCGATAATAGTTTTCTAAAAATAGCTAAAAATTTCAAGTTTTAATGCTCTAAAGTTTTTCGTTTTGCTTTTGGAAGCGAATTCAAAACTTTCTATTCTGCAGCAATTTCAAATATTTGACTGCTTGACTTTCTTAAGACGAATATATATAAGATCATATTTTTACGAGGCGGGCAGGTAGGAAGGGCAATTGGCTCTCAAGATGGTTCACCTGCAAAAAATCCGGCAAAATCATTTTTTTGGGCACTGAATATGTTTGTCGAGGCAAAAATTTTACTTGTAAAAATCTTTATTATCAATGTACTGTTCATAAAATTCAACAATAGGCTAAAGTAGTCTTTCTCGTAGAACAGCACAGGTGATTATTTCAACGCATAAAACTTAGTTATAAATTGATTTTTCGAGCACAAAAAAGATTTTCGAAAACGTAAGAAAACTGATGTGCTTTGTGCAATAATATTTGTTATATTATACCTTTTTTTGTAGAATCATTTAAAATTAAGTCGCATAAAATTCGGGAAAAACTCTTTTGCCTTCAAAAATATTTAGGTTTGAAATAAATGATTTGGTACTTAAAAGAGATTAATAGATTATAATTGAAAAATTTATATTTTGAATATTACAGAGTAAAACATATTGAATTTCGAATCTAAAATCATGATGCAGGAAAATTTTAAATTTCGCAAAAGAACTTGCGGTAATTTGATTAGCTTGGACTCAAATCATGTCCTCGTATTTAGGCTAAGTTAGAACTTCATAATGTGTCGTAAAATTATGTAACTAGATAAAAATAACTACCAACGTTAAAATTATAGTTTAAACCGTGGCCGGCCAGTCTTTCCCTTTGTTTCACATAAAAATAAAAGTATTCAACAATAAACAAACGAACACTAAATTAATGTACACATGCTTTTTGATCATTTTCTTTCTAGCCTAAAAAAGTTATAATGTTGTCAACGGTTTTTGCTTCTCTGTCACTTTCGCTTTCTTTCAACTGTGCTTGAAAATTGGAAACAAAACATACCTTACAATGATTTAAGAGAAGTTTACTTTACTATCAGTAGATTAATTTAAATCGTGGTGGGTAATCAAACAAAAATTATTATCGTCATTTTTACTTCAAGTTGGTTTTTATTTGAAGTTGCTCATTTTTATTTCAGGTTGGTTCTTTTTGTATGATGCGACTATTTCCAAGATTTAAAAAATGATTGATTTTGTAAAAGTTTACAGTTGTAGTTTCAACAAAGGTCAATCCAGTTCCATTGTTTATTGGCGCTTTTGGATATCTGATGTTTTCTCCAGTGTCGTGAAAAAGTAGACACAGTAAAATTGACCGGCATGAAATCGATAAGAGAAAATCTTTGTTTGGGTTTTATAGGCTGTATTTAATCAGCTTTTATTACAACAGTCTATTAAATTTTAAGGAAAACGCCAGACCACAAGCGTTTAAATAGCGGTAAAAAGTCAAAGTTTGCGCTTAAGAATAAAATATATTTTAAGATTTGAGCGACAATTCGACTCCGTTGCAACTATATTTCCTAATTGAGTAAACTTTTTGATTTGCTTCGTAATGTCAACTGCGCGTAAGTAAATAAAAGAAACAAGATGGCAGAAGTAACGGTCGGTTGCAATACGAAACTGGCGTGTTTTACAGCTGATTTTACTGGTCAAAAGGCGCCACGACTTTCATATTGTCTACAATAGTCTACAAAACCTGCTTGCAGTTTCATCTTCACCGGCGCCGCTTGTTCAAGCAAAATACGGGTTAAAACAACTTGGTTATGCCTAAAGCCTGTTTCATGGCTTCCGACTCGAAAAAACTGGCGTTTGCGACTGGTTTTAGTGCTTTACGATTTTTTCGAGGTCAATTCTTGTGATTTACATGTATGTTACTCACGTGAGAATGAACCAGCAGGTGGTTTGTTTTGTAAATATAGTTAGCGGCGGTTTATACAAGGCTTTTTGTCACTGCAGATAACATTTTGCGCAGTGTTGTAAATAAAGCGAAAGCTAAACCGTATTTAAATCTTCTTATACTCGCTCTTTGAACCTTGAAAGCGTCGAAGACGCCGCTATTGTTGGCTTCCCGCCAAGGTCGTTTGTCAGCCTCGTTGAAATGGCAGCATATTAAAAACTTGGCATCGCGTGAGGCGAAAAACAAACTATTTGAAGAAAAACAAGCATTTTTCAAGAAAACGTGTGAGTAAACAGCCAGCATTCAGGTCAACAGTCGGAAGAGCGACCACGCGGTTTTTGGGGCGTATAGTTTTCTTTCTATTTCTGTTTCTTTTCATGATATTGATCGCTCTTTTTAAAAAAAGTTCTTGTTCAGCCCAAAGAAACCGATCGAAAGGATATTCCGCTTTAGGTAAATATTAGAAATGTCATTAGATATTTTTCTTTCTTAACCATAATACATAAAGCTTCGGGTATTTTGCTGCTAAAATTAAATAATAGATTTTGCATAAACTCGTTAGTTTTTCTCTGACGAAGCATATAATGCCAAGTAGCAACAAAAATTCACACGCTATTTGAATAAACTTTAAAAAGCTTGGCTACTTCAACAAATTAATATCGGGAACAAAAATAATAGAAGATTCAAGTTTACGTTCATAAATACAAACGCGCGATTATATCAAGTACTGTTTCCATGCTATTTTTTCTCTTTTAAATTGTTTATGCAAATTTAGCAAGGGAGAACGAAAAAAATATTTAAGCATTCTTCATATTTAGCTGGTAGCCAAGTTTTACTTCCGAAAAAGATTAATTTTATGGCTTTCAAAATTTGCGGCTTTTTTCAAACATTAAACTTCTGCGTATTAATTAAGTGACGTAATGAAAGAAAAGTTGTTTTTCATTCATAACCAGATGGGAATGATTACTTGATTATTGGTAAAGGACAAAATGGTCCGATTTCAAATTAGCTCAACGTAAATAATATTTGCTGAGTGTTGAGAAAATCACAAGTTATTGGAATTGCTCGTTGACTCAGTTCTTAATGGCAGCGTTTCTCAAGGTTTTCTTCTGCAATCTAAAATCATTGTAAAAGACAGTTATCGCAATGGCTTCGTCGAGTCATAAATGAAAAGTACTATTTTACTAAAAACATGCATCGAAACCGGCAAAAAAATTATATTATAATTATAAATACTCGTATGTTTGCCAAAATCCGCAACGTTATTGCGACCCATGTTTAGAGATTCGTTGTTTTTAGGTCCGTTTCCACCACGAGTGTGCAATGAAGCTTTCTTTGTTTGTTTCATTGATTTTTTTACTTTTTTTCGTGCTTAAGCGCTAAGCGAAGCAAAAAAATCAATATAAGAAACAAAGAATACTTCATTTCATGCTAGTAGTGGAAACGGGTCTTAAGGCTTGTCTACAGTCTACGTGTATGTTCGGCTTGCCTCTTTGTTCATTGAATTTTGGTATCTCCGCTTAATGCTTGTAGATGATCGCGCCAAAATTCAACTAATATGGGCCAAATGTATACCAGATCTTAGGGTGCAGTATTCAATACACCAGGGTGCTATTCAATCAATGGTCCTTAGAAAGTTTTGATAGTCTGCAGAAAAATCAAAGTTGTAACAAGTCCACCAGATGAAGAATTGAAATCAATCCGAATCCAACAACCTTCAAGTTACATTCTTAAGTCTTTACATTCAAGGTAATCTTAAAAAGCGAAGACCTTTTTTGGTCTTTATTTGTTTTTTACGTGATTATTATTGCACAAACATATTTTTTCTCCAAATTCTTACTAGAATCTTTAAAAAAAACCGCGGCGAGTTTCATGGCAGTCGGCGTTTCTGAAGTTTTGCCAAATTTCGCAAAATTTCATTAATTTCGCTGCTTTTTTTTAACAGTGTAGTGGTTTGGCCTTCAAATTAAAATGTTATCGTGACGACAAAAAAATCTTCAATTTACATTCGGGAAAAACCACTTCTGAATTTTTTTTAATCTTCACTTCAAAGGCTTTAATTCAAAAAAATTTTAGGGAAACCTTATGCTAAAAGAACAGATAGTTAGACTGCAATTAGAATAGCACAGGATTTTCAAGAAAGTCTTTTTGAATTTGAACCTCTTTTTATAAAAGTGACTTTGTACGCCGCTAAAAAATACTGTCTAATGTGTTTTTTTTAGTTTTAACTTTTTTAAAACATTAAAAACATTAATTAACTGTTTGTCTTGTACTGCAAAACTTATCAAAGAATGTGAGATTGTGGTTATTCAGCTATTGGGTTTCTAAAAACATCAACACAAAATATGCGTAGACAGAAACTAAAAACTAAAAAAATTATTATTGTGTAAAACATGTCTCACCAACATGTTTTTATTTTTATTTTTTAACGATTCTAATTTAGAAAAATAGAAAAGCCAATTTTTAACCAGTCATAAAAACAAACATTATGAAAAAACAAAAATTAATTAAAAATTTTTTCAGAAACAATTTTTGTCACGTTGCTAAAATCAATTTCTTCAGTTAAACTTAATTTGTACAAAAGCTAAATGTTTCTGTAAAAGGAAAGGGGCTCATGTTTAACTACAGTTACATTAGCTAAAAAATTAGCTCTAATTTTTAAAAAAATTTTGGGAAAACCAAAGGTTTTTTTCAGTAAACCGTAATGCAAAAGTTAGTTGAAACTATTTTTATCTGAGTTTTTTTGCCTCAAGTTGGACCTCGCTTGATTGTATCTTATCTGATGAAAAATCAGCAATCAAACATCAACAAGCACACAAGCTCGGCCGTTTCACTCTTTCAACAGAGGCGGAGTTCTGTGATCAAATTCAATTAATGTTGTCGTTTAGAAAGACGTGGTTATTTCAAAGCTTTGTGCCGACCAATGGTAATTAGCAAAGCAAACTAAACTGTCCACAATGCTTCTGGTAAACAGAGGACAGTGGTTAACTGCCAATGACGCAAGTCTATTGTTTGATATTGCAACGCATTTATCATTCGAATTAAAGGTTTAATACATCAAAAGGATTTGTTGACTCTTCTCTGTTTTATTATCGAGATGGCATT
This sequence comes from Diplosoma virens, assembly GCA_963680785.1. Classification (NCBI taxonomy): domain Eukaryota; kingdom Metazoa; phylum Chordata; class Ascidiacea; order Aplousobranchia; family Didemnidae; genus Diplosoma; species Diplosoma virens. The sequence goes on from OY796896.1 coordinate 11,278,193, forward strand.
GATTGATACTTTTTCGTAATTAATTAAAAAATGAACTTTGGATTTTGGTAACATATTTGTCGTTTATTCTCGTTGGTATACAATTTTTTTGTTGATGTTGCAACAATCGGTGATAGGGCAAAGAGATGTTGTTTTTAGCAGGGTTGCTTTCCCAAAGGGAGTTGGCGGAGCTGAGCCCCCTCAACAAAACAGTTGATGCAGGCAGTGCTCCAAGACGCTGGGGTAATGTATTTGAAAATTTAAGTTATAAACATCATAAGTACGAAGTAATGATAGTAAAAAAATAAAGTTGTCCAAAAAACAACAACAATTAGCCTTGCCGATGGTCATGAAAAACAGTAGTTTTAAATTATCGTAAGCTTTTAACTTCTGTATGAGACAATTTATGGACAAGAAGCATCTTGAGTTCTCTATGTAATTTTACTTCATTGGTAAATGCCAAAGCAACGTTTAAAAACACGAGCTACAAAGTTAAAAAAACGACGAATTAATAGTGAAAGCCAGAGTGGTCCAAGGTGTTCGCTCGTACTGGTCATTTTTCAAAAAATATTACAGCTTACGGTTCATAGATGGTGGAAACTATCGAATCAGGCCAAATCAGCCCATAAAGGTGTTCAATTAAAATCTAAAATTGAAAAGTAAATTTTGACTGCAGTCTGGATTTTGAGAGTCAGAGGTTTGACTCCTAGATAAGATCAATAAAAAAACAAAAAACAAGTCCTTCAGAATAGTGATCACCGACCATTGGTCCATAAAAATTTCTATTGTTTCGAAAATAACATGGAATTTATTAACTCTTTATGTAGTAGGGCTCACATTTTACAAACAGTTTCTTTTTCGTATTGAACTCAATGACAACAGGTTCTCTCATTATACAGAGATATAAAGATACAGAGATAACGTTCAATTAAGAACGGGTTCGCTGAACTTTATGACATTCCAAGAATGGGTTGGTGCGAACCCCCTGAATCCCATCACTGCCCCCAAATTTTGTAATGCCGCGAGTCAAAGTGAAACTTTTTTTGCTTGGCTACGAGCTGGTGTCGATTTGCAGTTAATCCTAGTGCCAATTTTCTGAACTAGTAAGCGAAAAACCTCTGATCAGTCAGCAGAAATTCCTTTCAGTTTAGATTTAATAGATTTATTGATAAATACATGCAAGATAAAAGATTTTGACAGAAAAAAAAATTTTTTCCGCAAGGATTTAAAAAACTTAAGCTTTTACGTAACTTATAATCCTATGCAAGCCTATATACGAGTACAACGAATTATTTATTGACATAGAAACTTTTGAATGCCTTAATTTTGATTAGTTGAGCCCCCACAAATAAAAATTTAGGAAAATGTCAAATCAGAATACGAGTTAATTTGTGGGGTATTTATAAAGTATTTACTAAGCAAACAGAAGTATAAGGTCAAAATCGAACATTCTTTAAATTTTTTGTTTCAGTACACACGAGTAATTTTGACAATCAAATGGGGCACAGTGACGTTTGAAATGTAGTGCGTAGCTATTGGGCTGTACATTTTGGTATAAGTCGCTATAACATTGTGGAGTTATTTTAGTCAACTTAACTTTAGCAGATACATTATCTTTTATGCACGAGATGTTTGCTTTTATGTTTTGTCTTGGTCAAAATTTTTACATTTTTTTCTAAATCACGAACATATCATGGCTTCAGCTTGAGAATTTTTTTAATGAATATTGTAACTACAATAGTTCATTTAAAGAAACATAAAAAAAGAAAAGTATTTTTTTATTGATGCTATGTTGATAAAACTCCTTTGATCTACGAGTACATCAACACGACAGGATTGCGGTTATTTTAGTCCGTCTGTGTACCCTGTCTGACAGGTTCTAGAAGAACAGTACTGTATTTACAAAATATAGATAAAAAGGGCTGTTTAAAGGTAATCACAACAAGCAGACTTTTTATTAGTTTTGATTTTGGTTTATTTGTTTGTTAAACGAATCAAAATTTTTTCAAATTACCTTCAAAAATCTAGTTCTGTAGTAGATACGGCTTGCGCTTTTGTTGTTTCAGCTGCATCAAAAGTTTTTTATTACTTATTAGCTGCCGAGTAGATAAAATATTGAGAAAACTTTAAGATTTGTTCGATAATTTTCGGTCGAATGTGGAAAACATTAAAACTTACATCAAAATCAAATCTCTCGACCGATCACATATTTTTTTGAACCCAACAAACTCGTCTCTGAGGCCGCAGAGTTTGTTTATTCGATGAAGCGGATTTGTAAAATGTGTTCCTGCAACAAAACACTCCCGGAACGTGAACTGTTGTGCGCTTAAGCGCGAAAAGAAGGAAAAAAGTTAATAGAACAAACAAAGAATATTCTCGCCAGCGCTCTTAGTGAAAACAAGCCCTTACACTCCAAAAATGCACGTAACTGAAATTTATTTCAGGCTTCAATTCCAAAAAATTTTTAAAAATTTAAAAAATTGTTAAATTAATGATATTTAGTTTATTAGTTGTTAAATAGTTTTGTGTTTTAATATCAATGATCATTTTCTTTAGCATAATATGTAAAAATGCTTTTATTAAACTCTTTTGAGAGTTCGAAACGGTCTTTTAAATTTCACGAAAGGATTCTAAAATTTTTTAAGACCGCACTTATATTTTTACATATTTTGGTGAAATAAGTTTCCGACTTATAAAATTTTTTGTTAGTCCTCTGAGGCAGTGCCGCAACCGGTGTGCTGCGGAAAAACAGCAATATTAACATGAAATAGAAAAAATTATGTTTTTGCTACCAAAAAGGCAAAAGTTTCGAACGCATTTCTTTCCCTGTAGGCTTATGTTTTGGACAAAAAATTCTAAAAATTTCAATTCTAACCTCTGCCAATAAAAAAAAACCTTTCGTTTTTTTGGGCCTACACTAATCTCTGAGCAGTGCTTATGGCAAAATAAACCTCTGCGAAGAAAGTGAAGACTTTTTTTCGGTCACCGGTAACCTTTCAGATTAGATTCATGTATTCAAAAGTGTAGTAAAGACCAGAAAAGGGCTTTGACATATGCAGCGTTCAAGGTTTTGTGATGACCAAGAAAAAGATCTGATCCCGCTTGTAGGTTTGCCGCAAATTTTGAAAATGTTCCTAAGTGTGCTGCGGGGTGCGAAAAGGTTGCTGAGCACTGCTCTAAAGCAGGCCAAACCAGGACAAATTTAAAAAGTGCCATTTACCGTAAAAAAACAGTAAGAATCTAAACATTTTGGCGGGGCGAAGAAATTTTGCACGAACTCAAAATGCGACGATTGCCCAAATCATAACTTTGCATAATTCCACCAGCATGTTCAAATATAACAAAAAAACTACGCAAAGCGCATTAACTTTCTTCCTCCAATGATAGAAAAAAACAAGTTTTTGCTTAATTTTTGTTTCTTTAAAGATTTGACGCAAAGTGAAAAAGTTTTGATTATTTTTTTGCAAAACAAAACGCAATCAAAAAATTTTTTGGACGGCAAAAAAAAATTAGACTATTTTTCCTTTTTAATCTAGGCCCCTTGATTAAATTTAAAAAGTGCTTTTTGATTTACATCATCTCCGATTTACAAGCATTGAAATTATATCAGGAATGAAAATTAGAGCAAAATTTTTTGTTCAAAACGCACAGGTTTAAAGTAGAGTTGCAACAAGTCGGCAGCGCGACCTAGTGGTTAAGACCGCCGTATTGATGGCGACGTGATCAACATAGTCGCGGTTCAAAAACCTACTCTCGTCATTCTGTTGTGTTCTTGTTAAAAACACTTCACCACACTTTCTTCTGCTTGCCAATCTTAGCAAGCAGCTCTAAATTTCAGCCGTATTTCTTAAATGAAAACTAAAATACAAATAAAAATCTTCAACCGCACAGTAATATTTTGGGGTCTTTGGAAGCAGGTCGGGACAATCGCTTGATTGCTGTCCAAAGTATAGTACCACTGACGCTTTTCTGCGAGTCAAGAGGTCGAATAGAGATGAAAATATGAACAACAAAACAATAACACTTTTTAAAAATAAACAATTATTATATTTGAAGAACAAAAGTTTGACGAAACAGTAAACTTAAAATCATGTGCGAATCGTGGAAATAAACACGGTATCCTTTCGCGCGCAACTTTGACTAAGTGAATATTTTTCAAAATTTTTTATCTTGGTTTTAGCACTTTACTTTAAAGCATCAACAGATAACGCAGCAAGTAGCGGCTTTCGCTTTTGATTAACGAGACAGCGTTTGGTTTTAAATGACACGTGGTTGAATTACTGGTTTAAATGTTGGTTTGAAATAGTGGAAAAAAGTTTGTACTGCTATAAAGCTTTTTGTCTTGTAGCGGTCATCTAGTCTAGTCAAACCGTGACTTTGAAATGAAAATTTGATTAATTTTTCAAGAACATAAAAAGCTCGGACTTACTAAGATAAAAAAAAGAAAATTGTTACGTCAAAAAGTTTGATCTTGTTACGACACCTACCGCTAGACCTTATAAGCTTATATAAAATAAATTCCCAAAAATGTTTTTAAATGGTAAAAAACTTAAATACGCTTCAAATTAAAGCAGCGTTTTTAAGCAAAGTTTAAGCTGTAATATGAAATTAAGTTTAATTAACTACTGTATAATAACTGTAAAGTTGTATAATGGAATTAAGTTTCTTAACCGAATATTCTAATTTTAAAGCAAAAATACTGCGTTGGCAAAATATAGTTTTCGGTCGCACTTATCAGTGTTTTCATCATCATCAATGTTTTTCCTCTTAACTCGCTGTACAAGAGTCGATTGTAATTCCATCATTATTGAAAAGTTTTATAACTCTTGAAATGAATTGATCCAAGCGCAGTTTTAAACTGTAATTTGAACACTGTTTTGATGAAAGAAAATTAAATTAATCTGACTGGCTTACAGTGGTGTTAACGGTTAACCGTCGCTTCGGTAATTTCATTTATGGTACTTTCCTGTTATTGCCCCACCATCTATTGCAAGTAATTTTTTTTGGTAAAACTAACTCGGAATCTCCCCTACAAGTTTCTTTTTATTTTATCCTAGTGTTGTAGGGGAGATTCCGGGTTAGTTTCACTAAAAAAATTCACTTGCAATAGATAGTGGAACGATAACAGGAAAGTACGCAATAGATGGTGGAGCGATAACGGAAAGTACCCATTTATGTATCTGAAATAAGAACTTGGAAGGATTGTGCTGCCCATGCACTAAGGTAAGGAGAAAGGCACCACAAGGGTTTAATTTGCTTGGGCGTACAAAACGACTACATCGAAGGGTTAGAGAAAAGTGAAAGTCATATAAAAGCATAAAAACTCTTATACACTATTGACAACTTTTTTGTAATGTAGAAGTCGTGGGAAAAGGATAACAGAAAACTCATTAAAAGAAACATTTTTGCGTGTCAAAAGAGGCATTTCACTCAAGGCCAGGGTTGCCATCGATATGAACCCCAAAATAAGGACCACGGGGAAACATAATAAGATAACAAACAACGAAAATTAATAAACAAAATGTATTTATGCTAGTCCGACTTATATCTAATTGTACTTCAGTACTTTGCACTGGAAACGATTTGCTCCATCAGTTCTTTATTCTTAGAAATTATCTGGTGCATCTCACCGCAGCTCACTTCTAAGTTTACTTTAACTTGTAGAATGGATTTGACTGTCTTTTCAAAAAGGCTGTTTTTCTCTTTGGTCCACTGTGCTGAAACAAGGGAGAATACACGCTCCAAAAATGCATTGCTAACAGGTATGGAGAAAACAATACTTATCAGCTTGTAGAGAAGCGGAAAATTGTCATTCCTGGCAAAGATATTCATCCACTTCTTCTCAGCTTTTTCTTTTTGGAAAACATCAAGTGGAATTTTCTTAAGAAGAACATTGAGAGCCGAGACTTCGTCGAACAATTCATTCATCATTGCCGTTTGGGGATCAAGTTGCTTAGCCAAGTCCACGACTTCTTCGTACCTAACTTTTTGTTCTCTTAGCAAGGTCCAGTTGGTTTGCGTCGGATGATTCTCAATGTTAAACCACTTATCAACATATTCTAAAGTGATAGTATAGAATTCTGGGAAGCTCGATTTGAGAATTTTAGCGCGCACGTCATCAACACATCTTAGTAGTTCAGCTGTTGTTGCTCCAAAAAAATTTGAATTCTGTCGCTGCAATACTTTACACTTGAATGATTCAACTATTTCCGTTAGTTCCGGAAACAATGCGGTTGTTTCTTGCAAAAGTAGGGTTGGTTTCTTAAACAACAAGAGAGCACTGTGGAGGAATGTTACGACGACCAGAGACTCGCCTGATTTAAAGAAATCCATCAAGATTCGTGGTGGATGTTTGAGCGACAGAAAATGAGCTTTGAGTGGCTCCCAGAAATCGATCATCCGCTCAACGACATAATCTAGTGCAGTCCATTTGGTAGGAGTGTGAGTGGGCAAAGTTGAGTAGTTAGTGTCAAGTTTTTCGCAAAACTGCTCAAGGCTCACTGCTCTACTGGTGTGACTTTTGAAATGGCTGCCAATTTTCATAACGATTGTCTCTATATCAACTGTCAAGCGATCTGATCCCTTCTCTGCTGCATTGTGCAAAATATGTGCAGGGCACCCCACTGGAATAAGTTGAGTCGCTCGCTGTTTGAGTCGATAGAATACGTTATTTTGTCCACTCAGCTGCGAACAGCCGAAGTTTACGGGTGCGTTGTCGGTACAAAAAGATGTCAGTCGTTTTAGATCTAGGTTGTTCTCCTGCAAAGATGTGTGTATAAAGTCTATCGATATAATTTGTTGTGAGGTCTCACTTGGCATTGATCGCAAGTTAACAAGACGTACTTGCACACCAACTTTGGCGTTGAAGAATCTGATGACCAGAAGAAATATTAATAGTTTTAACTGATTGTGATTTGAAGCATCTACTGAGACTGTGTTCCTAGTTCAGACAATAATATTTTTTGAGCATAAAGACCTAAAACTCCAGTGATGATGCTTTTAGTTTTCGTTCTGGCCGAGGCAAACTTTTTTGCAATGTCGGAGTCAGGGAAGAGTGTTTTGAATAAATCTGACGTACAGTCGTCGGAGAAAAATGACTGCTGATGCTTCACAGTATGGAAAGCCCAGGTATCTTCTGCAGCAGCTGTTTTGTAGTCCAGGGTAGTTGGTGCAGATTGACTCTTAAAAAAGACTTAGTTAGTTAATTAGTACAGATTGGTTTGACTTAGTTTGTCGAGCAGAGTTCTTGTGCTTTTAAGTTGCATTGTGTGCAGAAATAGCTGCTTTACCTATGGCTTCCAGATTAATGTCATACTTACAAAAGCTGCAGTGCGAAAAACACTGGCCCTTTAAGCTTCTTTTGACGTTGTTAAATTCTTTCTCATACTCATCACGATAAGAGTTTTTGCGTTTAGCCTACTCATTTTATCTCTTGTGAAGTTCCAGATCTAAACGAAATTTATATTCGTGTTTAGTCTAAAAGCACTGATTCTTAACTAGTATGAGGTCGAATTTAACACAAGCTGAAATGCTTGGAGAAAAGACAATCGCTCGAAACTAAATCAGTAGGCTACTGCTAAATTATTAAATCTATCAGATTTTAAATAATACAGGGTGTTTCAAAAGTAACATACCACTATATTACTGAAATACATTATGACAATAATTGTATATCTACAGGGAATAATGCTTACGTACATTTACTGCCGCAAAATATATCTTTATAATTACAAAAACAGTTTTTATTTCAAATGTGGTGGATTGTTCACTTTATGACGTCATAATAGCAATATAAATACTTGGCACTTGTAGTATAAAAATGGAGGGAAAATTAATGATCTTAAGTCCAGTTTTCATGGCCATATAGGATGCCTTTGTCTTTAGAAGAGCGAATTTTTTTGGTTAAGGAAGTGTACAGTCATGGTGGAAAATATTCTAAAGAAGTTCAGAATATTTTTAAAGAGAAGTTTGGAGAGGAACGACTTCCTGATCGACATTGTGTTGTTGCATTAATGAAGAAATTTGAGCAAACTGGAAGCGTGCAGGATCGACTTCGTAGTGGCCGTCCTTCAGTTATAAATAACGAAGCACTACAAAATCTCACAAATAAACTTGATAGGAGCCCGCATAAATCGTTTAGACGTCTTTTACAGAAAGTTGGTATGTCGTTAACGTCAACCTACAGAGCAGTTAAAAAGCAGAAGTTTTTCCCTTACAAAGTTAGTGCCATCCATGAACTCAAGGCACAAGACACGGAAAAGCGAGTAATCTTCTGTCGTTGGTTTCAGCAATTCATCGACATGAATGGAGAAAATATCTTGAATAATACGTTGTTTACTGATGAGGCATGGTTTCATTTATCTAGCTATACGAACACACAGAATTGGAGAACATGGTTATGATTAGTTAATGTAGCAAATATTCAGTGGTGGATATTCCAATTTAGGGGCCCGAGGCAAGAATTTTCAAAAATTGATGTAGTCTGAGAAAAAAAAGAGGTCTGATCTGGGCTTGCATATTTTTCTCCCAAAATCAAAGTGTTCTCTAAAAAAAAAAAAAAAAAAAGGTCTTCACTTCAATTTCATCTCCAATTTCTCTATTTTTCTCCCAAAATCAAGGTGTTCTCTAAAAAAAAAAAAAAAAAGGTCTTCACTTCAAATCGTCCTCTGAGCAAACATCTGCAGCGAATCCAAAACTGCGCAGTTAACAATGCAAAACTCGAGGGGGGGCCCCCAAAAAAAGGAGGGGCCTGAGGCGACTGCCTCATTCGCCTCACCCAATATCCACCACTGCAAATATTCATAGAATATGCCTATGTATATGGTATATATTCCGCATTTTGGTTCTCTGTCATGTTATCTTTGATGAATAAATGTTATCGAATCTATATAGCTTGTATTATATTCATTAATATGAGATATACTTTCGGTATGTTACTTTTGAAACACCCTGTACTATTAGCCAACTGCAAAATTCTGATTAATTATTGTATTTTAATTCCAGTTAAATGGATTGATTTTGATGTCATTAAGGAAATTAATTTTGCTGCTGTTACGTCATAAATGCACATAACAAAAAACTTGAAAGCCAAGCAACAAATTAAGGTGTTGAGGCCATACTTTCTACTGTTTTGTACTTTCGCTTTCTGATTACCATATGCATGTTTTAACGTCTGACGTTGTGCTGCTTCTTCCTTTTCTTGATCTTTTTAATATTTATAATTTTTTATGTTAAAATGGTCGAGAATAAAATGAATGAAATCATTCGAATTGACCAATCGAAGTGCCCGGTATGAGAACCTCTAACCCTAAAATAAAACAAAAATAAGGACACAAGTCAAAATAAGGATAATTTTTAGAAATAAGGACAAAAATATTTTCTAAGACACAGACCTTCAAAAAAAGGACAAATCTTAGAAATAAGGACGTTATGGCAGCTCTGCTCAAGCAAAAGCAGAGGTGGGCAGTATCGTGTAGCCTCCTAAAGTACCGCAGTACTTTTTTAATACCGTTACTAATACCGTACCGTCGTTACTTGGTACCGCCGTACTTTTTTTTATAAAAGGGTTTCTTTTTCTGTAAAATGCAGTAATCTCTCTAAGAGGATTCCAAGTGTGAAAGAATCTTACTTTTAATTGTACGATCTAAACAAGTGATTAGTAGCACAGAATTTGAAGATAGCTAACAAAAAACTCATTTCTAAGCTTTTCGTCCCAGACTCGTGAGGAGATTTGCTACATCAAATCATACAAGCCAAATTTATGCCGCCAAAAAGAGTTTGTTTACAACTTGAAGCTCTTGCGTCGATCACGAGTTGTGACGCTTCTCTAAAACATCCAATCATCTTCGTTCAGCTTTATTACTACATCAATTGAATTTTTCTTTCCTTCGTTCCGACGTTTATCTTCTGACGAGTGTCCGTCGAAAAGCTTAGAGATGAGCTTTTTGTTAACTATCTTTAAATTGTACGATCAATCAAACCGCCAAAGTCGTTAATTCTCTGAAAACGCGAGAGCGGTTTCAGAATTTACAAAAGTTGTCTGTACAGAACAGCCAATTTACAAAAGTTGATTACCCTTCGACAACTTGCTTTTTTAATCCAAAATAATATTTTATTGTAATATTTAAGTATAAATATATCGAAAGAGTATGAAATTCTTTTTCTATACAACCTTGAATAACATTTCTAGCGCTAGTAATTGTCAAGATATAAGCAAGCAAAGAGAGCGGGAATTTCCTGCCCTTCTCCCCAGTTGTACAAAGTTTCCAAAAATCCCAATCTGAATAGGGTTAACACTTACTGCGGGAGCATTTTATGACTAGAGCATTTTTATACCTAACGCGTCTAGTCGTAAAATCGCGTATTTCCCATTTTTTCGCGATTACCTGGAACAACGGTTAAAAGCATATATTTTGTAATACCAATCAAGCATCTATAATCTATAATAAAGTGCTTTCTGTTGCAAGTTACAGTTAGTTAAAATTATAGATTTCGTTGGAATTTGCAATAGTTTACTAGCAAAAGCAGTATATTTTTTTCGCATTTTGTTACTAAAATAGGAAAATTTATTGTAAATAATTTCTCCAATTCTGTTTTCCAAAGTACGTCTGTATATCTAGAACGTAGCAAAAAAAAGAAAAAAGTTTAGCTATTCCAGTGGTTTTCAACTGGTCCATTGATGATCCATGGCGCTGTTTTCAGTGGGCCACAGAGCATAAATCAAAATGAAAGCAATATGAGGCTTGTACAATGATATCATTATGATCGAAAAATTGGAAACAAATTTCAAGTAAGGACCTTTTTTTCTATGTTTTTGGGATTAAAATTGAGAAATCGCAGACGAATTGCAAGTGAAGAGTTTTTTTTTAGAGATCACTAGGTTTTTGCGATAGAAATTGAATTCTGTTCACCGAAGTGGGTCGTTAAGTTACATTGGGTTGGAAATTGCGCCACGGTATGAAAAAGGTTAAAACCACTGAGCTATTCGTTTAACATGATCAAAAGAAAATAATCCATATGTTAACATCATGGCGGTGCAATAAATAAAGATTGAAATTTTTACTCTAACACACAGCAGGTTGCCTTCAGTGTTCAAGTAGACGTTATTTGTAAGTTGAATGCTAGATAATGGCAGAAAAACGCCAGTCTACTATCCACAGCTCTTTCAATAGAAAGTGAGGTAGCTCTCCGGAAGATAAAAGTGTGCCTGAAAGTACGTCAAATAAAATTCAAGTGAGTGTTACTTCTTCATCCTCTAACCCAGTGGTTTCCAACATTTTCAACATACTATCTCACCTGTTCAATCTGAAAGTGTCTTTTACCTCCCCTACATTTGCAATAATTGTATCACAACACCAATAAGAAATTTTTGATGAATGTTGTTAACTGAATGAAAACTATTTTGATAATTTCTCTTGCTGTTAACAAAATAATAGTGGCAGAACAAATTTAGGCCTACATTCAAGAACGCAAATAATAATAAAATCAAAGTACGGAATTTATAAACTTTAATGTGAAACTTCAGAATAAAAAGTAAAACCAATATATTTCGAAACATTGTTTATTAAGGGCTGGCAGCGTATCTAGGGGGGTTGATCACTAACACGAAAAAACAGAGACAAATTTAAAGAGAAGACCTTTTTTTAGAGATCACTGGGATTTCGGGAATAAAAATTGACAAAACCGAGACAGATTCAAACTGAAGACTTTTTTTACCACTTGAAAAAAATTTTCCACTAAGCACAATTGATTGTAGTTGTATGGCCCCTCCTTTCAAAAATTCTCTGTACGCCACTGTTAAGGACGTTGCGGAATTGTGACTCATTCCATCATCATCTTATAACGTTTTTTTTTTAATCAATTAATTACTAGTTGACTTGTTCGAGCCTAAGCGCGCACCTTGGAAAAAATACTCACCCTCTGCCACTCCCCCAGCCCTAATAACTAATGAACCCTTTGGCTTCGCCAATATACTGTAATTAAAAAAAAATAGTTTAAAAAAGTAATCGACTAATTCTGACTTGCATTTTGAAAACAACGTTATTTTTTATCTCTGTAATAGCTAATCTGCGAAAAAATACTTATGATATGACCAACCGTTAGATAGGTAGGAAATTATTTTCGTTTCGTTAAATACAGTTTTTGAATGTCAGTTGAAATTTAATGTATGACAGAGAAGCTTTAGTCAGTACTATTAAACTGGATTATTCAAAAGTACCGAGTACCGGTACCATGGTATTTTGAAGAAGTACTGGGCAAAAGTAAGAAAATTAACACCAAGTTTGAAAATTAACGTTATCAGTAAGAAAATTAACAAAAATTTAATGAAAACAAAAAAATAGAAAAAAATTTTTAAAAGGAAGATCTAAAGGTTTAAAACTATTAAACTACATGTAGTTTATAAAGGAATCTTTTGTTCATAATAAAGTAATTAAAGTGAATTGTATCTTCTAGGGACACAACTCACTTTAATAACAATTAGCACCGCGAAGAAATAGAATGCTTTGCAGATTTTTGATTAAGAAGAAGAATGAAATAAAATCAAAATTTTATACTGAGAAATTTTTAACAAAATGAAGCTAAGGTGTATTAGAAAAGCTACATGAACTATTGGAATTTGTTTTGCTTTGCAGACTTGACAAGCCTTTTTGAGTTTTTGTCATGTTATAGGCTACTTAAAAATTAAAAATCCAAATAGAAAACGTATATCAAACCTTTGTTTTGATCTGAATCTAAAAGAAAATCCTGATTTATATAAAACGTTGCCATCTGCTTGAAGGAAAAAGCACTTTGATACATTTTTACCAATACGTAGGTTTGAAACGCATGTCCTTGTCCAAAACTCGCCGATTGATATATTTTCAAACATGCCTTTACAAGCAAAGTTGTTTTTAAAGTCAATAATTTCATCCTGTAAGTCATTATTAATATTTTTACTGGTATTGCGAATGAATTTATCACATGCTCCCAATCAACATTGGATACTTTGTGTGGCCTACGCTGCAATTTTTATAGAAATTGATAAGATATGCCAATATTTTAGACTTTAGAGCAGTGTTCTCCAATCTTTTACAAAAAGCGACCCAAGTTAAAGAAATTACTAACAATACCAATACACGCGACCCCAAAGCAAATACAAAATGGTTCAACTTCAAATTTAAAATGTTAATAGCTATAGATCAGCGGTTCCCAAACTTTTTTTTTCACGGCACCCTTTGAAAACTTAACAATACTCGCGGCGCCGTAATGAAAAAAAGGTATTCAGTTCAATTACTTCTTTGAACAATCTTTTTTTCTCCGAAACTTATAGTGTTCTCTAAAAAAAAAAGGTCTTCACTTCGATTTCATCTCCGATTTCCCTATTTTTCTCCGAAAATCAGGGTGTTCTCTAAAAAAAAAAAAAAAAAGGTCTTCACTTCGATTTCATCTCTGATTTCCCTATTTCCATCCCAAAATCAGGATGTTCTCCACACATTTTAGCTCAGGAATTTCAAGTGCAGAATTCCAGTAATAAAGCGACCCCACAAAATATTCAGGCGACCCCATTTGGGGTCGCGACCCACAGTTTGACGAACACTGCTTTAGACGATAGACTGTGGCGATTGCCACATTTTCACGCTTGACATAATTGTATTTTTTTGTTCGTTTATTCATTTTTTTCTTTTTGGATAGAAACGAGAGAGTCTGAGTAAAGCAAAAAAAGCACATGTCAAAAAAGTTCAGTTCAGTTCAGTTCAGTTCAGTTCAGTTCAGTTTTCTTTTATTTCTGCTCCGCCACATGAACAAAATAACAAAATGTTGAAAAGTTTGTGTGTTGTTAAAGACGGGGTTAGAAAAAGGATCATGGTTGGTTTAAGAATGATTGTTGGTTTAAAAAGAATTGTTGGTTTATGAATAAAAAGAAGATTTGTAAAAAGTTTGTGGAATTTATATGTAGCTAGAGTTATATATAAACCAGTGTTCCGTTCCTAAAAATCGCCCAAATTATGTAGATTCACAATCTCATAAAAAATCTCTTTGATTTCGCGTTGGTCCGGCTCAAATAGCCGAAGAAATAACAGTTTTATAAGTAATTTAAATATTTTACATTTATTTATAAGAAAATGGCAACACTGCATAATTTCGCTTTATTGAGAACATTCTGGATTTCCGCTTGACTTGTTTTTGCATGTGACGTAATAATGCTGATATGTGATTGGCTTCATAGAGATAATGTCAGAACATTCGAGTAACCTTACTGACTGGTATAAATACGATTCGCTGAAAAGCAGTATTATTATAATTCGATGTTTCGTTGTGGTAACTTAAAATTGGAAAATTGTTAACTGTGTGAAGTCATAGTTTTTGATCGCAAGTCTTTGGTTGTCTACGTGATTGTGAAGAATTAAGCTATTGAGCTTTAACCTGTTGCTTTGATTTATACTATTCGGGCTCCTAAGTGGATTGGAGCATATTTGTTAATAAAGAAGATATTGTAGTAGTCTGAGCTGTGATTTAGCTAGACTATATTTTTGCTGTCGCTGGTTCGAAGGTCAGATCCAGCAAGAAGATTAAGAATTATCGTTTAGTAGACACCGAGATTGTGTTATTGGCGAGGCCTTCTTAGCAGGCGCCAAAAAAGGTAGACGATTAAACAACGTACTAAGTTACCAAATAAATTCTACAAAATTTCAAAAAACTTTTTAACATCGGAATAAAATTTAAAAAACTTTCCAAAATTTAGAAAACTAAAATTTGTGGAAGTAACAAAATTTCAAAAACTATTTACTAAATTTCTCCAACCAGTAACCGCTACAAGACAATGTCCAATTTCCAAATAGGTCTAAGCATCAATCTCAGATGAAAACGCCTCAAACAATAGAATACAAAAGTATTTTTATGGGTAAAAAAGCAATAAAAATTGTATTTTTTGTATTGGATTAGTGCAGTGGTTTCCAACCTTTTGTATATGGCGACACATTATTTAGCTTTTTAAAATTTCCGCGCACAACCATTATATTGGTTAATAATAAAAAGGTCTTGACTGAAAATTTGTCAATGATTTTTCAATTTTCATCCCAAAATCATGGTGATCTCTAAAAAATAAAACGTTTCGGCATGAACTCAAACTCTTTTTTTCCCTCCGAATCTCACGTAGAAAAGCCGCAAACTTCGACGTCCCTAAATAGTTTTTTTCCAAAATCTTTCGCGACACACCAGTTGGAAAACACTGGATTAGTGTATCACTGTAGACTTGAAAATGAAAATATTTTACGGCAATAGGAATATACCAAAAAAGGTTTCATCTCTGTATATATTTATGCTTCTGACTCGCAGGAAGGCGTCCGAGGCGCTACACATAGTCAAGCAATTACCCCGATCTGCTTTCGCAAATGCCAAGATATTGCTGTCGGGTTAAATTTTATTTTTTATTTTTTTAGTTTTATCGAGATATGATTGAAATTTAGAATTGCTTGCCAAGACCGCCAAGCAGAGGAAAGTGCCGCAAAGTATCTTTCCCAAGGACAAAACAGAATGGCGCGGGTAGGTTTTGAACCAAGACCATGTAAATCAGAATCACAGCGCTTTTATCCACTCAGCCACGCTCCCAACAAGTGAATTCTTTGTTTCATTAGGATTTGCAAGTTGCTACGAAGCTAAATGTTTGTGTAGGCCTATTACCCTTCTATCAACATACTTGTGACAGGGCTTACTTAACAACTACTAACCTGAAAGTGAGAGCTTTTCCTGGTACCCTGAGAATTGCTTTGGACCCTGAAGGAGCTCGGAACCTGCTTTGAGTACCACCGGGCCATATTCATACATAGCCCTATATTCGCTAGTGATAACGAGGTAGTCACTAAACCGTAAAATACGTCACAATGCCAATAGAATTTATATTTTTTACCACAACAAATACAGTATTTCAACACATTTTTTATTCACCCCTGTGTGGTTTAATTACAAATTTGCTCTGGCTCACAGGTTGAGAAAAGATGACTTAAGACGTATTCGAGTAGAGTACTGCCACTTTCCAGTAGAAAAAATAAAATCATAAAAGTTGTAGTGCCAATAACAAATAGAAAATGAAAAAGCCTCTATTCCAAAAACTTTTAAGGAAAATTATAATTTCAAATAGAATGTATGCGGTGTTTATAGATAATAAACTTTTGAGCAAAATTGAAAATTATAAATTCAGAAAGCAACAGATTACAGAAGTTCAGTGACTTGGGGCCATTTATTTAAAGATTAAAGATTCACTGCAATGGATTTGGAAGCAACTCCGGGTTAAGATTAAATCAACTTCTGACTCGGACTTGATTAAAATCCAAATAAAAATTGACTTGAGTCAAAAATAGTTTTTGATTTTCTTTTTCTGATTCCTGCTCACAAAAAACAAATTAGTCACAGCCCAGATAGTACTTTAGCTTATATTTTTGGTGTCTTTACTTCAAGTTGAAATTAAAAAAAGATTGTTGAAAGTTAAGTGAAGACAAAAAAGAAATAGAAATATTACTGAAATTTGGAACCACTTGTCAAGACCACTAAGCAGGAAAAAGTGCCGTGAAGTGCCTTTTCCAAGGACAAAACATAAGGGCACGAATAGATTTTGAATCGAGGCCATATCGATCACAATTGCAACGCTCCAACCACTCGACCACGCTGCCGACAATTAAACAAAAACAATGTACAGTTCAAACAAAGTTCAAACCCGATTGTCACTAAAATCAAAAATTAATAGTTGATTCTACAAGAAGAACTCGAGATTTGGTTGATTGGGTCTCGGGATCGACTTAAAGATCTGAACAAGGAACTCGGACTCGAATCGAGTCATGACTTTCAAAGACTCAGAATCAAAATTTGTTGGACTCGGTCTAACTTGAGTTCTTAATTTGGACTTGTTCAAACTTTGGCTGTCCCACTAAAGTATCGTATTTTAAAGTTTTTTTTGTTTTTCTTTTTTTTTTATCTTTTCCGCTGTTGTGCTTTTGTTTTACTTTTTTACAGGAGACCCCAGCAGTCTGGGGTAGTGAAAGGATAAACCCTCGGCCCCAGTCCTGTTTGTGTCTGACCTGGAGTGGATGCCCTTCAAACGACGACGACGACGACGACGACGACGACGACGACAGGAGATTTAGATAAAAGCCTTATTAAATTAGATAAATTTCTCACTATTTTGTGATATGAATCAGGTAACTTTACTGTTAATCATAAACTAAATGACTCGGCCAATTACTTTATTGAAAAATTTTCTCTAATTTTGGTGAAAAATTTTTGGCAACGTCTCACTTCTGCATGGTCGTGTCTAATTCGAAACGAAACCGATTGGAGTGAGAGTAAAAAGAAACAAAACTAGTTGCTCTAAGAGATAAAAAGAGTACAAACGTCGCGCAAATTGTTCTTGCGGGACCAAAGTGGGCCCAAAATTTTTGGAATTTTTTTTAATTTGTCAAAATACTCAAGAAGAACTTAGTTTCTTTTGAACCAAGTACTTTCTCTCAAAAACTAACCCTGTATCTCCCTAAAACTAACTCTCACTCCAGTCGGTTTTTCTTCGAGTAGACACGACTCTTCTGCATTCTGCAACAGTGTTGCCAGATTGGGCGATTTATCCACCACTGATTTGAAACCCAATGGGCAATTTTGAATTTTGATTCGCGACAGAAAATTTGAATTGACCACTTTAGATGAAATTTGCGATGTGAAAAAAACATTTTTTAAAAGAATTTTTAGATTTGTGATCCAGCATCAAGAATTTTTAGCTTAATTTATCTAATATTTTTAGCTTACTTTATCTAATTTATAAATTTATCTGATCCAGCATCAAGAATTTTTAGCTTAATACTCTATGATGCTTTCGTATGACTGTTACGTTTGAGGTAAAGACTTTTTTTTTGTTCTTCACCTTAAATTTAAGACAAAATTTTTTTCGTACCTGTAAAAAACTAACAGATAAAAAACTTTTTCGCTGCTACGCCTATGTTTACGGCGGTGAAAACCATTTGAAAAAAACTGGTGTATTTTAAACAGGGCATCGAACCGGACCCGAACCGGACCCAAACCGGATCCGTAAATCCGTATTAACCGTTATTATTTTTGAACCCGAACCGGAACAGAATCCGAAAAAATAAAATTTGCTGAACCTAAACCGGAACTGAACCTCTAAAAATAAAATTTGCTGAACCTGAACCGGAGCTGAACCCGTAAAAAAAATTGCTGAACCCGAACCTGAACCGGAACTTTATTTTAAATGGATCCGGTTTGACCGTTTGATGCTCTAATTTTAATTTTAAAGTTAGTAATTTTAAAGTAGAAGAATTAGAATCACAATTTTGTCCTTGAAGTTGCCGCAATTTTTTTGGTCACGATACTTGTTTTGTGGCAATACAGAAACATTATAAACGACTTTTTCAGGCGAGAAGTTAAAGCAAAAACATGTCACTTGCTAGATAAAGAAAGCGAGATTTTAAATATATGCTAAAGCAGTTGTTCTTAAGCTTTCTACAGTGCCATACTTTTAAAAAAATACATATTAATATAGAGACGTAGCAAACATAGTGAAACCATCTTTGGTGAAACCAAATCATATAGGACGAAAATCACATATAGATATGACTCTTATTTTAGTGTAACAATTAGTTAAGTTATTGGAATAAACCAATTAAAAAAAAGTTTAAGGTGTCTAGCGAACAATTTTTATACTAAAAATCTTTTAAATTAAAATTACACGTAGTCGTAGTCTATGCAACAAAGCAAAATTATTTGACTCCATTGAAAAATCAAAGCTGCACAGTGCAGGCTGTTGGGGAACCACTCGACTAAAATTTAGTTGCGTGAAGAAGTTTAATAAAAAAGCAGTGTAAACTTATCGAATGATTCGAGTTCAGTGTAACTTATAGTTGCCCCAAATTCACTAGCATGGTGGTATCCCTAACAGTCAAGATTGAGTGAAAAATAATGTCGAGCAAGCAATGCAATAAAGTTAATTAATTTTTGATTTTTCAAAAAAACAAAATTTTTTAAAGAAAATTTGTTGAGATTAGGAAGAGAAGTTATTAACCTTCGCCTTGAAGCGTGAAGTTTAAATAATATTTTGTAAGCTAACTGCTTTTCTCTTATTTTTCAGCTTCTTATTAGGCTCAAATTTGCATGTTGAAATCTAAAAAGATCTTCACTTTTGCGGTAAGGTTGATTCGGGATGAGCTGTTCATAGTTTTTAGGCTTATTTAAAGATACTACAGCTGTGAAAATTGGATTACTTAAGTTTTTTATTTGCTTCAATGTTCGCTTCAACTTTACGTCAAAGATTTATCTCTAAAAATTCTTTAGTGAAGATTTGGCTGACTCAAACTTTTTTATTGCCTTAATACATGTATTTCGTCATAAACGTTTTCATAAATTACCTCGTGCGTTAAAACCTCTTGGGAGTTTTTGTTTCGCGCACATAAAAAAGATTGAATTGTTTGTCAGCATGGAATTGCAATTCATAATAGTTACGATTTTAACTTTTCATTGATTAGATAACGCCAGATTTGATTTTAATTCATTTATATTTCTTTTTAGTCTTTCGTTTATTAAAACTTCTTCGGATACCATAAATAAAAACCCAAAAATAGATGATGATTAAACGCAAAAATTTTTTTGCTATTAAAAAATATTCGTTTTCAATAACAAACATTTTTTTGTTTGACCGTCATCGGTTTTTGTTTTTTATTTGTAGTATCTAAAGAAGTTTTAATAAACAAAAGCTTATAAAATTGGATGATATTTAACTAGAATTTTCGCATTAATAATGGCTGTTTTTAATTGCAAAACCACCAACTTTTTACTTTATTGATAAAATTTGGTCGCACGTCTCAACGCCTAGAAGAGTAAATTAAACAACACGTTCCTAGATCCATCGCCTATCCTCCTGCCTCGCACAACCGCCAAACCCTTTCCCGCTCTTGCAAGGCCAACATACGCCCACAACAATTTCACGAATCCGCCATTGGTCAACATTTTGACAACGCCTATTGCGCTCTTTACTACAACAACAAAAAATTTTCTATTCTCGCTCAAGGTCGCTCTTCTTTTCACCTTTCTGCTCTTGCAGCGACTTTTATTAAATCTCTCAAACCCCTTCTGAGTAAGCAAAAAGAATTCGTCTACTCTTTGAAAATTTCTTAATCTTTTCTCTCATTGGCTAACTTCTTTCAGCCAATGAAAACTTTGCTTTCTCATTTATAACTCAATTCGGTTTCAATTCTGCTTTATTCCGACGATTTCCTCTGAAAAGTATCAGATGAAAGGCTTTGGGAAGAAAAATCTTTTACTTAACGCAATCTTTAATGACGTTTCATATAACTAGTAAACCTTCTGCGTGAGGGGCGCCACTAAAAAATTATCAAAAAATTTTTAGACAAGTATATCAGTGGTTAATCCAAGAAAGATCTATATTAACTCATATAAACGCAATCTGTAAGAAAGTCTTGAAATCACAAAACAACAAAAAAACTTCTGTTTCTGCTTTTGGCGCTCGCAAGATCATTACTATAAATTTATTGGTAAGACTTGGTTTTTCAACCAAGACCCATGCCAGTGAATTAGTTTAGTTTAATTTTTTTAAAACCTGTACCAGAATTTTTTTAAAAACCCTTTTTAAGAATATTTTTTGTGTTTCCGACTGCTTGCCATCACTTTTCCAGGAAGCGCGTCTGGGGACACCCATGATAACACGAGGTAACAAATTGTGTTTTCAGTCCTAACGCTTGTCAGAAATAGACAAAAAAGATATATTCCTAACCGGAACCGGAGCTGAACCGGAACTGAACCCCTAAAAAAAATTTGTTGAACCGGAACTAAACCCGAAAAATTTTTTTTGCTGACCCGAACGGGAACTGAACCTTTAAGGCCCGTTTCCACTACGAGCGTGGAAAAAAGCATTCTTTGTTTGTTTTATTGCTTTTTTTTTGCGCTCGCTTCAATTTTAACCGCTCGCTTCAATCGAAGATCAATAAAAGAGACAAAGAATGCTCTTTTCCACGCTCGTAGTGGAAACGGGCCTTTAAAAATAAAATTTTCCGAACCTGAACCTGAACCGGAACGTTATTTTAAACCAGTGATTCTCAACCTGTGTGCCGCGAGGAATTTTTTAGTGTGCCGCGTATATTTTTGTCTTTGATCGCTTATTTTTCCGCAAAACCAAATTGAATTATTCTATTTCTTGGCTCAATAACAAAAAATTAGTTGTTTTTTCTTGTGCAACTCGTTTGCTTATTTCTTCTTTATTATTAAACAATACAATTGTTACGTCGTAAAACATCTTTCATCTATTTTCAGTTTCCAATAATTCAGCACTCAAGTCACATCAAATAAAACAAGGAAGTGTGATGAGTTAAAGGTAGAGAAGCTCTGAACGTAATCCAGCGTCGTTAAGATTAAAAGTTACCATTATTTCTTGTTCACAATTGCATTTTCGATTCTTAATTCTTTAAATTGCTGTTCGTTTGAAACCTTCGAGCGTAGCCAGTACAAGCCTAATCGTGAAGCAGCTTATCGAAGGATGCAACAGCGTGACTTGTGTGACAAAAAAAAGGGTGAAAGAAGAGAGTCTGATAATCTTGGTCGCAGATCTAGCTCAGCTAAGTTTCCGAAATCATGAAAATTATCTCATTCTAGCAGAGTCATGTGGATATAGAACACGAAATCTTTTTTAATATAGAAAGACAAGATAACTTTTTAAAAGTCAAAATACAATACAGTGAGCCATGAAATAGTCTCGAGAGCTGCTTAAAGCCTAAGTAGGCAAACTAAAGCTATGCCTGATGAGAGCGGTTTCTCAGAGATAAAAGCAGTTGTTTTATAAGCTACAACTGCATTAAGAAAAAAATCTAATCTTAATAAAAATAGCAGAGCCAAGGTTACGGTATTTGATCATATTTATTAAAGTAGACGTTTAGAATAAATTATAATTCTATGCCACTGTTATTCAAATAGTATCCGTATTAAATATATTTAAAATAACTTTGGCTCTGCTATTTTTAGTGAGATAATATTTTTAAAAATTCATGCACTGCGCGGTTTTTACCACGTTCGGAAATTCTACAAATACATGATAGTATGGCGTTCTCAGTTATCACGGCCATTCCAAATAATGTGTTATACCAGGAGCTTGCTGTAGTAAAGCAGGTCGTCATAGCACATTGTTTTTATGGTGGTAAGTTAGCAAGGCTACAGTAATAAGGTAAAGCGAGGGGGTCAAATGGAGAGTCGGCCGTGATTGAAATTTAGTTGAAAACAGAGAGGATGGAATTGGAATTAGGGTGCGGGTAAAATGGTCAGGGAATAGAAAACTAATTAAATTGAATCCATTAACGACTTTCTTATTATAACTTATAATTAACATTAAAAATCAGTGGTTACGTCTTAAAAAAAAATTATCACGGCTGACTCTCCATTTGATGCAAACGACGTGGATAGGTCCAACAGATTAATTCAAGTTTAAATAATGCATGGACTTAGTTTTAGTGACAAAATTTAGTCATTAGTTTAGTAGTCAAACCATGAAAAAGTATTTAAAAATAAGCAGTACCAGTAACAAAAGTGGTGCATTGCAACAGAAAGTACCTGCAAAAAAAGGAGTCAAGCGTAAATATAAAGAAGACTACATAAAGTACGGTTTTGTTGCTTCTGGATCCTACGATCACCAACTTCCTTTGTGTATTATTTGCAATCTTTCCTTGTCAAATGAGGCCCTCGTTCCTAGCAAACTAAGCAGACACTTAGAAACCAATCACGAATCTTTAAAAGATAAACCAAAAGCATACTTTGAGAATCTCTTGTTACAAAAAGATATAGAAGCCAAACGATTTAACAAGTACATGAAGTTGCCAGAAAAGGGGTTAGTTGCCAGCTACAAAGTGGCTCATTTGTTGGCTAAACGCAAAAAAGCTCACACTGACGCCGAATCTGTTATTGCACCATCAGTATCCATTTTTGTAGAAACTATGCTTGGAAGTGATGCTGCAGATACGGTAAGCAAAGTTCCATTATCAAATGACACAATTTCGAGAAGAATTGAAGACCTATCTTCGGATATAAATGATCAAATTCGTGAGCATTTTGATGTGCAAGGACAAGATGACGAGTTATCTCAACTTTGGGCACTGCAAGTTGATGAATCTACTGATAGTACAGGAAAAGCGCACCTTTTAGCTTTTATTAGATTCGTAAAAAACGGGTCGTTTGTAAACCAATGCCTATTTTGCAAAGAGTTAAAAACCACTGCTAGAGGGGAAGACATATTTACACTGGTCGACGAAAACATTTTGTTGTTGAACTTACAGTGGAAAAACTGTGTTAGCATTTGCACTGATGGCTGCCCATCCATGCAAGGGAAAAACAGGGGATTTGTTGCTTATGTTCGCCACCAAAATCCAAACGTGTTTGTAGTGCATTGTATGATACATAGAGAAGCTCTCGTCTTTAAAACATTGCCAACAAATTTACATTCAGTAATGAAGCAAGTTATTGAAGTCGTAAATTTCATAAAAACTCGTCCCCTCCAAAGCCGACTTTTTACGCAACTTTGTCAAGAAATGGATTCAAAATTTAAATGCTTGCTGTTTCACACAGAGGTCCGATGGCTCTCGAGAGGAAAGGTACTGAAACGTGTATGCCAACTAAAGGCTGAAATTTGTTCTTTCCTGGACGCTCAGAAAAAAGACTTCGGGTTTTCTGTACATGACGAACTGTGGTGGTTACGAGTGCAATTTATAGCAGATTTATTTGAAAAAGTGAATGTTTTGAATTCAAGCTTACAAGGGCCATCCGAAAATACAATAACAGCTACATCAACATTGATTTCTTTTGACGAAAAACTGTCTTTATGGAAGAGAAAAGTATCTGAGGAAAATGTAGATGCTTTTCCTACAGTCAACAAATCTTCTTTAAAAAAAAGAATAATTCCGGAAATTTTAAACACTTTGTCAGATCTCCAGTTTTCACTCCGAAACTACTTTCCAGAATTCAGTGTTAAAGATTACGGGTGGGTAATCAATCCATTTGGAAAAAATAACGACACAACGAATCTATCTACCGAAGAAGAGGAGCAGCTTATTGAGCTACAAAACAATTGTTTTTATCGGTCCAGTTTTTCCGAAGAAAACCTACATGACTTTTGGTTGTCCATCGTAAAAACATATCCTTTGCTAAGGATAAAAGCAATCAAAATTCTTCTTCCATTTGCATCATCTTGGCTTTGCGAATTTGGATTTTCCGCACTCATTGAAATCAAAAGTAAAGAAAGACAACGCCTTCTTGCTATTGACGATGAAATGAGAGTATGTCTTACGTCATTAGAGCCTCGATTCGAATTGATTTGCTCGAAAAAGCAAGCACAACCGTCCCATTAAACATGTATGTTTGGAGTATTTTCATTTCATTTATGTATTCATTTCAATTCAGTATTTCATTTCAATCTCATTTCATTTATGTTTGGAGTATGTTTAAGTTTTAAATTTTGTAATGTGAAAGTGTGCCGCGGATGAATTTTTGATTCTTTAGTGTGCCTCAAGCACAAAAAGGTTGAGAACCACTGTTTTAAACGGTTCGACGCCTTGATTTTAAAATCTTTTGGTCTACTTTTGATTAAAAAATCTGGCAACTCTGTTCTGCTTTGTTGAGAGTTGAGACGCCTGTCCTGTGTGAGTCGTTGTGCATTACTAAACCACTTTAAATGACATTCAGTATCTGTATTAGCACTTTTTCTGCCTTATCAAAAAGTGAACAAAAATCAGAATAAATTAGTAGCACAGCTTAGCAAGGAAAAAGAAGAAACAACAAAGTTGTGAACCTTAATACTATGCGCCAAGAATAGTTAAAAGCAGCATTTTAGGATGATCAAGGATAAGGTTATGAAGATAAAATTTTGTTTAACATTTTCAAAATTTTTTTACATTTTAGATGATTCTAAAAACAGATTTATTTATTTACTTGAAATAAGTTTAAATTACTTATAGGAATCATGTGTACTTATATTGGCTGAGGAAAGAACAGGTTTTTTTGAGAAGTGACTGTAGGCAATTTGGTTCTTGTTCACTATTTGCTGAGTTTTTTTGCCTTATAAATTTTCAGAAATCTCAAGGCCTGCAAGGTTAGTAATGGCTAACAGTGAAGGAGACCCAATTGTTTTTTTTTTTGTGAAACTAACCCAGATCCCTTTTGTGGTTACTATTAGTGATGTCTGCAGTCCTCAGTCAGACTGCAGATCTGCGGTCTGTCCGGTCCTGGCAGGGGACCATAGACAGACCGTAGGTCCTTTGATCCTACGGTCTCTTCTGCGGTACACATCAAACGACTGTTATTTTTGACCTCATTTTATTATATTAATTATTATATAACATTTTATTATATTTACCGTGCATACGATACATAGTCAATACATAAACTTAAATAAATACACAATTGCATACAGACAGATATTACTCTTCGCATTTCGCATCTTGCACAATTTATGAGAGAGACCAATTTTAAAGAACGCAAAAAATTACGGTTATTATTAATGGTAACGGTTATTTCTCCAACGTGGATCGCAGAGAGGACAAGAGACAGACTGTAGACTGCAGGATTTTCAGAGGACAGACCGTAGACAGACTGCAGACATCACTAGTTACTATCACTTCTTGAAAAAATCATTTTTTTCTTGGTTTCGTCTTCATTCTATTCTTGTCTGAAATGGGGATTTCGGGTTAGTTTTGTTGAAAAAATTGCTTACTGTGACTTCTTTAAAAGACAGACAAAATAATTTTTTCAAATATTATATATCTGTTTTATTTCTTGGATTGTTGTTTTGTGTAGTTTTGGTAAATATCAAATTATTGAAATTGAAGATAAAGGCTTGGTTTTATACCAGGCTTACATCCTGGCCCACTTTTATTTGTTTGTTGAATTTTTGCACCTAATGTGTATACTGAATATAGAAATTTAAATAAAAAAAATTGCAATAAGCTTATACGTCCAGTGTAAAATGAATATTTTTTGTTTAAAAAAGTTTTAACACAATTAAAATAAAAATAAAAAACCAACTTGATTCAAATTGTAGCATGAAACAATTGCCAATAATAAATAATGAGTGTTGCTTTCACTGTGTTTCTTGCAGTTGTAAATAAAGACCAATCATTTTTAATCATTTATGCCATAAAACCTATTTTAATTTTAGCTTTCAAATTATACTTTTTTGGTTAAACAAATAGTTTTTCCAGTAATATTTTTTTACATTTTTATACTTTTATCTTTTTGAAAATGTTCTAAAATTAAGAGGTGTGTATTATTGGTTAGTATAATTTAAATTTATTTTTACTTTTTCAGTTTTACGATCTTTTTCTTTTAAATCACATGTTTAATATATTTTGTTGATTAAAATATTCTATAATTAATTTCTTTATCTATGAACAACTGATATTGAGTGAGCAAATTTATATTTTTTAAACTAAGTCTACATGTCTGATTCTGATGTGTACAATAGTCAAGAACACCGATTAAAGATTGTTGTTGTTGGTGATGGAGCTTCAGGAAAAGTATAATTATTTTTATTGTGAATCTTTTCAAGAACTAATTCTATTGTTGTATTGTTTTAATATAGTTATGGACTTTGAACAGCTTTAATAAAGCATCAATAAATAAAAATCAAGTAACATTTAAATTTTGTATAATTGCTTTGCTAAACTAGCATTTTTAAAAGGAAAGCTTGATCAGTTATTAAACTTAACATTTAGCATGGCTTATTAAAAGGGTATAGACAAATCAGTCACTTTTTAGTAATAATTTCTAGCAGGTTGATTGAATTGCAAAAAGAGAAATTTTTTTGTATCATATGTACAGTATATATTGCACATTAAAAGTAACATCTTTGGTACAGTCACTTTATTTAATAACACATGCATATGAGTTTAAACACTTAAAATCTTTCTGCAAGATATAAATTGTAATGAACAAATTAAAAAAATTTTTTTAAACATAAACAACAAAAAATTTAAATGCAGAAATTAAAAATTTGAACAATCAATTGAAGCAAAAACCACAGCAAAAGTAAATATGGAGAGAAATTTTGAATTTTTTACTTTCTCACAGATTGTTTAAAAGATCTTTCAAGCATTTGTTAACACATTCACTGCTAAACTGCATAAATCTATGTTTTGACTTTACAACAGTCGAGTGCCAAGCCACATAGATCTATGTTTTTGGTTGCTTTGGTTGCATTTGCAGTAAAAATGTCTGGCACGCAACATTAATGTGGGCAATGAAGTGCTGGCAGCGAATGTGTTAAAGTAAAAGTTAATTGGCTTTAGTTTGATGTTTGAAAATGTACCAAGCAATTTTTTTCTATCATTTTGCAACTAATATTATAAAGATTACTGAAATCTATGTTGCAATTACCTGTCTCTTGTTGCAAGTTGCAATGTGAGGAAGCAACTGAAATCTAGAATAAATCAAACTCAATACTTTAAAACCAGTACAAAAAGTTAGCCAAAGTAAATGAAGGTACTGTAAATCTTTACCATGAAAGTCTATCTTAATAAGTCCTATTGATATCAAACCTGATCAAAAAGTTTTTTCAATCATTACAGTGTAGCTGAGCTTATTTAATTTTTTTAGCTATATAACCAAAGATTCTGTGAGCAATATTTGTCATCCAGTATGGCAGATAATAATTCATTATTTTGGTGCACAATTCAATAACTAAATTCCATAAATAAAGATTTTTTTATTTAAATTTCTTACAAAAAGTTTATCTTTTTAATAAAAAAGCAAATGATAAAGATATTCTTTGTTACCTTTGTTTTTCATAAACTGACAAGAAATTTCCCACTGTTCATCTGCAGATATTGAGTTAAAACACCTTTCAAGATGGTCACTTTAAAACCATCCATTAGAATGACATAAGTGAATCCCTCAAATTGCTTACAAGATTAGATTGAGACCTGGATATAAATCAAAGCATGAGCAGTTTTTTTGAAAAACAACATACATTTTGACTGAGTTACACTTTGTTTCACTAGCTGGAAATTTAACAACAGTATTGCTTGTTTTAAGATAGGCTCTACAAAAAATTATTCTACATTATTTTTAGAGAAATATAAGAAATATTATAATATATTTATACAAAATAGTTTGCAAAACATGCCACACAAAATTCTAATGCATATTGCGCTATTTTATTTTAAAGCTTCAGAAAACTGTTTTATAATTTATAAGTAACAATAAACACTGAATGATATTTTTAAATGGTAAAAATTGATTATAAAACCTTAGTTTAAATACCACTTAGCAAATTTGTGCAATTGGGCTTTCTAATGGGTCTTTTTACAGCTAGCTACTTGATGTTTGTTTTAACAAATCTATACTTTATACTTATCATTTATAATTATCTTAACTTTTAAAAGTAACTGAAAAAATCCAGAAACTTTTCTCTAACAAGCTATCACACTTAAATGTAGTACTTTTGTTAACAAAACTATATTGCCTTGCAGTTACTTAGACTTATACACATGTACATTGATTAAAAAAAAGTTATTGTGCCAAAGATGTTTGCTTTGTATGCATGGTGCTTACACACAGTGCAAAAGGCTTTCTCTCTTAATGATACAGTTGGCCAGTTAAAAATTGCTGCTAAAATGTAACGGATTTGTTCATATTTTTTATTATGCCATGCATGCACCATACACATCCACCCTTCAATGCCAATCATGGTTATGAATTCATACACTCTTTAACCCATTAAGTGTGGAATTAAATTTTCGTTATCCGAGTTACAGTGTGTAATTAGTTTCGCATCTTGCTGTTTTTCTCATCTCGATCGATTATAATTGCTGCTTGTGCGAGAATATAGCAAGTGCAAGAAGCGAAATAATTCACGCTGTGAAAAGCTGCAACGATCAAGGCATATATATCCATCATGCGCACTGAGAGAGCGTTTGGCCTTGACGTATATATATGTCATGCACACTTAATGGGTTAATTTGTGAAATGTTGTCTTGACCTACATACAGAATAGCACCAAATTTCTGTCTTTCTATGTGTTTTAATCAAACAAAGCTAAATATTAGGCAGCAATTTTAAAATAAATGTTGCATTAAGTAGGTCTGCAAACTTTTTCTTTCTATACCAATACATTGTACATAAAAGATTTTTAAATTACCAATTCTAAAATTTAAACTGCCTCATTAATTTTTATCACAGATCTTTCCTCAGATTTCCCCAGTAATACCATGGCAAAATTGTAAACAGTAATTGTGACCTAACAGTTTATCAATACTGCATAAGGGGGCATATGGCAGCAAAAACTGTAAAATCAATAATTTGATTTTACAGTTTTTATTTTAAGATATTGTCTATAAACAATATGTTAGGTAAGGAATAAATGGACTTTACCAAGTGAGTTTTAAAAAGTAGTAAAAAAATTAATAAATAGATTTAAAAAAAAAAATTTAAAAAAACATTTTGAAAAGTCCAACAGTTAATATAAAATGTTTTAACATACATATGAAATGTTTTTTATTAAAACTATGTAATAAAAGGATCTTTTGACATTAAACTGTCACTTTTGGTCTGACTCAAAGCAAATTTTTCTTAGTTTAAAAACTTTATGTTTTGCAGGTTACATAAAACTGAAAATGGTAAAATTTTTGCATTTAGGCTGGGCAAGATTATTCCTTTAATTCTACCACAACATTAAACTCCTGAAAACTTCATGTTTACATTTACTATACTTTGCTTCATAAGCATACCAGAAGTTTTTCCCTGAATAATTGTATTTTTAAGTTTTATACTTTGAAATAATTCATCTGTGTATGAAGAAAAATAATTCTATTGTTGAATGTGGTGGTGCCACATTGAAATTAACTATTTGGGCATAAAATAAATTAATTTTCCTTAGCCCAAGCCTTTTTATTTTTGCTCATTTTTACTGGTATAATTTATGCTCGCCTATGCTTGTGTCTGACAAACCTTTAATCTTGAAAAATGCACAAATCTGTCAAAAGTCTAAACTAAAAGATTTAGCTTTGTGCTTTGATGCTACACATGTATTTCAAAAAGCAACATTTCAAAACAAAAATAATAAAAATGCAGCAATTTTATTGAAGAATAAGAATTTTTTGAAGTTCTTACAATATATGCCAGATTAAGCTTGTGCTTCAAAAATGGTAAAAATAATTGCAGTGCAAGTGCCCACCTCTGAGTATAACACAGTTACTATTTCATGCTTTTTTTATGAACATTGTCTTAGAGATTTTTATTATGCTTATTTTTTAGTTAAGTGCTTCGTTTTGTTTATTTATTACTGATTTTGTTAAGGTTTCCACTTTATGTCTGAAGAAAAAAGGTTGTTTTTGGGTTAGAGATAAGCAAAACCTTTTTTGTCTTTAATTAGGCACATAAATCATTTACAAAACAATTGAAATTTTTAGGTTTTTTTTGTATATATGTATATTTTTGTATTTCTCAGCTGCAACAGCACAGAACAAAGCACAAAAACACATTAAAAGCTGCCAAAAAGAAGCAGTAAAAAATGATATACATTATAGGCAGGGGTCTCCATACTTTTCAAGCAGGGGTTTGTATGTAAGTTTTTTGGGATCCTTAGGCCAAAGGCAAAGGTGGTTTCTAGTTGTTCTACCAATCAAGGTGTTCTCTAAAAAAAAGGTTTTCACCTAAATTTGGTAACTATGTTATGGCTATGGGTATTTCCGACATAATTCTATCCAACTGTAGTTCAAAGTGAGTGTATATGTTTTTTACAAAGAGCTCTGCAGACCGTACTTTGGAGACCCCTGTTTTAGTGTTTTAGACAAAATGCAGTGGACCAAATCCAGCCCATGGGCCATAGTTTGGTGACCACTGATTGTCGGACATGCAAGTAATACATTGTACAGATCGCAAATGTCATTATAATCTGCATGCTCACTGCACCTTAAAAACAAAACTCAAACACACAAAAAAAGAAAAAACAAACTTAAAAATGACAAATAAGGAGAACTAGCTTCTTTGACTTGTGAATATTTTTGCAAAATCATACAGGCTTATCAATAAAATAATTTTTTGGCATGTAAATTATCGTATTTATTTGAGTATAATGTGCACCGAGCTTTTTGTTGGTGTTTTTGGTACAAAATGTTGCACGTTACACTTGAATAAGTATGCCATATTTATTTGGGTATAACACACACTCGTGTATAATGTGCACTGAGCTTTTCATTGGCATTTTTGCTACAAAATGTTGCACGTTCTACTCAAATAAATACGGTATATATGCATATAGGTTGTTTCAAAAGTTTGTAAACACTTGAGAAAAATTGAAGTTTATGCAATTTTACAGTAGCTACTATATTTTTTGCATTTATATTGTTATAGTAAGCTTCATCTTTTTAATCTTTTTCATGAGTTGGTTTCATGAGTTGGTTCCAAATGATCGTGCCATCAGTGTCAGTAACTGGAGCAGGTCTATGAAAAGTTGAAACAAAAGTACCTGGCTCTGATCAGCCAAAAGTGCATTTTGATGCAGCAGGACAGTGCCAAGCCACACACCTCCAGGAAGACCAAAGACAAGTTTGAAGAACTGGACAGCATTGAGGTTCTGCCACATTCAGCCTACAGTCCTGACTGTGCTCCATCAGATTACGGCCTTTTCTGCTCAATGCAACACTTTCTGAAGGGCTGCTGATTTGACTCATTTGATAAAGTCAAGGAAGCGTGTCAAGAACTCTTTGATTTGAAGCCAGCTGAATGGTACTTTGACCAGATCCAAAAGCTTGCAAATCGATGGCAGAAAGTCTTAGAAAATGATGGTCTTTATTTTGAGGAATAATTTTTATTGTTTTTGTTATTACTTGGTGAATAAAATTTCAATTTTTCTCAAGTGTTTACTAACTTTTGGGACAACCTAATAAATTATATATGATTTACAGATATAATTTGTAATACTAAACTGGTAACCCTAAGCATAAGCATTATGGATAAAATCTAATGAATTTAATTAGTGCCTGTTTAATGGTTAGTAGGGTTTGTGAGCGTTAAAGTTAGCTGACTGATTTGATTGGTTCAAAAGAAGTATGTGCTGGATTGATCAAGTGTATATGTATTTGCAAAAGTGGGTGATGTTTATCCTATA
This sequence comes from Diplosoma virens, assembly GCA_963680785.1. Taxonomy (NCBI): domain Eukaryota; kingdom Metazoa; phylum Chordata; class Ascidiacea; order Aplousobranchia; family Didemnidae; genus Diplosoma; species Diplosoma virens. The sequence continues at coordinate 11,310,300 of OY796896.1, forward strand.
AACAAATTATTTGTGATAAAAAAGAACTGGTTTCAGATTCCTGTTAAAAAACAGTTTTGAAACTTGCCAATCAGAAGGAAGATCTGAAAGTTGCTAAAATCGACTTATACATGAACTCTAAGCATTCTACAATCAGATTTAGTTATTGGCTTATATTTGCTGAAAATAAAAAAATGTTCTGAAAGTTGTAATATTGACGTGTCTACGATTTTCACATTCTGTTTGGCAGTTTTAAAGCTGTTTTTATCAAGATTTTAAACAAGTTTTTTTTCATTAAAAAGAGTTTTTATTTGGATTAAAAGTTGCCCATTTTTGGCACAAGTTAGTGTAGGCTTGATCAACCAATCAGTTGCATATTTCTTTCTGTGCAATCAGCCAGTTGGCTTACTTCAATGCCCACAAATCATATAAATAAAACATCAACCTCACTTTTTGCTCATTGTCAACAATTTTTTCTCATTGGTGTTGACCAAAAAGTGCTTTAACCCTTAAGTGGCAGATATCATCAATTGAAGTTCGCTTAGAGAATGGCAGCTGTCATCAATTGAAGATGCAGCAAAGTGTTTGCTATAGGGCAGTCGTCAATTGATGATCCATGAGTTAATTGTTAATTGGCAACTCTTTGACTTGGTAAGCTGTTAAAATTAAAAATGAGAGTGTGTCAATAAGTAGATAAGCGTCCAAACACCTCTGAGAAAACCCAACCTGTGCAAGGAACTTCTATCAATCAACAGGAATTTCTCAATTCTTAAAAAAGGACACTTTTTTTGTTTGTCTGGTTTAGAATCTATGTAAAGTTTTTTTAACCAAATTTATACAAGCAAATGAAATTCAACTATAGCATAAGGCAACAAATGAGCTGAAAAAAAAGAAAATTAGTCAGTTTTTGCTGTATGGTGATGCTGCCAACGGCACCATCAGCCACTGTTTAGGGGTTAAGAAAAGTCTTTTTCAAGACTCACAACAAAAGATTATTATTATTATGATCTCTATTTATCCTCCTGACTCAAAGGAAAACATCAGAGACATATACATACAGCAAGTAATTACTCTGATCACTTTTGGAAAAAGGATAAATGTTGCTGTTTGATTTTTGTTTTTGTTTTTACAAAATGACTGAAATCTAGAGCTGCTTGCTGAAACTAACAACCAGAGGAAATTATCAGAAAGTGTCTTTTCTAAAGCACAACAGAATGATATGAAGAGATATTGAACTACAGGGTGATTCACCGAAGTGTTGACAAATACTTTATTCCATTATTAACTTCGCATTACCTCTTCAGATTGTTATTACATGTACTTTATTCCATTATTAACTTCGCATTACCTCTTCAGATTGTTATTATATATTCTGGAGTAAGTTTTCAATATCAATAAGAATATTTAATCTAGAAAAGTAAGATGGCAAAGGCAGTAAATGACATCATTGAAGGGTATTGCAAGAAAGGACTTCCACCTGCGAAAATTTTCTGGTTGATGAAGCGATTTGTGAGTCATGGAAGTGTTTACAAGGCTGTGAAGAGGTTCAAGGAGACTGGAAGTTGTGCTCCAAGAATCAGAAGTACTCCTGAAAAACCCATCAGGACAAAGGAACTGATTAAGAAGGTCAGGGAGAGGTTGAGGCGGAACCCTTCAAGGAGCACAAGAAAACTGGCTAAGGACACCTCTGTAAGCGTGAGCACCATGCAAAGGCTTCTCAAGGATGATCTCCACGTCTACCCATACAAATTTACCAAGAGGCAGCTCCTGTCAAACGCCACTAAGAAGAAAAGGCTTGATAGAGCTAAGGTTTTGATCAAGAGACTTGTTGTTGGCACGTGGCCTCAAGTGCTTTGGACAGATGAGAAGCTTTTCACTGTCCAAGCTATCCACAACCACCAAAATGACAGGATTTGGATTCCAAACAAGGACATGGTGCCAGTTGAACGTTGCAGTTCATTTAGGAGGCAGAAACCTTCTTCCGTGATGGTTTGGGCAGGAGTCACTTCAACAGGCCTGAAAACACCTCTAATCTTTATCGATGAAGGCGTGAAAATTAACCAAACTATCTATTGTCGGATGTTGGAAGAAAAAGTCGTTTCCTGGGTTCAAGAAACAGTGGGAGAGGAAGGAATTATGCTTCAACAAGATGGGGCAACCTCCCACACAGCCAAAGCAGTCCAGCATTGGTGCAAGACCAATTTTAAAGGGTTTTGGGAGAAGGAAGTATGGCCCCCTTCTTCACCTGATTTGAACCCAATGGACTTTGGGATTTGGTCCATTCTGGAGCAAAAAGCCTGCTCAACATCCCATCCAAATATCGAAACCCTTAAACGAAAACTGAAGGCGTCATGGGAAGAAATTGACCCAGAGGTGGTGCGTGCCACGTGCGCCCAAGTACTTCCACATCTTAGGCGCCTTGTGAAAAACAAAGGGGGCTACATTGAATAATTTGAATTTTATGTGAAAGCCCATTAAATTTCCATTCTATCTATTAAAAACTTGTTTTTTTTGCCCTTATAGTAAGTTGGATAATTCAGCTTTAATTTGTCAACACTTCGGTGAATCACCCTGTACAACCATATTGACTGCATTGTTATTGATACAGCACTCTTACCTACTTGGCCATGCTGCTGTTATGAATCCTGTAAGTGTTGTTCTGTAACCAAAGTTTTTTTAATTTTTGAGTTAAATAAAAATGTTAATATTAATTTGGAAACTAAGATAACTTGCAATTCAACTTTGTATTATGTTTATGATGTGCACCACAATACACTTTTTGCATTCATCAATACATATCATTTTACACATTAAAAAATTTGATTTAAGGCATAATTTTTTGTTATTTCATTAAATTATAAATTACTGTTTTAGACTTCTATTATTACTCGTTTTGCTCAAGTGCAATTTGCTAAAGAGTATGAGCAAACTGTTGGAGTTGATTTTTTCAGCAGGCGAATTCATTTGTCCTCTCCCCAAGCAAGTAATTTGATTTTTTTTCACAGTCATTAAATGAAAAATTTGCAATAAATTTACTTGTGGTTTAAGTAATTTTGTACTTCTATTTGTTGTAAGTTTGTGGTTACCTTAGTGTATTGCAAATAATGCTAGGGTTCAAAAAACTTGAACACTTGAATAGAAATGTGCAAACTTGACTTGCAGCAGAACTGAACTCAAGACATTGAGCTTCAAGATTGAGACAAAACAAAACTTTGGGGTAACAAGACTGAGATTAGATGTTAGGGTAGCGAGACCTAGACAAAATACAAAACTTTACCTAAGTTGCTTTACTTTAAGCAATAAGTACAAAAAATACATGATTTTAAGATTTTTACCACCAATCACGAACATGTTTCCCAGGTTATAACATAAACTCATGCTTATCACACCACCAAGTTTTGCTCTATTAGTGCCCAAGCATGCCTGTTGATTGATGGAGCATTTACAGGGCCAAGTGAAGTGATATTGGTTTGACAAACAAATTGACAAAATTTTGTTGCTGCCAAGTTCACCAGATGTTGACATGGCTTACAGAACTTTTGCAATGCTTTCATAAAAGCAGTCAAAAAGACTATCAAGCTCATGCAGTCACTGAAGCAACTATATACCGTGTTTGGATGCAGAGTTTGAAAGCTTTTATACCAAGTTTCTGCCGTACCTCAAAGGACACAACCAGAGTTTGGTTGCTACAGCTTCAATTGCCAGACTTAATAGGAAAAGGAGAGATCTATGATATTAACCAGTTCAAAAAATCAATTTTTGATAAGCACGTCTTATTACTTATAAAAAAGTTTATCACATTTTTTAATACTTAGTATAATTGCCTTTATTTTTATTGACCATTTCCATGTATTTGGTCATAAAGTTGGTTAAATTTATAAAATATTTTGTTGTCATCTCCTAACATTTCTCTTTTTTCAGTATGGTGATATGCATGTGGATGCCTCATAGCACTGCATGGTGGTATGACATCATTTTAAAGACTTGGAGGTTGCTATCATTGGAAAACATCTTTTTCCTTCATTGTTCTGTGTTACAATGTACTTTTCAAAAGCAAGGCATTTGAATTTACTTGTAATCAGAAATTAATTTTTTGTCTGCTTTATGATTAGGACAATCCCAAGTTTTTTAAATGTGATGCTAGCTGTTCAGATTTAGCAGGTTATGATGGAGATTTTGCAGTTTTAAACTGTCAAACAATAGTTTTTTTGTAGTTCTTGTTTTATAATGATGTCAGTCAGTCACAATGTCTTTCTTTTTCTTCCTCTGTCAAACTTATTTCTTTTCTGGGAACTGTGTTATTTGAAATGTTTTTTGCTGCCGCCAAAAGCCTCATGATGGTTGCTTTCCCTCTTTCACTCTGCTCACATATGAGATTTATTGACATGTCTTCCTAACTCCATGTAAGAATATGAGGTTTCTCTTTATCACTAGTTTACTTTCCAGCATGATAAGCAGGGTTGTGGAGTCGGAGGTTTTCGGAAGGAGTCGGAGTCGGACTGTCAAGTAGACTAGGAGTTGGAGTCGGAATATTTTATTCGACTCTGACTCCTCATGTCCAATTTCTTTACGTATTAGTGATGTTAACCGCGCAACTTACGCGGCCGCGCGCCAGTGGAGTGCAGTGCAGTAATCTTTTTAAGAGGACCTTGCCGCGTATCATGTGACACAGTGTGCGACTCATAAAAAGTTTGCATTTTAATTTGTAAGCAAATAGTATTTTGCGTAATGCTATGCTTGGGCACCCGATTTAGTTGCTTCACTTTCTTCAATCCAATAACAGGAAGCAAATGTCAGGTGCATAATTAATTTACTATCCTAAGCAGCCTCTTTCTATAATACGTGGTACCTTGACATACGAGTTTAGTTTGTTCTGTGACCGAGCTCGTACCTCAATTTGCTTGTATGACAAAGTGAATTTTTCCATTGAAATTAATGTGAATGCCATTAATCCGTTTCAGCCTCCCAAATGCCCCCCTTTTTTATTTTTGATGTGTCTTTAAATAAGTACTTTTTCCAACAGAAGCGAGTGTTGAACATCTGTTTTTATCACTAAGGCTTATCAAAACAGACCAAAGGGCTGCAATAAAGAAGAAACTCAGAGAAGCAATTTTGTTTTTACGAGCAAATTATTAAATTAAAATTTTTGAAAATTAAAACTCACTCTTCTTGCTCTATTCTTTCAAAAAAATATCAACCAAAACTTTTGAACCAAGGTGAATTTTTTAACAATCTCCTAATATGAATGTCAATGAACAGCAGGGAGCCTGCATGTTCAATCTCGTACAAAATTACAATAATTAAAATATTTATGATATAGAAACTACAGACCCCCTTTTATTTTGTTTACAAAATCCGACAAAATTCACATATATATTTTTACTATCAATATATAACCATGAATTACTGTGAAGAAGATGGACTCCATGCCATCAAACTAATGGCTAAAGTTTATTTGAGAGAAATAAGGATGAGCTTATTATTGGTATGAAAATGTCAACATTTTTCTCTGGAGTTTCTTTATATGCAGTTGGTGATTCAGGAAAATTCTAAAATTACTCGCATTTTATTGTTTTTCTTGTAGTCTATAATTGTGGGTTTAAATTTTTAATTCTTTTACATATGGTTTTTTGTTTGTTTTGCTTTTATAAACTTTTGTTTTCAAATTTTCATTTTCAATAAATTTCATAGTTATTACTAACATTTGTAAAAATTTTTACAATTATAAAATTTTCATATTTACGTTTTAACCTCATTACTTACTGATAAAAACAAAACTATGCCACCTAAAACAAGAAGCACCAGACTTGAGTTTTGCTCTTGTTAAAGCTCGTCAGTGATGCGTACCTCATTGAATTTCGAACCGGCTAGATGCGCAGGAGACAACACTCAGGGTCTAGTCCTATACTTAGGCCCTACACAAGTCATTAATTGTATTAACATTAAGGTTTGTCGTGAGTTCGATTTACCATGGGAAAAATAATAACTGTAAAATAGACTAGAGATAACATCATAATTATCCACAAAATACTTTGATGTACAGAAAATGTAATAAGCATTAAGTATAGAATACATATTTAGTTTCAAGTTATGTATGACATTTCGAGTTAGTTTTCCAAATGTGATTTGTATTAATGTTTCATTCAAACACAGTAAAAATTATAGTTAATGGGTTGTGTATATAATATAATTATATGTATATAAGTATTTATCAAAACATAAATATAACAAAAAAACATGTTGTATTAAAATAGTTCCAACAAATTGCTTTGCCTGTGAGGCTCAACAATTAAAAAAAGCAATATTATTTACGTTGAAATAAATAAAATAAGCAAAAATTAAAAGTTAAAATAAATTTTTATGTTTCAGAAGAAAACTCGCATCTTAGAAAAATTACACTACCAAAAGTTTGGGTTTAAACAATTATTTTACTCAAGTTAGTGATTGATTAACAAATAATTACTTTTGTTACGAGATATCAAAAGAAAACATGCTGTAATGTTGCGCATACTCATAGATGTGTTAAACTTGGTTAAGTTGCCGAAAAGATTAAAGTGTAAAAAAGTTTATGGATCATTAGTTAAGAGCAAGTGCTATAAAAATTTTTTTATACTCTATAAAACATTAGTATGGATCCTTCGTTAAGAGAGAGTGTTATAAAAACATTTTTTTATAAAAAGATTCTTTTATAACACTTTCTTTTAACTATTAAATTTTTTTACGCTTTACTGGTAATCTCTTCGGCAGCTTGGTCAAGTTTAAGAATACATCCATGCACAACATTACAGCATGTTTTCTTTTGATATCTTGTAGCAAAAGTAATTATTTGCTAATCAACCACTTACTTTAGTAAAATAATCATTTAAACCCAAACTTTTGGTAGTGTTATTTTTCTAAGATGTGAGTTTTCATTTGAAGCGTAAAAATTTATTTTAACTGTGTCCACTGATAAGCCTTACAGGTGAAACAGTCTGTTGGGACTATTTTAATAAAATATTTTTTTTAATATTTATGTTTTGATAATCAGGAATAATCGTTTTGACTATTAAAGCCATTGAGCACTCTTTTGAAGAGTACCAGTAATTTGCAGTTATATATGTATACACTCATATACATAATTTTTTAAAGTAAATATCTTTTTATATATTTAAAAAACCTGACTTATTTTGTGCGACTAACAACTCGAAAGGATGATTTTTGCTTAGTTAAATCTAATTTAAGAAAAATATTTTTTTCATAGTAGGGAGTCGGAGTCGTAGTCAAAGTTAAAGTTGGGAGTCGGAGTCAGCAATTTAGAAATTCTCGGAGTCGGATCATAATCTTCCGACTCCACAACCCTGATGATAAGTATGACATATAAACTACCAATATATTCTTAATCACCTTCACAAACTTTCACTTTTGATTTTCTTATGACTTCAATTGTGTGTTGTTTCTACTGTGCCTCACTTTGTCTACTATTCTTTATTTTTACTCATAAAAGCCCAAAGCAATATTTTACAACAATGAAAACATGTGAAAATGATCCAGGTCTCAAGTCATTTCACAATATGATCTGCTATCTACAACTTTAGCAAGTTTGCCTATGCTGATGATCTCACATTGTTGCACTCTTCTGGAAGCTAAAAAAACTTGGTGGAGAGCTTAAATCAAGATACGATATGTCCTTGCTCTTAATGTATCTTCAACACTCGGAAATGAGGCTCAGTTACTCAAAGACAATGATGATAGCATTGTATATAAATAATTTAGAGAACAAACATGAGCTAAAAGTTGACAACATTGATAAATTGTTAACATTTTGCCCAGTCCCTGCTTATCTTGGGGTAAAACTGGATAGATTGGTTACATTTTCTCACCACCTTGTGGCATTGCTCAAAAAATATTTTCATTTGTCATGCTGCCATGGCAATCTCAGGACTTGTATGCTAGTGCCAAAGACTGAAAACAACTGCTCTATGTTTGGTCTACTAGACAGCTGAGTAATGTACACCAGTCTGGTGTTTCAGCACATATACTTGCCTCATAGGCAGTATCTTGAACAATGCTTCACACATTGTCAGCAGATGCTTACAATCTACTTCAATAAATCAGTTACAATTTTTTTTAGGCATCCAATCAGCTGAAGTTTGCCAACTTGCAGTGACCCTCTCCTTTGCTAATTGTGGCATTTTGGACCCTGACCACATATTGTGTGGTCTCTTAAGTGTGTCTTCAGATGTCTTCCAAGTGAGACTAAGTTTTAGATACCCATATGTGCCAGCTGCGCAAAAACTACTAAACAACCTTGCTGAAATAAGCATCGATACTGTCCAGTGGACAAATTATAAATAGCATATTGAGTACTGTGAGAGACATCCAGGTTTTGTGCTTGCATTTCCAGAAGCAGTGGGCCTATCAAGCTTCCTGAAATGAGTTGACAAAACTGGCTCCATTTGTCCAAAGGTCTCACTCCTCATTGGATTGTGAATGCAATGCCACTGAACAAGCTGCAAATCATGTCCTATCAGCATGTGTCATACATCAGATACCACATGAAGCACAAGGTTTGACAGTTGTTGGTTCAACATCATCACTTCTAGATTTGCACTGATATTATTGGTGAGGTATCAGTATCAGCCACTTTGCTGATATATTGTTTATCAGCCATATTTCGCTGATATTTACTAATCTCAAATCAAATCAATTTCAAATTTTTTCTGTCTTGTCTTTATTTTTAAAATTTTTCTTTTTTAAGAATCACCACTTTTTTTGGGCAAAAATTGAAAAATTAGAGTCAGATTCAAGATGAAGATTTTTTTTAGAAATCACTATTTTTTTGAAAGAAGAATTGAAAAATCAGAGACAGATTTATTTTATTTATCTTCCTGACTCACAGGAAAGCAATGGAGGCGCTACATATGGTAAGCAATTACCCTGACCTGCTTCCAGAGATGCCAAGATATTGCTGTAATTTAATAGAGATATGACTGTAATTTAGAACTGCTTGCCAAGACCACCAAGCAGGGGAAAGTGCCATAAAGTGTCTTTACCAAAGACACAACAGAATGGCACAAGTAAGTTTTGAACAAGACCATGCTGATCATGAGCACAGTGCTCTAACCACTCGACCACACTGTCAGATTATTATTGGTATTGGCCAATTTGCATATTGCTGCAATCTTAACTTCTAGCATCTAAACTGGGCAGTACAGCAGTTTGCAGTAGTAGAAGGATAAACTCTGCCCCAGTTCCTGTCTGGGCCTGACCCAAAATGAATATCCTTCTGTACATCAAAAAGGAATATTTTTAAAAAAACATCCATCTATTTAGTTTGTAATTAGAGCAATTGACCCTTTGAAGTAAAACCATAATTTTTTTCATCTCTATATTTATCCTCTTAATTCCAAGTTTATTTCAGATAATCGTCAAGTGATTACCCCAACCTGTTTTTGAGAAGCCAAGTTATTGCAGTCCAGTTGAAATTTTTTTACTTTTTTTATTTTTTTATTCAGATATGATTGAAATTTAGAGCTACTTGCTAAAACTACTAAGCAGAAAAAAATGTCATTTGGTGTCTTTTTAAAAAACACGACTGAATGATATGAGTTAGTTTTGAGCTAAGATCGTCTCAATTGCTCTGATTATAGTATAAAGACATGTAGCCTTTTATAAAAGTATAAAGTAGTATTACTATAAATATAAATATCATGCTTGTCACATGTGAGATGCCAAATCTAAAATGCAAGGCATTTAGATGTTAATAAAAATAAGCCCCAAATTTTTAAACAGCTTGCATGGTGTCCATGCTTGTTACAGAAATTGCCATGTTTTTCTACTGTGATTAATAATGAATTTAAGACAGCCAAGATGCTAAGTCCCCCTCTTCTTATCCTCAAAGCAACCTAAAATTAGCATAATTTTACATAGAAATTATAGCAATTGTTATAACCCAAAACATTTTGTACATACTGCTTTAATGCCTCAACCTGGACTTGAGATGCCAAAGTTTGAGACAAGACTTTAGGGTTGTGAGACCCAAATTTAAAAGAATGCCTTTCAAAACCAAAACATCCACCTCTGACTTGCAGCATTGCAAGACATAAATTTGGCAGCATAGAAATAATTACTCTACATGTATTTTAATTGTAATTACTTTAATTGCTGTTTTAGAAAATACCCAATTAAAAATCATTTTTTATTTATGAAACAACTAATACTTTTAAATTTGCTTGTTAAAAGTTTTGTAAAATTACAATCTTTCATTTACATTCATTATCTGAGCCAGGAGTTGCAATAGGGTGTCCAATTTGTTTTTTTATTTTCAAGCCCATGTTTAACAGGTTTAAGAACATTTAACATTTAAAGCATTTAACACGTTTTCTGTTTGAGAAACCCAGTTTTACTTTTTTTAAAATAGTGCTCAACAAAAAGCATTCATATATTTACATTACATAGCACAATTAATTTTTATAAAATTGGTGCATAACAATCATAATGTTATCATTTAGCCTGTTTCTGATCTCTGCAGCAAAAATATTTATAACAAAAAATGTCTGTTTTGATTCTATAGAAGTCAGTCTAATTGTGAAGAGTGCACAGTACAGTTTTTCTATATTTACTGGCTTTTTTTGGTAGCTTTAAACAATTGAATCTCTTGATCATTTGCACTCTACACTCTAGACCAGGAGTTCCCAAACTTTTTCTAAACATTTTGTGGAACCCAAGTTGCATTTATGAAAAAGAAAAGTACACATACCTTTTTTTATGACTTGGGTGAGCCTGCTGCTGGTCACAGAGAACCTCCATATTTGGAGTTATAAATGTGACTCTTACTTGTAAGTCAGGTTTTATATTGAGTCCATTTCTAAATTTAGTTTTCGTTGCTGCATACAGCAAAAAAGTTCTTTCACATAGATAGGTGGTTGGAAAACACATTATTACTTTCAAAGCATTTGTACTTATATCAGGGTATTCTGTTGATAATTCTATCCAAAATTTTGCAAGTTCTACTTCTTGAAACTTTACTTTTAACATTGAATCCATCGTAATGTCAATTTGCTGTTCCCTTTCCTTCTTTGTGAGTTTGCTTAAAATTTAATGACTCCACAAAGGGATTTTTACCCCAAGTTTCTGTCTTCATTTCATCAAAAAAATACTCAGTTTTTGAGTTAGCCATATCAGATAAATGTTGCAAAATGTCATCTTTTAAGGAAATTGAAAAGTTAATTTCAGAATCAGCATATTGCAATGACCTTTTAAATTTGATCTGTACTTGTTTAAAGGCAAATTACTAAGCAGAAAATACTCTAGTAAATGTTGCAAGAAGCAACAGATATATATTTTTTTTTGATAAATTATATTATTTGTACTAAGCTATCTATACAATTGCTAGTTTGATTGCAATTTCCATCTTGGTCAATGCCTGTTTTGAATTTATAGTTTTTTGTATGACCTATAATCTAATTTTTAAATTTTCAGAAAACAGATCATTTTTACTAGAAATATGGGATATTGGTGGTCAAACTATAGGTGGACCAATGCTGGATAAATATGTCTTTGGAGCTGAGGTTAGGCTGCACTAGATTTATTTTAAGAGTTTGAATTATTGTCAATCTTGAAACATCTACATCTATTGCTTATTCTTTTGACTTTCAGAATGATAGTGTGGTTTTGTATATTTTTAGTCTTTTTTGGTGTTATCATTGTAAATTAGATCTCCATGTTAAAACCATTCTGCAGTGCAGCAAAGATAAAAAATGCAACACTTGAAATATTTTGTATAGGTCACACATCACCTTCTATGTCGCAAGTTTTAGTTGTAATTGAATTGAATGTTGATTGAATGGTATTGTTTTAATCAAAGTAGAAGTTTTTTGGTTTTCAAAACATATTTAGTTTAAAATAGCATAATGAGCAGCCATGGTTTGTAATTTTTGATAAATGCAAAATAATAAATTACAATTAAATTTTAAATACTAAATAAACATGATGTGTAAAATATTACTTCTTGTCAAGAGTCACCCTTAACAAAAGCATAATAGTTTAACAATCCAAAGCAATGTTTTTTAGATTGTACTATTTGTTTATGATATATCAAACAGTGAAAGCTTTGATGATATAACGGATTGGATAGCTGCAGTGGGATCAATCGTTCAAGACACTGAATGTCATTTCGTTTTGGTTGGAAACAAAGGTATTATTTTTGTATACATACAGTTTTCTAGCAGTTTAACAGTTGCTGCATTTTTAGTGTATTTACTTGTTTAGGTACTTATATTTAAATTTTCAACATGCTAATTGTTATTGTAGCTGATTTGGAGCACTTGAGAGTTGTATCTAAGCAGCAACATGATGAATTGGCCAGAGAATATCACATGAGTAGTTGTATTGTTTCAGCAAAAACTGGTGAATCGGTAAGAATAATTTTTTCTGACCATAAAATAGATAAGAAAATATAAATTGTCAAGCATAAAATAATTATTTTTGAGAATGTAAACAATATTTGTTAATAAATAACATTGGATAACAAATTTTTTATAAATTGTGTTTATCATTATATGGTAATTTCCTAAATGTTTTTTGGGTTGCTGATTTCAAAAATTGACATTAAAAATTTTGTAATATCAAGCGTCTGGCCACTATTTAAGACTTGGTAAAATTATGATTTCAAGTTGTGTATAATACACATAGTGCCTTAATGACTTGAAATGATACACGCTCATTAAAAAAATCATATTAAAACAATTCAAAACAGCACTATAATAGTATTGCTAATCAAGCATAAAAAACATTGAAGAAAAATGCTCATTTAAAAATTTTTTCATTTGCATGTAATGCTATCTTCATTTTTTTCTTCTTTTGGCTTTTACCAAGTAAAGCCACAGCAGATTGTCTTTCTCCAATATTAGCATCTTTCACAGCCACTATTTTCATGTCCTATTTTACCCCATCTGTAAATCTTTGCTTAGGTTTGCCTTTAGATTTTTGCCTGATAACTACATACTTATATTTGTATAGTCCTTTTATGGTTTATTTTTATCAGTATATTTATCCTCACACAAAACTGTTAGAGGTGCTATACATAGAGATACTGTCAAGCAATTTTTTTGATTTGCTGCTGAAGATGTTGAGATATTGATGTCTAGTTGAAATTTTTTATTTTTTACAAGAAATATGACTAAAATTTAGAACTACTTGCCAAGACTTCCAAACAGAAAAAGTGCCATAAGATGTCTTTCCTGTGGACACAAAATCACATGATTAGATTTTGAACTTCCTCAGCTTATCTTGTAATTGTCTCTATGCCTTGTGCACTTAAAAAAATTTTTAGCATTTTTATTTCAGTTACTTCCAGCTCTGCTTCTTGTCTTTTAGTAAGTGCAACTGTTTCAACTTTATACATCATTGCTGGTCTCACTTACACGTAGGTAACACCTACATTTTCCTTTTCAATCTAGCTGATATCTTTTTGTCAGAAATCACACCGATTACCCTCATCAGTATATGGTGCTACCCTTTTGTACCATATTCCCAATATAGTCATCATGACTTCATCCCACCCTCCTTGACATCATTTTTCCATTACTTGGATGTCTTGATAAACCTTTTCACCATGCTCCTTGCTTATGTTTTTCAAGTTATCCCAAAAGAAATTTGAATGGGAGTGCAAAAAATGTAATTTGGAGGACATGTTGCAGCCAAGGTTTTGCTAGATGCTTGTTAAATTTGATATAACCATTACATAGTTTTTTCTCTTTGATGGTTTCCAAAAAATCCTTCCATTTTTATTATTCTGAAACCTGTTCATTTTAAGAAAACGTCCAAAATTTTGACAAATAAAGTGGTAGGAAATAGCACTTGGCAAGATTTTATATCTGTAGAATCATGTAAAATGTGATGAAAAATAAACACAAAATGTCATAAGTGATATAGCACCATATGAAAAAGAAATATGGATGCCAATAAATGCTTAAGTTTTAACTTATTGTTAATAATCAAATATACACCCTTTCCAAATATTTTGAAAACCATTGACACTATGCAAAGACCAGAGTAAACAAAAAAATTTTGAATAAAGAAATGCATTAATGAAGAACTTCATTATTCTAAAACTAAGAATTTCGTGATCAAGCAATTTACATTCATTGTTTTAAAAGTTAATGGTGTGGTCAAAGTGAAATAGTTTACATGTTTGATAACAAGCATTTGATTTTCATGGAGATAATTTCTAAAACAGCACAACAGCTAATAAAAAGAAATTAGTAAAAAGTTATACAGTAGAATTTGCCTAAATCACCACATATCAATTGATCCTGGCTGAAAACATATTGTTTTCTGTGTTATCAAGTTCGGCTCAGTTGTCTTCATGTTACTTGTCAATTCAGTTAACTCACAACAATTTTGGCTCACCATAAGTAGAAAAATTTGCCTAAGTTGCCAAGCCTATGAAAACTTTGCAAGCAGCATGATTACTGTAGTCAACATTGCAAGTAAGGAGCGAGATCCCATTTCAAAAATTTTCATAAAGTACTTTTCCCAAGGATACAACAGAAATCACTCAGGTAGACTGAGACTACAACCTTCTGCTTGCAAGTTTGAGTTTTATTACCCGAGTTATCCTGCTGACTGCTGAGGCAATTTATTGGCTCATGACAATATGCTGGAGCCAAACCCTGCTTATAGCTGCATTATCCTTGTTTTACTTTTTAGCTGAAAACAGCACTTTGTGCATGCACACTGCTTAGGAAACAGTGTCTTCATTGATGCCTTGCCCATTGTCACAAGATGCTTGTGTCAATCTACAACAGACCACTTACAAATTTTTTCAGGCATTCAAACAGTTTAACTTTTTTAATTAGAAGCAATACTCTTGTTGGCTAGCCATGGCAGTTTAGATTACAAACTAATGTTGGGTATTTCCATTCATCTATGCACAATTAGGTTCTTGCTTTTTTATCAAATGACAAGTGTGTGACTATTGAATAAATGGCAGACCGCATAAAGCAGTGGACTTTGTACCTCAGGCACTACAAAGTTTGACAGTTTTGAATGACAAAACAATGTGACAAACAGTAATATTATTTTGTAACAATTTTCTAAATACATCTGCAAAAAATTGGTTTGCTTGCCAAGAAATCGCCGGCATTATAGCTCAGTATAATAACCATTGTTTCTGCTGAGAGAATTTACACTGTGCAAATATTATTTTTAATGGCATAATTGATTTATAACTGTGTCAGCAAAGTCTAAATGACTTATGAACTTTGCAATTTATTACAATAAATATAAAATTTTATCGAAAATAGAATAAAGTAGACATTTAATTCAAATTTGCTTCTAGTTTTCATGCTCTTCCAACGTTTATATACTTTTTCGAAACTTATTGTTAAATCTTGATAAGTTGTTGATTGATTATTACCTTTTTTTTTTAATATTTCTGATGTTGTAATCAAAAAGACGGTACCATCATGACTTGGTGCAGATGATAGAAGTTTAGCCTATTCCTTTTCTCTTGATTCTGTTTACAAGACCCAAACTTTTTTTGGAACCACTAGACTTAGAGGTTTAAAAAAAAGAATATTTTTATTGGAGGCAATGGGTAGTTATACAGACTTTCATGTGCAGCACAGATTTTAGCCAAATTACTTAAGCTGATTCTGCTGGTCCTAAAGCTTAGAAATCTTTCTATAATCTACTGTTTGTGAATTTATAGTACATGGTAATGGCCTTTTGAGATGTCTTTGATAAATCTACAAGTTCTGTCAGTATATCATTTTGGACATACAATGCAGTTTTAATTTGCATTTATTCAAGTTTTGCAACCAAAAAAACTACCATTAAATCACAAGTTTATTGGTCTTTGATGGAAATAAACAATTTTTTACTAAGGCTTGTATTACTAAATGCAAAATTTGAACATTTGAAGGATTTGAGTAAGTCTAAGTCCAACAATCTTTGAGTCCAAACTTTTTAGAGCCAAGACTTGAGTCAACCAAACTTTTTGCTATAGTATTTGAGTCCGTGTTCACTCAAAACTAGAATCCTTTTCAGTCCAAGTTCATAAATTCTTAAGCCCTTGCGGGTCCAAGTCTTACAACCAATTTACATGTACAGGTTTTTGCTTTTTTTCTTAATCAACAAGTGGAAGAGTTTTTTCATTTTCATTTGATCTTAAACACTTTTTACCTTCGAAGTAAAGAAAGCAAAAAAAGTAGGTCTTTACTTGTTCAACAAATTAAATCAATCTTGAAAGTTTTATGTAGATTTAGAGCAAGTTTTTGTTGGTCGCATGCCCTTGCTGACACCAACCACAGTTGTCTGCTCTGGACATTGCCTTTGCCTAAAAAGACAATATCTGCAAGGCAACAGGTTGATCTATTTAATCCATAGTTGGAACCCTAACAGGTGCTCCCATTCTGTGTCAGAGTGGTTCTAGGAGTAATGGGAATTAAAGGAAACTCCATTTTTCCTATAACTTCAGAACTCCCGAACTGAAGTCTTCCCATCAGATGTAGTTTGAAGTCATACCCAGGACTTGAAAGAGTTCACTTTTCGTGAAAAGGGTTTGGCAAAAGAAAAATTAACTTTTATTTGAGACATTTTCATCTTGACTTGAGTTGAATTCGATTTATTAGTCGATTGGAGGATTCAAGTTAAGTTTCAGTTTTTTTGCAGTTTGGAATCAACTTGAGTTTCAGTTGTTCAAAGATATTTATTTTGTGGATCCTAGTCGAACTCGAGTATGAATCCGGACTCAAGTCATTGAAACTCTGGCAAAGTGATGAGACAGCCACGGCATTTCAAGGGGTACAAAGACAAAATTTATGAAGATGAAAAACTTTTTACATTTAAAATTGGTATGTTGTTAGTGCACAAGAATGAGGTTTCACTGGCCAAATAATCTGATGGCACTGCACATTGCACAGTTACGCACCTTAGTGAAAAAACATTGGTAATAATACTCTGACTTGCCAGCAGAAAATGCTATGCTTAATCCACCTGAATGACTTCTGTTGTGCGTTTAGGAAAAGTGCTTTACCACAAATTGTTCAATAGGGTCACGCTGCTTGCCTACAATGGTGATTCCACTTAAAAGAAAAGCAGCATACAGGTTAACACAGCCATACGAAGAAAACCAAGAAAATTATAAATATCAACAGTATTTTCTTGCTGATCTAAGCACTGCTTAAATATTTTAACTTGCACAATAGCAAATATAAGAAATAGTAAAGTAGGTTAAAAATTGATTAAAAAAAAGCTTTGAGCCTGTTTAAAATGTCATTGCGGCTCACTATTATACTTAGCTCATAGTTTTAAAAGTGCTTTTTCGACTGACTGTTAAACTTGTTTACTTTTGTCTTGTTAAAGCAGATTTATTACTTATCAATAACATTCTTGTTTTTTTTCCATTGTTGTTTATCGTGCAATCATGTGAAATTTAAGTTAATTGTCGGTTTTTATGTAATCAACGTTTTTTTTATTTTTCGTATTTGTATGATTTGCTTCATGATGCATTTATGTTGGCATGGATCGATTTATATCAAAATAATGAAGTACGCAAATAAAATTTTAAAATTGTACTAGAGCAAACAGCTTGTGTCATTTAACAATTTTATGAAAATATTTGTAAAAAATGAAAAAAGATTTTGTTCTTGGCGCCTACCTGTTGCGTGCTTCAGAGTCGTGTGAGAAACAAAATACTTTGAATGGAACCGGCTGTTTTTAGATAAGATTTAAAGTTTACATACTGCAAACAATTTATTTATTTAATTTTAATCAATAAATTTTATTGCAGATTGAAGCGTTGTTTAAAAAAGCAGTTGCCCAAAAATTAAAGTTTACCAGATCCAGTAAACTAAAACCTCAAGCTCCGTTGGTAAGTTTTTACATGTACAGAAGTTTGATTAATTAGTTTTAATACAATGGTTCACACTTTTCATCGTTAATTAGCGACTCGTTTTGTTGCTTTTTCCTTTTTCTGATCTCGTCTATAAGCAACCCACAAACCTTTTATTATTTCCTTGTATTTTAATCATGTGGCGGAGCAGAAATAAAAGAAACCGAACTGAACTGAAATGAAGTATTATGGGATTGGTTGATTGTGAATAAAGGATTTTGTGCTTTTAGGATTTTGCTTGTCCCAATCCCGGCCGATCATCAATGACGACCAGTGACGCAGTTGAATCTCACCAGGAATCTAAAGCTAAACCGGAAAAAACTGACTCGCCGGTGGTATCTGAAGCCCGAAAAGTTCCGAAAGAAGAAGTAGCATTAACGCAGCAAGTTTCGTACATGGCAAAAAAGCAAAAATCGTCTAGGAAAAGCACAGTGTGTGCGATTGCATGATAGTTCGCTTGAGTTCATATCTTTTCAATTTATCATTTAATCAATACGAAAGGGACGGAATAGGTTTGTACTTGGTTTTTGTTGAAGTTGGTTTTTTTTTTACCTATTTAACAAAGCTCTTGGCCAATTTGTGTTTCCCTACATTACAGAAGGAGAATAAAACAAGTGTTGTTTAAATCCATCAACTTGCCGGCAAACGGGATCGGGCAAGGTTCGGGTGTACCTTTTTTCGCCTACGCCTCTGCTTTTAATTAAATATGTTCAACGTATTGAATTTTCTTAATTATTTTTTTGCACTGAAGTTTATTCGAAATTAACTTTAAAAATAAACTATAATTTTTAACATGTTTCATTTTACTAAATACCAAATTGTTTTATAGTTTTTATTGAGTTAGCTTAATAATAAAACTTTATCAAACTGTAAAAAGCATGCTGCTACCTGCAGGCAACCGTTGCAACAATTAGAAATGCAGTAGATGTTGATCGTTTGTACGAAATTTGAGATTTTTCTAATTTCTATAATTTAATAACGATATTTTGAAGCTTTCAGTTTGTCATAAAATTTAATCTTTTCAAATTTAAACATGGCTTGCAAACTTTGCTTTGATTATCAAATAAGGAACATTAAACTGCTTGATAAATACTGAGAGCGAAAACAAAATTTTCCTATGAAGTACTACCTTACCATTAAGTGGGAAAGTTTGCATGTCCCAGTGACCTGTAAAGATGAGTTGGCCTAAAATTTTATCTCCCTTGTTAGGCATATATATGCCAAAGAAGTTTGCCGACAAAGACCAGACAAAATGTAGTTCACAAGATGGCAACTTCAAACCTGGTCAGACTGTGCTCAAAATCTGTGGCAGGTAAGCTGTCTAGGAGAAGATCTCTTATACAAAAACTTCTTCGCAGCAGGGTTACACAGCAAAATCATGATATACCTCCAAGAGCGCTTTTATCCTGCCTCGAACCTTCTTAAAGTCCTGCAACTTTATGCGAATGGCATCTGTAACAAAACAGATGAATTACAACTACTCATCAAAGATACACAAGCAGACGTCATTAAGATACAAGAGACAAAACCCAATCAATCCCACTAAACACCTAATATTCTTCACTTTACACCTATTCAAACAGATCATACTCACAAACAAGGAGAAGGCCTCCTAACTTACATTAAAAACAAAATCAATTTTTCACAACTTAATACATCAAAAACTTCTCCCATTAAACTTCAAATCGTCAAAATTTACCTTTCTGCATCACAGCAATTACATATTGCAAGCATGTGCCTTCAACCCAAACATTCTACCCAGCTACAACAAACAGAAGACTCCATGATATATAGATCATTTACAATCATAACAAATCTTCCAAACACTATCATCACAGCAGATGTCAATGCTCACTCGTCATTATGGTACTCACCGACAGAAGACTATAGGGGAGAACTGATTGAAGACATCCTGCTTAACTCCAATCACATCACACTAAACACAAACACTTCAACACGTCTGCCACCTAATCAAACACAACAATCTACTTCACCAGACATCATTACTGCTTCAGTAGACTTACATGACTGCACTAGCTGGCAGACCATCCACTCCCTCACATCTGATCACTTACTTTTACTCACCATCCTCATAACAAGACCAAAACAACTCGCTTTTACTTTACTAAAACAATAACAAACTACCAAAAATCAATTAGACATCGATCACTTCAACAACAGATTGAGGATCTCTTCTCCTACAGTCGCCATACCACAAATGTTCAAGAGGCAAACAAACACCTTATCAAGGCAATTTTGGATGCCGACAAACTCTATCCCTAAAGGAAATCACAACAGCACAAATCCCACTTACTTATCCATACATACCCGCGAATCCAAGTAAATTGCTCGAAAACAAATTGCTCAAAAAATAATTTCTCGAACTATCAATTGCTCGAAAGCAGATTGCTTCGATGACACTGGAAATGTCAAAGAATATTTAAGAAGTGTTGCTCACAATATTTATTAAAGAATTCCAACACTTTAGGATGAGCTAAATTCGAATGAAAACTTTCTTTTTATTCTTCACTTGACTTTCAAAAGCAATCTGCACAATTGAGCACATTTCGACGCATTTTTTCAGATAAAAATCTTTTTTTAATCTTTATTTAAATTTTTTAAAACAATCCCCAAATTAAAACTTATGTTAATTTTGCAAATAAAAGGATACATTTGGCCGTCAATATAGAGCCAAAATTGTTTTTTAGTTTGCACTTCAAATTTAAGTCTAAAAGGTATGGTAACCTATCCAAGTACTCGCCGTATTTTCGCTTGCTAATTTTCGAATCATTAAAAATATAACTACAGCTTCCTGTGATTTACCAAAAATCGGAGTCGAAGTGGGCTAACCAAAAAAAAATACAAATCCGATACCAACTTTAGCATCTAGCACATCTAAAAAAGCGACTTCGGCTTCAGCATATTTAAAAAAACTACTTCGGTTCCAACTCCATCACATAACACGCAACAACGACTTCCGACTCTGACTTCAAAAACCTGGCTTAAACTAAAGCAACTTTTGTAAAATCTTGTGTCTCGTCTCGATCTTGGTAGGCCATTCCAAAGTCTCGTCTTGTCTCGGTCTCAAAGCTCCGTGTCTCGAGTCCGCTTCTGCTATAGACCTTCATTTATTCATCATCAACTCTATTTACGCTCTCGTTTGAAAGGAAAACATCTGCGGCTTTATGTTTGCGGTAATCGTCCAGCAGTAACTCCTACTTGTTTATCTTTCATTTATTTTATTTCTATATTTATCCTCCTGTCTCGCAGAAACGTTAATACATAGGATAAGCAGCTATCCCGACCTGCTTCCGGAAATGCCAAGATATTACAGTCCGCTTAAAATTTAATAGAAATATGATTGAAATTTAGAACTGTTTTCCAAGATCACCAAGCAGGGGAGTGCCCTAAAGTGTCTTTCCCAAGGACACAACAGAATGGCGAGAATAGGTTTTGAACCAAGATCATGTCGATCCTAATTTCGGGCTTTCAAGCAATAACACAAGGTATGAAAGAAGCTACAATCTTTCAAATTTTTAAATTTGCTGAATTAAAATTAGCTTTCAGCTATCGCAATTGCAAATTCAGAATTAGCCTGGTTACACGCAACTGGTGATAAAAGCACATTTTTTACTATTAGGTCCAAGTATCAATATTAAAGATAACGCTGGATTACAGGCGGTATAAGGTAGGAACCAACAATTCATAAAAATTTCCAAATTTTTAGGGAGTGCTGATTTCAAATTTAGATCTTCTTTTTGTGGTCACTTGACTTTTAAAGATGATAAGCAAATCTTTTTGTAAATATCTTTTTAAATCTTGTTGAGTTCTGCATAAGAGTTTCCATTTTCTTGGATAAAAAACCACATATTGGCAATATATATAGGCATACCATATTTTCGAAGAGGCAAAACCGAAGTTCGTTGATAGAAAAAAAATCGTCCCTAAAAAGTAGTGTTCTTTAAAAAAAGTCTTCACTTCAAATCAGTCTGGATTTTATGATTTTCGTCCCAAAAAAAAGTGTCTTCTAAGAAGAAGAAGATCTTCATTTCGAATCTTTCTTGGATTTTTGGCAAATCGGCCGAGACAAAACCCTAAAAATCGGGACTGTCCCGCTAAAATTAGGACGTATGGTAAGCCTAAGTACATACTCGTACAAAGCAAAAACTGTTTCATTGTCTTCGCTTCAAGTTAAAGTAAAAACAGTGACTCTGTCCTCGGAATGCATTTGCGCTTGATTATTTTTGAGTTAATTAAATTGTAAATTTCACGACAGCTTCATCGCAATTTACCAGAAATCCGAGTTTGAGTTGCTCTAAACAAAACGTAGTCGGCAGCGTGGTCGAGTGGTTAAAGCGCCGTGCTCATGATCAACATCGTGTTGAATCATTTTTTTTTTGTTGTGTCCTTGGAAAAGACACTTTACGGCACTTTCCCTTGCTTGGTAGTCTTGGCAAGCAGTTCTAAATTAAAGTCATATCTTTATTAAATTACAAGCGGACAGCAATATCTTGGCATCTCCGGAAGCAGGTGGGGGTAATTGCCTACCCTACGTATTAGTGCCTCCGTCGCTTTCCTGCGAGTCAGGAGGATAAATATAGAGACAAAAAAAAATAAAAAAAATAAATAAAAAACCTACTCCGATTCCAGCACATCTAAAAAAGCGACTCCGATTCCACCAAAAACATGCAACTCGTCTTCCGACTCAACTCCGGGTTCACAACCACGATTAATGGCAGGGGTGGGGAACATTATTGCACTTACAGGCCAATTTTAAAGATTAAAAGTTGGTACCGGCTGCACAAAAGTTTGGGGAGCAATATAATTTTTCATACCAAAAAGATAGGGATCTCTAAAAAAAAAGTCTTCAGTTCGGATCAGCCTCATGTTTTTCTTATTTCGTCTCAAAGCCTTGGTGTTCTTTGTCCAGTAAAAAAAAGATCATCACGCGAAAGTTCGTTGGTCATGCAAAGGCCGCACTTTTTGGCTTCGAAGACCGCAGGTTCCCCTTCCCTGGTGTATGGTGTACTTATTCGTACATTGTACAAGTTTTACATGTTCGAATGTTCATTCCACTTTCCTGCGAATGTAAATGATTTCAAAAGTATCAGAATCAGAAACAATTAATTTGAAATTTTTTTTAAAGAGTTTATTCTTTAATTTGTTAGCACGAGTTTAACTATTTTAAGTTGTTTGTGCTTGTTTCGTATTTGTAGTTAAATTGCTTTTTAAGATTGTGCTCATATGATGTTTTCATTTTTAGCTAATACTTTCATAAATAGCTTTTTTGATTACGTTTGTAAAATGGGTATTCTAGAAAGAATTGCTGAAATAGAAAGAGAAATTGCTCGAACACAAAAGAACAAAGCAACAGAATACCATCTTGGTTTGTTGAAAGCTAAATTAGCAAAGTATAGAAATCAATTGATTGAAGGTTCAAAATCTTCAAGCCAAAAAGGTGAAGGTTTTGATGTTATGAAATCAGGTGATGCTAGAGTTGCATTAATTGGTTTTCCATCTGTTGGTAAGTCTACACTTTTATCAACCCTTACATCAACTTCAAGTGAATCTGCTTCATATGAATTCACTACTTTAACTTGCATCCCTGGTGTCATTCAACACAATGGAGCTAATATTCAGCTTCTTGATCTTCCTGGCATTATAGAAGGTGCTGCTGGTGGAAAAGGAAGAGGAAGGCAAGTTATAGCAGTTGGAAGGACTGCAGATATAGTTGTAATGATGTTGGATGCTATTAAAGGTGATGTGCAAAAAGAGTTATTAACAATTGAATTAGAATCTGTTGGAATACGGTTAAACAAAACAGTTCCTAAAATTTATTTTAAAGAAAAAAAAGGAGGTGGAATATCTTTTACTGCTACTTGTCCTTTGACCAAAATTAGTGAAAAAATGATTCATCTGATTTTGCATGAATATAAAATTTTTAATGCTGATGTGGTTTTTCGAGGTGATTATACCACAGATGAATTTATTGATGTTGTGGTTGGAAATCGAAAGTACATGCCTTGTTTGTATGTTTACAACAAAATTGATCAAATTTCAATTGAAGAAGTGGATCGTATTGCTCGACTTCCACATTGTGTTGTGATTAGTTGTAACATGAAGCTAAATTTAGATTATTTAAAAGAAATGATATGGCAATACTTGGGACTTATAACAGTATATACAAAAAAACCAGGAAAAAAACCAGACTTTACTGATGGCCTTATTTTAAGATCAAATTGCACTGTTGAACATGCCTGCCATTCAATCCATAGAACACTAGTTAATAATTTCAAATATGCCCAAGTCTGGGGGCAAAGTGCCAAGTACAATGGACAACATGTTGGTTTGGGGCACAAATTAGCACATGAAGATGTACTTTTGGTCACAAAAAAATAGCTGTATTCTTATTTTAGAACTTGTTACTCTTTTACTTTTGTATAGTTAAAATTTTTATGAAGAAATGGTGGTGTTACTATTGGATATTTAGATAAAAGTAGCTCAAAACAAATTTGGTGTACATTTTAAAATTTTTAGGTTTTATTGTTTTTTTTATATTAGTTTACAAAATGCAAATATCGCAATTTCATCTTTATTTTATCTTTATAATTTATTGAAGCAATTGCCACTTTGCTCATTGGTTATAAATGATAATGGATTTTGTCCATAGCAAATAGTTACTTCTGTGATTGCAAAATGTTCATACTAAAACAATTAAGACTGCAATGTAAAACCAATAGTCCACCTGCTAAATCCAACTTCCTATAACCAAATTTTTGTTTTGCAACCTGCTGGCTTCACAATTAGTTTTTTAGTTATTCAACTTTTTTTGTGCACCAAATTCTTATTTACCAAAATTTTGTGGACTTAAATTTGGGTTACTTTAGATTTAGCACTGAACCTTTTGTTCTAACACTGAGTTAGACTCGTATTTAATTGATATGTTAATGCAGTCTGCCAGCTGAATGGAGTTGAAACCATTAATTTAAGTATTTATAGTCTTGATTTGGTTGGCATTACTTAAATTTAAAAGTTATGATAGATCTTTTAAAATTATGAGCAATCATATGTTAATCAATGTATCAATATTTGTATTTGTTTTGCAACAAATTTCATAAATTTTGTTATTCAGGCTTAATTTTAATTAATAGCTTTGCAAAAGAAAAATAACATTAAATTTTTTGTACATTCATTATTCTATTTAACAAAAAGTATAAATACTTTTTATTACAACATTGATTTAATTTTTGTTTTGTTGAACTCTGAAATAATGTTTCATGCAATTTGCCTATTTTCTTTATTTGATTGTATTGAGATACATGTTTGTATAATGATGCAATAGATTATTTACTGTTTTGTGTATTTCATAAAGCAAATATTTAAAGCGTTGCTGTATAAAATCTTTTAACAAAAACCTTAGTCAATATTCAAAAATGCTTTAAATTGAATAATTTTAACCATTTACAATTAACTTAAATGCACAAAAATGTTTGTTTTGATTGGCTGCAGTTTTTGTTGACAAAAGCAAATAATTTCAATTTCTTTAGATAATTGAATTTTTTAAATTGGTCAATGCACAGTAAATGAAATGTCTTACAATTATGTTGTTACTGCTCATAAACCCACTGCAGTGAACCAAAGCACCACAGGTAATACAAGTAAATAGATTTACTAATTAGGTAGTTTGTGCAATGATCATGTTCATTATACTATGAAGATATGTTCAAGACTTTGATTAATAATTGTAAAAATGATTTTTTAGGAAATTTTACCAGCCCCGATGACTTAAATTTGCTTATTGCAAAGAATACACGGTTGGAAATTTTTACTGTTGCTGCAGAAGGCCTCAAACCAGTAAAAGAAATCAGTATCAATGGAAGAATAGCTGTATTAAAATTGTTTCGCCCACAGGTATGACTTTTGCTGTAGATTGTATGCTTGTTAGTAACAAAAGATAACTATAATTGCAGGGTGAAGACAAAGATTTGTTATTTTTATTAACTGAAAGAAATCATGGTTGTATTCTGCAATATAAGCAAAAAGGTGAAGATTGTGAAATTATAACTAAAGCCAGTGGAGATTTGAGTGTAAGCAATATTAACTTTTCTTGAAACTTCATTTTATAATTCACAATTGTTTTTTTAATTGTCTTTGTAATAGTATTTATTTTAGTACGTGATAAGTACACTACAGGCCAAAAGTTTAAGTCCACCCCTTGAATTTTCAAAAAGCGGTTAAATCAGTCTGTATTGGCAAATAATTTTCATCAGAAACAATGAACCCTTGTATAATGAAGATCGACAAAATGTTTTAACAAAGCCTGACTAACTTTTATTGCATTTCGCTGCCATTTCAATTGAGTTTGGATATAAGCTCCTTGTGAGGGTTATCCTGACTTCTTCCTTGCTTATTGCTTATTCCTTAAATTTTTAGTTATAATGAAGTTAATCCATATTCTCTACTTTTCAGAAGGTGTTTGTCTAATTTAATATTCTTTTTTTCTTTTACAGAGATAAAAATTGATAAGAAAACATTGTAAAAAATACTACTGTATTTACAGTAGTTTTCATCTATTATTAACTATTTACGGAGCCCTTATAAAATGGCCAAGAAAAAGCAGTTATCAATTGAACAGAGGGCGAGGATAGATATTCTTGCTGCGGAGGGATTTTCACAACGATCTATTGCCAAAAAATTGGGGATTTCAAAATTTGAAAATTCATGGGGTGGACTTAAACTTTTGGCCTGTAGTGTATGTCAGCAAAAGTTCATAATATTCACAATTTTGTAAACATAAATCAGTACAATAAGTTTATCACATTACTGTAATATAAGTTATACTTTTGTAGTTGGAAGAAAAAATTTTCAGTGACATTAGTGTTATTGATCTCTATCTGTTTTAATTAGTATGTTTTGTTATATTTCATGCTGTTTGTAGGTTTATTACAGTTGTGTTTTTTCTTTTGATAAAATTGGTTTATCAAAACAAAGTCTCAGGGTTAGTTTGTTCATGTAGCTGTACCTTTGAGAATATACTCTATAACGTTTTCATCTGTTTGGCTATTAATCAAGTAGCTCTAAATTACGTTTGTAGAACTCTTCAAACGTTAAAAACTAAAAAGAAATGTATTAAATAGAAATATCGTGCTCCAAGTTGAATACTCCTACCTTTGTTAGACACACTAAGAGGACACATAATAACTTTTAAACATTGGAACGAAAATTATACTTTCCTTTTGTATGTCAGTGTTTATTGAGTTTAATTTTTTTTCTCTTACAGGATTCAGTCGGTCGTCCTCCGGAAACCGGAATCATAGGAATAATTGATCCGACGTGTAAATTAATCGGCTTGCGTTTATATGAAGGATTATTTAAGGTGGGTTTTTGTTTTGCAACATTAAATAATTAAGCTCTATTATCCTCTAGTGCAGTGGTTTTCAACCTTTTTTATTCTGCAACCCGATTTCCAATCGAAGGTAATTTAACGATCCCGTTCAGTGAGCAAAATTAATTTTCGTCGCAAACATCTTGTGTTCTCTAAAAAAAAGGTTTCCACTTTGAATTTATCTCCGATTTCTCGATTTTTGTTTCAAAACAAAAAAGAACAAAAAGGTCTTCACCTTAATTAAAAATTTTTGTTTGCCCTAAAATTCTTGATTTTGCCCAAATTTTTGAGACTTGCCCCTTTTGCAGGTACGGCTATGAATTGAGAACCACCGCTTTAAATAAAAAATTTTGTTTATTAAATGTCTCCGTGACCCCCAGAAAATAGCCAAACAACCACCACGGGAGTTGTGACCCCAGGTTGAAAACCTTTGCTTTAGTGAGACTCTACTTCAGGTGTATGATAAGGTATTGAAACCACTAGAAAATTATCAAAAAAGCCAAAAATGTTAAAAATTTGGTATTGAAAGTCAATTCTGCCGTGTTTAAAAAAGCTAACATTGATAAGTTTTTAACAATACTTCACAGTTATCTATTTAAAGTTAATACACCTTTATAAGAGATTTTAACTTGATAAATGCCTTTAAACGAGATTCGTTTTATGTAAGAAACGAGCGGTAAAGGCAATTTTAAACCGGTTGTTTTCTTTCAGTTTCTACCGTACGATCCAACTTCGGAAGAACTTCGGCCCTTCAACGTTCGAATAGAAGAGCTGTGCGTCGTCGATACCCAGTTCTTACACGGCTGCGCTGTGCCAACGCTGGTTATCATGTATCAGGTTGGACGAGTTTCTTTTACTTCATCAACTGAAATGTGATTTTTTGTAGAAGTTGCAATAATCATCTTTGTCGCAATCCAGCAGTTTGCAATGACCACTACGGTTATTTTCGTTTTAAGTTATTGATCACGTGCTGATAAAACTGTTTCCGCAGTTTTTCAAATTTTTTTTTCCTCGATAGCGAGCGCTTTGATTATGTCGTTTCTAATATTACCGCCATCTGGCCGCAGTAAATTGCTCAGTCGGCATTCGGTGTTGAACTAGTTGCGTCCAATACACAAAAGTCTTTTTACTCGCTACAAATCAGATTTTCGGCGCTAAAACGTAAACAACTCTCTGCAGAACTCTCAAGGTCGACACGTGAAGACGCAAGAGATTGACCTCAGAGAGAAGGACGTAAAGCCTGGCCCGTGGAAGCAAGAAAACATCGATGCTGAAGCAAATCTCATCATCGCCGGTAAATTGATTTTTTTAATCCTTGGTGCGTTTCTTTATCCAAGGTTTGAGGTGAAAATGTTCAACAGATTAATGAAATGCATAAAATATGACCAGTTTTTACCTTAATTGCGAATTAGAAACTGGTTTGGTTAAAAATACCATGTTGTTTCCGCAAACTGTAGCCAAGATTGTAGTGTTGTTGATTGCCATATTTATTTCAAACACGGCAATCAGTTTGTCTTACAAAACATCAACATCTAAAGCAGGTTTCATTTAAAGTTTTGTTGGAAAATTTGCTTCAAGCATGGATATACGGTTGCTGCCATTTTTTCAACTCACTGCTTCTGCCTAAATTCTGCCCTTGCTTAGCTAAATCAAGAAACATTTGCAGTGCCGGAACCAGTCAAAGGTGCAATAATAATAGGACAGGAGTCTGTTACGTACCACACCGGAGACCGTTACATCCCGATCGCTTTGCCGGCGTCTAAGGTAGGTTGCTTTTCAGTGCTTTGTGATAGCAGATTGTTTTTAAATGCGATTTAGGAAATCCGCAGCAATTGATTTACTTTTCAAATCGTGTGATGTTTAGAAAGAATAATTTTTTTGAACTAAATTTTACGCCAGAACAGTGATTTTTTTGGTGATTTCAGTTTTTCGTTTCAAAATAGTAGATAATTTTTCTTTGCTGATTTGAAAACCTTTTCGCGTTACGAACTCACAGCACAGCATTAACTGCTATTCGGCGGTCGACAAGAAAGGATTCCGCTATTTGCTCGGTGATCTGGCTGGACACATTTATCTCCTGCAATTAGAAACCGACTCTCAACCGGACGGCAGTCACGTGGTTAAGGATCTTCGGATAACGATATTAGGAGAGGTGATTAAATGGCAATTTTTTTCTAATGTCTATCTCTTTTTCGAGCAAATTGCTCCAAGTATTTGAATCCATTTCATTTACTAATCACTGTTAAAAATTTTCCTCTTGTGCTTTTTAAAACACCGGTATACTGTAAGTTTAAACGTTTTCTCCTGCCTTTTCTGACTCGATCGAACACAGTTATGCTTGTGAAATGAAAACATTTTTGTGATACCGAAACAACTCTGCTCCCACTCTGATAAGGAACCAATCAATGTCCTGGGATGAAAGAACAGACGAAAAATTTGAGAACGAAAAAAACTTTTACAAAAATTCCCACGGAGAAATGTAAAAGAACAAAAATTTTGCTTTTTAAATAAACGCCAACGAGTTTGAGAGCTGAGGTTACAGCTTAGAATTTGAAAGCGAAAAATTTACTTTTAGAAGTCGCACTAATTTTACTGTTGCGTCTCGAAATTATTTGATGTGACAAGCAATATTTTCCACTGTAAACAAAGAATATTTTCGATTTCAGGTTTCTATTCCCGAAACAATCAGTTATTTAGACAATGGAGTTGTGTACGTCGGATCACGCTTTGGAGATTCCCAGCTGATTGACCTGAGTTCAACTCCCGACGAAGTATTCTGTAAGGTTTTTTTAATAGTAGCTTGCTGGTTTTGAAAGTTCGTGTTTATTTATTTGAGGATTGCTTGAGTGTAACTTAGTCAAACGCGAGTGGAGTGCTTGTTTCTTATGGTTAATTTGTTAATATTTGTTGATAAATGCAGTGTAGGAAAGTGTACAATTAAAATAAAAACTGAATTGAGCGTTCAAACGGCAACACGTTATTTTTGAAAATGTGATCGAAAGACTTGGCCAATTTACTTGGAGCTGTTAGTCTCCACTGTCTTGAAACTTTTTACCCAAGCGTTTTTTATTCAAAATCTTATATTTTAAATCTGTATCTTGGAGAGTTTACTGACAACAAAACGTGTGTTGTCAGTGAACTATTAAAAAGGTGGTCTGAATGTTATCTGTTTCGGTGCCGATCGATCAAGTTTAAAGAATTCGAAGTTATCCCCAAGCAAACATTAATGACGATCACGGGATTGGTTTTTGGCCTGGCAGTAATTGGAGATGAAATTGCTCCTATTATTGAATGGAATTAACTAAAAACACTGATTGTTTGTAATAAACTTTCAGCCGGTACACAATCCTCTGCTGCCGTTCTTTCTTCCAAATCGAAAAACTTCATCAAGGTCCTTGACACCTATTTAAACCTTGGTCCTATTGTCGATATGTGTGTGGTTGATCTCGATAGACAAGGTCAAGGTCAGGTAAGGCAAAAGTCTGATTCAGTTTCTACGTTTTAGGAGTGCGTGTGATTCTTCGCCGCTGGTTTGGCACGTTAATCGTAAACCGCTTTATTTTCAGCTTGTCACTTGTTCCGGAGCTTTTAAAGAAGGAAGCCTTCGAATTATCCGGAACGGAATCGGAATTCAGGAACACGCCAGCATAGATCTTCCCGGAATCACAGGTAATATTGACTGAAATCATTAAGATTATAGTCAACATCAAGTGATTATATGAATTGCGCTCACAATTGCCTAAAAGCGGTTTCCGAGTTTTTGTTATATAACGTATTTGGCAAGAATAAAAGTCAAATAGTTTATGACGTCATATGCTTCAAAATCGTTATGTAGGCTTGTGGCCGCTGAAGCTGAACGAATGCAAGCGGAAGTACGACTCCCTCGTCATTTCGTTTGTCGGCCACTCGAGGGTGCTCAAGCTGAGTGGGGAAGAGGTTGAGGAAATGGAATTGAATGGCTTTGATGACGAAAGCCAAACTTTTTTTTGTTCCAATGTCGCATATGATCAACTGATTCAAGTAAGATTGTCCCTGATTTTCTTATTCTATCTCACAATTGATGAGTTATTATCTCACCGGAAGTGACGTGCGCGCCATTTTGCGGCGGATTTAATTGCTGAGAAGTTGACAGCGTTGCCATGGTTTCCGAACCGCCTTTGGCTTTCACCAGGTTAGATCTGCCGCTCGTTTGCAGCCTTTGGTCGCGACGACGCGATGAAGATGAAAATTGAAACAAAATCATAAGAAACGGTTCGAATATCGGCCCCAACCGATATGATTTGTTGTTGCCTCTTTTGAGGCTGCTTTTGAAGGAACCATTTTTATTCCTCTAATAAAGCTAACCTAGAGTTTCACTCTTGGATGACCTACGCTGCTTGCAAAGAGTTCCACAAACTAGTGGTGGTGTGGAGTTATCTGAAAATAAAAATCTAGGTTGACTTTATTAGAAGATTAGAGAATGGCTTCTACAGGATCAGCTTTGGAGGAGAAAGAACAACGACAACAACAACGAAATCATATCAGCTGAATCCGCCTCGAATCCGAATCATATCCGCCGTTTTAACCGTTTCTTGATCACTCTGTCGCCCCCACTTTATGTTAGGAAGCTGTCTGTTATGGAACTTTAGCTTCGCGTATCGCTTTGCGTAATCGAACCTTATTTTGTCCATCCGCGATTTTTGTCGCCTTCGATTTTGGATTGCGACGAAATTTTTTTGACCTGCAATGTCGTCGTCAGATCACAGAGAAGAGCGTTCGGTTGATCGCCTCCGTTGGCCAGCGATGCGTCTTCGAGTGGAAGGCCAAAGACGATCGTCACATTAGTGTTGCCACCTGCAATCAATCACAAATACTGTTGGCTATCGGCCGGAGTTTGTTTTACTTAGAAATTCTCGAAGGTTCGATTACTTTTCTTGCTTTGTCAATGTTCAAACGGTTTGCTTTTCAAACTGTTTGATTCTTTTTTATTTTCATACTCCCGGATGTACAATCGGGTTTAAGAGTGGCGATTATTTGGACCGGAACTAATTCTTGATCTTTAATTTTTTCAATTGAACGCCAACTGCAGGTCAAATCGAAGAAGTCGCTTGCTCTGATCTTCCGTACGAAGTCGCATGTCTCACCATCAATCCTTTCCGTGGCGACAAGGACATGGAGGTGTCGCAGGAGCAAATCCGCGGGCCGTCGTTCCTATGTGCGGTTGGACTGTGGACGGACAACAGCGCAAGGGTCCTGCGACTCCCCAAACTCGAAGAACTTCACTGTGAAAAGCTTGCCGACGGTAAGGGCAGTCAGTTTTCCATTAAATATGCTTGAAAAAAATTGAATAACTGCCGAGGCTTAAAGTTGATTAATTTCTATTGGTTGAGCTTTTCACAACTGCCACAGTTTGCACTACATTGTTTTCATCTGGCTCTGTATAAATAACAGTTACAAGTATTCCGGTTTTATACTGTATGTGTCATGCTTGTTTTTGTTCCAACTGTGTTTGATTGTTCATTGACCTGTCGCGCAGAAATCATTCCTCGCTCGATCCTTCTCGTTCAGTTCGATGGAATCAACTACTTGCTCGTCACCCTGG
This sequence comes from Diplosoma virens, assembly GCA_963680785.1. Classification (NCBI taxonomy): domain Eukaryota; kingdom Metazoa; phylum Chordata; class Ascidiacea; order Aplousobranchia; family Didemnidae; genus Diplosoma; species Diplosoma virens. The sequence goes on from OY796896.1 coordinate 11,343,123, forward strand.
GCGATGGTAACCTCATCTATTTCACTTTAAACGCGACGACAGGTAAAATAATCGTTGGCCCCATTTCTTCGTTGGCGAATCGCTGTTGTTTCGTCGTCGCAGGCAATTTAAGCGAGAAGAAAAAGGTTCCGCTCGGAACTCAACCGACTTCGTTAAGTTCCTTCTCCTCTGGCGATACTCAGACAGTGTTTGCGTGTTCCGACCGTCCGACGGTCGTCTACAGCTCGAACAAGAAACTGGTCTTCTCCAACGTAAACTTGAAGGAAGTCTCCCACATGTGCTCGCTCGACTCCGAAGGCTACCCCAACAGGTGATCCGAGTTCGGGTTCCATTCCCGACCGAGGCGTGATTTTTTTTCTTTTTAGTTTGGCCCTAGCTAATAACAGCACGCTGCTGATCGGAACCATCGATGAGATCCAGAAGCTCCACATCCGAACCGTCCCCCTGCAAGAATCGCCCCGGCGAATCGCGTATCAGGTTCGTCGTGCTTCGATTGTAACGGAGCTATGTTTCGAATTGCAGTGCGACCCCTCTTTTCCTGCACCAACGACAAGCCACCTCAACGTGGTGGTGCAGTCCCCTTCCCTGCACTGGGGAGGGCTTGTCAATTCCCCGAGGGTCTCATCCTCGGGCGATTCTCCCTTGGACAACTCTTCCCATTTTTTATCCCGGCTGTCCAATGCGCGGTCACATGTGGACAGCACTCTTAAACCCAATTGACCGCCCCCCTACCCCTTCTATTCTCTCTCGGACATCTCTTCCTCGTCCCTCCTTCCACCCCAAACCTCTTCATTACTCATCCCACTCACCGCTGATTCTTATCTCTATGCTTCTTATCAGCGGTGACATTCACCCCAACCCTGGCCCTATAGACCCCTGCTCTGTCTGCTCCCGTAGAGTCACCTGGGGAAACAGATCAATACAATGTACCGGCTGTTCTCTCTGGGTACACCTCTCCTGCTCTGGTCTTTCTCCCGCTGACTTCCGCAAAATCTCCCCGGGACACTCTTGGACTTGCCCAATGTGCCCATCCTCTTCTCAACCCCCCCTCCCTCTCACACTCCAATCCCATATCCTCATTCTTTTCTGTATCTCCATCCTCTCACACTCCAAATCCCCCACCTTCACTCACAATCAACCACAAAACCATATCTTCAAAAACTAAACCCTCACCCAAAACAACCTCGAATAATCCCACCTATCTTCCTAATCACCCCCAACTAATTTATACTTACCCTCCCTCAGCTTTGACTACTCCTTCTCCTCAAACTCAACAAACCACCTCTCCTCTCACACAATCCTCATTTCATCCTTCCTCTCCCTCTCAAAACAACCTCCGAATCCTACAGTGGAATGCTAATGGGATTCGCCCGCGTCGTACTGAACTCCTACACTTTCTCTCTCATAATCAGTACGATCTCATCTTCATACAAGAGTCACACCTCTCCTCTGACTCCACCTTCCGCATACCAGGCTACAAAACCTCCAAAAGAACCGTTTTATGACGAGGAGAGGAACCACCAACTCTACGGGAAACCTAGGAGGAGGTGTTCTGATACTTGTCAAAAATGGTCTATCTTACACTTCACTCTCCACACAATCCCTCTCCTCCCTCGACCCCAGCTCCGATTATTTAGCTATCGCAGTTAAAATAAAAGAAGCCGCTCCCATACATCTTTTCAACGTCTATGTCCCTCCTATCCGCTCCTCTTCCTCCGACTCCCGCCCAAAATCCTTCTCACCCTTTCTCCTACCATCATCTCCTACCACTTACATCTTTGGCGACTTTAATAGCCATCATTCATCCTGGGACTCCCACTCACCGGAAGACCATTCAGGCAAAGATCTGTTTGATTGGCTCCTCTCCTCTGATCTTTTACCTCTTAATAACCCCGAACACCACACCCTACTACACCGTGCCACTGGAAACCGCTCTTCCACTGATCTTTTCCTAGTTCCTGCCCGAATAGCCTCTAAATGCACATGGCAGACCCTTCCGGACCTCGGCTCAGATCATCTTCCTATCTCCATCACTATTCCCACTTCCCCTATAATTAACTCTTTCCACCGCCCCCCCTCATTTAACTATAATAAAGCTCGCTGGGATGAATACCTTACTTATATTGATACCCACTGCCCCATTCCTTCTAACTTTACAACACTCTCTCTTTCTGAAGCCACCCACACCTTTACCAAACTCCTCAATGATGCTGCCACTTCTGCCATTCCTTTCGGCAGCATCAACCGTCCTGCTAAAGCCTGGTGGTCTCCTGAAGTCGCAGATGCCGTCGCAAAACGCCGAAAGGCATTTGCGAAGGCACACTGTTCCGAAGAAGACCGCCAGCACTATATCGCTACATCCAGATATACCTCCACTGTGATTAATAAGGCTAAAGCCAAGTCATGGCAGAATACTTGCTCTAGCCTTTCTCCTAAAACCCTTCCCAGCGAAGTCTTTTCTCTACTTCGCTCCATCTCTGGTTCCCCCTCCCCAACCACTTCTGACCTTCCCAATTTCTCAAATTGCCATACCCCTGTAGATTGTGCCAACCATCTCTCCTCACACCTACAGTCCCATTTCTCTACCCAAACCCCAAAACCTTTTCGAAGCACCGAGAAAGCCCAAATGAAGCAAATCAGAACTGCACACTGCAACACCCTTCATTCCACTTTCTGTTCACCATTCTCCTCAATTGAACTCTCCACAGCTATCTCTCAACTCTCAACCTCAACCTCCTCCGGCCCTGATCAAATTACCTACCCTCTTCTATCCCACCTACCACGTACCACAATCTGCGTTAAATTTTCTTCGATACATCTTCAACCTTTCTTGGTCAACACACACCTTCCCGTCAGCTTGGAAACAATCAACAATCATCCCCATTCTCAAATCCGGAAAACCCTCTGACTCACCTTCTTCATATAGACCCATTTCTCTCACTTCATGTACCTCCAAACTCTTCGAAAGAATGGTATTAGGACGACTAACCTATTTTCTCGAACAACATGACATTCTCTCACCCGTGCAAGCTGGTTTTAGACCTGGTAGATCGACTGTAGACCAGGTTCTCCTTCTCTCACAGTCAATCGCAGATTCCTTCCACCAATCTAAGCCAGGCGCACGTACAGTCCTTGCCACTGTGGATTTTGTGAAAGCTTTTGACTCAGTATGGCACTCTGCCCTACTCTCCAAACTCCTCTCATTAGATCTTCCTCTTTGCTTTGTCGAATGGATACGATCCTACCTCTCAGATCGCCGTTCGAAAGTCCGTATCTGTAATTCATACAGTCGTCCTTTCCGTCTCCGAAGAGGAGTTCCCCAAGGTTCGGTTCTAGGACCAGTTCTCTTCTCTTTATACATCAATGACCTTCCCACTTTCCTTCCTGCATCTGTTAAGACCTCTCTCTATGCAGATGACCTAGCCATCTGGGCCTCCTCCCCGAGTGTTGAGTGTGCAACCGCTGTAGTACAAGCTGCCCTCAACAGACTGGTAGAATGGTCCTCAAAATGGCGCCTTCCTCTCAACTCCCTCAAATGTGAAACATCCTTCTTCAGCTTAGACCCCTACCAATCACGAATACAACCCTCTCTACACATTCTTAACACCCCTCTCAAATTCAACCCTCGTCCAACCTTTCTCGGTGTAACCTTCGACCGCACTCTCTCTTTCAGATATCACGTCTTATCCTTACGAAAAAAGTTTCACAACCGATTCCGTGCTTTTCGCTCCATTGCCTCTGCCTCCTGGGGCCCATCAAAAGAATCCTTATGTACCCTATACAAAGCCTTCATTCGCCCCATCCTCACCTATGCTTCCCCAGGCTGGTTTCCCTTCTCATCTCCTACTCACATCACCTCCGTGGAGAGGATGCATAGATCTTCCTGTCGAGTAATCACAGGTTGTCTATCGTCCACTCCCATTCCTCTACTTCATATAGAAGCACTTCTACCTCCACTAATAGTCACCCTCACTCACCAATCCCTTTCCTTCTTTGAACGAGCCCTCCGTCTACCTCCCACCTTTCCTATAGCCTGTCTTGCGAACTCTAACCCCCGTACACGTCTCAAAAAGAGCTCATGGAGATCCTTCTCCAGATCACATAACCTTACCCCTAACCTACATCTCACCCGTGAACCACTAATCCTCTGCCCTCCTAAATCCCCCTGGTCTGCCCCATCTAATTACACAATCTCACTCCACCTCTCATCCCCATGCTCTCGCAAAGACCCCCCCTCCCTTCGCAACACTGCAGCTACCTCCCATCTTTTCACTCTATCTCACAGCGATATCTCTGCCTGGACTGACGGTTCGGTACCTGGCGGGCTGGGACAGGGTGGTGCAGGGATACACATCAAGTGTACAAAGTGTGTCACTGCTACCTCGCTTTCCTTCTCGACTGGTCTCTGGGCTACCAGTTATAGTGCTGAAACCTTCGCTCTCCTACATGCTCTTGAGTGGTGTATCTCTCACTCCAAGACATGTAATTTCGACTCTATCACTTTCTTTTCCGACTCTTTATCTGTCCTTTCAACTCTCTCTACCCCCCTACCATATTTAACCCCAAAATCCCTATCCAATACCCAATCTCTTCTTAACTCTCTATCTCAATCCAAGGTTGTCCATCTTCAATGGATACCTGGTCACTCTTCCCTCCCAGGCAACGACTTAGCTGACTCTCTAGCTAAAGCCGGTGCCTCTCTCGATCCCTCCAGTATATCAGTATCCCTCACACCCCTTATCTCCTCCCAACGACTATCCCTCTACACCAGTTGGAGACGCAGTGTCCAATCTGGTTTCTTCCAACACCAAATCCCTACAGTATCTCCCGAGGAGCTTACTCTCCCTCGCTCCGCTCGCTGTGCTCTCTCCCGTTTACGCTGCAACGGGCACAGCACTCTCTTTTACTCTTATCTCCACAGGGTTGGTCGAGCCGAGACTCCTTCTTGCAGCAACTGTGGTTCTGAACCACAGGATCTCTCACATCTCGTGCTCGACTGCCCTGTACTAGACCCTCTGCGTCGGGCCATTTTCGGCCACACTCCTTCTCTTCTGGACCTCTGGTCCCGTCCGTGGGGAGTCGCCCGACTATTGGGATTCCGCGGAATTGATCCGCGCCCCCATCCCTAGGAATGGGTCGGGTAAAACCACCACCACCACCAGTCACCCTCACTCACCAATCCCTTTCCTTCTTTGAACGAGCCCTCCGTCTACCTCCCACCTTTCCCATAGCCTCTCTTGCGAACTCTAACCCCCGTACACGTCTCAAAAAGAGCTCATGGAGATCCTTCTCCAGATCACATAACCTTACCCCTAACCTACATCTCACCCGTGAACCACTAATCCTCTGCCCTCCTAAACCCCCCTGGTCTGCCCCATCTAATTACACAATCTCACTCCACCTCTCATCCCCATGCTCTCGCAAAGACCCCCCTCCCTTCGCAACACTGCAGCTACCTCCCATCTTTCCACTCTATCTCACAGTGATATCTCTGCCTGGACTGACGGTTCGGTGCCTGGCGGGCTGGGACAGGGTGGTGCAGGGATACACATCAAGTGTACAAAGTGTGTCACTGCTACCTCGCTTTCCTTCTCGACTGGTCTCTGGGCTACCAGTTATAGTGCTGAAACCTTCGCTCTCCTACATGCTCTTGAGTGGTGTATCTCTCACTTCAAGACATGTAATTTCGACTCTATCACTTTCTTTTCCGACTCTTTATCTGTCCTTTCAACTCTCTCTACCCCCCTACCATATTTAACCCCAAAATCCCTATCCAATACCCAATCTCTTCTTAACTCTCTATCTCAATCCAAGGTTGTCCATCTTCAATGGATACCTGGTCACTCTTCCCTCCCAGGCAACGACTTAGCTGACTCTCTAGCTAAAGCCGGTGCCTCTCTCGATCCCTCCAATATATCAGTATCCCTCACACCCCTTATCTCCTCCCAACGACTATCCCTTTACACCAGTTGGAGACGCAGTGTCCAATCTGGTTTCTTTCACCACCAAATCCCTTCAGTATCTCCCGAGGAGCTTACTCTCCCTCGCTCCGCTCGCTGTGCTCTCTCCCGTTTACGCTGCAACGGGCACAGCACTCTCTTTTACTCTTATCTCCACAGGGTTGGTCGAGCCGAGACTCCTTCTTGCAGCAACTGTGGTTCTGAACCACAGGATCTCTCACATCTCGTGCTCGACTGCCCTGTACTAGACCCTCTGCGTCGGGCCATTTTCGGCCACACTCCTTCTCTTCTGGACCTCTGGTCCTGTCCATGGGGAGTCGCCCGACTATTGGGATTCCGCGGAATTGATCCGCGCCCCCATCCCTAGGAATGGGTCGGGTAAAACCACCACCACCACCACCACCATCCCTCTTTTCCGACTACCCACGGAACCACAGTTATCCGGCCCGGTTTACGGATTTTGACTTTGTTAGCATTGCTTAAGGGAAAATAACTTTAAAGTACGGAATTGACGTAACTCGTGCTTGAACATCTACAAACTACATTTGCACGTCATCATCTGTTTTTCTTAAGATCACGAGCACAGTAATTTCCAACCGTCGTATAAACACTTAGACCAATATTGCACTCCAGCACCGTTGATAGCTCATCCATCACGGGTATCCTATCTAAAGCCAGGATGGCCACGTTATCGAAATAAAATGCTATGCAAAGAAATTGAAATTGTATCAAAGTCTTCTCGTTGTCGAGGTGATTGCACCGAGCTTCAACCAAATTGAAAATCACACCATGAGTCGGGCGACTCCAACTTTGCTTTTATCGCGTTCTGTAATTTGCGGTAACCGTTTACAAATCTAAAGTTGCCCCGTTGGTATTTAATCACGTGGTTTGATACAGGAGCAAACCCAGTCGTTCGGTCTGATCACGCTTCGCACGGACGTGGTAGATGCCGCTACTGGAAAGGCAAAGATCACTCGCGCCAGCGCCAGCACTCGAGTACGTGGCTGCTTTTTATCGGTTTAGAAATTTGTCTCGTTCTTTCATTCGGGTAAATGGTTTCAAGCGAGGTTCCTTGGGTTTTTAAAATTCTATCGTTTCAACCGTATTTGCTTATTAAAAAAAACTTTATAAAGAAGAGATATTTTATCTCAAAGCGAAAGGTTTCGCTGAATTCCGTTTGAAATCGCCAGACACACCAGCCCCATGTTACGTTGCTTTAGCATTGTCACTTCGTGATCTTAGACTGATTAACAATTCAGTTAAATCCTGTATATGAGCGCTTGAAATCGTTTCTGAAGCTCAATCGAATATCATTTTATTGAAGGGTTTGTATTTTTCTTTTATTTCTAAGACTCGCATGGCCGACGTAGAGTGACGACGTAGCCGAAAGTCTTTAAAGAAAGATGGAATTTTTGCTAATATTATTAGTGCTTAAACAGTAATTTTTCGACCGTAAAAGTAAAATGACCTCGGATCTGTGTCCCTGTCTGATTGTCGTCTTTGTTGTAGGCAACGGTCTGCGCGAAATCTCCTCCAGTGGCGACCGGACATTCCCTGGAGTACGTGCAGGGATTGTATGGGGAGGAGCTTGAAGTCGGAAGCCTCCTCATCATCGACCAGCACACGTTTGAAGGTGAATCGCTTCTTAAATGCTTTCAAACCTGTCACTTGTGTTGTCATTTTTTTACCTGGCAACTTTTCATTCGAGGCTGTTTTTAATATTAATTCCATCGCGGCGGAATTGTTCCGGGGCAGTTAAAAAGTAATTATCGCTTTATTGAAGTATCATTAATCAACTGTGTATTGTTGTGGTGCAACTCCTAAACTTATCCTTTTCCTGTATTCAGTCCATCATTCCTACCAGCTCGCGGATAACGAGGAGCCAACGAGCATCATGTCCTGCCAGCTAGGATCGGACAGCTCCGTCTATTATGTAGTCGGCACTGCTTTCGTCTACCCAGAAGAAACCGAGCCCAAGCAAGGAAGGATTTTGGTTTTCCGCTACGTCGAGAGTTAGTTGTGGTTCAGCTCGTAACAATATGGACCGATACAACTTTTGTTCCGTAAACTTTAATTAATTTTATTTTTAACAAATACAGGGTGGGGCAAAAGTCCTGTTACAAAATTTTATGTCAATTTTAGTACTAATAAATTTAACTAAAAAGCTAAACTAGCTTTATCAATTTATTTAAATATATACCCAGTTCTTGTTTTTCAGAAAATTTTTAAGTATACACTGTGCAATGTTGCTAGAATTAAAAAGAAAATTCATTATTGAGCACCACAAAAAAGGATTTAGCCCCACAGAAATTTTTAAACTAGGAAAAAAATTGAAATCAACCGAATGCTGATCAAATGAATGATTGATCGATTTGAGAAAATACCCTCAATCACAGACAGACCTCAATCAGGACGCCCTCGCAACAAGAACACCTAATCTGATTAAAAGTGTAAAAGAAAAAATCAGACGTAATCTGAGGAAATCGATAAGAAAAATGGCAAAGGAATCAAAAATATCACCAAGAACTATACGCAGAATTTGTCACGATGATCTTAAGATGTCACCCTAAAAGCTGCAAAAGAGACAGCTCATTTCAGAGGCCACAATTGAAAAGAGACTAGCAAGAAGCAAACTATTGTCGAAACGACTCAAAAATGGCATGCTGTAAAATCTTATCTTTACTGATGAAAAGTTATTCACTGTGCAACAGGTGCACAATCACCAAAATGATCGAGTTTTGGCAAAAACCTTAGATTCAATCCCTGCCAATACAAGGAAAGTCTTCACAACACAAAAACCTGCTTCAGTAATGGTGTTGACAGCAATTTTTGAAAAGGGGAAATCCCCTCTGGTTTTTGTACCCTCGGGGGTTAAAATTAACAAAGAACTTTACATAAAGAATATTTTAGAGGGGCTTTAATACCATGGTGCAAATCTCTATATGGTGAAGACAATTGGACACTTCAAGATGGAGCAACAAGTCACACAGCTTGGGTGACTCAAGTGTGGTGTGAAAACAATTGCCCCACCTGGATTAGTAAAGAGGAATGGCTTCTTTCTTCACCCGATCTCAACCCTCTAGATTATTTTTTATGGTCAATTCTTGAGAGTGAAGCCTGCTCTAAACCCAGCCCTAGTATCGAAGCTCTGAAGTTAAAATTGATGAAAACATGGGAGAAAATTCCCATGAAAATAGTGCGTGCCTCCATCAATGATTTCTCCAGAAGACTCCGCGCTGTAGTAAAGGCTAAAGGAAAGCATTTTGAATAAAGTTTGTGTGAAATTGTTTGTTGGTATGAGTCTTGAATGTTTGCAAATTTAAATATTGAAATAAAAGCTTTTATCAAAATATATTTGTATTTTATCTTGTAACAGTATTTATGCCCCACCCTGTATAAGAAGTAGATCGTCGGACGAATGAATGAATCAATGTTTGAATGAGAAAATAAGGATTTTCTCCAATCTTCTCTACTTTACAGATAAGCTGCTTCTCGTCGATCAGAAGGAAGTGAAAGGAGCAGTCTATTCACTGTGCCAGTTCAACGGAAGGATTCTTGCTTCCATAAACAACACAGTAAGTCGGGGTGAAATCGGAGTCAGGGCAAGGCTTTCATTAAATGCTCGTTCAAGGTCAGTTTATTCCAATGGAGCGCTGAATGCAAGATCCGTGTCGAGTGCAGCCACCAGAGTAACATCATCGCTCTCTACCTCAAGTGCAAAGGAGATTTTATTCTCGTTGGAGACCTCATGCGCTCAATGAACATCTTGACCTATAAACACGTGGAGGGCAATCTAGACGAAGTAATTTTCTTACTCAATGCTTGATACCCGCTGAGCTTGGCTTTGCGTAGCGACAGCGTGTGCTTTGCAGATCGCCCGCGACTACAATCCAAATTGGACCACTGCGGTGGAGATAATCGATGACGACAACTTCCTCGGCGCTGAAAACTTCTACAACTTGTTCGTGTGCCAGAAAGACAGGTCAGTGCTTTTTACTGTGATGGAACTTTTCGTTTCATTAAGACGAAAAAATTGAACCTTACAGCTGCTACTTAATGCGCTAGTTTTTTGATTGTGTCGTTAAATGCCTGCTTTCGATAAATTTTCGTCTGCGATATATTTGTAATAAATATGCTTTGATGCTAACAAAAAACTAATCTTTAAAAAGTTCATCCGATTTTGCGTGGCTCTGAGCAAATAAATTTCGTCGGCCCATTCAAAGTTGGTTTGTTCAAAAGATTGAAAAGTTTGCAGAAAAACAAAGAGTGTGGCAAAAAGCGTAGAAAAACAAAGCGTAAAGGTTCTTTACACCGAAAGCGAAAAGCGCAACTGACATGATCGCTTAAGCTTGGTTTGGACTGAAAGCGGAAAAAGCAAGCGGAAAGCGAACTATTTGGAAAGTGTTGCCAAAAATGTGCTTTCCACTTGTTTTTTTGCGAACGCTTTTAGTGTGAACCAAGCTTAAGTGATTGTATCAGTAAAAGTTCAAATTAAATTACATATGGGTCATTCCATGTCAAACGTCCTGAAATTTTTGAAGTCCACAGTTTGACCCTTTCTAAATTCTCTCAAACTTTGTCAAAATGTTGTTTAGCATGATTAAGGATGGTCTTAAAAATTTTAGCGTAATAGGTAATGTATTTTTAAAATTACAATACTTTAAAGTTTCAGATACCCCCTTTGAAAGCTGGCACTCGGTTATTTGGTAGCACTTTCACAGATGCATATCTCCAGTTTCAAAAATCACAGAAAGCTAATTTTTCATGTATGTGTTCAACTTTTGGTATGCTTCATATATCTCATGCAACAAAATAGTAATCTTGCATCGGGGGGGGGGGGGTTATGAACCGCCAAAGTTGCTACTTTTTTATGCAAAAATATAATTTGGGTCAATTTGGATTGCCTGTAACTTTTGAACAAAAAGGACTAAGAAGGCCAGGCTAATTATGAATGATAGTTGCCTACTAAATACAACTTGATAAAGTTTGAGTATGAATACTGCATTGTTGTGAAAGTTATTTCAACTTAAAATATGGACAAAATGCGAAAATTGCAAAATACCACCATCTTCTGGCATAAAAATGCCCCCGTGGGCACGTATTCACAGAAAAGATTTTTTTACCAGTGAAAGAGCATTTCTTTATGAACTTGTAAAGAGAGTTTCATTAATGTAACTCAACTGTTAAGGGTTAATATGGGGGTGCATTTGACCCCCTAAATTAAAAAAATTTTTTGGTATGTCTAGATATTGCTCAGATAGCATGTCATAAAACTTAAAAATAACAAAACAAAAGTTTCAAAATAATGACTACATGTGTGAGTGTTACAAAGCATCTTTTTAGATAGGTTTATTACCTTTTGTAATTAAACAATCACGTATAATTTATTCAAATATCTTAAATTTAAACTTTTATCCAGTGTTTTTGAATGTCTAAATTTCATGAAAAGGTGTTAAAAGTTTATGTTTATTACAGGCTTAGTAAGTTATAGTTCAGGAAAAAAAAATTATATGTGTATATAAACATTATAGTCACACATACTCAAAATATAATCAAAAGTAAAATAATAGGACCCCCAGCCATTTTCACAGCCATAAAGATTTTTTAACTTGACAAATGCATGAAAAGCTCCCAAGATTGTGATATGATATACATGTTTTGCCAATCTTAACATTTATAATGCTTCAATTAACAGGAATATTTTTAATTTCTCAACCTCAAAACCATCTGCAAGGTAAAAATATTTACCTTCTTATTCTTAATTGTAAGAACATGCAAATAATACTTTTTTGTCTGCAATGTGTGAAAATAAAACATTTAGTTAAAAATTACAGTATACTTAGTAACTTAATCATGTTATACTTGCTCAAGCATATAAAAAAGTTCTGGTTGTCTTCAGTATGAACAGTTGAAATAAACACGATCATTAATAATTATTTAACAATAGGTTGTAAACATGAAAATTTTCTATTTCAAGACTTTTCAAATTACGGCTTTTTTAGAGTTGAGCTTCTTCAAATTTTAGAATATGACATTTTCAATATTCAATGTTCGTTATTATAAGTGAGTTTTTTTTTCCTAGAAATAGCAAGATTTCTTAACAATAGGTTGAAAAAATGAAAATTTTCTATTTCAAGACTTTTCAAATTACAGTTTTTTTAGAGTAGCATTTTCAAATTTTAGTATATGGTATTTTTAATATTTAATGTTTGTTATTATAAGTGAGTTTTTTTTTCCTAGAAATAGCAAGACTTCTATTGAGCTGAGATCAAACAGAAATCAAACATGAGATAATTGGTAGTGGAAGAAAATCTTCCATCAGTGTTCCAACTTGAAAAGGCTAGCTTGTTAGAAAGAAACTTTTTAAATAATTACCTTTGCCAAGTATTTAAATGCAGATTTTATAGAAAGCACAATGCATGTAACTACATAGGAAAAGAATAGTGAATCTCACAACAAAACTTTTATCCAACTCTTAAAGGGTTTCACTAGGTCATTTGGAAAATAATGACTTTTTAGGTGTTATGTTAAAAATTAGTATTACTATTCTTTTTGTATTTCTGGTAAACAGTAAGCATAATTAGGTATCTACAGGTGCTCAAGAATATTTTTGTACTTATTTCATCTACAACTCATTTCATAAGCAATAAATTCTACAATTTTGAACATCAAAAAAAATTGTGATTACTTTTCTTGCATGAGTTCAAGCTCAGTAACATTGCTGCTCAAACTGTGTAAACATCAATAAAACATGAAGAGAAGGCACAAAAGGTGAAAGAAGAGTAGTGAGATGGTTACAAAAATTTTATGGTAGAGAGGTTGCGCTCAAAGATGAAGATGCTAAGGGGTGGACTCATTTTTCAGAATAAAGATTTGAAAGTAATTGTCAAGCAAAACCCACGTGTCAGGAAAATTTCTTTGTGACTTGGTGTCAGCATTTTAACTTTGTTGAATCATCTGAAGCATTTTGCAAAGATCAAAAAAAGTTTGACAAATGGGTCCCACTTGAACTCAGAATTTAAAACATCCACCTAAAACAGCTGTTATTCTCTGAACAACGTAATATTTAGAAGTATTCATTCTCTTAGTTTGCTTGCCTTCCACAACTAACAAGCACTTGTTAATGGCATGGTCGAGTGGTGATTGTGAGGACTGTGATTATAATTGACATGGTCTTTGTTCAAAATCTACTTATGCCATTCTGTTGTGCCCTTGGGAAAGACACTTTAAAGCACTATCCCCAGCTTGGTAATTCTGACAAGCAGTTTTAAATTTCAGTCATATCTTTATAAAACTAAAACAGCAAAATAAAAAAGTTCAACCAGACAGAAAAATTTACATGCAAACAATTCTGGAAGCAAATTTGCAGACAAACATCTTGCTCTGCAAATCTCAATCATGACATCAACATTATCCAGATTAAGAAAATAAATAAAAATTTTTTTAAGAAATTAATTAAGAGTTGGCAACAGCATTTACACAAAGGATTAGAAATGTTGCTTAAAATTTTGATATACAGTAAAAAATTTAAAGTCATTTATATATATTATTTATTTTAAATTCATAAATTGATTAATAAATCTTCTTTTCTTGCTTGAAACAATGATTAAAATTTTTATGTTTGTAAAAATGGCTGGGGTCCTATTATTTTACTTTTGATTATATTTTGAGTATGTGTGACTATAATGTTTATATACACATAATTATTTTTTCCTGAACTATAACTTACTAAGCCTGTAATAAACATAAACTTTTAACACCTTTTCATGAAATTTAGACATTCAAAAACACTGGATAAAAGTTTAAATTTAAGATATTTGAATAAATTATACGTGATTGTTTAATTACAAAAGGTAATAAACCTATCTAAAAAGATGCTTTGTAACACTCACACATGTAGTCATTATTTTGAAACTTTTGTTTTGTTATTTTTAAGTTTTATGACATGCTATCTGAGCAATATCTAGACATACCAAAAAATTTTTTTTAATTTAGGGGGTCAAATGCACCCCCATATTAACCCTTAACAGTTGAGTCACATTAATGAAACTCTCTTTACAAGTTCATAAAGAAATGCTCTTTCACTGGTAAAAAAATCTTTTCTGTGAATACGTGCCCACGGGGGCATTTTTATGCCAGAAGATGGTGGTATTTTGCAATTTTCGCATTTTGTCCATATTTTAAGTTGAAATAACTTTCACAACAATGCAGTATTCATACTCAAACTTTATCAAGTTGTATTTAGTAGGCAACTATCATTCATAATTAGCCTGGCCTTCTTAGTCCTTTTTGTTCAAAAGTTACAGGCAATCCAAATTGACCCAAATTATATTTTTGCATAAAAAAGTAGCAACTTTGGCGGTTCATAACCCCCCCCCCCCGATGCAAGATTACTATTTTGTTGCATGAGATATATGAAGCATACCAAAAGTTGAACACATACATGAAAAATTAGCTTTCTGTGATTTTTGAAACTGGAGATATGCATCTGTGAAAGTGCTACCAAATAACCGAGTGCCAGCTTTCAAAGGGGGTATCTGAAACTTTAAAGTATTGTAATTTTAAAAATACATTACCTATTACGCTAAAATTTTTAAGACCATCCTTAATCATGCTAAACAACATTTTGACAAAGTTTGAGAGAATTTGGAAAGGGTCAAACTGTGGACTTCAAAAATTTCAGGACGTTTGACATGGAATGACCCATATTAAAAATCCGTAAAACTTATTTCGGCAGCGTGGTCGAGTGGTTAAAGTACTGGGTTGATGATCAACATGGTCTCGGTTCAAAACCCACTTGCGCCATTCTGTTGTGTTCTTGGGAAAGACACTTTATGGCAGTTTCCCCTGCTTGGTGGTCTTGGCAAGCAGTTCTAAATTACAGCAGTACCTCTATTAAATTTCATTCGGACAGCAGTATCTTGGCATTTCCGGAAGCAGGTCGGGGTAATTGCTTACCCTACGTATTAGCGCCTCCGTCACTTTCCTGCGAGTCAGGAGGATAAATACAGAAATAAATAAATTACTTACAATCATTCTTTGTGCTTTCAGCGCCGCCACTACCGACGAAGATCGTTCTCGTTTGCAAGAAAGCTCGTTGTTTCACCTCGGTGATTTCGTCAATACTTTTCGTCACGGATCGTTAGTAATGCAAAACATCGGAGAGAGCCTATCGCACACTCAAGTAATTTGGAAGAAACGAATCCTGTTCTGCTTCTATGTTGTTTGTTTCCGGTGTCTTGTAAGATCTGTAATTCATTGAACTCTGAAGAAGTTTACAATGTACCCTCCATCTAAGTTTTCTTTCTCCTAGGCTTTTTGCCTGGCCAAGCTGACAAACACAAAATAAAGTTTTTCTTAAAGTTAAACGATTTTTTTTGGTTTATATTTAAACTCTTTTTTATTATTCGAATAGAACAAATAATCTTTAGTCATAACCGGAAATTCAGGTAAGGCAAACAAACTTTGCTACTGTGGTAAAAAAAGTGTTCATGAGAAACTTATCAAGAAAACGGGCGCCCTTAACAACGGAAAGAAAACGGACGTAACAACAGCATTTACGTCAACATGTGTAATGGGTATTTTTGAGGAGAAAGTTTTTAATTTATTTTTTGAGGTCATTGCTTGCAGAGGCAGTTTGAGGTTCGTTCGATAAGATGAGTCAATTTTTTTTCTGCAGGGGAATATTTTATTCGGAACGGTCCACGGCTGCATTGGAGTCGTCACGACGCTCAACGAGGAACTTTTTAAGTTCCTCACTTCGGTTCAAAACCAACTGACCAAGATCATCAAGAGTGTGGGCAACATTGACCACGACTCATATCCTTTCGATTCTTTTTAACTTTCGCCACCGCTGCTTAATTGTTTTATTGTCAACGACGTGACTTGGCATCGCGATCGAAAAATCGCTAATTCATGGGAACATTTCGTCGTTTCCGATTAATGGTAATTTTCTACCTTAACAGCACGTTTATTCAACGATAGTTCTTTGTTTCTTTTTTAAGGTTATAGAATATTAAGTTGAAAAACTTCAGCCAAGAAGTTGTGTGAATTTCTAGCACTTTGTCGGCCGTGCCACACTACAGAACATTATCAAAGCAGCGGTAATTAGCCCAGAGAGCGTTTGGTGTTGACATTTTCTAACTGTATCTGCCTCCCTGCTGCCTCTGTTTAATTTCAAACCATGCGTCAATTAGCGTTGCTTCTACCCGCTTATGAAACGTCAGGTCTAAGGCGTGGCCGAGAGCCGTTGTGGCAACTGTGATTGGTTCAGCTCTTGTCTTCGTCACATTGTTTTGCCTACGCACCATGTACTTTTCTGCATCAAGCGGCCCGATATTACTATTATACAGGGTGGGGCATAAGTTCTGCAACCAACATATAAATAGCTATAATTCTTTGTATAAATCGAGTTTGAATATGAAATTTTCAGTGAATGTAGAGTAAATATGTCTTTAAATTTTGATACCATTGTAATAAGTTTTTTAATTAACTGGTAAAAATTATGGACAGAAATTCGATCATCAACCTACACAAAAAAGGCCTAAAAAACACGGAGATTGCTAGAGCGCTTAGGATCAACAGTCTGGCGAACATTAAAGCGCTTTGGCGAGAGGGGAGACGCAACAGACCGACCGAGGTCAGGAAGACCTCGCACGGCACGCACGAAAAAAAGGATCAAAGCCGTGGCAGAAAAAATCCGAACATGCCCGAAAAGATCGATACAAAAATTTTTTCTTATTTTTATTGCGTGTTAGAAGTAAATTTTAAAAAATTTATTTTTTAATATAACTCTACATATCTACATGCCACAGGTGGTACTCTCTAGTGCCATCTGTCCCAAACTCGATATATTACAGCATCTGGTCATACGGCGTGCGTGATGCACAATGCCGTTCCTACCAAGTGCAGTCTTGCAGACTTGCAGACTCAACCACAAATCTTATATCTACATATAAGAAATTATTTGTACTGAAATTTTTATATAATGTGTATATTTTGTAGATCTGCCATCCATAAAAATTTGAGATAAAATTACTTCTTATTAAATTATCTTTGATTAATTCCGTTGCAGAACTTATGCCGCACCCTGTACTACTTTATTAGTAGCAAAAATAGTATAGAGAATTGAACAGGATAACAATATCTTGTGCCTTTGAAAGCGTTTAGGAGAATTAAGCCACTTGTATTTGCCGCATAAATCAACAAAAAAATCAACCAATCACTGCTCTTGTGAAGCTATTTTAGTTTTACACGTCACAATCTCGCTATGCTTGAAGCACAACTATTACAATAATCACTTCTATAACTGTAGCAAAGCACCAACTCAATAAAACACCAATAATCTGTGGAAAAAGCCCTAGCAAGCAGTGGAGGTCATCAAAGGTTGGGAGTCTAGATTGGCTTTAAAAAATTAAGGGAGGAGCAACTACAGCTACAACTACGTAAATTTTTATTAATGAAGATCGATTTGATTTATTTTCTTAGCTAAATTTTTTTCACTTGGAGATCATTTTGCACGAGCAGAAAAACGGAACCTCACAAGGGATTTATCGACGGTGATTTGGTTGAAAATTTTCTAGATCTTCCTCCTGATAAAATGGCCGAAGTGGCTAAAGGATTAACTGTGAGTAGATTATATTTCTTTTTTTTATTGGAAATCACGAAATTAAAATTGTTTCTCTTCACTGCAAATAAACTTATCGATTCACCGTCTATATTTTTAATTTTTAGATTACTGAAGATGGAAATAAAAAAGACGCTTCGGTTGAAGATCTGATAAAGATCATTGAAGAAATGAGCAGAATACATTAAATGGTTTAGGAGATCATTTTTCGAAATGCCTATCTTGTCCCTGGGATATACACCGATTGCAAGTCAAGTTTTTCGGACCAGTATCAGAGCGTTCATGTTCGAACTGTTGCGTCACTTTTACCTGAAATTGGCTTCGAAAGATTCCTCTGCTTTTGTTGTTTTTTGTTTTTTTTGCGCAAAAAAAAACCGGAGAAAAACCAACTTTATGTCATCTCAAACGTCAATCTAGCGCAGAATAAAGTAAAACAACTCTTAATATCAGCATTTTGAGATAAACGTTTCGATTAATTAACTTTGTTCTCTTTGTCCGACAAGTCGCGGATATAAAAAACGACTAAACTGAACTTGCGTTACACGCATCACGGGTCTTTTTTTTATGTTTTAAAACCTCGTATGTAAACAAATTAAAATGCAATTGGTTAGCCCACAGTAAAATCGAGCTGTAGATTCAAGACTTTTCTGACCATTTCTATTGTTGTTTGTAAATAGCCAATTAAACGGTCATTTTGTAAAATTGTGAATCTTTTTCGGGTTATGCAAATTAAGAGCATTTTTTTGTATTTTTTGTAATATCCGTAAATAATTAATTAACTTTATAGAAGGATTAAAATGCATGAATTTCAACGCAATTTTTTTATACTTTTTTGGTTTTGCCTCCAGTTTTAAAGGTATGACCTTCTAATAATTATCTAAATCTTTGAAACTTACGCCAGTAGCGCCCTCCTTTGTTTTAGAATGACAAGCTGCCACCCGCGTTTATAGTTTTATAGATTTTGCGACGATTTGTAATCTGAGCAGAGACTATTTTCGTTCTCAAAAACAGGCAAAAATAAAAAATCTTAAAAAGTTTTTTTGTATAACAATCGCCAATCTAAGAAAAAATCCTTCAAGGACTGTTTTGTCTTCGAAAGTTGCGTTAAAACTTAAAAAAAATAGCAAAACGTAGTTTTGTCTTCGTAAAAAGTAAACAGATAAACAAAATTTTTTTAAGAACCATTTCGGATACCTGATAATGCTTAGAATTGGCTGTAAGGCAACGTAACAGATCTAAATTTTTTAATAGAACGACAGCCCAAGTAATCTACTTGATTCGGTTTCCAAGTCAATGATTGATAGCAATCATTTTTGCTAGAGCATGCAATCAAAAAATAAATTTTTTCTTTCGTTTAAGAATAGTAAACAACACTTTCCAGATGTTTCCAAGGTTTGAGAAAAGCAGTAAGCCTACTTGATAAAATCAAGAAGACGAGCTTTTGTTGTAGGTTACTGAGCGCCAAATCAAAAATTTAATTTAGTTTTGAAGGTCAATTATAAAATTAAAAATCAACAATTAAATTTTTCATTAAATTAGTTATCCTACTTTATTGCCAGCGTTTCGTATCAATAATTAACTGGATAACTAAATTTCCTAAAAAAAGATATCGTTTTTGTGTTGCTTGAAATAGCCTATTTATCAACGAGTTGTAAAACTAGTAGCCTACTACCAAATTTGCATAAATGAATAAACACGTTCACAAACATATTTCGAGCAATTTTGCTGCACTATCGATCGTAACTTGAAAATCCTTTGGAAGAAAGTTCTACAAAATTTGAATATTTATCAATATAACTCAAGACGTTGAACCGACTCCAAACAAACTGAGAGCCGTTCAATCGTTTGTATGCTTTCATTGAATCAATACTTGGACATAGGTTGTACAAATTACTATAAAAAGGTGAGTAGGGAATCACTCCTAATTCTGCCAATGCTTTAATGAATATGACCAAAATCACTTTTGCCTGCATATATTGAACTGATTGCAAAAACGCTTAGACAGGGGTAATTTTACCTCTTACCATTGAGGCAAATGACACATTACTGTGCAAACTGCAAAGACTTATTCGATTTTGACAAATATCACATTGGTACTTTGCTGTTTACGACCGTTGTAGAAATCTTCTGAAAAACTAAAAAAATTTGCTCAACCTAAAGCGGAAGCGAACCAACAAAAATAAAATTTTCCAACACCTGAACTAAAACAATATTGTAAACGACGCTTCGAGGCTCTGATTTTAATTTTGAATTTATGGATGAATACCACTTTTTCGTCTTTGAAATTGCCGCAATTTGTTTAGTCATTTAATTACAGTGTGGCAATTATAAACAGCTATTTTAGGCCAAAAAACATTAGAATTATTGGAGCTGAGTTTCTAGATAATACGCAAATAGTTTGCAAGGTTTTCACAGTACTACGCTTTAAAAGATTTATTAAAATAGAGATGTGCCGAAGACAACAAAATAATTGTACAACCTAAGCAGTGGTGGATATTGGGTGAGGCGAATGAGGCAGTCGCCTCACCCAATATCCACTCTTTTTTTTGGGGCCCCCTCGAAAATAGCACATACAGTTTCAATCCGCTGCAGATGTTTATTCAGAGTGTAAAGAACGATTCTGAGTGAAGATCTTTTTTTTTTTTTTTTGGAGGACACCATGAGTTTCGGAGAAAAATATGCAAGCCAAGATCAAAGCTCTTTTTTTCTCAGACAACATCAATTTTTGAAAATTCTTGCCTCGGACCCCTAAATTGGAATATCCACCACTGAACCTAAGTTTAAATTACTTTTTGTAATTACATTCATAAGTTTAAATTTTTAAAGTGGTTATCAGTATTATTTTAGATCAGGGGTGGGCACGCTTTTTGGACGGCGGGCCAAAATTTTTTTAAACTTTGACAAGCGGGCCGGACTATGTGAATGTATGAAACGGACAAGAGTACATTTCGGATATGATATGAATTTTAGAGTACATTTCGGATATGAAAAAAAAATTGTCTGAGTTTCTCACACAAAAACCAATTTTGTCCTAAAATCATGGTGATCTCTAAAAAAAAAAAAAAAAAGGTCTTCACTTAAATTCAGTCTCCTAATTTATCAAGGTGTTCTCTAAAAAAAAAAAAAAAAAAAAAGGTCTTCACCTAAATTTGGTTATTATTTCTTGCAGTTCGTCATCATCACCTCTCTAAATTTCCTGACTTTGCCCAAATTTTTCATTGCCCCCCCTGCACCCCCGGCAGGTACGGCTATGGATGTAACAAACGCTTAGTTATGAGAAAAGAATTACAGGCATAAACAAGGAAACTTCAACAAGATCAATTGATTCGTATGTTTGGGCATTGGAATGTGATTTTTCTGTAGGGAAAAGGGAAACTATATTCAACAATCAGTAATGAATTGCTTTTAAGTACTCGTTCGTGGTAATAGCAGGCGGGCCAGATTAAACAAGCTCGCGGGCCGTAGTTTGCCCATGTCAGTTTTAGATGTTCGAGTAAATTACTTGAAAAGCTCTTGAATTACGGTATATGCCGAATAATTTTTTTACCCAATTCTTTCTACTCAAAATTAAGCGTGGGCCTGCGGTACGAAGTAAAAGCTTGCTACGCTTTTGAAAATTTAATGTAAAAATTACGTATCTGCGTGCAGGGGTATAGCCAGAGGGGAGGCGGCCGGGGTCAAATCCTCTCTTAAATTTTCAAAACTGTGAGTTGAAAAAATTAAAATTTGATTACGATCTGCAATGTATGTTGTGCAGTTACCGTTCACTAAGCTGTTACGATTGTTTTGCTTGCGCCCCCTTACCGGTTAATATTGCTACTGTCAGCTTGTAATGTATTTTCAAACACATGTATTATCAAATCGTACTTTCAAATATAAAGCTACGATTGCAAGCTACAACAGAAGGATTGCATCATTACGGTGTATCAAAAGTATGAATTCTGTATGCGCTTCAAGGATTTTCGCTATTACATTTGCAAGATAAAAAAAATCAGTCAGAATTCGGGAAGAGTAAATAATGAGAGAAACGCAAAAAAACAAAAAAAATTTGCAAAGCAAAAAAGGAAGGAATCAACGGAAATAAATGAAGAAGAAACTGAAATTTCGGGAGCAACCTATAACACCGATCTGCTCTCAATCAACTGAATATGACAGCACAGAAAACAAACAAATTTAGATTGACGTGATGTAGCGTCAGATGATATCGCCATGATTTTGCCTTCAAACAGATCAATCAATGGCGACAAATTTAAGATGCTAAAAAATTCTTTTCGTCCATTTGGGGAAGCAGTAATGGCATGCGATTTTTAAGAATGTTGCACTGCTAAAGGACGGTGGTTTTGTTATTTACATGATATAAGGGCTGATGCTTTTCTCAAAAAATTTGCTGCTACAAGCCTACAACTCATTGAATAAAATTTTGATTTTTTCCAACGTTTCTATATTGCAACTATCACAATCAACACTTTTGTAAACTTATTTCAATTTAATTGCAACGATTTGCGCTTTTCGGCTGACAAAATGTAAACTCCACAACAATGGCCAAGTCCAATTAGCTGTTCGAATATAACAATCCATGATTTGTTTAAAAACACTCATGATTGCTGCTGTTGTTGAAAACATTACGCTGCTACAAACCCTAAAACCGATTCATAAGTTTATATTGTGTACTGTTCAGCCACTGCAGTTTATTTTTCTGATTATTTTTTAATTTTAGTGCTTAATATGAACTTATTGATCAGTAATGAAAATTTTTGCTTTTTTAAGGTCAAATTATGATTGCTGAATGTTAGTTGTTGTTTATAGTTGATATAATTTCGTGCGGATTTTTGGCCTCCCTTAATTTTTTTTTGGCTACGCCCCTGTCTACGTATTTAGACCTATAACAAAACGGAGAAACAATAAGCGAGCTATATATGTGCATATAATTTCTTTTTAAATAATATTTACAGCTGCCGCAAAATGACTTGAGACCTGAATCATTTTCGTACGTTCGCATTGCCATGGAGTATTAACGCCATTCTTTACAGCACAAAAACCTTTTTTCGCTTACTGTAGTTCAATTATGATTTTCAATGCACAGACAATGCGTTATTGATAAGAAATAAATCTGGAGAAGAGAAAGAGATTAAATTCAATTTTTGTTGATGAAGGAGAGACTCGCGATTCTTAAGTTCTCTTTTCGTTGAGAGAATGCTAACGTGTCCCACGATTTTTGTAATTCAATAGCTATATCCGTCTAGTGCTGAACTTTATTTTTTTATTTTATTTTATCTCTATATTTATCCTCCTGACTCGCAGGAAAGCGACGGAGGCGCTAATACATAGGGTAGGCAATTACCCCGACCTGCTTCCGGAGATACCAAGATATTGCTGTCCGCTTGTAATTTAATAGAGATATGACTGTAATTTAAAACTGCTTGCCAGAACCACCAAACAGGGCAATGTGTCTTAAAGTACCTTTCCCAAGAACACAACAGAATGGCGCGAGTGGGTTTTGAACCGAGACCGTGTTGGTCACGAGCCCGACGCTTTAACCACTGGACCACGCTGCCGATACTTGTTTAAATAAGATCAGCGGAATCCCTCCCAGTTACAAACTACCCTTATTTAGTATGCGTAACTCTATAACGCCCGATTCAGAAAATTATAGCTGTAACTTGAATATGAAGGAAAGGATTGAATTTATTTTTTATCTGCAGTTTCACGCGCGCAGCTACTGACACAATACAGCGTAAACAATACAATAGTCACCGTTCTCAGACCGAAATTCTGGTTACTGTGTAATAAGAGCGATCTCTCTCTATTTATAATAAACCGGAATTGGGCCACGTGGCTCAGACGACAAAATTAACAATAAAAATGGATTTTATGCCCTTATAGAGATCACTGCCAAAACGAGGTCACATTGAGATTATTTAATTTGGACGATGCATTTAGGTAATTTAGAACGGATACAGGTTATTGCATTTAATTTTAAAAAATCTAATTTCCTCCGAAGAAGCGATTTGCATTACGTAATAAAATCTGCTTCAGGGTTTTTATGTGAAATAGTAGTGATGAGAATGCATAGTAAGGCAAGCGAAAATCATAGCAGATTTAAAGTCAAAAGAATTAAAAGTAAAAGTTCGTGGAGGGGAGTTTTGAATATTTGTAGTTACTCAATATGCCTGAAAAGTACACCAGTGATGAAGAAAAAGCTCGTATTCTTGCACGGAGGCAGGAACAGATGCCAATAAAAGTCATATATAAGCAGAGGGGAAGAGGGAAAGCAATCGTCATGAGGCTCTTGGTAGCAGCCAGAGAGCTTCCAAATAACACTGTTCCCAAGCATAAGTTTGGTGGAGGAAGGAGAAGAAAGACATCTCGACTGACTGACACAAGGCTTCTTAGGTCCCACGTAGAAGCTCACAACAAGAGGCTTCTTAAGTCCCACAATGGCAAATCAGAATTTAAACCCTGTAATTGCAAATATAAGCCGTCATGCCCATTGAATGGCAACTGCCGAGACAAAGCAATCGTTTATCAAGCAACTGTGCAAACCAAGGATCAATCTAAGAACTATATCGGACTGTGCGAAACTGAATTTAAAGCAAAATTCTACAACCACAACCATTCCTTCAATTCGAATTCCAAAAGAAATGCAACCGAACTTTCCAAATTCATTTGGTCCTGCAAAGATTCTGGTTTAAATCCTGTTATATCTTGGAAAATAGTTTGCCACGCAACACCTTATCAACACGGGGGCAAAGTATGCAACCTCTGTCTGGCAGAAAAATATGCAATCTTAACTGCTAATGATGAAGCTCTGCTGAACAAACGAACCGAATTGGTCAATAAGTGTCGGCATAAAAATAAATATAAATTGATCAACGCCAAACTTAAACTGTGATTTTCTTTCATTTTTTTATTTTTTTCATTTTTCGCCGTGTACAACGTCCTACTTTAGCCGATACTTGAACCCTTTTCAAAATTTTAAAATTTTGAAGTAATATTTGTATTTGTATTTCTTTCGCGCGCTTTTCTTCTTCTCGTGTTTTCTCGCCGATCTTATCAGTTTAGTTTAGCAGAGTCCGTGATGGGATGTTCTGACCCTAATAAGCGTTTAAAGTTTTTAAGTTTTTTCAGTTTTTTCAATTGTTTTCAATTCTTTCTGGCAGTTTTATCTTAACTTTATTTTATTTTACTTTTTAGATACCCCTGACGATCCCTTTTATGGGTGAAACAGTCTGTTGGGTTTTAGCTTTGTTTTTATTTCCGTGATTTCGCCAGAGTTAATTTTAATTCAAGCTCTAACTTAGTTATCGAGCACTTTAGAAGAACTGATTTTCCAACATTGTTAAGTATTAAAATATGTGGTTATGGTTTTAATAAAAGCAAAAATACAAACAAAATTTTACGTTTTTTCAAAAAACTAGGCAGGTATCAAGTCATTTTGCGGCAGCTGTATGTGCCACACCTTTTTATGAATCAAAATTTGCTATTTTTGGCACCTTGCATTAAATAACGCTTCTTCTGCGAGTGGGCCGCAAGCTTTTTTAATGGGCAACGCACGTTTTACTGGGCCATTTCAATGTGAGAGGTGCAAATAGCAACTATTTTATTTTGATCAATTTTTATTGTCAGTTAAAACTGTCGCTAGCAGTGAAAGGGTAGCTACTTGTTTTTTTTCGAAACGCATTAAAAGTGAAAAACTTATTTGATTGCTTCTTTCTTTTTCTAATCAGCAGCCTTAATTAAGTTTATTATTAAATTGAACTAAATTGAGCTGATAAAAATAACCTACTTACGTGATTAAAATGAAGCCCTGCTGCGTGGTCGAGTGGTTAGAGCACTGGGATTGTGATCGACATGACGGTGGATCCAAACCTACTCACGTCATTCAGTTGTGTTCTTTGGAATGAAACTTAATGGCATTTTCCCCTGCTTGATGACCTTGGCAAGCAGTTCTAAATTTCAGTCATATCTCTATAAAACAAAAAAACCAAAATAAAAGATTTCAAGCGGACAGCAATGTCTTTTCATCTCCGAAAACAGGTCGGGGTAATTGCTTACTCTACGTATTAGCGCCTCCGTCGCTTCCTACGAGTCAGGACAATAAAAAAGATATAAAAAGACCTTTTTTTGGTTATTACTTTAACTATAGGCTATTTGTTATATTTTTATCATTATTTTATTTTAACATTTTATAGTTATTTTCCTGACTCGCAGGAAAGCGTCGCAGCTCTCTACATAGAGCAACTGTCAAGCAATTATCCCTACTTGCTTCCAGAGATGCCAAGTTATTAATATCCGGTTAAAATTTTTTATTTTGGTCTTTAGTTTTTATCAGGGCGTCCAGCTGTTAAAAATAACGTTTCATGTCAGGTTTAGGTTCGGAAAATTTTATTTTTAATGATTCAGTTCCGTCTCAGATTCAGCAAATTTTATTTTTAATGGCTCCGTTCCGGTTCCGGTTCAACAAATTTTATTTTTTCGGGTTCTGTTCCTGTTCAACTCTAGTTCGGGTTCAAAGAAAACAATTAGCGGTCAGTACGATTTTCGATTCATGTTTGGGCCATGGTTCAAACCTTATAATTTATTAAAATATTTTTTATATCCGTTTTTGTAAGCGTGCGTATAAACCAAGGACATGGCTCGTATATCGTGGCTATATAGACATACCAGACTAAAGGATTTGGGAAACGGGGGCGAAACAATTTTGCCGGCATCATGGCTTAGCACAATTTTACTAAGAAGCTCAAACGTAACAAATGTAACAGAGCCGAATGCGTTAGCTTTGTTATCAGAAATCTTTTTGACGCTTAAAAAATCAGTTTAGAAGTATACATGCATTGAAATAATATTTTCACCCCAAAAAGGCAATTGTATGATTGAATCTGGTGTACAGCACATTGAAATAAACTAATAGTTGGACGTAAAATAACTTCCATTCTTTTGAGAAACATTTTTACAGGTGCATTTTAGGTCTCAAAAAACATATTTATTGCCCGAAAAATTAGATTATTTTTGGATAATTTGCTGGTGAACAGGTTGAGATGGCGATGCTGCCCCTATTTTCCCCCAATTTATAAAGCTCATTGTGTAGCCAAATAATATTTCATAGGCGTCAACTGAAATGTTTTTGGAGGATTATGGAACACAATTGCATATCAAAAAATTTTAAAGTGGAGGTAGTCTATTTCTGATAGAGATATAGGTATTAAAAAGTTTAAGACTAAATGTATTCATGGAAAGCTATTTAGGTGTGAATTGTAAAACCAACTGCATTATATAATTTCTACAAAGTTAAGTATCATAATAATTTTGCGAGCTCTAAAAGTGCAAGACAAAAACTTTTGTTTTTTAGGTTATTTTACGCAAGTGAAAGCAAGGGGATTGAGATTAGGGATCCAGGGCGCTGAAAACACCTGAAAATATTTTTTCCCCCTAAAAAAAATTTCCTTCTGTCACCCTTCAGCTTCCCTTCCCCTTAAAATTACTTTGCTACGATCAATTTAGATTTTTTTATGTTTCGCCTAGAGAAAGTTTTGGCTAATCCGAGAACCACAATCTTGTCTAAAATACCGGATGCTCACGATGCAATAGTGAGTTGCTAAGAAGCATAACTAGAGTCCAAAAACTGCGCGTTTATAGCTGTATCGACACGTTGTAGTAGAAATGAGCCAAGAGAACGGTGGGTCTAGAGGAATTCGCCCAAAACGACGTTGTGCAGGCATATCAAAGTCAGTTTTTGATACTGGTGTGTGTATGCATTTATTAGATCTATTTTAGACTGACAAATTACTTGCGTCTATGACAAATAACGTGTAGCAATAGCAACCGGGAAAGTCTCTTTCTTAAATATTTTCTTTCTATTTTGTCTGCATGCTAACGTTATAACCTGGCTTCACTAAAGTCAATAAAGTCAAATTTTTTTTAAGCGTTTACTACCTCATGAAACTTACACAACCTTATATTTTCGGTTGTTCAGGAGTCTTTTTATTAAGTTTTAT
Organism: Diplosoma virens; assembly: GCA_963680785.1. Lineage (NCBI taxonomy): Eukaryota > Metazoa > Chordata > Ascidiacea > Aplousobranchia > Didemnidae > Diplosoma > Diplosoma virens. Next base: position 11,370,704 of record OY796896.1, read on the forward strand.
TGGTCAAAGTAAAGTCAAGATTTGCCAAAATTTTTTCACATCGAACTTTTCATACAAAAACTTATTTTTTTGTTTATTTATGTAATTTTTTCGAACAACTCATGTTATAGTGGGCCTAGCTATTCCAAAACTGTTGGGATTGCAACCAGTTTGCGTAAATCTTTTTGCTTTTTTTTATAATTTCTAAATGACCAATATAAGTTTTGCATGTTTTACAATATTCTATCAACTTCAAACCTTTCCTAAAAACTTTTAGCATCCCCATCCAGTGGTGCCGGAACAGGGGGGGCAGGGGGGGCAGCTGCCCCCCGTGCCCTTTTGCCAAGGGGGGCAACGGGGGCAGTACTGCCCTTTGCATTCCAGTACGATAGTAACGAAGCAAAACGCCTGCTCTGTAACCTCTAAGTGTGTATATATCTCTGTTTACCTGTATCACAGTATACCGAAGATATCAATAGTTTCGCTTCCATTGTAACCATTGTCCGCAGTTACTCAAGCATGAAATCTCAAAACTGGCCTATCCTGGCCTATCCAGTGCAAAAAAAATTAATCGTTTATAAACAATAGACCTAACAAATAATTTAATTGTTTATGAACAATAGACCTAACAAATGACCCGATTGTGCACGATAGCAGTTAGCACAGTAAAAAGTTAGTAGCAACTTGCAGTAGGCTATACTACACTGTACGTTTTTTTAGCTAGCTCGTGAAAGAATCGGAATCAAAAAATGTTGTTGAAATCGGCATTGGAGTAAAAAAAAAAAATTGGCATCATCCCATCACTAATTTAAACACTCAATGATTAAGAGTAAATAAGTATAAAAATTTAATATGACTAAAACATAATGTAAGCCGTGAGAATTGGATAACTTAAATTTTTTATTTGGTTCAATTTTTGCATGATTGTTACGTCGTAAATTTATCTCTTAAAATTGTAGAATAAAGATTTGGCTGACTCAGTCTTTTTTATTGCCTTAATGTTTTTTATCCGTAATCTTAAGAGTAAAAAAGTATTTGCGCTCTACCTCAAGATCAGATCATTTAAACAATGCAATGTTTGCTTTAATTCACCCAAAGCTAATGGATCAAATGGATTTAAAAGCAATCACAAACAAATTTGTCAAAGTTAATAATTCTCGCTTGCATTATTTCGGACTTTCTTAAAAACACTGACTGTGATTAATTTTGAAAAAGATTGAATGCTGATTCTTTACTATAGCATTTTGCTCTTTGTAACTTTTGTTATTTATTAAAAAGACGTTTGAAAATCGTTCTTTTTTGGCCTAATTTTGCTAAATTACAAGTATTGACTCCCCAAATTAGGAGTGCGGGGCGAAGCCCTTGCCGCTGGTAAGAAAATTTTGCATTTTGTAGAAAAAAATTGCTGTTTTTCAGACCTTTCGCCTTTCGGGGGGGAACAATTGTTTCTTTTGCCCCCAGCTAATAACTGCCAATTATATTTAGCTGAAAAAACACTATAGTCAGGATTATATAAATAATGATTTTTATACCTAAATATTGCATCTTTTGGTTTTGTTGTAGAAGTGTTAAAAAGTAAAGCTATACCTTGTACTTCAAAATCCTTTTTGTAATATCTCAACAGTAACATCGTATTCTTCTTATATCATATTGCTCATATTTTTTTTTACCATTTTTACGAAGTTTAAAGTTCGGGTGTCACATTCTTGAACCTGCCCTTACGTAATTGATAATTTGTTTTTTGTTATTTTTTAGTGTTTATGCGACGTACGCGCAGTACTCTGGCTTTGTTGAAGTGTTTAATTGTTTGACAATATTAGAAAGCAATGTTTGTGGTAATGACTGTACTTACAGTATTGAAAGTGCCCTTTGAAAAAGCTGCCCCCCTTGCCCTTCCGACGTTCCGGCACCCCTTTCCCCATCCCGGGGTGTGCAATTTTTAATTTAAAAATATTTGATCGATATGGTAAAAATGTTCACCAGTTCAAAATTTAATGAAAAGTGCAGGAGAAAAGAATATGCGTCTCTAAATGCATGTGTTACTTCCACATAATTAGTTTTTGAAATTTTGTAAAAATTTTTAAAATTTTGTAGAAATTGATTTAGTAACACGGTACGTTGTTTATTTTTATAATTTTTATAATGCCTGTAAAGAAGGCTCTCACCGAAAAACACAATCTTGGCCGCCTACCAAAAGACAAACTTCTTAAATCTTCTTACTGGACCTTCCTAGGAACCAGTAACAGCAAAAGTATAGTCCAGCTAAACCACAGCTTAGACTACCACAATAACTTCTTTATTAAAAAATATGCCCCAATCCACTTAGGAGCCCACAATAGTATACAATTAAAAACAGGTAAAGCTCAACAGCTTAATTCTTCACAATAACGTAGGCAACCAGAGACTTGCGATCAAAAACTATAAATTCACACAGTTAACAAATTTCCAATACTAAGTTACCACAACGAATCATTGATTCATAATAGTGCTTCCAAGCGAGCCTTATTTATATCACTCGGTCATAAGTATCTGGAACGTTCTGAAATTTACTCAAATCAAGTTAATCACAAACAATGACTATTACGTCATAGTCAAAACAGGTCAAGCGGATAATCTAGAATTTAGTCCAAAAATTACGAAATTAAGCAGTGTTGCCATTTTTTTGTAAATAAATGCAAAATATTATTGTAAATAATTGCTTATTAAAACGTTATTTCTTCGGCTATTTGAGCCAGACCAAAACGAAATCAAAGAGATTTTTTAGGAGATTGTAGATATACATACTGGGGGCAATTTTTAAGAACGGAACAGCATGTTTGTTATAAAAAATTGGCACTCTGGCCAAATAGTTAAAGGGCGGCGTGATGGCTAATGTGTTTGACACGGTCACCGTTCAAAATCTACTTTCGTCAGTCCGTTATAAATTTATTTTAAATTTCTCTCTTTTTCAAAGCAATTATAACCATGCTGCTTTGATTCACTTTTAGTACAAACGGTTGAATATACAATTTTGTAGGCAGCTTTAATATGACAATGGATGCTTGGGTTGATTGATTTTTTAAGATTGTTTGCATGCAAGGGTATGGCAGCCATGGTTCGTGCCATGGGCGACGAAGGTATGACAGAATTAGTATTAGTTTACAACTTGCTGTGGATACTGCCACTGTCAGCAGAATTTATTTTTATTTTACCACTATATTTATCCTCCTGACTCGCAGGAAAGCGACGGAGGCGCTAATACACAGGGTAGGCAATTACCCCGACCTGCTTCCGGAGATACCAAGATATTGCTGTCCGCTTGTAATTTAATAGAAATATGACTGTAATTTAGAACTGCTTGCCAGGACCACCAAGCAGGGGAAAGTGCCGTAAAGTGTCTTTCCCAAGGACACAACTATTCTCTATTACACTATTCAACGATTCTATTTGAATAAGGTAATTTGGTAAGATTTGTACAGTATAAGTTTTTTTTTAATTTGTTAAATTGATAATTATTTTGATAAAAAGTCCAAAAATTCTGATTATGTTAATCTAAAGCAACAAATTGAAGCAATGAAAAAAAACCTAAATAAACCTAAAAAAAGATATAAAAGAAATGATTGAAGAAACGATAAATGAAAAAATAAAGTACCTTATCGAAAATACTATGGAGAAATTTACAAATAAAATGGAGAAAAAATTGGAGCAAATATGGGACCAAATGAAAATGCAAAAAGAAGAAATAAATGAATTGCAAAAAAACCAAATTTTTATCAGTAAAGAGTATGAAACAATGAAAAAAAAATGGATGAAACTAAACAAATTGAAAAAAATAATTCACATCAATTAAAAAACATATAAAATGAATGTGAAGAAATAAAAAATAAATTATTAGCAAAAGAAACAGAGTTAAGGCCCGTTTCCACTACAAGCGTGGAAAAGAGCATTCTTTGTTTCTTTTATTGATCTTCGATTGAAGCGAGCGCAAAAAAAAATCAATAGAACAAACAAAGAATGCTCTTTTCCACGCTCGTAGTGGAAACGGGCCTTTAGATAATCTGGAACTGTACGGAAGAAGGGAAAATCTTGAATTTCATGGAGTTCCAGTCCAACAAAATGAAAATACTAATAAAATTATTCAAAATCTTCTAAAGCGAATAAACCTGGAAATAACTGAAAATGAAATATCAACTTCCCATCGGCTACACTCAAATAAAGAAAATATACCACCTCCAATAATAGTGAGATTTTCCAAAAGAGATACCCGAAACAAAATCTATGCTAATAAAAGAAAATTTAATGCTGTCACAAACTTTGGAATACCTGGAATGAACAATTTATACATAAATGAAAATTTAACAAAAAAAAGAAGTGAACTTTTAGCAAAAACTAGAAAAGCAAAATATGAAGCCAAGTATAAATATCTGTGGACAAAAAATGGTATCATTTTTGTCAGAAAATCGGATCAAGCCCAAAGTCTACAGATTAAAAGTGAACAAGACATTGCCAAAATTAACTACCGTAGATACTCGACTATAAGTCGACCTCGAGTATAAGTCGAGGTAGAAAATTTACTAGATTTTGAAGAAAACTTGTTTTTTTTATTTTTTTTTTATTGACCCGTCTATAAGTCGAATTCATTTTATCTGTCAAATTTTTCTGAAAAAACCTCGACTTATAGTCGAGTATCTACGGTAATGCATTGTTTTTGATTGTTTTTGTTTTTTTGTATTGTTAAGTAGGTAATATAAATAGAATAGAACCATACATTCAAATGACAACTATATCATCAGACAGCACAGCTAATCACCCTGCGAAACACTTAAATAATACTTTTGCCATTGAAGAAAATACATCAAACTACTATAAAATAATAGAATTTCAAAAACTTATGAACCAAAACAAAAATAAATTCAGTATTCTACATATAAATATAAGAAGTCTTTACAAAAATTTTCCTAAAATTGAAAACATGCTTCTTGAACTAAATCAATATCCTGATGTAATAGCCTTGACTGAAACAAAAATCAAGGAATCTGGTACTCAAGTAAATAGAGTATTAAATGGTTTCACTTTTGTTCATAATGACACAAAAACAAGTACTGAAGGAGTGGGTATTTATATCAAATCACATATTTGCTTTAAACTTAGACAGGATCTTGAAATAAAATGTACAGAGTATGGATCTATTTGGATAGAAATAGTACAAAATGGTAAAACAAATGTAATTGGTGTTATCTATAGACATCCAAATTATAATTTTCAAGAATTTCAAAATAATTTCTTAAACACCTTGCACAATTTAAATACGACTAGATGTAAATTGTACATTTGTGGAGACTTTAACATAAATCAACTAACTTATTACACATCAAGCAAGGTGAAATGCTTTACTGATTCAATCATGAGCTTAGGATGTGAAAATATGATAAAAAAAACCTACTAGAATTACAACCCACAGTGCAACACTTATTGACCACATCTATACAAACAATTCACAAAATCACATCACAGCTGGGATCTTGATAGATGATATTAGTGATCATCTACCAACATTTATTTTAATAGAAACAAAAAACATTAAAAAAAGTAAAGAGCTGGAAAAACACTCCAAGAAAAAATATGAACAGCATTGAAATGGAAAATTTTTTAATTGATTTACAAATTCCTTTTTAAATTGGTCTTGTATCAATAACACAGTAGAAGAAGATTTCAATAGATTTAATTCTACATTTGAATTAATTATAGATAAACATGCACCCAAAACAACTATCACAAAAAAACAAAAAAAGTTAAGACAAAAACTATGGATAACTAAAGGATTACTAAAATCAATAAGACACAAAAATAAGTTGCATAAAATATTTATAACAAATAAAACAGAATCTTCTTTTTTAAATTACAAACAATACAGAAACAAACTGAAACATTTATTAGAGATAGCAAAAATACAGTATTATCAAATCTCTGTTATAAAAAACAAAAATGATTCCACCAAACTATGGAAAACTATTCATGAAATATTACAAACTAACACAAATTTTGAATTAGTCAATGATAAACAAAAAAGACAACAGATGAACCAGAAATAGCAAACATATTTAATAAATTCTTTAGTACTGTAGGATCCACAATAGCCTCTCAAATTCAATCACCAAAAATGACTCCACCAGAACAAATGAAATGCTCCCCGAGTTCCTTCTTCTTTGGAGAAACAGACCCTGAAAAAATAAATCAGCTGATTAGTGAACTAAATGAAAAAACTGCTGTACGAAAAAATGATATTGAAATAAAGTACTATAAAATAGCAAAGTCTGTAATATCTCCAATTATCAGCAAAATGATCAATAAATGCATAAGTCAGGGTTCCTTCCCAGATTGTCTGAAAATTGCCCAAGTAATACCAGTTTATAAAAAAGGATCAAAAACTAACTGTAGTAACTATCGTCCAATTTCCCTTTTATCTCCTTTATCAAAAATCTTTGAAAAAATTATCTCTTCTCGATTATATAACTATATTGAAAAAAAACAACTTTTATCAGACTGTCAGTTTGGATTTCGACCAAATTATTCTACCTCCCTAGCAATCTCAAATATATGCAATAACATTCTCCTAAATAAAGACAAAGGCTTTTACACTTTCTCCATATTTTTAGACCTCTCAAAGGCATTTGATACTGTGGACCATGCATTACTAATAAATAAATTAAAGAACTGTTATGGCATAAGGGGCACCCCACTATGCTTACTAAACAACTATTTATCTAATCGACTTCAATACACTTGTATTAACAGTACTATCTCAAGCCTTGAATCTATAACTTTTGGTGTCCCACAAGGATCAGTACTTGGACCGCTACTGTTTTCATTATATGTTAATGATATGCCACTAGCTTCCTCATTTAAAACAACATTATTTGCAGATGATACTCTCTTGATGATGACAGGATATGATTTAAATAAATTACAACAAGTAAATCAAAATCTAGCTTTAATTGAAAATTGGCTAAGATACAACAAATTATCACTAAATTACAATAAAACAACATACTTATTGTTTACAAAAAAAGGTAAGATAGAAAACAGCAATTTTAATGTATCTATAAATAAGATAGAAATAAAACGTTCTGATCATGTAAAATACTTGGCAGTATATATTGATGACAAAATGAATTGGTCATATCACATAAATCACCTAACACAGGGCTCTTCAAACTGGCGGTCGCGGGATTTTAGATTTTAATTTTGGGAGAAAAATAGCGAAATACAACAGCAAATCGAAGTGAAGACCTTTTTTTTTTTTTTTTGGAGAACACCTTGATTTTGGAAGAGAAATAGGAAAAGCAGAGATGAAATCGAAGTGAAGACCTTTTTTTTTTTTTGAAGAACACCTTGATTTTTGGGGAAAAATAGCGGAATCATAGATCGATTCTAGGTGAAGACTTTTTTTTAAGAGAACATCTTGATGTTGGGGGAAAAATAGCAGAATCAGAAATGGATTCTAGGTGAAGATCCTTTTTTAGGGGTCGCGAAAAAATTTGCCTGTGCAAAATGGGTCTCGATGAAAAAAGTTTGAAGAACACTGACCTAACACAACATTTGCGAAAATCTATTGGTTTGATATGTAAAATTAGGAATTATGTTAATGAAAAAAACACAAGAATGTTATACTATGCTCTTGTCTATTCTCATCTTCAATATGGCATAACCAGTTGGGGTTTTGCTGATGCTTTTTACATGAAACCTCTAAATCAGTGGTTCTTAAACTGGGTTCGATGAGTCAGTATCAGGGGTTCGGCGGAGATCAGGATAAGTATACACACGTTATGTGTATGTGTGGCAACCACAATGTCCTCTTAAGCCACAGTTCTTGCTCACTGTGACGTAGCACAATCTCTCCTTCTTTCTCTTGGAGATCATGCTGTATTTTGCTGACCTCACCAGATCAAGTCTATCAAGTTTAGAGTGCAAGCTTTATCGATTTATATATTGAGCAATTAGTTTTTGACATTATTTTGTCATAATTTTTTAGTTGTTGTGTTATAATGCAGGGTTTTAATCTTCTGTAATTCTGTTTGAAGTTAAACAAACACAATTAGGCACTAAATATGCAATTTTTTTCCTTTAATATTTAAATTTAATCTGTTTTAGACATTTATCTTTTTATAGTATTTTGATCTTTCATACTAACTATGTCGATAAAAAAAGTAGTGGTCAGAAAAATATGTAGGCCTACAACATGGATTTACTTATATCACAGAAAGTGATGGGAGTCAGCATTCTCAGTACATGATTTGCTACGCCAGGTTGAGCAATTGTTGCTTAGCACCGGCAAAACTAAAAAAACAATTTCAAAAGGTGCATGGCGATAGAAAATACTGGAACACCACGCTTGCTGAATTTAAAATGAAGAGAGCCAGATTTGATGAAAATGCTATTCTGCCGGTTTTCGGCTTTGTACTCATTGACATACCGATCCTCACAGCATCGTACGAAGTTGCGTACTTGATTGCAAAACAGGGAAAACTACACACCATTGGTGAAAAACTTGTAAAATCAGCTGTGTTAAAGAAGGCAAATATCATATTTGGAAAAGCAGCCGAAAATAAGTCATCCCAAATTTCTCTTTCTAATGGCACCATTAGCAATAAAATTGATAAGTTTAAAATTCATTCGTTCTTTTGATAAAAATCAGCAAGTTAAACTTTAAAAAATAAAGGAAGGCATAATACATTATCAAAGAAAAACGTAATATATTATGCCTTCTGTTATTTGTTAAAGTTTAACTTGCTGATTTTACCAGAAGAACGAATAAATTTTAAACTAAATAATATCCCTGGTAACAGTGTTTACATTGAAAATTGAAATTGATAAGACGAACGATGACATCTTGGCTCAAATAGTTTTAGACTTGATTTTGAACACGGCAAAATTCAGTCTCCAATTCGACAAGACCACGAATGCTTTCAATCTAAGCCAGCTTGCTGTATTCGTGCACTATGGGAATAAAGAAGACGTGAAAAAGGAAGTTTTTTATTTTGTCAGCCCCTTATAACAACTAAGGCTGCCGAGGTTAAGAAATTTGTAGATAATTTCTTCAAAGACAATTATCTTTCATGGGATATTGTTTATGCAATTGGTTTGGACGGAGCTCGAGTCATGTTGGAACGAAATTTTGGTTTTGGTACGCTACTGAAAACCAATGCACCACACATAACTGTAACGCATTGTCTCTTGCACAGGCATGGGTTGGCAACAAAAACCTTCACTCCGAAACTGGCAGAAGTATTAAAAATTGTGGTGGAATATGTGAACTATGTGCAAAATAATGCTATGAAACAGCGCTTATTCAAGGAGCTGTGTAATGAAATAAGCTCTGTATTCGAGGTACTTCGGTTCTATTCTAATGTTTGGTGGTTATCCCGGGGAAAGATGCTGAACCGTGTTTTTGCCTTGCGTGTGGAATTAGCCATGTTATTGCGAGAGCACCAACATCGTCATGCAGATTGTTTTGAAAATTCTGAGTTTATTCTCGTTTTGGCATACATGGTTGATATCTTCGATAATCTCAATAATCTCAATAATCAATAATCTCAATCAACAGATGCAGGGTAACAACGAATGGGGAATGATAACTTGACTAACTTTCCTCTGTTTGACGACTGCACAAAAAGACCAAAGATGTGTCTGGAAATGGGAACATTTCCGTACCGAGAGAACTAAAGCAAGAAATTTCCATGCACTTAGATGAGCTTGCAAAGTCTCTTGATGGATACTTCCGACCAGAGAGTCATATTCAGCATGGGTAAGACAGTCATTCACGTTTAGTCCTGATAAAGAAGATGTCAATGATGAATACTTCAATAAAATCATTGAACTTTAGTGGAGCCAGTTTTAACAGCAACTCTTCAAAACAACAACGCTCTCAACGTTTTGGTGTCACTAAATCGTAGCTTACCCTCTTCTTGCTAAGAAAGCCCTTGAGATATTCATACAGTTTGTTACAACGTATCTTTGTAAACACTCTTTTTCGAAGATGGTAGACATAAAAACAAAAAAAAGGAACAGACTTTGTTGCCATGAGCCTTGCCAAAGTGAAGCTGCGCATTTTTAGAATTGTTTCCAAAATGCAACAGCATAAGACACATTGATTTGTTGTAAATATTTATTGAGTTGTGTTTTTGTATGTAGTTCATGTTTTATTGGTCTTGTTTCTTTGAATGATATGATTTTATGTGCAACAGATGCACAGTTTACTTTGGGCTCAAGTTCGTTAATAAAAATTTTTGAATTTTAAGGAAGGGTTCGGTGAGTGCTTGCATGAAACTTACTGGGTTCGGTACCTCCAACAAGTTTAAGAACCACTGCTTTAGAATCATTGTATCAGTTGTATGCTTTCTTTCTTTGCTTTTATTTGTTTATATTTTTTTTATTTTATTTTTTTTATTATTTATTATTTCTTTTATAATCAGCACCAGTATTTCATATCTAGTATTTCTTACCTTTTTCAAATTAACTTCATGTTACTACATGAAAAAATGGAGGCACCTCGACTTTGATAACCGTATGGTTCTTTCGATGTCTCCATGGTGTAACTTGCATGCACAATTTTCAATCAATTAGATTTTGTTCTAATTAAAAGTTTGTCAGTTGTTAATATGTCGTGCTGTGGTTATGCCAAATAAAAATTTTGTCTCATACAACGGCAAGGCGCGAGTGGGTTTTGAACCGAGACCGTGTTGGTCACGAGCCCGGCGCTTTAACCACTCGACCACGCTGCCGACATATTTGCAAGCTATCCGGAGATTGGTAAATACACTTTCACCCCCATATTTGACTATAAATGTAAGAAGATTTTCAGATCGCGATTACCTAACGTTAGTACGACTTGATATCAATTTTGCAATCAATAATTTCTCCATATAATTGCTTGTCGTCAAGGTTGTCACTGTAAACAGAAGCTAATTTATCACACAGCTACTCTAAGTACACAGTCACGGCGGTCCACAGTCACGGCTGTTCCACAGTCACGGCTGTAAGCTGTAACTGGTCTTGGAAAATGAATAAAAAATGGGAAAATTGTTTGCGACAAATGGGGCGTTGAATTGAAAGAAGGCCGAGACGCAAAAAAAGAATGGCTGGTGTTAAGGTGAGAAATACTCTCGCCGTGTAGAGATGCCACGTGTGCTTGTGTTTGTCGCCTTTTTTCTTTTCTTCGTGCTGCTTTGGATCTGTCTGGTCGCTTTCTTTGTTCGCCTGTCACGTGCAGTTAATCAAAGACAGTTTTACCGTTGGTCGTGCATTTAAATTCTCGTGGTTAGTTATTGGTTAGTTTGTTATCTGAAATTTCATAATGTGCTGTTAATTCTATTTGAATAAGTAATATTCTATTTACAGGCAGGTCTAAAGCAGTTTTTAATTTCTCTTTATTCGCATAAATTCTTATAACGTTCGTTAGTTTGTCTGTGGTTATTTAAATACACTCTCCTCGGCTAACATTCGTGTTGAGAACGCGTGCGAGAATTAAAAGACTAGGCCTTCCAGCCAAAAACTCTTAGAATCATCCAAATCAAAGTGTTCACCGTTACAGCTGGTGAGAATGTCCGTGATGCAGGTTTATCGCAACAGATCAAATGAAGCGCGTTATGAAGGAACCTCTCGACCGTCTTCACAAAGAAATGAATAATTATTTCTCTCGGTTATTTGACATCGATTTAAGTTTGGATTTTTGCTTGATGTCTACAGACTTTGTTACAGTCGTGACTGTGGAAACTTAGAGTTGCTGTGTGATAATTTAGCTTCTATTTACAGTGACAACCTTGACGACAAGCTATTATATGGAGAAATTATTAATTGCAAAATGTTGATATCAATTAAGTCGTACCAACGTTAGGTAATCGTGACCTGAAGATCTTCTTACATTTATAGTCGAATATGGGGATGAAAGTGTATTTACCAATCTCCGGATAGCCTGCAAATTCTGCTGACAGTGGCACCATCCACAGCAAGTTGTAAACTAATACTAATTCTGTCGTACCTTCAATCCTCAATGAGTCAGAAAAGGTTGTGTGATCTAGCTTTATTAAGTATAGAGAGGGATGAAACAAAGAAAACTAATTTTGATGAAATTATTGACGAATTTGCGTCAAGAAAGGCAAGAAAAGTACTGTTGTAAGACCCTGTTATTGAGCGACCGTCCGAATTTTTTGTTGCTTAAATTGTTTAATGTCGTTATTAAATTGGTTGTTACCTAATAACATTGCGTGGTTGAGAAAAAGCAATTTAATATAAACTGGAAAAAGAAACAAGTGAAGTAGGGGGGCGCATTTTTAAACTTTGCCATGGGCGCCATTTTACGTAGATACGCCACTGCCACCAAGTAGGGCAAAATGCCGTAAAGTGTCTTTTTCAAAGAAACAACAGAATAAAATACTTTATGAGTAAATTAACGGAAAATAGAATTATTATAAATTGAAAAATATATGAGGAAAAAGAAAACAAAAAAAGCGCTCCGCATTTTTCATACCAAACCAAAGTTCAAACTACAAGTTTCGGATAACATTGTTAGTTATAACCGCTCAAGCTTATCGAGAAATTGATATTTACTGAAGCATATCGAATATTTATCAACAAACTAAACCACAGACAAAGGAACTTAATTGCTTACTAGATTGATGAGTAGTTATATTTTCTAACTGTTTTTTTGGCGTTTGTTTGATTTTCTGAGTAAGAACTCAACATATTTGAATTTATTTAGTAAATTTTCAATTGAATGTGTGAAGTAGTTGATTCAGATAATTTGGAAAATTAGATACCGGCATTGTTATGCTTAAAACTTTTCTCACCTAAATTAGTTTATATTTTCTTATTCATTTTTTAATGAGCTGTTTAGTTTTTATTAGGTTTGTAAATTTTATTATCAGTTTTATTGTGGGTAACCAAAAACTTTTTTTTTAAAGTCACCGCAAGCGATTTTTCACGATGAAACTAACCCGGAATTCTCCAAAAGCACCAACAGGGAATAAAAAAGAAAGCAAGAGGGAAAAGGATCTCTTCAAGAAGCGATAGTAACCACAAATTCCGGGTTAATTTCACGAAAAAAAATCGCTTACGGTGACTTCTTGAAGAGACCCAAAAAGAATATAATTTTAAATCATTTCAAAATAAATTTATAAACAAATTGATTAATTTTATAATAATTTTCCCTGCAAAGTTTTAAAGCTTTCTTTGGTTAGACCAATAGACTATAAGTTAAATTAATGTCTTTGTAGATATGGCTGTGACAACAATAGTTTTATCAAGATTTTTATTGTGGCATTTGTTGGAGTTTTGATAATAGCTAGCAGATTTTTAAAATAATAATAAATTACTGTTTTTCTGTTAGATTATTTTATATAAATTCAATTGCATTTTAAATTTTTTTTGATGATAAATCAGTTAGAAAACACAATGAAAAAATTTTCAATTTTTTATAAAAAAAAAGATTAGTTAGAATATTACATATCTATGTTGTATACCTGTAACTAAGTTGTCCTTGTGAATTTTTAAATATTAAAAATAAAAATTTTGTGTATATAAACTCATATATTTGCTTTATAATTTGTTGTTTTCTATTTAATTCAAGGTTCACACATTTGCAATTTACAATATAGTATTCAGTAAAGAATATTTTGGAGGCTAACTGAAGTGAGTTTGTTCTTTCTAAAAATTTAACAATTTTTGTTATATAGTTTTTATCTAAACTTTTTGATGTTGTCTGGCTGTTATTTGCTGGTTTTTTACATTAAGCTTATGTGCAAAGAATTTTTTATATCTTAATTACTGATAATATCAATTAAATATTAAGCTGATAAAAACCTTTTGGGGTCTTTTTAAGCAGCGATGGTAAGCATTTTTATGTTGGTAAAGCTAACTGAGAAATCTTAGGTCTCTTCAAGAAGTCATTGTAAGTGATTTTTGTTCATGAAACTAACCCGGATCCCCCTGTGGTTACTATTGCTTTTTGAGAAATCCTTTTTCTCTTAGTTTCTAATAAGGTGGATTCCAGATAAGTTTCACCAAAAAAAAAAATTGCTGTTGGTGATTTCTTGAAAAGACCCAAAATCTCCTGGTTACACTTTCTTCTTGATTAGTACCTTTTTTTGTTACTTTTTTTTTTAACATTTGGATTAGCTGTTGCAATTTTTAATTTATTCCACTATAGTATAAAAGTATAATATCAAATCTATGAAAGATTATTTTGTTGAAGTGACTCACAAAATGAAAAGAGAATTTTATTTAAATGAGATTTTAACTTAAGAACTTCTTTAACAAAACAATATGTGCTATGTTTTCTTCTTTTGTTTGGCTGTATCATACCATAAAATGGGGTAACTTTGATCAATTTTGGAAGTTTTTAGCTTCTAATAACCTGACAGTGTCAATAAGAAAACTCTTTTCCTGTTGATCATAACACTCTGCCTCTGATCTGTCAAATAAAATATTTTGATGACGTCATAACAGCTTTGCAGCTGAATGCTTTCAAACAAACTACTGAACATAGTTACCCCATACTTTGGGCAACTTTGATCACACATCAAAAACCAATGTAAGAGTAAAGTTAACAACATTTGGGGTAACTTTGATCACTGTTTTTTATTTTTAAAATATTGTAAAAGTTTTTAAAGATATGTAAGAGTTTTTTAAAATTCTTAAAACTATGATTTTTAGTTGTTAAAAAGATATGTAATTTTTCAGTAAGTCGTTTTACTGAAATTCATCAGAACTCATTAAAACTTATCAAAACTCACTGGAACAAACATTAATTTCAGACAGGGGTCATAGGAAATTTGAGGTCTTTTTTCCAGCTCAGTTTTCTTGACTACAAGTCAAATATTATTACTGTTACCAAGTTACCCTGCTGAACAAAGTTGCCATGTTTTACAATAATAAATTCAATACATTGCTTTTACTTCCTATTTTTTGAGACCTGTACTGGCAATGCAAGTGACCATTAACATTTTTAATTTTATATTTTTGCAAAATATCAATCTTTAACATATATATTGTAAGTTTTGTTTAACAAGTAGTTTTTGTGTTGCTGTCTTGCAGATTAAGATTATTCTACTTTTTTTAATGTTGTCTTTGTGCACTTCTGTCACATTTTGCTTTCCTTTATAATAAATTGGTTTGAGGACAAATGTGAACATATACTAACAAAACTGGTTGTTAGAACCCATCTTTTTTGGTAATGATTGGCTGAATAATAATTAAAATTAAATCAATAATTTTTTAAAAAATTTTTTGTTGATCATTTTGTGCATTATACAGCAAGTAGATCTTGGTTAAACTGGATTTGATTTGACAGACAAAATTATTCGAATCAAGCAAAGTCTGGATAATCTGAAGCTTTTAATTAAGAATTGCAGTATATAGGAAATCATTTGTACTTTCCATTTTATCCAAGTTAAACAAAATTCTGCATTAAGCGAATCTGGATTAATTGAGGTCTACTGTACTTGCAATTCAATTTTTAAAAAATTGATTATTAACCCGTTCCCTGCAGAAGATGAGAATTCTCGTCTTGGGCAATTGCTATCTCCCTGCGGAAAACAAGAATTCTCGCTTTGCAGTCGCATTTTTTCATTGCGCAAGTTTTTTTATTGTATTCTATGTAGAAAGCACTTTAACAGCTTAACAGACACAATTTGAAAGTTTCCTGTGTTGCTTTGTTTTTAAAGCTGTAAAGTAACTCGGAACGGTTTGTGAAAATTTAATTCCACAGTTAACAGGTTAAATGGATTTATTGTCTTGTTTACTTTCTGTTTATTTTGGATTCAAAAGTAGCAGCTCAAAATTAACTGTTAAATATCAGAATCTTTTACAATAACTTTTTTTGGTTTCATGTATCTCTAATTAAAAACTAAGGGGTTTGAAATATGGTACCAAATTTTCAAATTTTTAATGAATTTTTTCCTTTAATTTTGATCAGTGCTCTACAACTGGTGTGCTGCAAGATAATGATGGGTGTGTTGCAAAATAACATAATTTGAAAATACTTTTTTAAAAATGTAGAACAGTTTTATTTTTTTTAAATTTGAGTTTTAGAATAGATAGACATTTTGCTAACTTAAACTTAAGCTTGGGTTCCTAACTTATTAAAAATAAGTCATAAATTCTATTTTTTGTTTAAATAAATTAGATTTTTCACATTTTTTGTTGAAGTGTGACCCCAAAATTTTGGAAGTTTCTTAAGTGTGTCATAAGTGAAAAAAAGTTTCTGAGCATTGATATAGGCTATTATGTTTATATCACTTCGCTAATATTTTTATGTTTTGTCTTAAATGCTGACCAAAAAAGCTCAAGACTCCAGTTTAATTCTGTTTGTTTATTTTTTATTAAGAAGATTATTATTTGATATTAAGTTAAGGTTTGATTAAGATTAAGTTATAACAAAAAATATTTCAGTGGAAATAAATTTGAGAAATAATGTTTTGCTTTTAATTGTTGTAACCCTTGCACTGCCAGCATTGTTAAACTGTAATTATATTAACCAAAAGAAGTATACTTAAAAAAGACAAAAAGCCTTTACTAAATCTTTAAATTTGAAAAAATTAAAGTTTATATACCAGGCCTCCAGCAAAAGCAAACTAAAAAGGCTCTAGATCAGTGGTTCTCAACTTTTTATAGTTTCTGGCCCCTTTCTAGAGACTCTCAACACCTGTGGCCCCCTTCTCTGCAATAAAATTCTCTGTATGTATTTCATTCATAGTGGCTACAGGTATGTGGTTTCGTAACAATAATTTTCCAGAAGAGAAGCGATAAATATATGCATTTAATATATGTATTGATTAATATAACTCCTCCAAGGTTTTTCTTCTGGAAAAAATCCAAAATGAGGTAGCGTTCCTTCCTGGTTGTATTGCATTATTATCATTTTTTCTTTGGAGATGCTTTTTGTCATAATGGTTTTTGAGTTTGCAGGGACATAATGATGCATATGCCACACAACTGAGCACTGAAGACATTTTGCACAGTCCTGGCCATTTTTGCTAACTTTTGTGAAGCCAAATGAGATGTAGCTGTTGCTCCATTTGCAAATTTTAGACACTTGAAAACAAAAAAATCTTGTTTTAACCAAACTAATTATGAATTCAAAAAAAATACCTGTTTAAAGTTGTAAGCTTAACACCTAAATTTTTACATGTTTTCTTTTATAAATCTTTTGCTCGTGGCCTTCCAAATAACATCCTGTGGCCCCCCAGTTAAGAATCCCAGCTCTAGATATTGTCATAGCATTTTAATGACTTTGTTGCTAGCTACTGTTATGTTATTTAAGTGGCGAGTTTTTTTTTACTGTGGCTAAATTTGAATAATGTATTAATAATAATTGTTAAATGTAATATTTATCTGTGTCTAATGCTTTTAATATCTAATAATCCCAAAGGTTAGCAGAAAAAACTTTTAACCATTGCATTATGCTGTGATAATAAAACTGCGTAAAAATACTTTGTTCTTGTAAAAACAATCTGTTAGCAGTGTTTTGTCCAGTCACCAAGTTAAAATCAAGTCACCTCACAAAATTCCCTAGTTGTAATTACTACATTCCAAAATTTAAATTTACTTTGTATATTTCATTACGAAGTACAATATAAATTCCCATGACTGATCAAGTTTTTTTCTGTTTTTAAAATGTCAGTTATTATTTCTGTTTTTTTTTGCTTTTATATTTCATTTGTTGTACATTTTAATTTAAAAAAAAAATTATTGTTGCTACTTGTGAATTTTTTATTTTAACAGAATAACTAAAATTTTAAACAATACTACAATTTTAAATTTATTGTATTTTATTCTATTTTATCTGCTTAATACTTTACATTTTTGCAGTACAATCAATATAATTGAACATAGTATAAAATTTATTTCAAAATTTAAAGAATATATAAATTGTTCTTAAATGTGATCTAAAATTAAGATTTTCAGAACAATAATTAACAGTTCTGTTTTTAATTAGATAATTTTCTCATTCCTTGGTGGAACAATCCAGGTTTTGGAAAGAAGTTAGGAAAAATGGTTTGTTTACTTTTTAAAATTTATTATACTTTCATTAAACAGTTTTTTGAATGATTTATTTTTGGTTAGTTTTATAAGGTTTAACATCATAGCAAATTTTTTTGGAGGGTTTCAATGCACTCTTTACATGTGTTTAATTTATTGAAGTGTCTCAAGTAATTGTCAATGTATATGTAGAATTAAAAAAAGCTATATGGTTGATATATTTTTAAGAAACCTTTTATGATATTTACAAAAAAGCAACATCTATTATTATGAAACTGATTTGTCACTTATATACAGGGTGTCAAGAAAGTTCCCGATCGATTTTTAAATTTAATGTAATTCAAAAACTTCAATGAATTATGAGAAGTTCTGTACGTCATTTTTCCACTTAATCCTCCTTTTCAATGTTTCAGATACACTTTTCAAATTTTTTTGGCTAAAATAATAATAAAATGAGTAAAAGAGCTGCAATCATTCAACTTCATCATGCAGGACATTCAAATTCTAAAATTATGAAGTTGCTAAAAGCACCAAAATCGACTGTTCGCGATACAATCTTGCGCTTCCAAGAACTTGGAACCATGGAGGATTGGGGTAGGAGTGGACGACCTCGATCCGCTCGCACTCCAGCAAAGATCAAGGCCCTCAGGGAGAGAATTCAGAGGAACCCCAAACGATCCTTGAGGAAAACGGCTAAAGACATGAATATCAGCCATGAGTCTGTCAGAACAATTGTTGAACAGGATCTCAAAATGTCCCCGTACAAAATCAGGACAAGACAACTCCTAACTGACCTCCAGAAGCGAAAAAGAAAGGAGAGGGCCAAAATTCTGCTTAACCGTCTGAAGGGAGGCACGGAGAAAGGCGAAATTGTTTTTTCAGACGAAAAACTCTTCTCGGTGGAGGCGAAGTTCAACACCCAGAATGACAGGATTCTTGGAAAGTCGCCCAAGGACCTCCCTGATCATCTTCGATTCGTTTCACGCCGACAGAAACCCTTGTCTGTGATGGTATGGGGTGCGATTTCCAAATCTTGGAAATCTTCCCTCATTTTTGTCAAAGAGGGGGTCAAAGTGAATACAGATTCGTATGTCAATGATATTTTAACCCCTGCCCTTGCATCGATGAAGGAAAAGTTCAAAAATAAGTCCTTCACCTTCCAACAAGACGGCGCGCCTTCTCACACATCAAAGAAGACGCAGAAGTGGTGCGAAGAGCACTTCCCTTCATTCTGGACCAAAGATTTGTGGCCACCATCTTTGCCCGATCTCAATCCTATGGATTTCTGTGTGTGGGGTATTCTGGAAAAAGAAGCCTGTTCTTCACCCCATAACAATCTGGAGGATCTTCGAGCTTCCCTGAAACGAGCATGGGAGAAAATTCCTCAAGATGCCCTTCGTGCTGCTTGTCAGAATTTCCGACAGAGGCTCCAACGTGTTATTGATACAGATGGGGGTCATTTTGAATAAACCAGATTTTTTTATGTTCATGGAGCTTTGTTTTATCACCACAATAAACCTTTTGTTGATTTAACCTTCTGTCATTAGCCCTATATAATTTTGTTTAGGATCGGAAACTTTCTTGACACCCTGTACAGTCATGGCCAAAAGTATAGGACCCCTAGCATTTTTTTCAATTTTTAAGGATTATTTAAAGATATCTGTAAAATTAATCAGTTTTGCATTTTATATCAAATACATAGATATATTCTGTATAAGAATCAGCAATTTTTTTACCACAATCATTATCACTATCATAAATACTACCAATTAAAAAAAAATGCATATGACAAAAGTATAAGACCCCTGAGATCAATACTTCGTATGGCCCCCTTTGGCTTTAATCACAGACATCAAACGATTATTCATTGAATGTACAAGTTTTTTACATTCTTCAGAAGTAAAACACTGTTGGAAAATCAGTTCTTCTAAAGTGCTCGATAACAAAGTTAGAGCTTGAATTAAAACCCAGAAATTACCTCTTCAGAAGTTATATTCTTCCATTCTAAGTCACAAACATTAAACAATTCATTGATATTTGAACACTTGTGCATCGATACTTTTTTTTTTAAATGTGCCACACATGTTCAATCAGATTAATATCCAGGCTTTGGGAAGGCCAAGGATCTAACACTTTGATGCGTTTAGATTTCAAAAATTTTGTCGTAGACTTGGCCTTATGCTTTGGATGATTGTCCATCTGCATAATGTAATTGTGTCCAATTAATTTTTTAGCAGATGGAATCATTTTTTGTGCAGGAATTTTTTGAAAATCAGGTGCTTTCATAATTCCATTGATCCTATGCAA
The DNA here is from genome assembly GCA_963680785.1 of Diplosoma virens. Classification (NCBI taxonomy): domain Eukaryota; kingdom Metazoa; phylum Chordata; class Ascidiacea; order Aplousobranchia; family Didemnidae; genus Diplosoma; species Diplosoma virens. The sequence continues at coordinate 11,391,005 of OY796896.1, forward strand.
TTGTCCCACACCAGCTGATGAGAAGCATCTCCACAACAAAAGGCTACCACCCCCGTGCTTGACTGTAGGCACTATGCACTTTTCTCTGAGTGCATCATGACTTCTTCTCCACACATGCAGTATTTATGGATGAGACTAAGATCGAATTATTCACTAAAAATACACAGAATTATGTGTGGAGAAGAAGTCATGATGCACTCAGAGAAAAGTGCATAGTGCCTACAGTCAAGCACGGGGGTGGTAGCCTTTTGTTGTGGAGATGCTTCTCATCAGCTGGTGTGGGACAATTGCATAGGATCAATGGAATTATGAAAGCACCTGATTTTCAAAAAATTCCTGCACAAAAAATGATTCCATCTGCTAAAAAATTAATTGGACGCAATTACATTATGCAGATGGACAATCATCCAAAGCATAAGGCCAAGTCTACGACAAAATTTTTGAAATCTAAACGCATCAAAGTGTTAGATCCTTGGCCTTCCCAAAGCCCGGATATTAATCTGATTGAACGTTTGTGACACATCAAAAAAAAAAGTATCGATGCAAAAGTGTTCAAATATCAATGAATTGTTTAATGTTTGTGACTTAGAATGGAAGAATATAACTTCTGAAGAATGTAAAAAACTTGTACATTCCATGAATAATCGTTTGATGTCTGTGATTAAAGCCAAAGGGGGCCATACGAAGTATTGATCTCAGGGGTCCTATACTTTTATCATATGCATTTTTTTTTGATTGGTAGTATTTATGATAGTGATAATGATTGTGGTAAAAAAATTGCTGAATCTTATACAGAATATATCTATGTACTTGATATAAAATGCAAAACTGATTAATTTTACAGATATCTTTAAATAATCCTTAAAAATTGAAAAAAATGCTAGGGGTCCTATACTTTTGGCCACAACTGTAGGTTATCTGTACTTGGTTTAAGTTATCACTAGGGCAAGTTTTTGCAACTTTTGCAACTTCTTTTAACAGCTTTGTAAATACTAAGAATTATTTAGTGCGATGTTTTAAGCTGTTTCCAGGAATTTTATATTGCAACTTTTTTCTTTTTTACTTGCAACTTTTCATTGCAACTTTTATCAAGTATTACACAAAATTTACAGGTATGATTTAAAAAACAGAAATACATTATGTAAATTGTATGTTAATTATTGATGTGAACTGAAAGGGACCTAAAGCAATTGTAGAAATAACCTGGTCAAACATCAGTCTAGAACAGGGTTGGCAAACTTTTTTTATAGGGCAGGTCAAAAAATGACAGTTTTTTAAAACTTACATTAAGTGGGTCATTAACTAAAAAAAAGTTGAAGACTTAAAGTCTTCACCTGAAATCAGTCTCAGAATTCCCACTTTTTGTACCAAAATCATAGTGTTCTCTAAAAAAAAATGTTTGCGATTTTATCTGTGATTTCCCTATTTTTCTCCCAAAATCAAGGTGTTCTTGAAAAAAAAAAAAAAAAAAGTCCTCACCTGAAATCGTCTCAGATTCCCCGCTTTTTGTCCCGAAATCACAGTGACCTCTAAAATTTGATAAAAAACGAGAAAAAAGGAGTCTTCACAGCAAACCTGTCTTCAACTTCTGCCAAAATTGACAGGACAGAGGGCTTCAAAAAATACTGCACAGGCCACTCAAAACCTTTACACAGGCCATGGGTTGGACACCCCTGGTCTAATCCGTTTTAAATTAATGTTGCAGACTAAAAATGCCAGAAATTCCAGAACATCAGGTGGGTCATTGAATTTCAACTAGTGGGTCAGTGGTTTGCCATCCCTGGTCTAGAACATATGTCAATTGTTAAATTGCCAAGTAACTTCATGCCTGTGGAACAAAGTTTTAGCATGCTACATAAACAGTTGGCAAAAATTTTTTTTGAGATAATGTTTAAAAATATTTAGGGTTATATGCAAATAAAATCATTTAAGTAAATTACTGTGGTTTAAAATACTTGTGCATAAATGCAACTTTTTACTGCCAACTTATGTTAAAATTATATACAAAGTTTTTGCAATTTTATTGCAACAAAAACTTGCCCTAGTTATTGCAAAAGACAATTTGTTCTGTCATTGATTTGGTTTTTTGCTCTTATTTTAAAAGATATTGTTAAGATCTGTGTACATTTAAAAATTTTAACCTTTCTTCATTGTTTTATCATATGCTTGTATTTTGAAAACTAGTATGTTTGGGTTTGTTACTAAATTTGGACAAAGACAGTTTGGTATTATATTACATAATAGGTTTATTTATTTTTGTTTTTATATCTCTTAACTGGAAGAAGTTTTTTTTGATCCATACTTGAATTTATTAAGTGTGTGAAATCCCTATTTTAATTATAATATTAGCAAAATTTAGCATCTAAGATGTAACAGCATACTTGTAAATTCTATTTTGGTATATTTGTACTAGAAACTCCAACAATAAGCAAGTGAATATTATTTTTTAAGTTTCAAGAAGTTAATATGAGCTGTATATTTTAAAATATATCCTTGATAAAATCAGCATGCTGTAATCATTTGTGAAATTTAATTTATATGCTCAATCTATGCTTTTCGGTAAGAGACAATTTTATTTTTTCTTCATTATGTTATTGACTTTATTGCTAATTATATATGGTTGTAAAAAAAAGCTAGATAAAAATTGTTCAACAATGTATGTTTTGCTGTCAGCAAGAAACACATCACTAAGACTTTTCCGACAAAAAAAACTGTTATAAAAATTTGTAAAATAAATATTTCTAAACATGTACAGTAAATTTTTTAAATAAAGTTTACCTAATTTTCATTGGTTTTTATTTGGTACCACATCTTTATGCAAATTATAATTTTTTGAAGAAAATAAATCTCCATCAAAAAAATGGATTACTATTGGCATATTAATTTATTTATTTATTTTATCTCTATATTTATCCTCCTGACTCGATTAAAAAGAGATGATTAAAAAGCAAGCAAAGGTGGAAAACTAATAATAAAAGATTTTAGAAATTATTTGCTTGGCTAGGAAAATGTTTTATTATTAGTGATAAAATCTTCCATAAACAAAACTAAATTTGGGAGCCTTTGCAAAAATCGAAGCACTCTAGGTTGTTAAATTATAACTGAAAGGAGAAAATTTGTGTTTGTGATTGAGGCCAAGTTCTAAACTCTGATCATCAAACTAAAGAATTTTTTACTCTTGTTACTTTATTTTCAGATTGATAATGGGAACAATACACAAACTCATGTATTGGATGCAATGCCATTTAAGCTAGCTCTTCCAATGGTAGCTGTGGGAACATTTATTGTCGCTCTTAGTTGTGCATTTTGCTGTTACCTTGCAAGGTAAAAAATATTTTGCTGTATTCAATTGACTTCAATGTATTTATAAATGAATTTAGTTTTTATTCTTCATTTCTTAAACTCATAGTACAAAGTTAGAAATAGTTTTAAAGTATTATTGCAGATTGACTGTGATCAAAATACGAATTAAGCTTAAAAGAACAATTTTTTCAGAAAAAAGGTTTTATACTTTTTCAGAAAAAAGTATAAACGTTATCTTTTTCTTCTAGTATAAACGTTAAAACGTGAAAAGATGCAAAATTGAACTATGACGTTATAGAATAGAAAACGGTTAGCTGGTTATTATAATATTTAATAACTGGAGCTACTGACAGTAAAAATTAAAAAGGTAACCAATTGATATAGGCAATAAAAAAGCTTATAAACGGATTTTTTATGAAACTCCTATAAGATTTGCTTCACTTGCTGCATATTACTACAGAATAGCTTCTCAATTGTTTTCCCGCAAACGACTACGATGTCATAGTTCAATTAAAATTTTTTTTCTATTTTAAACTGTGCGACTAGAAAGGGAAATTTTTTCAAAAACATTTGAATGCCACTTAAAATTATTTAAGCTTAAGTTGGTATTTTTTCTGAACTTCCTTTTAATTGTATCGAGACATTTCGTTATGATAATAATAATCTTTTGTTACCAGAGCCTCAGGTTTTGATACGACTTTACACCTTTAGTTTAGTTAATATCAGAAGCGATTATTAGTGATGTACCGATACTTGAGTATCGGTATCGGTGGTATCGGCCTATTTTTGTGGTATCGGCTAGTAGTATCGGTATTGGTAAATATAGCCGATACCTGCCGATACTTTTTAAGCACAAAATAAATATAAAATTTTTTTTTTGTTATATAAATATAAAAAATTTTTGTTTCCCCCTGGAACTGGATTGGATTTCTTACATAATTAATGATTTCTTTTACAGATTTGTAATAATATTATAATGAATAATTGATAGATATATACCAGGAAAAAATTCAAAATGCAATAACAAGCTAGATTTAGTAAATACATTCTTTGGTGTTACTTACAAAAACTTTTACTGATGATGCTCGATAGATAAAAAAGTATCGGTGGTACCGGCAGTATCGATATCGGCTCTAAATGGTGGTATCGGTAGTAGTATCGGTATCGGCTTAAAATGTGGTATCGGTACATCACTAGCGATTATCATGACCTCAAATTTAATTTGCCCCCAAAAGCCTTATTTAACGATTTTACAAACTGTTGCCAAAATCTTTAGCTCGTTGCATAAACTTAATCAAGTACATATTTTTCCACCTTCATGTTTTTAATGATAGCACAACACACTTTTGCCTTGAAGGCATTACTGGCTTGGCAATGATGGTAATCTTGTAGCCTCAGCAATTTTTTTGTCTAAGCAATTCTCTTTATTTTTTTTAATTCCCAAAACAACTTAAGTATGAAATTGCTAAAACGTCAACTGTTTTTTAAATTTCAAAGCAAATAACTTAATTTGACTCGATTTATGTTGTATGTAAAGTTAGCATTTCTTTACTGATTTGCATATAAGTTTTACAGAATTTGAGTTTATTATTGCTTTTTCTTTTTATAAATAGAGCACTGCGCTTTGTTCTTTATTATTGATTTGAATTATCTTGTGTAAAAATTATTTTCAAAACTTTTTATTACTGTAAAAAATCGAGGTCTTTCGAGTTGTATTGAATAATGCCAACGTATAGTTGATGTTTATATGTGGAATTGCAATGAATAAGTATTTCTTATACTTAATAATTTGCGTAATACTATTAATTTTTAATAGGTACAAGTAATGAACCGAAAATAAAAGTTTGAACTTATGATTAAAATTATTATTGTTTTGTAAATTTCTTTTTTTTTTAATTAGGGTTTTGGATCATTATTGCTTCCGTTGTCGCTAAATATTTTTTCGTTGTTTTAGTATTTTACTTTTAGTTTTTCTCATTTTAATGATGTGATTTCGGCGCCTCTTATAACATCCGGATTTTTAGGAAACAAAATTTTAAAAGTTTTGTGTCTATATTAGATTGACTTTGTCTTATCTGTCTTCGTCTATTTTAGACTTGACTTTGACTGTCTATCTTGACTTTGTCTATGTTATATTGACTTTGACTTATCTGTGGTTTTAAAATGTAACAAGTGTGGTGAATCAAATTACACGATAAATGCCATTTTTAATAAACTCTGTCATGTTTTATTTGAATCAAAAGTCCGGGCAAAGATTTTCCACTTTTAATTGAAGGCCAGGTGTTTTTCTACGAAAGTGAAGTGAAAATTTTTTTTTAGTCCTTACTTAACTCTCATAGAAAAGCACCTTTTGGTCTTTGATTTAAAGTAGAGATCTTTCTTGGTCCTCAGTTTAGTTCGAAGGTAAAAATTAATTTTATTTTCAGAAAAGAACATTGATAAAAGCATAACTTCAACCCTAATTTCTTAATCCCAGGCGTTTTGCCGTGTAACTAATTTCTGATTCCAGTCTGTTGGGCCTGGATTGGCTAAGTGGTGGTGTCGCCACTAATTATGATTTATGGTGTTGATGTTTATGTCAAATTCAGTCTTATGTTACACGTAGTTTCTACGCCGAAACTTAATAAAGAAACGAAGGACGCCCACTGTATACGGAAGGTATGCGCTGGCCTTACTGTGTACGACATGTTTCATTTTATATACAAACGATGTAAATGCAGAAGCCATTTTTGAAGTGTTTTTTTTCATAAATGCCTTTAAATTTTTTTTCAGAATACGCAAAGATAGAGTAAAAGTCGGTGGATATAAAAAGGTAAATTTTGTTCTGAAGTTTTTTCTCAAATCTTTTTTTTGTGAAAATTGGCCTTTTTTACTCGGTTGCAGTAGTTTTAGTCTTTCGGGATCAGTTTTTTTGTCGATCGCTTTTTGATGAATTGCGCCTTTTACAAAGCATCGTTGTGTAAAAGTTGCCAAGCGGAAGTGAGGTTAAAATCGTGCACACTTCTAAAACTGCTATGTAATTTATTGTGATGCAAATTCAAATGTTTAGGTCACTTTAAATAAAGCCAAAGACAAAGACAATCCTTTGCAAGATACCAAGAACGACGTAAGTGTTGTAACATCTGATCAAATTTTCTAATCGTTTTTTTTGTAGTTTAATTGAGTTTCGTTGATATCATTGCATTTTACATACAATTTACTGCATGTAATAATCATGACGGTCACGTCCGTTGGCGAAGTAGGCAGCCTTGTTTTTTATTAACTACTTTCGCAACTTTTTGATTTATACTTTTGTTGAATGGAATTTTTTTTCCTTTAAATTTTAGTATTTTTTCATCCAAACTTTGGTCTCAATCGAGGGTGGGCAATTATTTTCAACCTTGGGGCACATTGGGGCTTTTGGAATGATTCGCGGGCCGCACATAAACTGGCATTGGTAAATTTTAATAATTATGGGATGTTATAAAATGTCATTGTCCCTAAAATGTAGTGACCTCTAAAAAAACACCTTTTTTTAAAACACCCCCTCGGGCTGCCCTTTGCCCACCCCTGATCTAAATCGCACCAAAGCCAACTGCACTTAACAAAGTTAAGACATTAAGTTTTAATTGTTTCAGCTCGAATCGCACGTTTCCTTTTATAGTGATTGTATTAATTGCTAATCGTTAAAGAAATAGCACTCTTTGGCATTGTAATAGTAAATGTCTAGATAGATTTGAAATGTCCGCATTGCTAGCAATTCACTTAACGGAATATTCCACTTAATTTCAGCTCGAAACTCGGTGGTCGTGGATAAAATGAAGTTCATCCCAAACAATAGTTATAATTTTCAATTAAATGTTGCTTATTTTCTGGACTCGGTGTTGATTCTGAAATCTGTAAAATAGTAAAAAAATCATAACTTGTTCGAAAATATGTCCGAGTATTTGTGAAACTTAACAGAAGACAAAAAGTTTTCCTTTGAAATAGAAACCAGAAAACTTTTTTTGATGATCAAACGTTGAAAAACTTTCTGCAGATGAATTTACGCGTTGAAAAATCGTTTACTGAGAAAAATATTTGAAGGGCCGTAATTATTGTCATTTTCAATAGGAGTCGTCCGCCCCGCGCGCTGCATATCCAGCGGTTATGCTGACAGAAATAGAAAAACAAAACGGAAATTCTCAACTTAGTTTAGAATGCGGAAAACTATGACCAAAAAAGAAGTTAAATCACCTGGAGCTGTTAAAATTTTTTTGTACCGATTTGCATGTAATGACAAGCAGGGAGTGAAATTACAATTGAAATTAGAAAGTTGATACTTTTGAAGCGCAAGCGAATACAACAGCAACGTGCAAAGAAAAAATATATAATGCCCCCTCGTAAAAAAAAAATTTAAAATGCAAATGATAAAAATAAACCGCAGCGTTTGCTTGCAGATTCCAGAAAAACAGTTAAAAAACAAGAAAATTATAACTTTACGCTTATCACAGTGAATGCGATACACAAAACAATTTCAGTTGGGATGTTACAAAAAAGCCTTACGCTGGTTCTATTGCTAATATTTCACAATGTCAAGTCAATTTAAGTGATCGGTAATTTAACACAAAAAGATAATTGGGATTAATGTGAATGACGGTCTGGTTTCTTGTCTTTTCTCGCTGCTGGTCAACTCACCGGCCGACGTAGTCAAAAAAAGCTTGCGGTTATGAGGCCAATGATAAATATAAAAAATGTTATCTAATGTTTTTTTGAAATAGGTTTTAACTATGATTTCAAATAATTGTTTTGCGTTCCGTATAAAATTACGTTGTAAAGCGCTGTTTGGATTAAAAGCTCGTTTTTACCTAGAGCGTTGGCGGAAGTATTCGTTATTTGTTTGATTGATTTTTTTGCTTCTCTTAGCGCTTCAGCGCGGAAAGGTTTTTGAAATCGACTATTGCAGAAAATTGTTAATGTACCATCGCTGTAAATTTATGAGAAAACGGAAGTAACAACAGCTTTAAACCGTTTTGTTATTTTGAAATACGAGTGAAAGTAAATATATAAGTTACACATTAATGTACTAATTTTGCATGCACGACTGCATGATTTGTCGGTAGCTATTAGTTAATCCTTCAAAGTTTCCATTGCCTTGTATATATAAGTTCATTAAAATTTTTTTCAAAATTCAACCGGTTTTCAGCACAAACAAAACCATTTGTTTAGAATTGACTCAATTTGTTTTCCGTCTTGTTTTTCTAGACATGTCCGGTCTGCTTAGAGGACTTTAAGAACAAGGAAGTTCTCGCGATTTGCCCGTGCAGTCATGTTTTTCATAAAAAGTAAGTCTTTGTAAAGCCTATTTATTTGTGCTACTCTTTGACACAAGCAAAGCATTTCTTGTAGCTTGTCTCTTAATACTATTTTATTTTACCTCCTTTTATATATTACACTCGGGAACGTATAATTAACTTGATAAAAGTACGGATTGTGTAAAGGATTTATGCAAATTGATTAGCAGTTCTTGAAAGTGCTTGGCTTAGAGATGTAATTTAAGCAATTATTGTAAGTAATATTTTAGTATCAAACCTTCAATAATAAGCCTTATAAAAGCGAAGCTTCCACTATCTGATTGAGTTGTAGCCCAATGATTGCCAGCCGTGCTTTCAAGAGCACCTTGTTATTGTCGCTAATCTACGACTTAATCCTTCATTTACTTTATCATCAATTAATAAGTGATTTTTCCCATTGTAAGCGTTTCCACAAATATATGTTGGATTTTGTTCTTGCTTACTTCGTTAAACTTATTCGAAGCAAATCAATTGACACATTTGAAATATATACTGTACATGCTGCTATTGCTTGTTTCAAGAATGCTATGGCTATTACGATTAGATAGTAATCACACGGTTTCGGAGAAACTGGCCTGTCAAGTTCACAACATTTGAATCCGAAATGTTTGCCGTCACCTGTTTTTTTAGTCGGCGCATGTGCTTTTGTTTTCGCATAGGTCTTATTGTGCGCAAATCTCATAAATAGTATATTTAAATTTATCGGCGTAGTTATATTGTACATGTGGTGAATTTCCGCTTGTTTTCCGTTGCTTGTTAAAGCAAACAACAGTTCAAGGCTTTCTAATATTTCGACTTGTTTTGTTTGCTTGCGTGTTCACGTTGGTTAGCTAAGCTTGCAGTTCAATTTGTTTTTAGCTACTTTCGATAGCAGTTAACTATGATAGATCGTTTGTTTTAGCTTTTTTTTAACGTTAATTGCACCGTTTAATTGATTGGCTTCTCGTGAAAATGTTAATTTGATCATTGATCACTTAATTTTGCCGCTCCATATCCGGTATTTATTTTCATTATTGCATCAACCTTTCAAACTCTTTCAGATGTTTGCGGAAATGGTTAGTACAGCGCCCCTCGTGTCCGATGTGTATGACTCAAGTCTGTGCGAGTTCGAATCCCAGTCGCGGCCATCGATCTTTTCCTGGTAGCCGGTCAGCAGGTACCACTTCATTTACCATTCCCACTTCTGTCGCAGGATCTCCTGGCATGTTTCCAAGTCACGTTTGAGGTGATCTCGAAAGCGCAAGGGTCTGTGTTTGCACTTTAGCCATAAACTCTCAAAAAGCAGGTGGAGCGACAAAATCGTTTTGGTTGCGCTTGCTTGTCGTGGCTGGTTCATAGGCTCGGTCCTTATTTGCTTTTGAGAGTGTTGTCCATGCGATCGTCATGTCCCGTGTTGAACGCGACTTACTGGTCGAATATAAATGGCCTTTCTAAAATAGGGCTTGTTGGAACACTGTTTCTACTTTTAGTACTGCCGCGCTCTGTACTTTTATACAACTCTACGATTGTTTTTTTCATCATATACACATCAAGGTTAAACCATCGTCCTGTCTGGCTAATAGTAGAAACACTTACTTATCCTAAAAGCCCGCTTATCGAGTTAAAACGTAAAAGGAAAGGTTTTCAAACGCTTAATTGATTTTGTCTTGTATGTGTAACTGATTTTTGAAAGTCGACAACTCTTTAATTTACTTGCTTTTTCTTTTGAAACAAATATTGTAACTTTTAAAAAAATTTTGCTAGAAAAAAAATTGAGCAATTTTTAGCTAGCTGATGTTTTTGGAATTCTTCATTTCATTAAATGTTGCAGTAATTGTATTTCTTCGTTTCATCAAACGGAAATATGTTTTGGCTTTTTTAAACTTTTCTAACAGCTCTTAGTCACTGCGTTTGGTTGTGGTATTTAGCGGTGAGTTAAGCGTATTGTTGTATCAATTTACTTGATGCAATTTATCTGTAAATTTATATTCAAAGAGCAATGGTTTAGCAAAAATAAATTCTTGCAGTTTTCGTTTCTTGCAATCGTCAAGTTTTTTTCAGCAATAATAGAAATTTCACTTGTTCAAAAGCAATATCGACTCTGGTCTCTCGGTCATTTAACTACCTATACTAATGTGTCTTAAAGTTTGTCTTGTTCACACCGCGTGTCTTGCGTTATTTATTGTTTTTATTTTGAAATGTCATTGCTTGATCTTGGTCCGATTCACAAGTTACGGCTTTGGTTTTCGCTGTCCAAGAAACCCTCTAACTTTTCTGCAGCAGCCCCCCTCGTTTTCATGTTGCTGTGAAAGCTTGAGATAGTTGTTCGGCGCCCGCCTGTGTATACGTGGTACTGCACTTTTGGCGAAGCTCGCCCGTAAGCTATTTCTGTAATTAATTTCCATTCATATTTCGTATCACACTGTTTGAGAGTCCGCGAGAGAGTGATCTATTAGTAGTGCTTTTTGACATTTGTTCGACTTCGAAAAAATCGACATCTTTCGGCAACCCATTGTTGACTTTCAAATAAAAATTTTTAGCTTTTTCGACATCAAGTTGTTTTTCAATTTGATAATCAATTGAGAAAAATTATAATTATAATTAACAAACAAAATAATCTGTTTTTAGCGATATCCTTATTAGTAAAAACGGCAAACCTTACTTAAATGTATTAAACGATGCCACATTTATTAATTTAACTGTTGAATGTAAAATTGGAATGATGCCAAGCTGAAATATATTGAACAAGGCTTTCTGATCGATTTTTTTATGTTTATAAAGTTTTTTCGTGCTGCCCTATTTCTTTAGTCTTGCAGTTATTGTCTTTTAGTTTGAGTCGTAACCACATATGAAGTAAGATTTCCTGGATGATTGTTTCAAATCTACCGTAACTGAATTGGAGTACGTTGGTTTCGCTCGCTTTAACTTGAAATTGCTTGAAAAACCCCTTTGTGCCCTCATTGTTAATTTCACAGTCTTTTGAAAAAATTCTCCTACGGACAGCTTTCTTATTTAAGAAAGACTTTATTCGGGAACGGCGTAATGTTTTCAGTAGTAAGGAGCAATAGTTTTAACTAGACCTTTTTAATTTGGATTATGTTTTTGTTGCACTTATTCTCAGTAACCATTACGTAAAGCAGGCTCACACACTTTGCTTTTCTGTTAACTCGATGTCTTCGTTTACGAATTTGCTGAAAGCTTTTGTTTAAATGGCTTTAAAATGAAACCGATACATTTTGTTATGATTGTAAATGTTTTCAAGTTTATCCTTTTTCATTGTACGTTTGTGGTCGTTTTTTTTTGCAAAGATATTTTGTTTCGTTTAAAAACTTTTTTTTTGTCTTTTGTTGAATTTATATTGAAACGAAGTTTTTCCGTGAAAATTTATTGCTGACTCTTGTTTTTTGTTTTTTATCAAGTGTATCATATTCGATGTTTTCGACTGCTTTTTAATTAAAAAAAAAAAAGTGAACAAACATTCGAGTTTGCCATCACTCAGTTAATTGCTTCAAGCTTGCACCACCGTTCTGTGGATAACGTGATAGTTGTTTTCTAAATTTAACTTTCAGCCTCCTACAGTTATCGTGTCTTTTACGTTTCCACATCATGATTTGCTGGTTTAAATACGTTTTTCTGAGCCATCTGCCTGCCAATAACAGGTTATTGTAACAGACGATTTTAGCTTGTTTTAGGCATTGTGTAAGCTCACTTCGTTTATTTATTTGCGCTAGCGTGCATTTATATGAATGCATGTTAAAATTCATTCATTATTTCTGTCCGTGTCAGACCTGGCATACATGTATACTGTTTTTTTTATAATTTAATATCCGATTATTTTTGTTCAATCTGTAGAAATATTTTCTGGAACTCAACAAAAATTTCGCACGCTTTGTCCTCTATCTGGCGTTTGGACTATGGGCAAACTACGGTCTACGGACCAATTCTGGTTCCGCTACTTTTTACTTCAGAGCGCCAAGCAACTTATCTTGATTTTACGTCATTTTATTGCATTTTTTAAAACTAAATTGTAAAAAAAAAAAAAAGATAAACCCAATACGTTTTGGGCACCTCTTCGGCCCATCTCTCAAAATTTTCTCCCAAAAATAAAATTCGGTCACTTCTGTTACAAAGTATAATATTTTGGGGCTGAAAACAAGCCCTTAGAAAGTTTTCAAACGAGACAATAATATTCGACTTAACCCGGAAGCGCGTCATTTAACTTTATCGAAATAGCATTAATTAATATTAAATGTAACCATATATATTATAAAAAATGCTACAATTTTCTTACGAGAAGTTGACATCAGGAAAAGACGAATTAAAAAAATGCTAATGTAATCCTGATACTGCAGGAACATTCATGTTTTTTATTTCGTAGCACCGTTTCGAAAAAATCCAATCGTTGAAAAAATTATCCTAAAAAGATCATTTTGGTAAAAACTTTTTTAATCAAAAGCGGAAAGTTTTATTTTTATTAGATCGTCTACGTTGCTGCTTCACCACAATATTTTTTCATAATTTTTGTATAAATGCAAGCCTATGGCATAGTAACCCTGAATTACCAAAGCGTTTTATCGCACTGTCCCGTAACCGGTAAATTCCACAATAGGGTAAGGGTTAGGGTCGTCGTCTTCGTCGAAAAAGAGAAACCCCACTGTTCCGATTGAAGTTTGGAATGCACGTGACCACGTTTTTAAGTGATCTACCAAGAATTTACCTTGAGCCGACGCTGTTTTTAAAATTTAAGAAATTAATTAAAATAGCTTGCCATCGCTGTTCAAAATATCAATTGAAATGTCATTGAGTTTTAGGTTATGAGTGCTTTCCTGTACCTTTGATTTTAACCAATCATGATTAAACAATTGTTATGCAAGAAAAGACAAGCAAACCCTTTATAGAAAAAAGTTTCAGCATCGCTTTCGAAAGATTTTCACCTTTTCTTAAACAACGATTAAACAACGATTCTTATTCAACTTCTTAAACAACGATTGGTTCCTTTTTATTATGTGCAATAAGTATGAATGATTACATTAGCATCAAAGTAAAAAAATTGAGGTGATTGTCCAATAAAGAAATGGAATCCAAATGGCAGTTTTCTATGGCATATTTTAAAAATACTTTTGTAATACGTTCGCGCCTATTTAATGGGTGCACCCATAGCTATCTACCGGGATGCAGGAGGCAATTGCCTTCAAAGTTTTAAAAATTGTAATTTTTCCGGCAGCGATATGAAAAATTTGGGCAAAATCAGGAATTTTAAAAAATGACAAAGAATTGTTTGAGTATTAAGGAATCGGGAATTTTCGAAAAAAATTTTGTCCATCAAAAATAAATATTAACGGCAGAAAAAAGTTTTACGAATTTAGGTGAAGACTTTTTTTTTAGAAATCACTATGTTTTGGGACAAAAAAATCAATAAAAATGATACAGATTAAGAGTGAAGACTTTTTGTCTTCACCTTAAATTTTTAACAAATTTTCTCATATTTGTAATGTTCGGGAAAAATCAAAATTTTTGCAAAATTATTGCCTTCCAAATTTTCTTTGGCTGTTACACCTATGGGTGCACTAATATTACTAAAATCCATCTAAGGTTAATAGTCACTATAAGGACCATTCTCATATTTCGTAAGCAACTTTTTCTCCTTTTTTAAGCCCGCTTCTCCCACTTACAAGCAACCGTAGCCATAAAACAAACCCTTTTCCTCAAAAAATTAAGCAATGCGTTGGTTGACCCCTCAAAACACTAACTCAAAAAATTAGGCAAGGCCTTGACCTCATGACATACATTTTTCCTGTAAATGCGAAAAACTCGGGAAAAAATACCTTGTTAGTATTTAACAAGTTAATTTGCTTTCCAGATCACATTTTTAACATTGTTGGCTTAAGTATAAAAGCAAAAAACGTTTTCAAGCCAGCTGCAATGGTAGGGGACTATTTGGCAAAGCCGTTTTGGCGCGGCCGTTTTGGCGCCAGTCCATTTGAAACTAGCAGGAAGGTTTGAATAAAATAGTATAATCAATCACCCTAACCTAACCCCTAAACCCTAAAATTTTTTAAATTTTACAAATAAGAAAACAACACACTGCCCCAATGGTTGGCGACAAAACGGCTTCGCCAAATAGTGCCATCCCGAGCTACAATGCTATTGACACAAAGATAAAAAAGTTAATCGAAAGAAGCCTTGCATTTGCACAGCTTAGTATCAAACAAGATTGGTGCGTTATTTAAGCAGTGAAATCGCTATTCACAGCCCAACAATACAAATAATACCGGTAGTCAATCGGCCACGAACAATATAGCTTTTCATGGTTTGAAGCAACTTTCGTCGTGCAATTTAGTTAGAAAACTATTTAGTACCTTTTTATAGATTTTGAGCAATTTCACTTTTTCGGATTTTGATCAAATTAAATCACCACGACCAAAAATTGAATTAAAAAAATTGATTGCATAATCATCTCAGCAGCCCGCTCCTTCCCCCCCATAAGCAACCGTAAGCATTTGAAAATCCCCTCCCTCCTCATGTGCTTAAGTAATATACCTCGAGCTTGCAGGTTCGACTTGTGATGGCTGTTCGTCGTTTTGAAATAGAAGTTATTTAAGCAATTATTTCGTGAATTTAACTTTTCACCATTATAATAGATAGAAAAGCTTTATTTTGTTTTTCTGAGCTACTCTAGTTCTAATTGGTTATCATCAATAATAGAGTCGTCGTCTTGCCGTGCATAGAATCGGCAAAAGGCAGGCGTTTCTTCGTTTGTTATGAAATGCGAAAGATTTGGAATGTTATTTTTTACTTATTATTTGTCAACGCGTCAAAAGCGTTAGCAAAAAAATCCGAAACGCACCATCATCGAGATCAATCAACTGATGCAGGAAACCGCGGCTTTGTCCTTTTATTTGGGAGAATTTTCCAATTTGTCCCAAAAGATCAACATTCTCGGGTTGCAAAACTATTTTGTAATCCCGGCATTTTTTTTCTATTATCCCTGTTTTTGGATGTATAAATGCGTACTTAAAACCATAATTAAATGGCCTTTTCAATAAACCTTAAATGCATGCAAATAATTATTTTTCCTCGTTGTAGGAAGTGACGTCACAAAAGATAAGTCGTGCCATCGGACAATTGTCTTTGAGACGAGTTTCCTAGCTTTTGCAAAAAAAAGTCAAACTATCTACATCATCAACAAAAAAATCTGCAGTAAAATTGTAAATATTAAACAACTACAACTGCTATTGAAAACTTCGGTTTGCGCGTGTTATGTTTCCAGCTGTTAAAGTAAGCTAATTTTGCGTTTCCGTTTTAGAATTTTACTGAAATAGAGAATCAGAAAATATTTTTAGAGGATGGTTTTAATACCGACCGCAAATAACCTAGTTTTGGTTTAGCTCTCTTCGTTGTTATTTTGTTGTGTTTAAAGAAAAAGCTTTTCACGTACCTTTTTTTTGCTTGGCGATTTCATAATAAGACGTAAGCAGTTTAAAAATAATATTCACTGGCATATTAGTCATAGGTGGATACTTTAAAATGTAAAGTTGTCAGTTACCATTGCTTGTTGATTTGAAAAAATGTATCTAGGCCTTGAAACAAACTTAACTCGTTAGTTGGTTACGCGATTGAGGAGGTAGGAACGGTGTATTGGTGGCGAACACAATCGAGACGGTCTTGGTTCAAAACCTAACCTTGTAATTCTGTAGCGTACTCAGGAAAGAGACAACGGTAGTCCACTTTCCTCGGCTTGGATTCTCTGCTAGTAGCTGTAAATTTCAGTCCTTTCACAAAATAAAAATTAAACAAAAAGTTTCAACCCAACAGCAATATCTTGGCATCTCCAAAAACAGGTCGGGGTAATCGTTGATGGTTGCCCTAAATTTTAACATCAATCTACTTTTTCTTTGGCAAAAACAAAGCCTGTAATATATTCAACTGATTGAGAAAATGCACACACGAGGGTAATGGGCATTTTCTCGATCAGTTAAATATATTGCAGGCCAAAAGTGATTTTGGTTATATTCATTAAAGCAGTGGCAGAGTCAGGAGTGATTCCCTATTCATCTTTCAATAGTAAATTTCTTGCTTGCTATAAAACCAACGATCTTTAAAACAATACATCCCCGTGCTTTCCCACGAGTCACGAGGATAAATAAAAATAATGAATAAATTTTGTTTTTTTTAACAAATGCTATTTAAAGCTTCGTATAAACTAATTATTTTTGCTGTTTTAGCCCTATTGTTAGCCTACCCCCTGCTGGCTCATTTTTAAATTAAAT
Source organism: Diplosoma virens (assembly GCA_963680785.1). NCBI lineage: Eukaryota > Metazoa > Chordata > Ascidiacea > Aplousobranchia > Didemnidae > Diplosoma > Diplosoma virens. Next base: position 11,407,869 of record OY796896.1, read on the forward strand.
ATTAATAGGTTGAGTAAGCAATGATCAGGATTAGGTTTATAGAAGCTAAAAGCAAAATAGTTAGGAAAAGGTGCAACTTTAACAATATTTTTGGACAAAACTAATCAATTTAGACGTTACTCTAAAATTTCCCAATGCAAACCAAAAAGACTTTAAAATCTATAAAGTTTGGTATGGATTTGTTTAAAAGAAATTTTTGTGGTCTATTGAGATTTGGATCAAGTGGATAATTACAAGCTTTATAAAAAAATTTAGAGTTACTTTTTTATAGGTTATCATTACATTAGGTACAATTACGTTTATAGTTAGTCAGGGGCGTCGAAAATTTTTGGCGCGGGGAGAGACAAAATGAAAAAAGGTGGCCCGTCGTGTTCATAGCTGCAGCAGTGGATATTGGGTGAGGCGAATGAGGCAGTCGCCTCAGGCCCCCCATTTTTTTTGGGGTCCCCCCTCGAAAACAGCATATACAGTTTTGGATTCGCTGCAGATGTTTGTTCAGAGGACGATTCTGAGTGAAGACCTTTTTTTCTTTTTTTTTTTGGAGAACACCTTGATTTTGGGAGAAAAATAGGGAAATCAGAGATGAAATCGAAGTGAAGACCTTTTTTTTTTTTTTTTGGAGAACACCTTGATTTTGGGAGAAAAATATGCAGGCCCAGATCAGACCTGTTTTTTTTCTCAGACAACATCAATTTTTGAAAATTCTTGCCTCGGGCCCCTAAATTGGAATATCCACCACTGCATAGCTGTACCAGCGGTAAAAAATTTTGGGGTTTTGGTTGGTAGTCTAACTCGCAATTACCAATCGATCTAATTTTGATAAACGTGCATCTTTTGTCGCGCCTTGATTGCTGCGTGCTGCAGCGACTTTTTATTTTCTTTCATTATGCAATTGCAGTTATGATGTGGTGGTTTGTATTTTTTTGGTAATTTTAACTTCGACTCAAGAACATTTGAAAAACGACTCTGACTCCATACCAGCGACTCCAATTTCACAACCTTGAAGACCTAATTTAGGGTAAATCGGAGTCTTCAAAAGCAATAAGAACTCCTTTTCTAACTCCACCAAATTTAAAAAACCGACTCCTACTCGTGACTTCGACTTCATATAATCTAAACTGCTACAAATCAGCTCTAAAGCATGCGACTTTGGCGACTCCAAATCCAAACCCAGCTTATAACTATGTTGTTGAGTCGGAGTTGCCGCACCCGCATGTTTCAGGGTGGAGTTGGACTTCTTTTTTACATGTGCTGAAGTTAGAGTTGAATTATTAGATCTCGTGGAGTCGGAATCGGAAAACGTTGAATTGGCAGAGTCGAAAAATAATTTCTCCGATTCTGCAACCGTGGTAATCAATAAATACAAAAAAAGTAGGCTACCCCAAAGATTTTTTCCACATCAAATATCTTCAACATAAATTACAAAAAGGTTCCCCAAGTTAAAACATTGACCCTCGCCTATTTGGCTTACATTACCTAGTTATGCTTTGCCAGTGCTTGGCAGGCCAGTTAAACGATGGAATTTTTGCAGTGCCAAGTGGAGTAATTATATTACTTTAACGAACAGATTCGAAAAAACTTTGTAACCGCTTAATTCACCTGATGTAGAAGTGACTTACCAGGGCTTTTGAACGTCATCAAAAAAGTATCCAAAAGATTATTCCATGTGGTTACCAAAACAATCGTATACAGAGTTGGTATTCAGAAAGTGAAACTGTCTATTCAACCTTGTTGCTGTGCCTCGAAATGAAACATGGTTTCAATCAGAACATCGACTTTTATACACTCGTCGAAAAGCATGATTAAGTACGTTAAAAAAATCTTATTGATAGGTCACAACACTCCCCTTTTCACTCTCGCATTTCAGCTAATACTATTGCGTCTTAGCTATTTAGCAACGGGAGACACGAGGCTGTTGACGGCAAGTTAACACGACTTTTTTCCAAGAAATGTTTGATTTTTAAAAAGCATCACACCCAGAATCAGTAACCATTTCAAAGAACCAATTTCCACACAAAGAATTTCCTGCCGTTATGCAATACTTAAACCAGACAGACATAAAGCTTCAGGCCCTGATTGTATCTGCTATGATCAATGCGGGAGTTTCTTTTAATTCCTAGTGTTATGCAACTTTCTTTTTTTCGCTTGCGCCTATTCAGAATTTCCAAAAAATCTAAAGAAGATCACTTGTAGTCGTGATTTCAAAACCGATGAAGCCTGTACAGCATATATAGTCGTACCAGCCGGGCGGAAGAAAGGGTAATTTCCCCCAGATTTGGGCAAAGTCAAATTTTTTTGGGCAAAACAAATTTTTTGCTGCACGGAAAACAAACTCCTTCGCACGACAAAGTTTCAAAATTCAGAAAAACAAATAAGGTTCCGGGTAAAGACTTATTTTTTAGAAATCACTAGATTTTTAGTACAAAAGCCAAGTAATCTGAGACAGATTCAAAGTAAGGACCTTTTTTGGTCTTCAGCCTAAATTTAAGAAAAAATTTCTTCTCATATCCGTGAAGCGCAAGAAGATCATGATTCTGGCAAACGTCATAAAATTTTGGCAGAACTGTTTTGCCCCCGACATTTTTTTCGGCTGGTACGGCTATGCTGTAGAGAACTTCAAGAGCTATCACCCGGTATCTCAGCTCTCTGTCGCCTAAACGACTCTCGAGAGACTTAACTAGGAGGCGTTGGACAAAGCCAATTATTGATCCATAGCTCCCTTGGGAGCAATCTGGGTTTCGACGTGGAAAGTCAACCGTAGATCAATTTGTTTTGTTTTTTAATGTAGGAGACATCGAGGATTCTTTCGAAGCTAAGAAGGACGGTGCTGTAATCGTCGCTCTGACAGCAGTTTATGACAGCCTGGCATGGTGGCCTCACCTGCAAGCCGTTGCTTTTACTACACAACACAATATGATTTTCAAACATTTATTCGAGGATCAGATGACGTCTTTCGAATATCATTTAGTGTCAGCCTTTCTATTGTAATAGCAAAAAGGAAATGACTCAATGCTGTCATGATCTTTGGTGCATATTAACCTTGACACTAAATTCCTCCGTTGTTCCAACAGAATTCTTAACTGGTGTATCGCTGCCATCATGCATATTATCTTGTAAGGCTACATACAACTCTGGGATGGTTAACTTTTTTAAATTATAGCACAGTTCCTCTTTTGGTACTCTGTCAGATGCCTTTTCTAAGTCTACAAGCACACAATGCCATTCTTTTTGTCCTTCTCCCTACTTTTTTCATCAATAATTTTAAAACAAATATTGTACCATATTGCAGTTAGTGATGTCTGCGGTCCTCCAAAATTTCTACGGTCTGTCTACGGTCTGTCCTCTGAAAATCCTGCGGTCCACGGTCTGTCTCCTGTCCTCTCTGCGGTCCGCGTTGGAGAAATAACCGTTACCGTTATTAATAACCGTAATTTTTCGCGTTCCTTAAAATTGGTCTCTCTCATAAATTGCGCAAGATGCGAAATGCGAAGAGCAATATCTGTCTGTATGCAATTGTGTATTTATTTAAGTTTATGTATTGACTATGTATCGTATGCACGGTAAATATAATAAAAAAAGTATCGGAAGCACAAATATATAACTTTTATTTCTTTTCTTTCGAAAGAAAATGTTTAATCACTTCTTCCTTGGTGATTTTCAAGTATTGTTCGTTCTTTCGAATGATCATTTGCTCTTCTAACATGAGCGGTCCCAATCTATTCTTTTTTGCTGCAGTTGCAATACCGCAGTCCGAGAAGCACCGTTCAGATGGTGTCGAAGCTGCAGGCGAAAATAACGGTCGTTTGATGTGGACCGCAGAAGAGACTGCAGGATCAAAGGACCTACGGTCTGTCTACGGTCCCCGGCCAGGACCGGACAGACCGCAGACATCACTAATTGCAGTGGTCTTTCCTGGCATAAAACCATATACCGTTCTTCGTAGATCTGTATTTTTTGCCGTAGTCTTGCTTTCACAACTTGTTTCCACGTTTTTATGCTATGATTCATTAACTTTATGCTACTGTAATTGTTGCAATTTTATGCATCTACTTTTTTTAAAAAATTGGGATAAGGATACTTTTCCTCCACTTTGGTGGGATCATTTTACCTTCCAGAAGCCTGTTAAAAAGCTCTATCAGTACTTCTATAGCTGGTTCTCCTATTCATTTTTATGGTTCTACTGATGTCTCAACTGGTCTAACTAAGTAGCCATTTTTCATTCTTGTCAGAAATGATCTTGCTTCCTCCTTCATAATTTGTTGCAAATCTCCAATAACTGTATGTATCAGGCTGTTTACTCTTTCCTGTCTCAAGTTTTTCACATTTATCCGTCTCGCCATCATTTTGATATGCATTCATTATTGACTAATATTAATACATTAACTTGACTGTCTTTCATTATTTTTACTTGAGTTACATTTTTCCTGGCTCTATGTTTCTGTTCACCAGGATGGTACACCTCTTTTTTCTTTCGATCGTTTCTCATCTATCATGGAGTTGTTGATAAGCTTCTGCTTTTGGTGCAGCAATTTCTCTTTTTGTTTTTCTACTGGTTTCTTTGCACTTTTGTTTACTCACAACGTTTCTCAACATGTAACAATTTTTACTTGCTTTTTTTTAACTTTCACACTTCTGTACTTTTGAATTCTGCCGAAAGTCTCTTTATCACATTTCCTTTTTTTGTAGTTATTTACAGACTTTTCTGCCTATTTTTCCCATTGTATCTGCATTATCTTGCCAGTTTGATGTTTCTTTAACTTTATGTAAAAATTTTCTTGCCTCTCCTGTAAAAGCTTTAAAAATTAACATGCTATCTTTTTATAGTTTTCACCATTTAATTCCAGGTTTTGTCATCACGGTTTTTTTATTTCCACAAGTAACAACCTTCTTGTTATCACTACTCTATTCCGCCTTGCTACCCTCTCCTTAGGAATTATTTTACAATTCCCAACCTCTTTTAGATTGTTTTTTCTCACAAAATGCAATTCACCTGAACGACCTTTCACCACTTTTCTAAGTCACTCGATGCTCCTAATTACTTTTTTTAGAAGTAAGTGTTATACCATATAGGTTCATTATTTTTTCGAAGTCTGCAACAATTTCCATTTTGTTCTGCTCCAATAATAGTTTTTTTCTTCCAGACAAAGTGTCTACGACAGTATATTGAGCAACAAATTCCAAAAGCTTGCTTTTTCCTCTTCCTCGCATCCTACTTAGGGTGCATAAGCACACATAACACTTATCTTCACACTCTGCGCATCAAATTTTTATTCTCATCATGCTGTCTGAGATTTGAATCACCTCCATCTCCACCAATCTTTTTTGCATCTTGATCATGATATAACAGCTTATATTTTCTTTCAAAATTTCTAGCTTTGTTTTCCTTCCACTTTGTTTCTTGCTCACACAATATGTCCAACTTTCGTCTCTCCATTATGTTAGCTACCTCTCCGCTTCTCTGTCATATAGACCAACATTGAAAGTTTCAACTCTCAAAGCTATGTTGATGCAACTTTTCTTTTCTCTTCTTTTTCTTTGCAACGTTTTTCCTCTTCTCTGTCTTTGTCCAACATAGCAGCAAAATTTTCATTGCACCCTGCTAGACAGCAGTACCAGTGGTGGCCATTGTTCATCTCGGCATGAGTTTCAAAGTTGTCGTCTGCATCATGATTTTGTTTAGTTTTTACGCCTACTTATTCAATAGGACTTGGGCAGGTACCATGACCACACTAGTTATTGGCTCATAGTAGCTGAGTTAGAACCAAGATTGCAAACTCGATAGATTTTTATTCGAGTTCAAGTTTGAGTTCATAAAAAAATCGCAAGTCCGAGTTCGAGTTCTTTAATTTTCAATTTTTTGAGTTCAAGTTCGAGTTCTTTTCGATGCTGTAAAATTCGAAACCTCGATTAAGCCTATCAATGCAATAACCATAGGTGGGCACGGTACTTCTTAAAAGTACCGCGGTACCGGTACTCGGTACTTTTGAATAATACGAATTAATGGTAATAACTAAAACTCTGTCATACATTGGATTTCATTTGACATTTAAAAATTGTATTTAACAAAGCGAAAACAATATCGTACGTATCCAACTGCTCACTTTGAAAAATCAATTATGCTTTGGATGTAAAAACATGCGTGAATATGTTTTTAACTTGATTTTTTGCATAAAATATGCCTCGAATATATGAAAAGCCTAATGAATACGTTGTCTTCTGCTTTGTTTTTTATATTAAAAAAAGTTTGTCAAAAATCGTACTAATTTGCATATAACCTATTACAGTGGTTTAGTCAAAGTTATTCTCAAACTTTTTGGGTCACGAACCTCTATTTGCAAATCTTTTTTTATCATGGACCCCAATCTTATGTCACATCAATTTTCTGCCCAACCAACGAGGAAAGATAAAACAAACTCAAAAATAAATAACACAAAATCCGTTAAAAAATAAATGCTTATAAACAGGCATACAATATTTCCGTAGGGGCAAACCGGGACGCTCGTTTACAGACAAAAATTCGTCCCTAAAAAAAAGTGTTCTCTAAAAAAAAGGTCTTCTCTTTGGATCTGTCTCGGATTTCATGGTATGGATTACTTTACCAGGTATATATGTTGACAAATTTTGTCATATCGTCGCGGACCCCTTGTGCGCTCATCACAGACCTCATTTTGGCAAACTCTGGTTTTGGTAATTTAGTACAATTACTCAACCTTCGCTGGCCGTTAAATGTTATGATAACTTTTTATATTTTTGCTTGCAAAGCAACAAAATTAAAATTTCATCAAGTCCCTTTTGCATTGGTATGAATATGAAATCTGGTGTTTAGTGGATTTTTAATTTTATGCAAAATATTTCCATTTTTATAATTAGACGACTAGAATGTTCCTTGCAAATGCAATACCTTCAGAAAATATTTACTACACTAAGATTGAGTCCTATAATTTCTAATATACCATATTTAGCTCCGAAAGCGCTAAAGATTTGACATAATTGCACCCAAAAATGCTACTTTTTCCAAAGCTACAATGTCTTTTTGCACAATAATTACTATATGCACATTAAACACGATAATCACTCTTTTTTTTGCACAACTGGTGTGGTGACATGCACAATTTTTTTTGTTCATGTTATAATGAATATAGTTTAATGAAAACAATGCACTACCAGCGTAACTACGATAAGTACGGCTAAGCCGCAAGGGCACACTGACGGTGGTTTCGATATGCTGATCACATCGAGTCAGCTAACACGAATCGGGTAAAGTCAAGCTAAACCCTGCAGTTCCATTGCTAGCATTAAGTAAGAATGGTCAAATCAATCAACAAGCAATTGCCGACAGACCTGTTTCGTCCTTGTTAGGACTCATCAGGACACTACAGCTTATTGTTGACTCCAACTGAAATCAGCTGGGGTCAACAAAAGTGTTATATAAGGTTGTATAGAAAAAAATTTCATACTCTTTGGATAGAGATACTGGTACTTAAATGTTGTAATAAAATGTTATTTCGGATTGAAAAAGCAAGTTTTTGAAAGGTAGTCAACTTTCGTAAATTGGCCGAAAAGCAAAGATTGGTTTCCGAAAGTTAACGACTTCGGGGGTTTAATTGATCGTATGATTAAAAGTAAAATTCTTTCACAGTTGGAATCCCCTTAGGGAGGTTACTGCAGTTCACAGAAGAAGAAACTCTATTTCAGCAAAATCTGATTTCATTATTAAAATGCTTCGAAATGAATTTCTACCGAGAGTAATTTGGGATTTTAATATTGATTTGGTCACAACTTACGACACCGACATTGTTTCTTTCAGAATTATTTAATTTATAGTACGAATTTTGACATAAGAATATCGGTATCATAACATCGGTACAACCAATCATAGCCGTACCTGCCGGGGGGGCAGGGAGAGCAAATGCTCACCCAAGTTTCTAAGATTTGGAAAAAACTGAAATTTTTCGGGCAGTTACAAGAAAATATTTGGGCAAAGTCAAAAATTTTAGGACAGTTACAATGATCAAACTGCAAAAAATAGTTACCAAATTTAGGTGAAGACTTTTTTTTGTAGAGAACACCTTGTTTTTGGGTCGAAATTTGAAAAATATGAGACTGAATTCAAGTGAACAGTTTTCTTTTTTTTTTAAGAGATCACCATGATTTTAGGACAAAATTTGTTCTTGGTTTGCGAATCTCAGACAATTTTTTGTTCTATCCGTAATGTGCTAGAAAATTATGATTAGGGCAAACGTCACAAAATTTGGGAAAACCTTGATTGTCCCCATATTTTTTGGCTGGTACGCCTATGCAACCAATTAATGATATTGCACTCAAGCGTAACACAATATTCGAATGTCTTTTGACTTTGCTTACGTAAATCTTCGATACAGTTCCCAGCATAATTCAAAAGTAGGGGGGAAGTCCTTTGATAATTTTCGATCACCTCAAGAAAACTGCAACAAATATTTCTTAAAACTTCACTTTTTAAATGAATCTGTATAGTTCAATCTTTTGGCCATTTTCATCAAACGCTCAGTGCAACAAAGAAAAGTAGGCTATTCTATTCAAAGTTATTTCAAACATAAACTTACAAGGAGGAAAAACGAACGCACATCTATCTAGATATTGTACTGTACAGAAAGTAACATATAAAAAGAAAATAGCTATTTACGCCAAGTCATTTATGCTAAATTTTAATACCGGTGCGTAGTGTTGTAAAATATTTTCCACTGCCTGTTCTTGTTGCAAATAAAAATATAAGAAAAAAACTGGAGCAGGGATCTTTTAACTCTGCTACATTTGATGTGTCATCTGCTTGAATAAAAACAAGTCAAATAACCTTTGTTGATGCATTTTTCGTTAAGTTCTCAATATTAACACTGAAAAATGATTGTACCATTTTTTTGTGGTAATTAGAATTTTATTGGTCGATTTCATTTCAGTAACCTCTTTTTATTCTGTTAAAATTGGTCAAAAAAATAAAGTTTGAATAAAGTTTCAAGAAAAACACAGAGTCGAATGACATAGACTGACGCTGGCGTATAAAAAAATGATACAATTAATTCTATAATGTAAAACTTCAAGCGCATAAGCAATTAATGATCTTTCTTCAATTTAGTCAAAACAAAACCTGATATTTAAACGGATAAGTTAAAACAATATTTTTTCAACCAATTTTAAAATTGTTTCTTTTTCTATGCTCATTAATAACATGATTAAGATTGATGGAAAAATATAAGACAAAATAAGCTTCATACACAAACCTATCATTCGTTTTCAAGATTTAAAATTTCTATTGATTTTTATCGTATTTCAACTCCATTTATTCTTCAGACTCGTACAAAAACGTTATACTAAGGGCAACTTTTAAGCAATACCGTACCTGCTTATTTAATGCTATATATACAGGTCCGTAAGCAACCAGAAGATCTAGCAGATAATTGCTTTCAGAGATGCCAAAATATTGTAGTGGATTGGAATTTTTAATTTACTTTTTTAGTTTTTATTTGAGACATAACTAAAATGCTAGTCTACCCAGACTACCCTACTAGCCTGAGTAAGCTTAGCCTAAATAAAAAGTTGCAAAAGGACTACTGGCTATGAAGTGCGTAAAACGTTCCTAAACCTGACCTTACTTAAAATTAACTAGTAACTACTACCGCAAGGATGAGGAAAGTACTGGTAAACACTTAAGTTTGACAAATGTCAATTTGTGATTATACTACTGTAAATCAAGAAACTACTTTGAAGCTGCAATCGATACGAAAAACAAAAACATGTCGCAATGCTTGCAAAGAAAGCTTTCAATGACCCTAAAATTAGACGGAGTACCGCGGTACTTTATAAAAAAAGTACCGCGTTACCGTTACTCGGTACCAAGTACCGACGGTACCGGTACTAAAAAAGTACCGCGGTACTGCCCACCTATGGCAATAACTTTAAAAAATTGGAAAGCTATCACGAAAAGATTAATAAAAAAGAAATAAGGAAACAGGCCATTATATTGGCGTACCAGCCGAAAAATGTTGGGGTGCGATCAGGTTTGCCCAAATTTTATGACTTTGCTTGAATAATGATCTTTAGCACTTCACAAAAATGAGAAAAAATTTCGTGTCAAATTTAGAGTGAAGTGCAAAAAAAGGTCTTCACTTGGAATCTGTCACAGATTTTTCGATTTTTATTCTAAAAAAGTTGTGATCTCTAAACAAAATCTTCACATCAAACTGTAATCATTTTTCGGAATTTGGAAACTTTGTCGTGCAAAAGTATTAATTTTCTGTGCTCAAAAAGTTTTTTGTTGCCGAAATATTTTTCTGTCGCTGCCCGAAAAATTCTGATTTGTCCAAATTTATTTTTTATTTTATCTCTATATTTATCCTCCTGACTCGCAGGAAAGCGACGGAGGCGCTAATACATAGGGTAGGCAATTACCCCGACCTGCTTGCGGAGATGCCAAAATATTGCTGTCCGCTTTAAATTTAATAGAGATAGCCTATGATTGAAATTTAGAACTGCTTTCCAAGACCAACAAGCCCAACAAGCAGGGGAAAGTGCCGCAAAGTGTCTTTCCCAAAGACACAATAAAATAACGCGAGTAGGTTTTGAACTGAGACCGTGTCGATCACAATTCCGGCGCTTTAACCATTCGACCACACTGCCGAATATTTCTTAAGCCCTGTGCAACTGAGTTGTATTTGAAATTTAACAATTTAATATCAAAAGTAAAATCCAAAAGATTTTTTATTCTCTTCAAAACTTTTCAATTAATGAATTCAAATTTGATATATATTTTTGAGTTCAAGTTCAAGTTCGAGTTCGGCAAAAAAGACCGAGTTCTTTGAGTTCGTGTTCGCAAACCCTGGTTAGAATGTAAACACTAAGAAATTCTGTTAAGGATTAAATATCTTTTTATCTTTGGAAATTTTAGTTGTATGTAATTAAAAAATTACTGTCATGCCCGAAAAAAATTGGGGGGCGCATGGCCTGAGGCGCAGAAAAATTTTTTAAAGGGAGGGCAAAATTTCAAACAAAGGAACCTTTTTTTCCAAAATTTTATTGACGACTGCCCCAATCATGACCTTTGGTCATGCCAGTTGATGACTAAGGGATGTCATTTGACTACAAACAGATCAAGTCGTTCTGTTAATACAAATCATCGACAATTTTTTCGAGACTAATAAGAACGCCAGTGCTATTTGTCAATCTGATAGCTGCATATGACACTGTTATTTCATTCAAACTTGACTTTAACTGCAAGATGCTAAGGTTTCTGCTGGATAAATGCGTGGTTCGAATGATTATAAAACTAGTTCACAACGAAGGTTTCACTCTAACGGTGACAGTAAGCAAAATAGTCTCGGGTGTCAGAGAAACAGTGTTCCTCCTAAATCAATCACGATTTTTTTAACATTTAGATGCATAATCTGCTATCCACAATATCCAGATTAAGAAAAAATGTTAGCTAAAAGTTTGCAGTAATCAACATTCACCATTGTGTTTGGTTCCGATTTATCTTGAAGAAAAACTAGACAAATCACTCAAGTTTTGTCACCACCGTTTGGCATTGCGCAAAAAAACTTCGCCTGTCCCACTGCTGAGGTAACGTGGGGCCTCAGAGGTGCTGGTGCCAAAACATCAGATACAACTCTCTTATTTCTAGTCTATTCAACAGCCGAGTATTGGAGTCTTGTTTGTTCTCGTAGTCTTGGTTTATATTTATTGTTTTGAATGACGCTTTGCGCGTAGTCACTGAATGCCTCCGTCCCTCTCCAACGGACCACTTAACAGTTTTTTCAAACCTCCAGCCATCTGAGCTCTGACAACTAGTAGTGACACTTGATTTGGCTAAAGGTGGTACTCTAAACCTGTGCTCCGCTACTTTTTCGAACATGCGGCACACTTTGAAAAATCTCAAAAATTAGCAGGACACCTGGACCAGGTAAAGAGCTAAATTTAAACGCTTTCCGTTACCTGAAATTTCATTTGGCTGTCATAAAAAACCTAAAAACTTAATCTAAACTCAAAAAATAAAGTGATGACTTTTTTTTTCATTTGAAGTTACCAATTTGCGCATATCGTGCACAATCAAGCCTGGTTGAAAATTGATCAAAAAAAATTATCAATTTATTACCAGAGAGTTTTTATGATCACTAAATAAAGGTTTATATGAAAAAAAGCGTTCAAAATTTAGTAAAGACCAAAAAAAGGTCTTGACATTACACAATGGGATGTATTGTATAATGAATTTTTTAAGTTTTTAGTTTGCTACTTCAGAGAAACATAACTTTATCTCTATTTTTAAAGAGTATGTTTCTCGTTTTTTCGCAGCATATGAGTTGCAGAGCACTGCTCTAGATCCTGACTATTGTTTATTTATCTGTTATCAAATGCCTGTCGATAAACACAAAGGTCTAAACACTTGCTTGTGTATGCTGCGCAAAAACTTGAACAATTTTGCTGAATTGAGCGCATCCGATCTGCCCATCACATGAATCATAGATCGAACACAGAGTACTATGAGAGTACATCCGGCCTCGTGCTTTCATTACCAGCGCCTTGCCTTACCCGTTCGAAATAGCGTGCTCGGAACAGTTTGAGTTATACTTAAACGCTTTCAGACGAGTTAAAGACAACTGGACGCAGCCGACTGGAAGCAGCTTAACTAACCAGCGACTGCCTCTGGTTGTCCTTCGTCTGGTTGCGGCCAGTTGGTTGCGGCCAGTTGGCCCATTCGGCCTGCGGACTGTAGTTGCGCGTTTTCATTTGTGCATAGAAAAATTGTGTCTCGTTCCTTTCTCTCATTGCAAATGCGGCGCCTTGCACAAACCAGAGATAACGTTGTATCGGAGTGCCACATGCAGTGGACATTTCAAGGAGCACGAGGTCGGACAGTTTTGGACTAAAAATAAACGGTTGTGGCTTGGTACATTGCCAACAACATTTAATCCAGGCAATACAATAGCAATTTGCAATAAAAAAATAAAACGCGGGGGCCAGTCTTATTTATGTGTTTTACTTGAAATGGATACTTTTACATGCTTACAACAATTTCGGCATAGAATCGCCATGTTTTACGTAATGATAAAAAAGGGTCTTTACAGCTTAACATTTCTTTCTCAAAGTTATCTTGGAGAGGCCTTGTGGTGATCAATATTTTCTGAAGGTGATTAATCTAATCTTCCACAGTGTACAACAAAAAACGCACTTTTTAATTAAATATATTAAAGCCAAAATGTGTTATTTTATCTCATATTTCATGCAATATTTTTCATATTTCAAAATAAAAAAAATATATCTATCTATCTTTGTTATCGAGATTTGCTTATTTTATAGCTTTGCTTTTAGGTTTTCACTTGTTAATTACTTTTTTGCCTTTTCGCTGCTTGTTTTTCAAACGATTGCTTATTTATTATAATTTTTTTGTCATTTTGAATGACACAATAAAAGTAACTGCTTGACTAAAATATATTATGGTTATTTCCCAGTCACGTTATCCTAAATTTAATCTCAATTATATGTTATGCGAATATTTGCAAATATTTAGTGACAAAATAAAAAAATGTGAATCTCGAATCTTCACAAATGTTAGAATATTGCTGTTCAAGAAGTTTTTTATTGGGCACTCTAGTTTTTATAAACTGTAATTTAGAGTTGCTGATAAAGACTTTCTAGTTGGAAAAGTGGCATAAAATGTTTTTTCTAATAGAACAATAAAATGTAATAAGAAGCGAACATATACGATCTTTATCCGTTCCCATCAAAACGACACTTGCAACCTCTCGCCAGCAATCATTCAACCGCACGTTGAAAGAAGGCCTTTGACTGGCTTACAGTTTGATGTTCAACGAAAAATTAAATTGATTTTGGGCGAAGGTCATTTCCGTGCGAGTGACTCTAGTGTTGTAACATTTACACCTCGAAATTATGCTTCAAAGTCTAATTTTAGGAAACGTTATTGTCTCTGCTATGATAATGAAATTGGATCAGGATTGCATAAGGATCATAATGAAATTGCAAAAACAAAACATAAACAAATCACGAAATCAGTGTCAAACATGCATCTCTTCCACGTGTTTGCGGAACTGCTTACAAATTTGCGCTTTATGCTTTGATCGATGCCGATATATGTTCCACGACTAACAGTAACAGTTACAGTATATTGAGCAATGTTTTTCAACCTTTTTACGCTGGCGGACCGGTAATATTTCAAAACATTCTTGCGGCCCGGTAATCTCTTTTATTGACAAAATTGTAATAAACGCGATAAATTGATAAAAAGAATTCTAATAAAAAAACAAAGTGAGCATTTAGCATCAAAAGAACTCTATTTGATGTGAACTTCGCTTCTGCCTTCTTGATATAATACGTTGTAAAAGTGGCTCTATTGAAGTTTTTAAAAGGCGAAGTCAGGGGCACCAGAAGCGGGGGCGCACAAGGGAGAAAATAGTGTCCTTTGAATTCGCAGTACAAAAGCGCTGGGTTTAATTTGTCTCTACACTTATATAAATTCGACCGGAATTAGATTTAACAAAGTTTTTGAAACAATGATTTGACAACAGAAAAAAAACAGTAAGTTAGCAAGGGCGCGAAATTGAAGGAAAGAGGCACTCTTTCGTTTGATAAGGTACTCACAATCTATGTTTCCCCTAAGCTGCGCGGCCGCGCAGCCACGAGGGAACCCCCGCGCAGTACTTTCGTTTTGCCGCGCACTGCGTAAGTTTTGACAAGACATGCTTTCGCTGCATAAGCATTGGCAAGGTTTGATTTCGGGAACAAAATAGGAAATCAAGGATCAAGGAATCAAAGTGAAGACCTTTTTTTTTTTTAGAGAACACCTTGATTTTGGGAATAAAATAAGGAAATTGAGGATGAAATCGAAGTGAAGACCTTTTTTTTAGAGAACACCTTGATTTTGGGAATAAAATAACAAAATTGGGGATGAAATCGAAGTGAAGACCTTTTTTTTAGAGAACACCTTGATTTTGGGAGAGAAAACCAAAACTTCCTTGCCTCGGGTAATATTCACCACTGCTCACACAGCCTTTCATTCCGCGCACATTAAGCAAGCTCTTAGAGGGAACATTGTTCACAATAAATGTAAAATATAAAAATCTTTTTGAATATACAGAAAACCGAAAGTTCATTAGGTGAAAGAACTGCCGTAAACAGGAGATAAAATTTCTTTTTTAGTCTGCAATTAATTTTTCAGGTCATGTATTTGCGTACCTGTTCAAAATATATTTAAAAACAACAACAAAAAAAGAATAGGTGGTAAAATCAGAGTGATTTTTCTGAATGTATACAAGAAAACCGAAAGTTCATTGGGTGAACGAACTGCCGTAAACAGGAGATGAAATTTCTTTTTTAGTTTGCAACTAACTTTTCAGGCCATGCATTTGCGTACCTATATATTTGAAAAAAAAAAAAGAATAGGTGGTCAAATCAGAGTGACAACGTCTTTTTGTCTTCAATTGTATTTTGAACAGGTACGCAGATGGATGACCTGGAAAGTTAGTTGAAGACTAAAAAAGAGAGTTTATCACCTATTTATAAAAGTTGTTCATCTTATGAACTTTCGGTTTTTTTGTATACATACAAAAGATTTTCATATTTTAGATTTATTGTTAGTACTTTATCAACCAAATGGGTGCCTCTTTTTCTCAACTTTGTATCCTGGCTAGTCATCGCGTGATCATTGCCATCATAGCAAAAGAATGAGAGTGCAAATCAGAGAGATGACCTTTTTTTTTAGTCTTCAACTATATTTCGATCAGGTAACTTTTAATTTCGGACGATTCTATTTAGTTTCGAAGCCTTAACTACAATTTTTTCCATTCAACCAAAAAAAGGTGCTTTTGATTTAAATCTTGACTTCTCTCACGCCAAAAATTTTTCGGCGCCTCTGGGCGAAGTACAGCTTGAATATCCACGCAATTTTTTTCCTTGGTTTTGATAAGAGATAAAGCCGAAAAGCTTTTCCTGCATAGATAAGCCGTAAAAAAAATTAGCACGAGTTTAATTGCTTTGTTGTTAAGTTGTATATATATATTTTTTAAGTGAAGCCCAAAATTATGAAAATGGTAAGTTTTCATGTTTAATCTTTAACTTGGTATCGCAAATGAGTTCAATCAGCGATTCTTTATTAGCGGCATTAAGATTGCACGACTTTATATCCTCTGTAAATGGATAAACGATCCAAAAATTTCCCTTTTTTAGGATTTTATTTTCGGAAAAATATAGGCAAACGTTAATGGGTAACTCTTTTAAGTGTTGACTCATAATAACAAATAACTCTTTAGTGTCAACAAAGGTACTTGCCACAAAATCTTGCAAACTTGGAAATACAGTATATCAATGTCGCTTTTTTGCAAACATTTATTACAAAAAAATCAACTTTTTTAAAAGTTTGTTGCACACTGTAAATATGTTGATGCAATAACCTTGAGGAGAACTACTACGATCATTCAAGTGGCTGAATATATCTGCTAAATATGCAAGTTTGCCCATCTTATATCTTACGCTTACACCCGAATTAAAACCAACCATGCTGGCAGCTCTGTCAGGACAGACCACTACGCATTTTCGCTAATCTACTTTTAGCCTTGATCTTGCATTTAGTTATTGAGCGAAATCAATAATTACTGTTAATATTCTTTCGACACTGTTTTAATTCTGAACTGGTAGCGCCTCTTTAAAGTGTAAAATTGGAATAAATTGTTGCGGACCGGTACCGATCCGCGGGCCAGCGGTTGAGAACCAGTGATATAGAGTAATATTGTTTTCTCAGTGTTTTTCGTAAAGTAATGGAATGGCGTAGTTTCATTTTAATAATTAAAAAACTCTTTTTTTGCGGTGGTGAAATACGATGTGCATGTAAACAGTGAGATATAAAAGATAAAGTTTTGTTGATTTTATGATATCTGTAAGTCGATATTTTAACACTGCTAAATATCAAAACATAGCCAATTTCAAATTCTTATGTGTAAAAAAAAATTCATTTTCGTTTTTTTATCCTTTTTTTGAAAAAAGTAGCAATAACTATTAGTAACCACAAAAACATGTGGACAAAACATGTGAGCAAGTAAATGAAACTGGTCTAAAATATTTTTTATAATTCGACCATTCAAACAATGAAACAAGCTTCCTTAGCTTCTTCATTGTTTGTAATTGTTGTGCGCATTGAGGTCTTTCTTTACGTCCAGTTTTTAATTAAGTTTACGACTGTTACAACAGCGAAACCGTTACAATCGCATTTCACGTTAGTTAAATGACTGTCTAAACGTAAAAATTGAAGTGACCTTGCTAAACTGCAATTTTGCATACTTTATCAAATGAATTTTCAAAAACTTTTTTGCTCTAACAAAAGTTAAATAAATGATCTTTACTCTGCTTAAATTTCATAAAGATAGCTTAAATAATTTAGGAAGAGAGGTGATTTTTAAAATCCACTTAAAAATTATAGCAAGCAAAATTAAACATTTCATTTATTTTGTAAAATTTTTTATTAAAAAGCTGAACGTTTTCGACTATCATCAGTCCTTATCAAAGCATCTAAAATTGTTTAAAATCATCTAAAAATTTTTTAACCATAAACGACAATTACAATCAATTAAAATATATAAAAAACAACAATTTTCTCAAGTTTATGCTGTCACTGTTATTACTAATTCAGTTTATAGGCAAAGACAATTACACAAAACAACGTCAGAATTCACAGAGAAAAAAGGAGAAAAAAAAGAGAAAAAAATGAGAAAAAATTATTATGAGAAAAAATTATTATTTTTTCTCATTTTTTTCTCTTTTTTTTCTCCTTTTTTCTCTGTGAATTCTGACGTTGTTTTGTGTAATTGTCTTTGCCTATAAACTGAATTAGTAATAACAGTGACAGCATAAACTTGAGAAAATTGTTGTTTTTTATATATTTTAATTGATTGTAATTGTCGTTTATGGTTAAAAAATTTTTAGATGATTTTAAACAATTTTAGATGCTTTGATAAGGACTGATGATAATCGAAAACGTTCAGCTTTTTAATAAAAAATTTTACAAAATAGCTTAAATAGTTTTGGAGTTACAAATCGTTGATTTGGTGGGCTTCTGAAGCCCGGCCGTTGAGGAGTCAATAGCTCGAAAAATATTGAGGAGAATAAGGTTAAAATCCTCACTTTTTAACGTTGGCAGCAAAAAAATTGTTAAATTCTTACGCTCCGTCTTTTCTATTAAAATAATGTTTGCTTCATTGAGAAACATTAAAGCATATTTACAGCTTGGGAGATGTGAAACATCAAATAAAGACTTGTCCAAAAATGAATGATTGTTCTTGCTGGTTTGCTTATGAGATATAGGCCAACTAAGAGTAACTGCAAAATTTAACACGCACGAAACCGACAATTGTAAAAATATTTTTAATTTCCAGTGAGAATATCATGTTTTCTTTTCATGTTTAGGAAAGTTATATATATATCTATATATATGTACAGTAATTATCATAATGCCGCGTAATTATACATGTAAAATATTGAGTGTAGTTCGACACATTAAAAGTACCGGAGAGAGTATTCGAAAATCTGCTGAGACTTTTGGTATCAATTACAAAGCATTTTCACGTTATATAAAAAATTTTCTGACGAAGAAATTAAAGGAGAAGATTCATTTCCAACAAAAACTGTCGGGTACACCAGAAACAAGAACAGATGCACAAGAAATAATGATCATCGAGTATCTTTTAAAAGCATCAAGCAATTTGGAACCAGATTTCAACAGATTTTGCTGAAGAAGATTCAAAACTCTGATTTTTTTTTTTGCTTGAATCAACTGTTTGACGTACATAAAATAATTTCCACCGTTTACTTGGCGGTACCACTCAAAACGGCCCTCCGTAGGATCAGAAGTTAATTTTCCCGTCAAAAGATAAGAAAATCCATGCTTTTCTTGCAAATACATGGCTAAATCTGGTATCGCCCCTATCGTCTGAATACAAGCAAAAAACGTTTCTCGAGTAAGACCAGCATTTTTAGAATCTCCCCAACTGACAAACATTTCTCGAGCTTCCTTTAAATACAAATAGTTGGTTTCAGCAGAATCTTTGATTGGACTACATAAAATATCGTTTCGTTGTTGTGCTGAAAAAAAAAATTGTTATTTCTTTCTTATAAAACTAAAACTTTAGTTTTTTCAATAAGAAGCAAACAAATTAAAAAAAGATTGACGTAGTAAGGCTTGTCATTCAAAAAGATACTCTGATAGTTAAAATCAAAAATATATTGAATCATGTGGGATTAGTAATGCATACCACAATTGCACTTTGACCTTGTAAATTCACATATAAATAAATGAATATAAAGTAGCTTAACTTAAAATAAGCCGACCTTGAAATGGTAATTTCACATTAAGAATTTTCCATGCATTGCCAATGACTTTTAAAAACTTTGCTGTCTGAAGGAAAGCTGGGTGAGCTCCAAAATAATATTCCAAGGCACGAATTGTAGAATCATAAAAAACACCTTTTGCAAAATTACCAAAAAAATATTAACAGGTATTGCTGCTATACATATATCGTAATCATGTAAAAATAATACAAAAATATTTTTAAGCAGAAAGTCGAACCGAACCCGAACCGGAGTTTTATAAACCGGTTTTACACCATTTTTTCCGAACCTTAACCGAACCCGAACCGTATTTTAAAAATCAAAAAAAGCGAACCGGAACTGAACCGAATAATTTAAATAATCGTGAACCTTAACCGAACCCGAATCAGTTGAAAAAACCGGTTCGCTCCGTGGCGTCACCCGTATCACTTAGCACAGTGTGGTCCAACTACGGGCCCGCGGGCCGCATGCGGTATGAAGATCTTTTTTTTTTTTGGAGAACGCTATGATTTTGCGAAGAAAATAGGAATTTCGGAGACCGATTCCAAGTGAAGACCTTTTTTTTTGGAGAACGCTATATTTAGAGAATGCTACAATATTTTCTTAATTATCTTAATATTTC
Source organism: Diplosoma virens (assembly GCA_963680785.1). Lineage (NCBI taxonomy): Eukaryota > Metazoa > Chordata > Ascidiacea > Aplousobranchia > Didemnidae > Diplosoma > Diplosoma virens. The sequence goes on from OY796896.1 coordinate 11,427,847, forward strand.
TCTAATGATGCTGCGAACCCGAACCGGAAGTTTATAAACCGATTTTGAGGTAATTTTTACAGGAGCGAACCTAAACCAGAGCGTTTCAATTGATCTGAACCCTAACCGGAACTGAACCGAAATTTGAAACCGCTGTTGAACCCGAACCGAACCTGAACCGGTAAAATCAAACGGTTCGACTCCCTGGTTAAAATAGATAGAGCAATAAAAAACTTAAAAAGCTATGAACAATTGGCTAAAAGAAAAGACGTAATTACATGAGCATGAATGGCCCAATTAGATTGAGGTTTGATGTCAATTAAACGCTGCACAATTAATGTAACTGTATTCCAAAATAATTTATTAGTGTTTCGCTTGCTGGCAAAGTCATCTACAACGACTTGTAAATCGATTTTGTCCAACAAGTTCAAATGAATACTTGCGAACATACAATTATTGAAACTGTTGTCTGTCATATTGCTTTTAAGCCATGTTTTGATTCTTCTCATGACACTAAAACTCCTTTCTGCAAAAGCCGAAACGAGAGCTACGCCGCAGTAAATTTAAAGCAATTTATGTATTTTCAAAAAACATTTCTTGTTTGTCGGCTTTTTGCTTAAAACTACGCAAACTGTTATATCTCTGCTGATTGAGTTTTGTTTTTCTTACGTTGTTTTTATTCAAATAAGTGTTACGTCACAAAGGACATAAACTTGCTTCAGCTTACGTTTTTTCTTTGCCATTCATTTTAAAAATAAGTCGCGTTGTGATTTGGTCTATTTGAATAAGATTGGAAATTTAGTTAAAACCGTCTGTTATGAATCAATCTATAATAAATTTTCAACAATAAAATTTTTAACAAATATAATCATACGAAGACGAGTTTTTAGTCCAGTGTGGCAACCAGCGCTAAATCCAACAAATGTGCTGCTACACAAACTGTTGATATCTCTGTAACTTTTTTCAGAAGTGTTGATATCTTTGGTACTTTCTTTGTTAAATAACTTAATATGAGCATGTAGGTCTGGGAGTTCTTCTGTAAACACATCGAAACAAACAAGACTCTTAAAATGTTACGTTAATATCACAATCATGCCACACATATGTACCACAGTCCTTTAAAAGGGCTAAGAATATGTCACGCGTTTAGTCTTGGTGTTTTTATTTTTAGACTTTAAGATCAGCCATAAGTGAGTAATTGAGTACCCGATTCAGACAGCTTGTGTTGCTTGTTAAAATTAGATTAAGGCCACAATTTCTTTATTTCTAAATCAAAAATTTTTTTTGTTATTACTAGAAACTTTTGCTCTTTGTGAGCACTTAGAAATTTTCTAATGCTTTATTCTTTTTTTTAGAACGCTTGGTATAATTGTTGTTAGGAATATCTAAACTACCGGGATGGTAGTTTAGGTATCCCTGATTGTTGTATATGGCTTGTAGAAATTAGTAAATAGTTTTTGAAATTTTGTAGCAAATTTTTTAAAATTTGCTAAAGTTTTTGAAATTTTTTGGAGAAATTGGTAAATAGTTCTTGAAATTTAGTTTTTTAAATTCTTGTAGAATTGATTTTATCTTATACATAACGCAATCTCGGTGTCTACTAAAAGATAAAATTTTTAATCTTCTTGCTGGATCTGACCTTCGAACCAGCGACAGCAAAAATATAGTCTAGCTAAATCACAGCTCAAACTACCACAATATCTTCTTTATTAATGAAATATGCTCCAATCCACTTAGGAGCCCACAATAGTATACAATCAAAGCAGCAGGTTAAAGCTCAATAGCTTAATTCTTCACAATCACGTAGACAACCAAAGACTTGCGTTCAAAAACTATGACTTCACACAAACAATTTTCCAATTCTAAGTTACCACAACGAATCATCGAATCATAATAATGCTTCCGAGCGAGCCTTATTTATATTACTCGGTCGTAAGTATCTCGAATGTTCTGAAATTATCCAAATCAAAAACAACAACTATTACGTCATAGTGAAAACAGGTCAAGCGGATAGTTCTGGAAGTTACTTCAAGATTCGTGAAATTAAGCAGTGTTGTAATTTTTTTATAACTAAATGTAAAATATTTAAATCAGGGTGTCGAACCGGACCCGAACCGGATCCGTAAACCCGTATTAACCGTTATTATTTTTTGAACCCGAACCGGAACTGAACCCGAAAAAATAAAATTTGCTGAACCTGAACTGAAACTGAACCCCTAAAAATAAAATTTGCTGAACCTGAACCGGAGCTGAACTCGTAGAAAAAAAAATTGCTGAACCCGAACCTGAACCGGAACTTTATTTTAAATGGATCCGGTTCGACCGTTTCATGCTCAAATTTTAATTTTAAAGTTATTTGTAGAAGAATCAGATTCACATTTTGTTTTTGAAGTTACCGCAATTTTTTTGGTCACGATACTTGTTGTGTGGCAATACAGAAACGTTATAAACGACTTTTTCAGGCGAGAAGTTAAAGCAAAAACATGTCACTTGCTAGATAAAGAAAGCGAAATTTTAAATATATGCTAAAGCAGTTGTTCTTAAGCTTTTTACAGTGTCATACTTTTAAAAAAATACATATTACTATAGAGACGTAGCAAACATAGTGAAACTATCGTAGGTGAAGCAAAATTATTTGACGCCATTGAAAAATCAAAGCTGCACAGTGCAGGCTGTTGGGGAGCCACTCGACTGAAATTTAGTTGCGTGGAGAAGTTTAATAAAAAAGCAGTGTAAACTTATCGAATGATTCGAATTCAGTGTAACTTATAGTTGCCTCAAATGGTTTTCACTAGCATGATGGTATCCCTAACAGTCGAGATTGAGTAAAAAATAATGTTGAGCAAGCAATGCAATAAAGTTAATTAATTTTTGATTTTTCAAAAAAACAAAATTTTTTAAAGAAAATTTGTTGAGATTAGGAAGAGAAGCTATTAACCTTCGCCTTGTAGCGTGAAGTTTAAGTAATATTTTGTAAGCTAATTGCTTTTCTCTTATTTTTCAGCTTCTTATTAGGCTCAAATTTGCATGTTAAAATCTAAAAAGGCCTTCTTCACTTTTGCAGTAAGGTTGATTCGGGATGAGCTGTTCATAGTTTTTAGGCTTATTTAAAAATACTATAGCAGTGAAAATTGGATTACATAAATTTTTCATTTGCATCAATGTTTGCTTCAACTTTACGTGAAAAATTTATCTCTTAAAATTGTTTAGTGAAGATTTGGCTGACTCAAACTTTTTTATTGCCTTAATACATGTATTTCGTCATAAACGTTTTGATAAAGTAACTCGTGCGTAAAAACCTCTTGGGAGTTTTTGTCTGAAATGTGCTTCTAAAATTTTCTACTGAAAAGATAAAGGTTGAATTGTTTGTCAGTATGGAGATTGCAATTCATAATAGTTACGATTTTCACTTTTTAACTTTGCATTGATTAGATAACGCCAGAATTTATTTTAATTCATTTGTATTTCTTTTAGTCTTTCGTTTATTAAAACTTGTTCAGATACCATAAATAAAACCCAAAAACAGATGATGATTAAGCGCAAAAATTTTTTTACCATTAAAAAATATTCGTCTTCAATAACAAACATTTTTTTGTTTGACTGTCATCGGTTTTTGTTTTTTATTTATAGTATCTAAAGAAGTTTTAATAAACAAAAGTTTATAAAATTGGATGATATTTAACTAGAATTTTTGCATTAATAATAGCTGTTTTTAATTGCAAAACCACCAACCTTTTACTTTATTGATAAAATTTGATGTAGGGGATGCAATAATTTTTTCGTTGTGAAAGCTTTTTCTTTAATATTGCCACGATACTGTGCCACAGTTGAACGCCGGTTATCCGAACGCTAAGGTGGTTACAACGCCATAGCATGGTGTGAACGACAGAGTGTCATTCAACGCAGCTTCTGCTTCTAAAAAGGATGAGAAGCACAGTGATCAGTAAGATGCTGAGACACAGTTACTCTGCAGCTTTCCATGTGTGCAGCAAAGATGAGAAAAATCTGGAGTTGAATTATGGCATTTCTGGACAAAGCTGGACTGGAGTTGGAGTTGGTTTGTTGATTTGTGAGGAAGTTGGACTGGAGTCTAAAACTGTGCTAAAGAAAAGACCCAAACATAATTAAACAAAACTGGAAAAAATTGTACAGTAGCAATTAAGTTTATTGTCTTTAATATTTGTTTATAAATATATTTTAATCTATCAAATTTTTTAAATTTTAATAAAATTAAAATTATCACATCAAAAACAAAAAAACAGGGTGACATTTTGGTAGCTGGAACAGATTAATGGCATTTATATTAATTTTAAAAAGAAAATTCGTTTTGTCATACAAGCAAATTGAGGCATGAGCTTGGTCACAGAATGAAATTAACTTGTATGTTAAGGTACCACTGTATACTGAAATTATCACTTATAAATTTGTACTGTTGTAGCTCAGTAATTTTTGTAAAAACATTTTGTAATTGGATCTTCAGCAAACAAAGCATATAAATTTGTTGAGTAAGCCACTAGGCATATTTAAAAAAAAGAAATTGTAATAGCATCTCCAAATAACCATTTGATAAAAACGGAGCCCAAGGGTAAAGCTTAATTAGAAAAGATAGTTGAAATCACTACCAAAGAAAACTTGAGAAAAACAAGCAAAACCTTGAAAAAAGTTAAACAACTGCTAAGAGTTAATGCTTTTCAAAAATATTTTATCAAGCTACAGTAAAAAGTTGAAAAGACTTTAAAAGGAGTGATTATTTATAGCTGTTATGTAAAAATAATGTTTGTAAAAATAAAAATTAATGTTAGGGCAAATGCAAGTAAAAGCCAATCGGCTATGTGTGGTTAGCACAGGGTTTCAAAGTTAGTCATAATCATGTTTTACAATGTGCTATAAACAAATTTTCTGAATTTGTAATATACACTTTGTTCACAAACTATAGTCTAGCCACGTTTATAACTTGAAAAAATTTAAGTAGCAATTTGAAATGTTTGGCTCAATTATTTTTTAAAATATTACTTATCAACCAAATAAAATTTAGATAGTTGTAAATTTTCAATGGCTACAGAATGCCATTAAATAACATAAAATTTTATAGTTTATTTTTTGACTCTGATTTTAATTAGTTTTCCATTATTTTAATTAATTTTAAGTCATTTAAAGAAGTACAGGGTGATTCAGCAAAGTGTGCACAAATACTTTTCTTAGTTTTATGTACATGTATTTCGTCCATTATTAACTTTCAATTATTAACATTTCAGTTTCTTATTATTTAAGAGTTAAAATTTAAAATCTGGTATTATTTGAAGTAAAAATAAACGATGAGTAAAACGATCAATGACGTGATAGAAGAGTATTGCAAGAAGCTCCCACCAAGTGAAATTTTCCGGTTGATGAAGGAGGTTGTAAGCCATAGAGGAGTTTATAAAGCCGTGAAAAGGTTCAAGGACACTGGGACTTGTGCTCCAAGAATCAGGAGTGACCCTGAAAGAACCGTAAGGACGAAGAAACTGATCAAAAAGGTCAGAGAGAAGTTGAGGAGAAATCCTGCAAGAAGTGCCAGACAACTTGCTAAAGACTACTCTGTGAGCGTGTCCAGCATGCAAAGAATTCTCAAGGATGATCTCCAGAGCTTACCCATACAAGTTCACCAAAAGACATCTCTTGTCGGAGGCCACTAAGAAGAAAAGGCTTGATAGAGCAAAGGTTTTGGTCAAGAAACTTGTCGATGGCATGCAGCCTCAAGTTTTATGGACAGACGAAAAACTTTTCACTGTTCAAGCTGTCCATAACCATCAAAATGACAGGATTTGGCTTCCAGACATAAACATGGTCCCAGTTGAGCGTCACAGCTCTTTCAGAAGACAAAAACCCACCTCTGTAATGGTATGGGCAGGCGCAACATCAAAAGGGCTGAAAACTCCTCTCATATTCATTGAAGAAGGGGTCAAGATAAACCAGATCGTCTATAGGCGAATGCTGGAGGAGAAAGTCCTTCCCTGGGTCCAAGAAGTAGTCGGAGAACAAGGAGTTACTCTTCAACAGGATGGTGCAACCTCCCACACGGCCAACTCAGTTCAAGCTTGGTGTCGATGCAATTTCAAAGGTTTTTGGGAGAAAGAGCTTTGGCCGCCGTCTTCACCAGACTTGAACCCTATGGATTTTGGTTTATGGTCTATTTTAGAGACAAAAGCCTGCCGTACTTCTCATCCAAATCTGGACTCTCTAAAGCGAAAATTGACATCGGCATGGGACGAAATTGACCCAGAAGTGGTGCGTGCCACATGTGCCCAGGTTCTGCCACGACTTCGGAAAGTAATCAAAAACAAAGGGGGTTATATTGAATAACTTGTATATTTTCTGAAAGCTTATTAAATTTACTATCTTCACAGCATATAACTTGTTTCATTTGACCTAATTATAAGTCCGAAAGATGAGTTTTTATTTGTGCACACTTCGCTGAATCACCCTGTATATGTATATTTTGTTAGTAAAACTAACTGAAAATCTCCTGTAGTGCACCAAGAGCAAATAATGAAGAAACCAAGAGAAAATAAGTTGTCAGAAGTAGTAAGACTTTTAAAGAGATTTTCAGTTAGTTTCACTAGTTTGTCACATAATATAAGATTAATTTAAAAAAATTAGCTATTGCCACAGTATATTAAACCAATTATTTTTATTGAAGTTAGCTTACATTTAGATTCATTGCAATAAAGCAGTATGTTAACTTAATTTGAAGCAATTTTTCTTTTAACTTTACAAGGAGATGAATCCTTTATAATGCTAACCACAAGCTATATTTGCAGACTGTGCAAGAAGTTTACAGCAAGAAATGAAGAGCCATGGTTACAGTTTAAAATGCAAAAAAAATTTGGGGGACACAAATACTTTTCGTTTCAATTTTGTGGATAATTATTTGCATAGACCATTTAGCCAATGTTGCTGAACATCTTTTAATCCAATATAAAGGTAATACCCACTGTGGAACTTTTTGTTGCATTTTTTTACATGCTACTTTTTGCATACAGGTTTTTGTAGTAAAAATAATGTTTATTTGTTAAATCAGTGTTCTTTGTTAATATTGATCCCCAAAGGTCAATTGGACCATCTTAAAGGAGTTGAATGAGGATCATTGAATGGCTTGAAAAAGGGTGGCCAACCAGTTAAAAACCAAGAGTCACGTTTTTACTGTGTTACTGCAGGCCATTTTGTGTCAATTTTCACAGAGTGAAAGTCATCCTCTGATTTATACAATTTTCAACAAACTTTCATATCCTATATGAATATCTGCAAAATTTTAGTTATAACACATTTTATTTGGGGGCTCACTTATGGGGGTGCAAATATTTTATTTTTGACCATGTTGAAGTCTTATTAGATATTACTGGCAAACTACCTTAGCTAACAATCAAATTTTTTTATAGGCTATATTAATATAGTTGAAATTTTAAAAAATATTATCATCTGCAGTTTTACTGTAAAAAGTCTAAGGTTATGCCCTTTAGAAGCTGGTTGATTATGGCTTTTGAAACAAATTTTGGGGAAATTTTTTAATTTTGGGCTTATGTTGCTGTTTTGCTAACCTTCATCTTTGCAATTGATAGTACAGAAAACTTTAAATTGCTTAAAGTTACAATTTGAGCCTATTCTGTGTTGAGAAACTGCGTTTTGCCCATTTTTTCAACCAATGAATTTAACATTTTGACTAATACACGATCTTGCAAACAATTTATTGAGCAGGAAATAAAAAACAGTGTCATACAGAGATTATATATTAACACAGTAACATAGTTATGCATTTTGGCACAATAATACCCGATTACTTGTTGAGATATGAGCATTTAAAGCTACAGGTTGCGTTTTTTAAGAAATGCCCCTACACTTTTGTTGCAGACTAATATGACATGATTTTCCTTTCAGACTACTGTAATTGAAGCAATGTTGAGTCAGTCAATGATAAGACTTTAATAGTCGAAACAGCTGTCTGGCAGAGGATTTTGCTTGCCAATAGTATTTTTGTATTTTTTATTTAGGCAATATGCATCAAGCAAGCTATACCTTTAATTTTCTTCTAGTGTTTTATTACAAAATTACATTTTGTAATTTGAGGCCCACAAATTATGTCTTCAATTTTTCTAATTTTTATGTCTAGATAAATTTTTTTTCCAAATTAGCCAGCTTGATTATTGTTTACCAAGTCAATTTTTACCATTTTATAGTCCTGGCTGTTGAAAATTAGTGCAATGCAGTTGTATACCAGTGAAGTACCAATGTGATATTGGCCAAAGTCAAATGAGTCTTTGTACTACTTGCTCAGTAATGTGTCATTTGTCTCTATGATAAGAGGTCAAATTGCTCCTGTGTGTGCATTTTCTCAATCAGTTAATATATAACAGGCCAAAAGTGATTTGGGTCATATTTATTAAAGCAATTGCAGAGTTAGAAGTGATTACTTACTCATCTTATAGTAAATTTCTTGCTTGCCATAAAACTAATGATCACTTGTTAAAGCTTGATAATTAGTAAATTAAACTAAGTATCCAAAAAAAGGGCAAAAATTAAAAAAATGACTATCAATGTAATTAAAAAAACATAGCTTAAACTGTGAAATGCCAATACTTCTATAATAAACAAAGTTTGTGAAATTGTATCCTGCTATGAAATATGTAAAATTTAAAAATCTTAATCAAATATTTTGTACTGGGGCAAGCTTTATACTGTAGTTAGTATTAAGGTAATGAGCTATGTCATAAATGCATTACTTAGATTTTCATTTTATAATATGTAAAGTTGTGTGAAAATTTTCAATTTTTCAGTCTACTTTAAAAATTAAGTTATGGTTTGTAAAGCTGGCCACAAATATAGCAAATTTTTAAAATAAATTATTTTATGTATAAGTATTCTGAAACAATTTAATATACAGGGTGTCCCAGAAATCAGGCACCATATACCTACATTTTTTCAAGTTTCAGATTTGATTTCATTGATTAAAATTATCTTAATATGGGTAGGAAACAAACAGTACAAGAGTTAAATTGATTTATATACTTGGAAGAAATCAAGTGACACTGCTCTATAGCTCAAGAATTCAACCACTAACATCCTGAGCAAGAACAACCATTAAGTCATACCCCTGAAATTCTCCAAAAGACAGTTTTATGAAGAGATTTGATGCATGTGTCAATGTAAGGAGTAAACGATTTGAGCATCTGTTATGATTATAATCAACAAAATTGGATATGGTAATTTTTTAAAAACTTCGATGGTGCACGACTTCTGGGACACTTTGACATAAGACGTAATCTTAAAAGAACTTGTGGATTAGTAAAGAGATTTGAAGAGTACCAGAAAAAAAATTTTTTTTGAAAAATCAATTTCATAATTTTTTTGGTAATTTTATTATTTTGTCAATCTTGACAGCTTACTTAAAGAAACAAAGTATACTGATTGTTCATTCCATTAAGGGTTTAAGACAAATGTTGAAGCAAAATACAACTCAAAATTTTTTTGTTTTTTGCTTTTCTTTTTTCCTTAAATTTTGTTTGTTGTTTCTTTCACCCACTATATGTAACTTTCTCGCAATTAAATGTACTTCAGCGTCCTTTTTTTTCACTTAACAAGTGACTTTCTTTTGACGATGCAACTATATTTTCTGAATGACATTATGCGTGGAATAGCGTTTATCGTTTAATTGTTGCCTCTTTATTTGCAATCACAGTTTTTTTGTGCACCAATAATTGTTTTCGAACTAACAATAAAAAAAATTTATTAATTTGAATGAATTACAATCGTCAGCAATTTGTTTTACAAACTTTTGAGAATTTTTCTCAAATTTCAAAGCATTTTTAATTATTATTGTTTAACTTGAATTTTTGTACAGAGTAAAGAGGTTTTAGAGTTAAATAATGACGTAACACCTCGTTCAAAGCGTGTCGAATTCCTGCTTTTATTCAAAAACAGGGTCAACGTTTTGATACATTAATACTTTAAAGAATTATTGTTTCATTGCCTGATCTATGGCAGTTTATTCTTTTTAGTAACAGTTTTGTTGGATATAATTCTGTAACCTTTTTTTAGCTGTAAAGCTATTAACTCCTTTATATAAACTTCAATGGTTTACCATCGTCGTTTAATGATTTATAACTCAAAATATACATAACCTAATTTTAAATTTTTGCACAGAAAAGTGCAATTATTTAGCTTTTTTTTACCTTAAATCTTATACCTCTGAATCACAGAACAGCAATGTCGGAGTCATTATACTTGGTGCAACCAACCTACTTTCATAGATGCTGAGATTTGTTGTTTGGTTGAAATTTTTTGTTGTAAAAATGCATCGGAAATGTAGAAATAAATACATTTGATAATTTATTCAGTTGTGCGGCTTTTATTTATTTGGTTTTATAATATTTGCGCTTACACTGTTTATTTGTCAATGCTGTATTTAACATTGACAATCTCAAACTTAAAACAAAACAAATTGTACTATACAGTTCATTTTTTTAATAAATGTATTTTGTTTTCGTATTTGTACAGTAAGCAAGTATAAAAAAAATCAAACATTCCAAATTGTTTTTCCATTTTTAAAAATTTAATCGCAAGGAATCCTGCCATTAAAAAGTTGAACGCGAGAGGCCGTCGCTTTTCGCTTTTGGCCTTCTATGCCATTTCAATTTTTTTTAAATGTATAAGTTTAAAAGGTCAATACCTATATTTAAAACAATATTAACTACTGTACATGTTACTTTGACTGATTTTCATACGTATTTAAAACAACTGAAAGTATTTTTTTAGGCGTGGCTACATCCTCTTTTTGATGCTATTGCTGATGGGAGCAAGGAAATTTGTTCTGAACAACGCTGCATTGATGAAAATGGTTTGATCAAGCAATCTGCACAAGTTGTTGCTGAAATTATAGTCTAATGCAGTATTCTTCGGTCTCCCCACAAGCCAACAACTGTCCTCTTGTTCTCGAATCTTCTATTCTTATACACAATTACCTGCATCCATTTGTGACTTCGTCTTCAAATATGTTTACTGTCTTTGAACTTTGTCTTTCAAATTGTAACCAAGCTGCAAAATTTATTCTACACAAAAAAGTTTTGAACTTTTAAACCAATTACACTAGGCTTAATTGCATTTAATTAATTAGAAGTTTATTTGCTCTCGTTCAAGTATGGGAAAAAGTTTATAAAGATGAAATAGTCGTTTGACGTTTGCGGCATTACAACTGATGATGTCGAAATAATTTTTTAAACAATATCATTAATGATAATAAAAATGACGTACGATACCGGTAATTAATGCTACTCTAAAATACAATTGGTAAACAATCTTTTGTATTAATGAACGACAACACCTTATTAAAGATGTGAAGTCGGGGATTTTAATTGTACCTGTATTTTGTGCGGATCCTATTTGAGGGTGATTTATATTCAAAGAAATACGGTACTTCGAGGGCCACCGTGCTAAAGATTCTGTCGTGTCTCGTTACTGTTTCCAAATCGTACAACATTAATATTTGAACCAATTTTCTAGCTTACTGGTTTTTATTGTTCGCCACCGTGCTAAAGATTCTGTCGTGTCTCGTTACTGTATCCAAATCGTACAACATTAATATTTGAACCAATTTTCTAGCTTACTGGTTTTTATTGTTCGTAAACAGTTTTTTCATTCCAACAATCTTGAAACCGCCAATTTTGGAAACTTGCAGTTTTGCACCTTATTGTCGCGCAAACAAGCTTGAAGTGGTTAACGCTGTATTTTCTGCGGCACTATACGCACAGTTGACTAAACTACTGTATAGCAATTGGATATTTTACAAGAATATATACGACAGTTAGAAGTATAAGACAGTTTTACTGGAAGGTTTCAAGGAAAATTCAATTCAGAGCGAGTTTTGTAAGTAAATTGTAAGATACGCTCTGCTAGTTTGCAACCGATCGCACTGTATCCTTTTTAGATAAAATCGCAAATTAAATAATTTTAAAGGAAAGTAAAAATTGAAAAAGCTAAAGTCACAATTTTTATTTGCTTTTTTGTAACATTGTTTTTGCAAGTTATACGCCTTATGGTTTAAAAAATTACGATCCTTTGAGTGAAATGATTTTTATTGCAATAATATTACCGGTTTTAACACAAGAGTTACCAAACGCGTAAATTGCCGAACGAGCTGTTTCGTAAACAAAACACTAGTACTCAGCTTATCAATCAAGATCAAAAAAACTGCACCAACGACAAGCCACCTCAACGAGGTGGTGCAGTCCCCTTCCCTGCACTGGGGAGGGTCGAAATGGCTTGTCGATTCCCTGAGGGTCTCATCCTCGGGCGATTCTTCCTTGGACAACTCTTCTCATTTTTTATCCCTGCTGTCCAATGCACAGTCACATATGGACAGCATTCTTAAACCCAATTGACCGCCCCCCTATTTATACTTTTTTCGAACAACTCTTCTTGGTCCCTCCTTCCACCCCAAACCTCTTCATTACTCATCCCACCCACCGCTGATACTTACCTTTATGCTTCTCATCAGTGGTGATATTCACCCCAACCCTGGTCCTATAGACCCCTGCTCTGACTGCTCCCGTAGAGTCACCTGGGGAAACAGATCGGTACAATGTACCAACTGTTCTCTGGGTACACCTCTCCTGTTCTGGTCTTTCTCCCGCTGACTTTTGTAAAATCTCCCCGGAACACTCTTGGACTTGCCCAATGCGCCCATCCTCTTAACCCTCCCCTGCCTCTCAAACCCTAATCCTGTATCTTCATCCTTCTCTGTATCTCCTTCCATTCACACTCCAAATCCCCCACCCTCACTCAAACACCCACAAAACCATATCTTCAAGAATGAACCCCCAAAAAAACAACCCTGAATAACCCCACCTATCCTCCTAATCACCCCAACTAATTTTTACTTACCCTCCTTCAGCATCATTTATACCTCCTCCTCAAACCCAACATACCATCTCTTCTCTCACACAATCCTCTTTCCATCCTTCCTCTCCCTCTCGAAACAACCTCCGAATCCTACAGTGGAATGCTAATGGGATTCGCCCTCGCCGTACTGAACTCATACAATTCCTCTCTCATAATCGGTACGATCTCATCTTCATAAAAGAGTCACACCTCTCCACTTTCCGCGACCCGGCTACAAAACCCTTCAAAAGAACCGTTTAGGAGAGAAACCACCAACTCTACGGAAAACCTAGGAGGTGGCGTACTCAAACTTGTCAAAAACGGTCTAACCTACACTTCACTCTACACAATCCCTCCTCCCTCGACCCCAGCTCCGATTATTTAGCTATCGCAGTTAAAATAAAAGGTGCCTCACCTATATATCTTTTCAACGTCTATGTCCCTCCTGTCCGATCCTCTTCCGACTCGCCCAAAATCTTTTCTCACCCCTTTTACCATCATCCCCTACCACTTACATCTTTGGCGACTTTAACAGCCATCATTCATCCTTGGACTCCCACTCACCGGAAGACCAATCAGGCAAAAAGCTATTTGATTGGCTCCTCTCTTCTGATCCTTTAATTAGCAACCCCGAACATCACACCCTACTACACCGTGCCACCGGAAACTGCTCTTCCCCTAATCTCTCCCTAGTTCCTGCCCGAATAGCCTCTAAATGCACATGGCAGACCCTTCCGGACCTCGGCTCAGATCATCTTCGTATCTCTATCACTGTTCCCACTTCCCCCTTAATTAACTCTATCCACCGCCTCCCTTCATTTAACTACAATAAAGCTCGCTGGGACGATTACCTTACTTATATTGATACCCACTGCCCTACTCCCTCTAACTTTACAACACTTTCTCTTTCTGAAGCCACCCACATCTTTACCAAACTCCTTAATGATGCTGCAACTTCTGCCATTTCTTTCGGCAGCATCAACCGCCCTGCTAAAGCCTGGTGGTCTTCCGAAGTCGCAGATGCCGTCGCGAAACGCCGAAAGGCATTTGCAAAAGCACACTGTTCCGAAAAAGACCGCCAGCACTATATAGCCACTTCCAGATATATCTCCACTGTGATTACTAAGGCTAAAGCTAAGTCTTGGCAGAAAACTTGCTCTAGCCTTTCTAAAACCCGTCCCAGTGAAATCTTTTCTTTACTTCGCTCCATCTCTGGTTCCTCCTCCCCAACTTCCCAAATTGCCATACCCCTGTAGATTGTGCCAACCATCTCTCTTCACTTCTACAGTCCCATTTCACTACCCAAAACCCCAAAACCTTTTCGAAGCACCGAGAAAGCTCAGATGAATCATATCAGAACTGCACACTGCAACACCCTGCATTCCACTTTCTGTTCACATTCTCCTCCCTTGAACTCTCCACAGCTATCTCTCAACTCTCAACCTCTTCAGGCCCTGATCAAATTACCTACCCTCTTTTAACCCACCTCCCACAATATGCGTTACATTTCCTATATTTCTTCCACCTTTCCTGGTCAACACACACCTTCCCGTCCACCTGGAAGCAATCAACAATCATCCCCATTCTCAAACCGGGAAAACCCTCTGACTCACCTTCATATAGACCTATTTCTCTCACTTCCTGTACCTCCAAACTCTTCGAAAGAATGATTTTAGGATGACTAACCTATTTTCTCGAACAACAAGACATTCTCTCACCCGTGCAAGCTGGTTTTAGACCTTGTAGATCAGGTTCTCCTCTCACAGTCAATCGCAGATTCCTTCCATCAATCTAAGCCAGGCGCACGTACAATCCTTGCCACTGTGGATTTTGCGAAAACTTTTGACTCAGTTTGGCATTCTGCCCTTCTCTCTAAACTCCTCTCATTAGATCTTCCTCTTTGCTTTGTTGAATGGATACGATCTTACCTCTCAGATCGCCGTTCGAAAGTCCGTATCTGTAATTCATACAGTCGTCCTTTCCGTCTCCGAAGAGGAGTTCCCCAAGGTTCAGTTCTAGGACCAGTTATATATCAATGACCTTCTCACTTTTCGTCCTACATCTGTTAAGACCTCTCTATGCAAATGACCTAGCCATCTGGGCCTCCTCCCCGAGTGTTGTGTGTGCAACTTCCATAGTACAAGCTGCCCCCAACAGACTGGTGGAATGGTCCTCAAAATGGCGCCTTCCTCTCAACCCTCTCAAATGTAAAACATTCTTCTTCAGCTTATATTCCTACCAATCACGTACACAACCCTCTCTGTACATTCTTAACACCCCACTCAAATTTAACCCTCATCCAACCTTTCTCGGTGTAACCTTCGACCGCACTCTCTCTCAAATATCATGTCCTATCCTTATGAAAAAAGTTTCACAGCCGATTCCGTGCTTTCCGCTCTATCGCCTCTGCCTCCTGGGGTCCATCAAAAGAATCCTTATGTACCCTATATAAAGCCTTCATTCGCCCCATCCTCACCTATGCTTCCCCAGGCTGGTTTCCCTTCTCATCTCCTACTCACATCACCTCCGTAGAGAGGATGCATAGATCTTCCTGTAGAGTAATCACAGGTTGTCTATCGTCCACTCCCATCCCTCTACTTCATATAGAAGCACTTCTACCTCCACTGCGAGTCACCCTCACCCACCAATCCCTCTCCTTCTTTGAACGAGCCCTCCGTCTACTTCCAACCTTTCCCATAGCCTCTCTTGCGAATTCTAACCCCCGTACACGTCTCAAAAAAGAGCTGATGGAGATCCTTCTCCAGATCACATAACCTTACCCCTAACCTACATCTTGGCCGTGAACCTCTAATTTTCTGCCCTCCTAAACCACCCTGGTCTACCCCATCTACTTACACAATTTCACTCCATCTCTCATCCCTATGCTCTCGCAAAGACCCCCCTCCCTTTGCAACACCACAGCTACCTCCCATCTTTCCTCCCTATCTCACAGCGATATCTCTGCCTGGACTGACGGTTCGATACCTGGCGGGCTGGGGCAGGATGGTGCAGGGATACACATCAAGTGTACAAAGTGTGTCACTGCTACCTCGCTCTCCTTCTCGACTGGTCTCTGGGCTACCAGTTATAGTGCCGAAACCTTCGCTATCCTACATGCTCTTGAGTGGTGTCCAAGACATGTAATTTTAAATCTATCGCCCTTTTTTCCGACTCTTTATCTGTCCTATCAACTCTCTCTGCCCCCCCTACCATATTTAACCCCCAAATTCCTATCCAATACACAATTCCTTCTCAATTCTCTATCCCAATCCAAGGTAGTCCATCTGCAATGGATACCAGGTCACTCTTCCCTCCCAGGTAACGACTTAACTGACTCTCTAGCCAAAGCCGGAGCCTCTCTTGATCCCTCCAACATATACGTGTCCCTCGCAGCCTTATTTCCTCTCAAAGACAATCCCTCTACACCAATTGGAGACGCAGTGTCCATTCTGGTCTCTTTCAACACCAAATCCCTTCAGTATCTCCCGAGGAGCTTACTCTCCCTCGCTGTGCTCTCTCCCGTTTACGCTGCAACGGGCACAGCACTCTCCTTAACTCTTATCTCCACAGGGTTGGTCGAGCCGAGACTCCTTCATGCAGCAACTGCGGTTCTGAATCACAGGATCTTTCCCATCTCGTGCTTGACTGCCCTATACTGGACCATCTGCGTCGGGCCATACTCGGCCACACCCTCTCACTTCTAGACCTCTGGTCCCGTCCGTGGGGAGTCGCCTGATTACTGGGACTCCGAGGAGTCGATCCGCGCCCCCATTCCCAGGAATGGGTCGGGTAAATCCACCACCACCATCAGATCAAAAAATTATAAACTTTGGTCGCAACATACGCAGTAGAACTTTGGTCGAAATTTCATATATTGCTGTTTCAAGCGCCTCGGGAAAGCTTTATTTAGCGCGAAAACTTTCCAACATGATCTATTTTTACCCCATGTTCGACATCAATTGAGAGCGGCTTGAAAATCTAAGGCATCATTATTATCGGAATTGGAAAATTCCTCAAACTAAATCTCTACATTATTCGTCTTGTCAGACTGTTTCCAGTAAAAAAAATTCTAAAAATATCTCGCGGCAGTCCTGAAGTTTGAGTAGCGTCAAACCAACGCGTGGTATCCTTGGAAAACAATATCATTTATTTAACAGACATTTTACAAATTGAAAAGCTATTATGATAAATTAATTTTCAATGAAACCAAAGTATTTACAATTTCATACAAGTGAGGAAAATATAACATACTGTAGCTTTGGTAAACTGACGAAAAGCTATAGTTCGTAAACATAAGCTAAATCATTACAATATTTTATAATAAAGACGCAAAAGTCTTCAAATAAAATATAGGCTAAAGGTTATAGGTTAGAAAATATTTTTTGCGTAAATAACCATCAGCATAAGTTTCCTTATGACGTCAATTAACGCGCTTGGTAATTGCAGAGCGTGGAGTTTATTTCTTTGACTGATAACCAAAGTCTACTAAAACTTTAACAGATTTTATGGATCAATGAAAAAATAAAAATAAAGTTTTAATAAAAACCACAGTCTCTGTTTTTAGCAACAAAGCTTTGAAATTAAAAAAGTCAATTGACGAGCTTGGTAATTCTAGTGTTAAACTAAATAAATAATTTTTGCAAATTGCACGTTTGTTAATAACGAAGTAAAATATTTTCAGTTTTAGGTTCCTGGGTTTGATTCCAACTAATTAGAATAACCAGTTGATCGAGTAATTGCAGTGTTTTAAAAATTCGGTTTTGCTGCTTAATCGGCGTAAACTGGAGTTTATGTAAACTAAAATTGTATAAATTTAGTTGGCCAATATTGAATAGCTTTAATACTATGAATTAAGTTAAGTTTGATAATTGACACCTTGACATTCTAATGGCTTTTAAAAAGCGCAA
Organism: Diplosoma virens; assembly: GCA_963680785.1. Taxonomy (NCBI): domain Eukaryota; kingdom Metazoa; phylum Chordata; class Ascidiacea; order Aplousobranchia; family Didemnidae; genus Diplosoma; species Diplosoma virens. The sequence goes on from OY796896.1 coordinate 11,445,642, forward strand.
GCTATATCTACAACCTTGAATATAAAAATGTATGTTGTAAATCTATTCATGATTATGAATAGATTTTTAAGAAAAGAATCAACTATACCAAATATCAAGTTGTTCCAGTTTTTAGTTCCTTAGTTATGGGGATTTGAAAAATGTTAGTACTTGGTGACGCTAGTTTTTGCGGGTTTTTTGCTTATATCTTATTTATTTTTCGACAGACTTTTTTTATTAAGGCATCAATAGAAAAATATATCGATAAAAGGCAAATGTAGCAAAAGGCTCTACCTAGTGAAAGAACTTGCTCAGAGCAACTACAACGCCAAATTATTAAAATTAAATCAAAATTTAGAGACGAAGTCCAAAGCAGAATTTTTAATGTCAAAATTACAATTGCTCTGCTTACTAGATAAAAGACTAAAAATAGTAATATTAATAATAAAATTCGAAGAAATGAAACCAAAATTGAATGTTTAAATTTTTTTTTTGATTTTAAGCAAAGCTGCGAACTCAAACAACTCAGCTTTTCTGCGGAACATAAACTGAATAAACAAGATTTTCTAAACTCGAAAAAAATTGATCCATGAAAACACTTTTTTGGTCTTCAGTCTAGAGATAAAAAATAAACTCGGACTTGTAAATTTTTGTGAACTCAAACTCGGTTAGAAATACATTGAGTTCTTAACCCTGATTTTAAGTTGAATACCTTTTCAACTTCGGCGAAAAGCCCTCAAAGTTGTTAAAATTAATTCGTTTTAAATTTTTGAAATAACAGGCTGTACAAAAACAATAATTCTCATTTATTTAAAAGATAAGAACAAAAACATAACAAAAAACCAACTTAAATACAAATTTAGTTTTAACTTTTTAAATTGCTGCTTTCGACCAGATTAAATATTTTAGTATGGTATCAAAAAAACATTACAATTAATTCTCAATTTTTAATACAAACTAATGGAACTTATTATTTATCCAAATTAAACTTATTTTAGAGGAAATATTTGAAAATAAGCTGCTATGAAGAATTTTGGATTTTTTAAAACTTTTGACGTTGATTTGGTATCTTATTCCAACACAATATGACTCTTCAAAACCAAATTTTTTAAATTTTATTATCTAAATTTATCCTCGCGACTCGCAGGAAAGCGTCGGAGGTGCTATGCACAGGGAAATTGTCAAGCAATCGCCCCGATCCTCCATCTGGGGATGCCAGATTATTGTTGTCCAACTGAAATTTTTTATTTGACTTTTTAGTTTTAATTTAGAAGTAAAACTTTAAGTTTAAAACAGCTTGCCGAGACAGCCAAGCTGGAGAATTGCAGTAAAGTGTCATTCGGAAGGACACAACAGAATGACGCGAGTGGGTTTTGAACCATCGCCGTGCCGATCACGTTTGCAATCAATCGCGGCGCACTCGTCCACTCTGCTCATTTCCCACACCGACTCATGGTGGGGTTATAGACTGACAATAGAGCACAGTCTCAAATTAAATTATTTCTTTACCCCCAAAGCAGAATTAATTTTGCAATGAAAGTTTTTGTCTTAGTGGCAATGTTGCATGTCATTTCAGAATGTAGGATGGGGCAATCGCTTAACAGTTGTTTGGAAAAAGCGATTGCTTTTAATCTGCGATTTCCGCGAAGCTCATACAACAATTAAGTTTCAAAACTAGTTTTTAATTCTCTTGATGAAACAAAAAAAAACTTTTTGAAAGTTACTTTCTCGAAACAATTTGGGAAAATTCGTTAAAGTCAATAAGTCCGTCGCCGTTTTTATCCGCTTCTTGAATCATTTCCAACACATCTTGCTCCGTTAACTCCTCACCGAGATTTTTCATCACTCTCCTCAGTTCTTCTCTACTAATAAAACCGTCCCCGTCGCAATCGAAAACCTGCGCAAAAAATATAGAAATTCCAATTTTCAAGCAAAATTGACAGTTTGACACGTTTCATTTGAACGTTCGTGCTAAAAGCGCAACTTTTTCAGTCGTCAAGAAGGAAATGAATTTAAATATTTTTAGATTAATCGTTCTTAATGCGTTGAAAGATAGAAATATATTATGCATTTTCTACGCGTAAAAAGACATTATGAACCTATGTACACATAAATAAAAAGGTGCGATAAGATTTTAAATTGATTTAAAAAACCTTTACATTCAAGATTCAAATGATTACATTATGATACCTTTTGTCTGATGGTATTGATTTTTAGCGGTCTAAATAGGAATGTTCTACCTGCGATTTGCTTTATAGTGAATATATTAGTTTGGTCTTGTTGACTTTTACCAAACAAATATTGTAAAATGACGCGTTTCAAACAACGACTTAAAGGTAAAAACCTTTTTCTTGGTCTTCATCTTCTATTCCAGTGGTTCTCACACTTTAATGGTCCGTGGCCCTTTTCAGAGACTCTTAAACACCTCTGGTCCCCTTCTTAGAATAAGCGAAGCTCTTCACTTTGAAACTGTTTCTGATTTTCTATTTTGTCTCAAAAGTAAAGTGAAGACCAAAAAAAAGAAAGGTCTTTACTTTGAAATTGTCTCTGATTTTGTCAATTTTATCTTAGAACTAAATTGAAGTTCAAAATCAGAATTCTTCTCGTTGTTTATCCTCCCTACGGTAAAGGCCCCATGGTCCCCTTTCGTGGGCCCATTGCCCCTCTGAGAACCCTGTTCTATTCGATAATTAAATCAGGATTATTCTGGAAAGAAAAGAATTCTGCTTTCAGTATTGTACGTTGGCTTACGATAATACACATACAGTGTTTAGCTTACAACCTTGAATGCTTCTCTTAATTCTTCTTCTTCGTTATAACCTTCAGGTTGGCCTTTTCTTTCCATCAGACGGACAAATTCATTAAAATCGATCATACGGTTTCCGTCAACGTCCGCTTCATTTATCATATCACGAAGCTCACTATGAGAAGCTTTGTATCCTAAAGACTCCATAACTATTCCCAATTCATCCGGTTCAATGCAGCCGTTTCCGTTGCGGTCGAAAAACTCAAAAGCAGCCCGTAGGTCCTCCATTTTTTTCTTCTTTGACGAAGTAGCGGCATTGAAATTCGTTTCTTGAGCTTGTGAAGTAGATGGATGATCAAGAAAATTATTTTTTTTTGACATTTTTTATAATGTTTTACTTTTCTTGTATTATATTTTTGCTGACAACGAAAAAATCAAAATCTATCAAAATATTAACCAGTCAAATTATTTGCTAAGTTGATACAACACATTTAACGTAGGATATGTAAAAAATAAATATTATTTGAATGCCAAAAAGCAATCCTTGTATTCACTTTTGTATTCACTCAAATGAATGTTTTTTCGCATAAATAAAAAACTTTTAATCGCAATCTATTTGGTGTTTCCGTCTCTGCAATCATGCTATGCGTTGAACAAATGCAAGCTATCCAGTTGACGGTATTACTTAAATATAATTGTTGCAATACACAGCAAATGCAGACTGGATCAAGTATTAACCAAAGACCCAAAAACGTGATAGGCCTACAGGCACAAGCGTACTAGCTGAAAAAAATTGGGGAGCGATGGAGTTTTGCCCTAATTTTGTGACGTTTGACCGAATAATAGTTTTCTAGTACTTTACGGATATGAGAAAAAATTTTTCTAAAATTTTAGGATGAAAGCCAAAATAAAAATAAAGAAAGAAAAAAAGCCTTCACCATAAATCTTGCCCACAGAATTTCTTTCGCTGCCCTAAAATGCTTGATTTGCCCAAATTTCTTTCGCTGCTCTAAAATGTTTGATTTTGCCCAAAGTTGCTTTGATTTGGCTCAAATCACTGCCCAAAAAATTCTGAATTTGCCCAAATACTTTCCTGTCGCAGCCCAACGAATTCTGATTTGGCCCAAACTTTTGAAACTTGACGGGCAATTGTTCCGGTGCTCCCCCGGCAGGTATGGTTATGCCCGCAGGCAAAAGAAGACCAAAATCGCTGGTGCTTTGAGAACAGTACTTCAAATTAATCAAGATTCGAAAAATTCTGCTTGAAGCCTTGTTTCAAAATAGCTTTTGATTTGGTTTTTGTAAAGATGTAGTTAACTAAAAAAAATTTTAATTCCGAAATTAAGCGACCTTTAAAAACAACTGTTTTTGTTTTTTTGATAACGGTTTAAACTTAGAATCTTTTGTTTGGATTTCAAGCTGTTAGATCCCAAATGCCTAAAATAAAATTAGAGTAACAAAGCCTCAAAATTTCCTCATACTTTCACTTTCAATTTTTAAAATATTAATGATCAAACTACAATTATAACCTTAAATTACCTATTTTCTTTGAATAAATTAGGATTTTCTAAATTTTTCTTGTTTCCAAAATCCCCCTGGTTTTAAAAAACTAAACTTGTTTAACACAGACGCATTCGTACTTGTACGACCTAACGAATCAAAACAGCAAAAACATCTGGTTACAAAGCAGAACTTTTATATTCACTTTTTAGAACTACGTAAAAAATATTAAATTCACTTTAAACTTTTTTATTCACTTTTTAGAACTACGTAAAAAATATTTTCAGCCACACATTTGGCAGCAGCAAAAATATTTGCACGGTTGCGTGCAACCGTGTTATTATCATCGGCTCGCACTGTTTATTGTTTTGTTTTGAGCTGCAACTAAGCTTTGTAATTGTGAAAGCACTTGCTTAGAATCGGTCATCCAGTGAAAATCCCGCTTTTTTCGTGCTAGTCCACTCTAACTTTCTGCGAAATTAAATCGTCTTGAGTTATGGGCATTTTGCTCGATGGTAAAACGTGAGAATAATTGGCAACTTTTTTAAAAGATCAATTTATAGTTTTCCATTTTTCTTTACACTCATGGAATGGCAAAACCAGATTAAAAAAAGATAAAAAAGAGCAATAAAATATGACTTTGCTTTGGCTGAACGCACTTTAAAAAGAGTTTAAAGCAGGGGCGACCGACCGTGGGTCGCATCGGATCCGTTTAAAGTTTTGCAATGACTGGCGCGGCACTTTCCGAAATGACGTAAACTAACTCAAGTAATCGTGTTTTCACGAAAAATTTTTTTGAAGTGAAAACTAAGGAAAAAATCTTCACCTCAGTTTGAAGGTAAAAAAGCTTTTTAAATACAGATTAAACACTAAAAAAGGTTTTTACTTGTAAAATTTGGACGTGGTGATATATTTATTAAGCCCACGGCTATTTTGAACAATGAGATTATAAACAATTTTGAACAAAGCAAAATAGTCGCTGGCTCAAAAAGATTAGATGTTTCTAGTTTGAAAACTTCTAAAGACGTAAAAAAGAAATTACCTTCAAACCGTACTGGTTCCTTTAACTTTCATTTTTTTTACAAGCCGAGACCTCGAGCTTTTGCCAATTAACACGTTTCTTGCGAAACGTGGCAACTGCATTTTTCCTCTACTGCGGGGTATTTAAAGAATAAATATTTAAAAACTTAATTGCGAGCCACATGTGGTACACATTGCAGTAAATGAAAGTGAAGTGCGAGCCACATGTGGTACGCATCGCAAGAAATGTGTTAAATAGTTTACGATAGGAATTCCACTTTGTTATTGCGGCAAGAAAGAAGGCAGACAATCTGTTTATTTTGCTCGTAAGCAATATAATTCTAACTTTTGAGAAACAGGAAATTGTTACAAGTGATATTTGAAAACGTTTGGCATACACGCACGTGTAAGAATATGAATAATGAATAAATTACACAATGTTTTGACGCTTGAAATATGTAGGATAGATGAAAAAATATCTTTTGCCAAAATATTAATCAAAGCTCTTTGAAACACCATTTTACAGTAAAGTATATACACGTTTATACAGTATATTGTACGTAAGTATCGCTGTTCTAAACAGTAATTCTCAAGCTTTTTTACCCATGTACCCCTTATCTCTTCTCTTTTTTTTGGTGGACCCTCTAGTAGCTATTTGACAGAAGACATCCTATTCTATATTTTTATTATATAAAAAAGTAAAAGTCTAATACCAGGCCTAATAGTCAGAAAAGTAATACATAAGTAAGTTTTGTTTTCAAATGAAGATTAATTTAATGCATTTCAATTATAATTGCTTATGCACTCATTAAAAACTTTATAAACTATTTTAATGTAACTGTGTCGCTAGAAAAAAAGATGCAGATTTATTCAATAAGATCTCCTTGTTTGATGCTCCTCAGCGAGTTTCTTTATGTTTGGTTCCGTGGATGTTAATGAGAGTTGAAGAATACTATATTTCTTTTCACAATACGAAGTCTAATGCAAAGCTTTACGAAGCTTTCGATAACAGCTGAAATACGTGAATAAATCCCAATTTAACGAGACAAGATGTTAGAAAAGCGATAACATAGATCTGTGCTTTATTCCAGAGTAATGGGTACTTTGTAGCAATGTTATTTGCTTTTCAAATATTATACTTTCCGTCTTTAAAATTTGCACGTATTATTTTATAACTTTGCAAATAAGTGCAATGTATTGGTTTTCTTCATGGATCACTAAAATATTACTGTGGACTTTAGAATCAATATTAAATAAAATCTTGGTGGTCTTAATAGACCCGGGCTGGGAACCAACCAGTGCTTTAAACTATTTTTAACAAATCTGCACCACATTAGCTGACTTGCAACACCTTTTTCAAAAAGCAAATTTGCCCATTCTAGAGTAGATTTTAGCCCGAGAACTAGCGATTTTAATTGATTTTTTTGCTTTGGCTCACCTGGTTTACAAAAGGTGAGCTTAATTTATTTATAACAATGTAACAATTGATTTCTGGACATAACGCAATTGGTAATAAAAATAATTCACTATACTCGTATATGACTAACAGTGGATAATTTTTTCTTTGAAATCAATATATTTAGTGTTAGAACAGTGAAACTGAGTTCATTTTACGAAATATTATAAAATCGAATTTTTCAAATGAAGAAATAATTAACGTTACCACTGTATTATTCTCGGAAAGCTAAACGTAATTTTAAACAAGTAAAGCATTACAAAGCTATTTTGACACTAATGAGCTATAGCGAGAGTCTACAGGTCTTCTTCTGACAGGTTATTAAGAATATTTATGGTCTTACAAAACCTGAGGCTAATTTTACTGTGCTTAAGTTGATCTCTAAAATATCTCTAGATCCGTAAGTCATGACTTTTTCTGGTTGAGCGTTATGGTTAGATGAAAATACGCGTAGGCGTTTTAATTGCGTCGCCTTCACGTGGGTAATCACATTTAGTTATTTACCTTGTCTGAAGTGACTAAAATAGTCAGCTTATCATTGGTAAAAAGCTCGGCCTTCGCGTCAATTGCTAATGCATTTAGTGGTTAAATAAATTTTGCGGCTTTAAGTAGGTTTTAAATTTAATGTGAATTTCATCTAAATGTTATTTTTTGTTGCTGATAGATAGGCCTACCAATCTACGGTCTAGTCTTGTATTTGTTCTTTTCTTGGTATCGTTTAGCGATCCCCTTTGCCATTGACTCCTCTTTTGTAAATTATTAAAAGATTTCCAGTAACTAATAGTCATTATTACTGTTACGTCATAAAAATAAAAAAAAAACAATTTATGAGAATCGCGTTGGAACAACTGAAACAAAAAAATTAATTTTTTCCCACTTAATTCGATACGATTGCTAGAGCAAGACGTCAGATTTCCACACGTCACGGTTTTTTACTAATTTTCTCATTTTATTCTTTGAATCTTTTGTCCTAGCATAGTGTTATCACCAATTAACTTCAACTAAAACAGTTACCAACCGTATTTTAAACAATTAATCATTTAAGGAAATTCTAAAAAAATTTATGCAGTTAGTAGGCCTGCTCCTGACTATTATCCAAAGCGAAAAACAAAAAAAAAATTGTCCATTAAAAAATAGTTGCGTTTGAGAAGTGATTTTCTGGCAATTTAGTCTATTTGTGACTGTCTACGACAGAGATCGCAATTCGCAAACTACGTTCTGCTGGTTATTTTCTGTGTGACTTCCTTCTCTTTTCCAGTTATTTTTCGCCAAGAGTTTAGATTTCTGTCAGAGGTTTCGTCAAGATTTAAAGCAAAATACAGCTCTAGACCTTTGAAAGAAAGTGACTGCTTTTTTAACTCTATTGATGCAAAGACTTTTTTTTAGTTCTTGAAGTAAGTAAAAACCAAGTTTGGCGTCCAGAAAAAATTTGATTTTCAGCAGTGGCTTCGGGTATAAAACTTTTATTTCACTGTAGGTTTTCATAAAAATATTGCATTATTTTAGTTTCAGTTAGAATTATAAAAAAATATTATTTGTTAGAAAGCTATCTCAAAAAGCATTTAGTATTCCATGGCACAATTTTAATAATCTTATATAAATAAATAATTCTGATAAATTGTTTTTTGTTACTAAATGTTTCAGTGTAATAGTAAGCTAAATGTTAAAATGCACTCTTAGAAAAATTATGTTTTTCAACGTCTACTAAACACGCTTTCTTCCACATAATTCTGAGCATATCGCAAAATTCGAAATGAAATTTTTCTTCTTCTTTGTTTCCAAAAATGCTTCCTATCTTAGGTTTGCACGTATGAAAGAAACAATTCCTTTGAGTTTTGCTTAAGCCCGTGTTAAGGCATATAAAACATTGCAATTGTTCCGGATCCTGTGCTAATAGAGCCACCATACAAAAAAAAAAGAGAAAATCAAATTGACAAATTAATCAATAAGCATTAAGAGGTACAAATAAGTTGAATTTCAGAGTACATGCGAGCGATTTAGATTAAGCATGTCAAGTTCGTGACTATATGCGGACTGCATCGGAAAACTTGTGACCAAAATAATTTGTCTCAGGCCGCAACACGTCACCAAACAAGACGAAGACCTTTCTTTGGTATTCACGTTGGTTGCAATCTAACGCAATAAAATTTCTTTAATAATTTAAAAAATTTACTCCTGATCGTTTAATCTTAGGTGAAAACCAAAAAATAAAGGTCTTCACCTCCACTCTGGATTCGATTTCTCTATTTGCTACCAAATCGGGAGCACGGGAAAATTTTTTGGCGGGGCGAGGGGAAAAATTTAAAACAAAGGCACCTTTTCGTTGGATAAAAAAAATTGTTAAGGTTTATCGCCGCACCAGCCGAAATAAGTTTTGGGAAGCAACACAATGTAATTTTGTCCCAATTTCATTGAAAATTGCCCGAATTATGATTTTTTAGTACTTTACAAAGTTACCACTTTAATTCCGCGATCACTTTCGGCACAAAAATTTTGTAAGGACTAAAGAAAAAGAAAAAAGGTCGTCAACTCCATTCGGTGCCGCAAATCTTTGTTTTCGTCCCAACTAATAGTGAAGACTAAAAAAAGATAATATTGACCATTTTGTATCTGGGTTCAATTCCACCATTTTCGTCTCAATCAACTAGTTCAGGCTAAAAAAGAAAAAAGTGCCTTTACCTACAATCGATCTGATATTTTGGACGAGTTTATATCGTTGTAGAGACAAATCTAACCCAATGCTTTCATACTGCGAATTTCAAAGGGCATTATCTGCCCGCCTGTGCCCTCCCGTTTTAAAAAAGACGAACTTGCTTCCCCTTCCTTCCGCTTCTGGCGCCCCTGTCCCAAATTATGAGTGATGACCAAAAAAAGGTCTTCACATCAAATCTTATTTGTACTTGTTCAATAATCGGGATCGCTCTAAGTTTGGAACTTTATTTTGCTCAAATAATTTCCTGTTGCTGCTCAAAAAATTTTGATTTTGCTTCAATTTCTTGAATTTGGAAGGGCATTTTTCAAAAGACTTCGCGGGCCGCAAGTTTGACACGGCCGAGATGCCTTTAATACCGAGCGAACGGAGCGGCCGCACCGAGGCCCCCTAAAAAACGTCAAAATTGGTTCCCTTAAGCAAAATATTGCTCTATTTCTTCATAGCAGCACCATCACGGTGGCATCCCTAAAGTGATGACCCTTTTTTTAGAGATCACTTTATTCTGGAATACTAAGAAGTGGCCCCCTATTTTTGTTGCATCGCCCCCCCCCCTTTTATAAGGCCATCACTGGACATTCCTGATTTAAAATACAGTACAGTTTTTTTAGAAGTGATTCGTTCTGCTTTTTACTTAAGCTCTTAAACTTTCAAGTTTCTTGCAAATTAATTAATGTAAACACAGTTACGCACGCCTAATTGAAGATAAAACATTTAAATAAAACCTTACCAAACATAATTGTCATATTTTGAATGTACTTGACTTTATCAGATGAAAAAACAAAAATTAAGTTCACGTTTTTAGCAAAATACGATAAAAAAAAGGCTTAGCATCATTTTCCCAAATTCTCGGTGTTATCATACAAAAAAAACAGATTAGAAGCAATTAGGCTTAACAAAATTCTTTTTCTAAACAACAGCTTTATAGCGGCCACGACCAAAATGCAAATAGCTGACACTTCACCATACAAGCGCTGTAATATTTAGAGAATGTTAGTTTTTCTTTTTTAATAAAGAATTTAGAAATTTTTTTAGTGGGTTTTTTCTTAACTAGAAAATCTATTGCCTACAATAAAATGCTTCTTTACTTACAAATGTATAATTTTTTTCTATTGTATAAGAGTGTATACTAAAAAAAAAATTATAGAAATTAGGTTAAACTTTAATAGCTTGTCATTTCGTATTCAAATTTTATCATTATAATAATTCAGTTAATAATTTAAATAGCGTTGAAATATTATTAAAAAACGATTTTAAGCAGAAGTTACAGCGAAAAACTTTAAAAAAACTATAAATGATAACTGTTGGCAAACCTAAATTAAAATTATATATCACAGCAAATTATAATTGCCAGGAAAAAGAATTTTGCTACATTTTATGACTCGACATATTTCTTGTGAAAGAGACGCCAAATCCGTTCCAAATTTATTATTAGTGGTTTTATTACAAACGACGTGTCTCTATAAAAGACTACGTAGATATTCGTTGGTTTTAAAAATTAAATTTTTCTATTTATTGTGCCACGTTAATTATAAAGAATATACAACCAAGTTTTCAAATGGACGTTTTTTTGATTGCTTTCGCTGGGAAAATGAACTGCACACCTATCCGATAAATGTGCCAGAAAGCATGTCCACGAACGAGCTATATTTATTAAAAATTAATATAATAAGAATCTTAAATTTGGGTTTAGAGTCGTAAATAAGCTTTCCGATTGATTGCTACAGTACCCAATAGGCTAATACTACCTCCGCTAAAGAATTATTTTTTGATTTGAAGCGAATACTTACTTGCTTTCGAGGAAGTCAAGATCTAAACTATCTAAGCGGGCTTAATTTGAGAAAAAAATTATTAATCAATTAAAAAACAAAGATTTGTTATATAGCCTTACAATAGAACAATTTTCTCTCGCATAAAAGAAAAGCAGAACCGTTTTAAAATAAAATCTGTAAGCCGACTCAGCACTTCTCAATAATAGGCCGCGAAACTCTTTCTGGTGGGCCGTACACATTTAAGCAGCCATTTTATTTTGATTAATTTTTATCATTAGCAAAACTGACGCTTACAGTGGAAGTCAACCAATTTTTTTTCAAAAAGCATGTATAATAAAAATGTAAAGGGAAAACCTTTTTTTGTTTTCACTTTAGTTTTACATGCTTTTTACCAAAATAAAGCGAAGACACACATGACTGAACCGCAATTTTTCATCGGTGATGTTAAAAAGGTTGAGAAGCACTGGTGTAACCGATCCTACACTTAAATGACTAGCTAGCTTATAATTTTTTAATGGCTATTTTTAATTCTATTCAAATCATCGGAAAGTCCCAGCTTAAACTTTTAATACTTTTAATTTCTACCCATAATCACATTTAATACTAGACCTTAAAAATTTTGTAGTATTTATCTTGTCGTTAGCAATTAAGATTTGAATTGTCGAACTTGCATTCCATGATGCTGATTAACATACATATCCTACCAAGCCCATCGTGTCTGCGGGTAGTAGCGGTTGGCAAGTAAAAAAACGAAGAGATGCTGCCATCAGAGGCGCCGTTATATTGTTCGGCGGAACGTGCAAAATTTTTAAACCACTTTTTTGGTCAAAAAGACACTCTTAACAAACGCAAATTTTAAGCTTAGGTATAATGAAGAAAACTTTTATTGAAAAACTTGGTGAAGATCTCTTTTCTATTTTTCGGCTTTTATTTTGCGCTAAAAAGATTTACACCTTTAGTTTAAACTCAAGTGAAGACCTTTTTTTTTGGTCTTTACCAATTTTCATGGGAAAAGTTTCTTCCAATTTGCTAATTACGTTTCTTAAAAGTGCCTTTTTAATAAAAAAAGTACCTTTTTTTCTAAATTTTGCCCTTCTCGCTAAATTACTGTTAGGCCTATATCAGGTGGCGCTTTTTGAAAAAAGTTAAATGACCCCTTGTTTTAATCGATATTCTAAACTTTGATTAGATTTGTTTCGAAATTATATAATTATGAAGACAAATTTAACACAATACTTCTATCTTTGAAATTTTAAAAGCAATTATACCAGAATTTGCCATCTGGAAAATACAAATTGTGTTAATTTGAAGGATTTTACAGTTCATTACAGCATTTTAACTACTGTAAAAAACTTTATGCTTAAGAAAGCAAAGCGTTGTATTTAGATCGAGTGAGCTGCGTTTGTTCAAATGCAGCTCAGCTCGAACGTACACTCGATCTTCCATATAAAGCAGGGGTGGGAAAACTTTTTAGCTCGAGACCCGCGTTCAAAAGTTGAATTCGTTAGCGGGCCCTAGTTTGCCCACCCCTGATGTAAAGCGTCAATGGAATGCGTCGTTTTACGTCACTTTGCGTGAAATTTTTTAGCTGAATTTAAAACAGCTCAGGAAGTTGTCGATTAAAACTTAAAAAAATTTTTTTTAAAAAAACGCAACAAAACTTAAATTTAACGAAAGAAAATTGAAAAAAAATTAAAAATTATTAATTTTTTAAGCGTTCCTGATAATATTCAAAACTGCTGCACAGATATTTGAGGTGCTAAAGCTCTGCAACCCCTATAGGCGAGTCACCACTGCCTACGGGCCACTTTCAAAATTTTGTAAAATTTGCGAGCCTTAGTTGGTTGGAAACTATTTTAGAACGCAAAGGACAATTGTTAAGACCTATTTTTTTGGTTTCAACTGAAATTGCCGTCTAAAGTATGATATCTATTTAACTAAAATTGTCGACCAGCTTCCGGAAAGGCAGTGTTACGTTGAACTCACCAAAAAAAGTGTATAGACTAAAATTGAATTTTAACTTTAACGCATAGTGTTTACACGAAAAAATTAAACAGCTATTTTTAACCGATTTAAATAAAGCAAATTTTAAACTTTTGCTACACTAAACTTGTGGGGTAGCGCAAACCTTTGTTAAAGCCGTATTTCTGTAAGTTCTTATTTGTTTTTTTATACGGCAATGAAAGATAAATAACTTCTTATGCAATAAAAATTGTGCTTTTGCATGAGAAAATAATTTATTTATTGCTATTTATTTTTTCCCGTTTGGTTATTAAATTAAAACTTTCAAAAACCAAGAAGATTCTTTAGGTTTTCAGTTTGGTGCTAAGAAACTATTCATAATATAAAGAATTGCCTCAAAGATCACTCTCACCAATGCTTTAACACGTTTATCTCCATCATAACAAGGACACGACTCTGTTAACTGACAGTGTTGCTGTTTTCCTCTTTTGACTTGTAACTACATCGCGTTCACAATAAAAGCCTTTTTTTGGGCTTTTTAAATTGAACGCAACAAAAATACATTTAAACTTGCAATCTGTTTACAACAAGAGGAGCCGGGGTAAAAGTAGGTTTCTTACTATAAATGAACTCTTGTTTTGTTGCGATGTAACATGAGGGGTCGGGAACCTTTTGGGGTGAGAGAGCCATAAAAGCTACATATTTTTAAATGTATTTCCATGAGAGCCGAAAATGTTCCCCTAATTTTTAGCTGTAGCTATGTCTGTGGGCAGAAATCTGTTCGTGAGCAAACTTTTTTGTTGCGAAGTAAAATTTATATTATTGACTATTGACTCTGATTTCTTGATTTTCGTCTCAAAAACGTAGAGGTCTCTAAAAAAAAAACAAAAAAACAGGTCTTCACCTTGAATCTGACTCTGATTTCTTGATTTTCGTCTCAAAAACGTAGAGGTCTTTAAAAAAAAAAAGAAACAGATCTTCACTTTGAATCTGACTCTGGTTTCTTGATTTTCGTCTTAAAACCGTAATGATTTCTTAAAAAAGGGTCTTCACTTTTGAAATCTTGTGTTCGCAGATCTTTTTCTGTTACATGCGCTAATTTATGCTTGTCAACAAAAGAGCCAGATGACGTTATCAAAAGAGCCACATCTAGCTCGCGAGACATAGGTTCCCGACTCCTGCGATGTAACAATTTTACATAACTATTGCTAAGACAGTTGACCAAATATTAATTCAAACGTTTTGCTTAACTAAAGCTTTGCAAAAAAACCAACTTCGGTAGCATTAATTGCTTAAGCTCAGTTATTGAAATTTTTCTGATTGATGTTTTTTTCAACAATATATATACGTATATTGTTAAAAACACTTCACTGCACTGATGATACCCGAAAGGTCGAAACAGTACTGTCTGCAGTTATATATATATACAGTATATATATATATATAGGTTTGAAGCAATGGTCGTAAACAGTATACGTCACAAATCACATTGCTTCATCTCCCTCAACTTCCTCAACGTTACAACAAGCGAGGTCAGTGTAACTAATAACGCATATTGTCACTGGTTTGATCCATACTTAAAGAAAAACAATGCTATAAGCGGTGAAAAGAGTTTGCGCATTGTTTATGAGGTTGTTTTTAGCCATTGCGTAACGTTTTCAACTATAAATAACTTGCGTGCTCTAACATGGAGGCTTTGGTGATCGATCTTGTCACGTGACTAAACAGCCTTATGGTCATTAAGGGAAGAATTCTTTGCAATAAAAAATTAATTTATTTGGTCATACTGTAATTTTTTACGAATATGCTTATTCTAGACCGATTTCAAAGACTGATGTTCGTCTGACTTTTACATACCGTTTACGCTTGGCGTACTTTGTTTTGTTTACCTTTCACTACAATTTTTTTTCAAAAAGGAATTTTTATATTTTTTTCCAAATGAAAAAATGCTTCATTTAAATCTACTCGAAGGAGAAAATTAAAAAATAAGAAAATTAACAAAATTAATGATGGGACACATGAGTCATTTCGAGTGGGACGTATAGGTCCCAATAATCCCTCTAACTGTAGGGATAAAAAAATTTTAATTTTGCGGAACATATATGTCCCAACAGTAGTGAAAGGGTTAAATTTCGTACGCCGAGCGTGCATGTCAGGTATATTATACTCGTACGCTTGGGTTGTAAAAAATTAATTAGAACTTTAACAATTACTTATTTTTCGATCAATCAATTAATTTTTATTAGTTGTGTTAACCAATCAATAATAGCAACTACTGAAATAATTCAAAACTGTTGAAAAGTAAACCCAGGTCCAAACTAGCAATGAGTGGTAGATCCATTGTAGGGTACATAGGCAGAGAAAATTAATTTTAAAAAACATTTTTAACAAAAAAGACTAGCTAAATACCGCCCAATCTATAAGTTTTCGTTTATTGGAACTTTTTCACATACTTAATCAAATTAATTGCAGTTAATTTTCAGCTATTTTTCGAATACATAACACTACTAATTTTGATTTCAAGAGCACATGTCACTAAAAAAATGAAAAATATTTTGAAGCTTTTACGCACCTGCACACGTTTTATGGTTTGATAAAAACAATAGTGTTGACCAATATACATGTATTATTTTTACTTTTACAAGCACACCAGTTCTATTTTAATAGTTTTAAATAAGAATTTTCTAATTATAGTGATGTTATTACAATCGATTAATTGCAATTAATTTTTCATCAACTAATTTTTCTACAACTCCTGATTAAATATTAGAAGTAAGTCAAGACAAAAAAAATTTCAGAGCACGAGAAATTATAACGAAAAAAGAAAGGGCAATTATCCCCTGCCCTGAAATGTTTTTAAAACCTGGGAGCACAGGGCAGAAATGCCCTTTAAAATTCGTAAGACGAGAATTCGTAAGAAATTTTGTTAGACCTGCCTTTACAATTATATAATCTCCACCAAGATTAAATCCATCAAAGTTTGTAAAATATCGATTTAGACAAGAAGTCACCAAACTTGTTTGAAATGAACCACACAATAAAGAAAGGTAATTTAGCAAGAGGGTGAAATTTAGAAAAAAATCCTTTTCCGTTGAAAGGCAGTTTCAACAAACGTAAATAATTGCGTATTGGAAAAAATTTTTACTAGAAAGCATCTTGAAGACAAAAAAGGTTTTCACCTGAGTTTGAAAGAGGACTTGCAGAAGAAGCGTTCAAACATTTTGAGCAAAAATTTATTTTGCTTATCAAAACTATTATCGGGTTCAGTAAAGAAAACATGGCGGCCTAATTTTAAAAGTTTTTTAGTTTTCAGTTTAAAAGTTTTTTTAGTTTTTTAATAAAAATTTTTTCAATACGCTAAAATTTTTGTTTGTTTGGGTGTCTTTTCAAACAAAAAAGTACCCTTTTTATAAATTTTGCGCCTCTAGTCAAAAATTTTTTCCTGTGCCCCTGGGCATTAATCCTTTGATTTGACCGGGTTTCGGAACAATCGCCGTAAACATTTTTGCATAAGAAAATTGGTCTCAGAAATTTTCGCCGTAGGAAACTTCTCCTAACCGTAACCCTAACCCCTAGCCCTAAGCCAGATATATTTGATAACAAGGTAGTTCGCATATTTAAAAAAATGCGATGAAATTTTCTTACGGCAAAATTCATAAACGGCAAAGTTTCCTACGGCGAAAATTCCTGAGGCAAGTTTTCTAACGCCAAATGTTCCGGATACGAATCTGACCTAAACAGCTAAAGTCGGATGGCGAAAAATATGGTGGCTGCTTATGCATTTCGAATTAAGACTGAAATAAGTCAAACTCTGTCAATGTAATGATTTCAAACTTTTCAATCTGAATTCTTTTTTTTTTGTTTGATTCTATTCTTTTGAAAACTTTCCTGCAGTCCCTGGTTAGTTGCGTAAACTTAAATCAGATAAGGTTAGTAACAGATTTTTCCGAAGCAGAAAAGGCGTTCGAAAAGGTTGAAAGGGAAAGTGTCTTTTTTTATGAAATAATAAAACCTTATCATAAATTGTTAATGACGCCCTTTTTCAACCATAGCCGCCGAATCAGAATGTACAGTGCACTGCTTTTTTATCTTTTTTCCGTGATATACCTTTTACAACTTTTCAAGAACTTTGTATACCTCACAAAAAGCACTGTTTAAAATTTTACACATAAAGTAAAGAAAAACTAAAAATTAGGAGGTCAGCCAAATTTATATGATATTAGTTTTGTACTAGGCACAGGCAATTAAGCACGCCGATGTGTAAAAAAGACGGAAATTACAAAGTTGATTTAATGGTTGGCTTGCTCTTGCATATTTTCAGCAATACTATATATTCATAATAAGGTGTTAGCTTCTTCTGTATTTTTCCTCGCATTAAAGTACCAATGTCAAGTATTGAGTTTCATTTTTTGACTTAATCTCAACAAGACTGAAAAAGCCTTTTTCACATAAATAGGTTGTAGGCATTTGCGCTAAGACAGCAATGGCCTTTTTTTGCAAGATTTTTCAATTCGGAAAATTCTGAAAAAAAAAACCAAAACTTTAAATAACACAGATCAACAAAATTTAAAAAATTTTTTCTTTCTCTTATAAAAATAGTCGTTTCTTACAGATTTTTAGGCGCTGAATGCGAAAATGACAATAAAAACCTTTGATTAGCTCTCGTTTTTGAAATATTATTAATTTTAATTTTCTACGAATGCATACATTAACCCTAATGCAACAACAGAAACGTTCATGATCACAATCGGATTCTTTTAGCTTTCCTGCTGTGAGACCATTCCGGTTGATCTCGAGCAAGAGTCCAACATTAATCAGCTAACGTTGATAGGCTCCATCTTCCTTGGTACCGTTTTTTCATGACTGCCATATCCTGGTGGAAACGCTCCCCATGTTCGTCACTTACGTCACTACAGTTTGAAGAAAAAAATCCAAGTGTGAATGTAAGAAGTGTGTTTTCAAAGACATGTTGCACCCCATGTTTTTGTAGGAATCTATCATGTGTTCCACAAGCTCAACATAATTGGGAGCTTTTGTATTCCCAAGAAAGTTGCGTGCCACATCTCGAAATGCATTCCAGGCAACTTTCTCTGTTCTAGACAAGGTGGGATCAAAGTCTTCAACAAAGATACCTTCTTTGAGCTTTGTTTGGCTTAATGCAGGAAACTTGTTGCAGATGTAGTCTACTTGAGAGCTGCTCCATCCTGATTCATCGCTTTTACAAAGTTTTTCATCAATCCAAGTTTAATATGCAAAAGGGAAAGTAAGATCTTTGATGTTTTAACGAGTGGAGTGTACTTCACTTTTTTTGTACCTGCTTTCATAGTGCTTCTTTTTGGCCACTTCTTTTTAAGGTAATGTTCATGTCTTGCACGACTGTCCCATTCACACAAAAAACAGCAATACTTTGTATAACTAGGCTGCAATCCCAATAGTATTGCTATTACTTTCAAGTCACCACACAGTTGCCAGCAGTACTGTTCGTAATTTATGCATTGTAAAATCTGCTTCATATTCTCGTATGTTTCTTTCATATCAGCTGCATATCCAACGGGAATTAATGGCAACATGCATGTATTTCTATTGTGCAGCAACACAGCTTTTAGACTTAGCTTCGACGAATCAATAAACAGTCTCTATTCTTTTGGTCCGTGGAAGTACCCAAATTCTTGCATAATACCATCAACATCTGTGCAATATACAAGTCTCTTTTTCATGCTAAAAAACTGGGCCAAAGACTGTTGACGTGTACAAAAACTAAAAACTTTGACAGCACTTTGAAGCAAATTTTATTGTTTTAGTCTGTAAGCCAATAGGTCAGCTTTAACTTTTGGCAAATCTAAATCCTTAACAAGATCATTCAGTTCACTTTCATTGATTAAATGTGGTTCAGTAGTAATACCAAATTCTTTATTCCAGGATGTGCACGGTTCAGAAACGCTAAGCTCTTCACTGCTTTCTGCATCATCTGAACTCAACAGATCTACTTCACACGGTTCAGGAATAGGTAGCTCATCACTGTGAGGAAGGGGACGAATTGCAGATGGTATGCTAGGATACTCTATTAAAGACTTCTTCTTTCTGTTGAATTCTTTTTTCATGGAAAGTGTGAGACAGAAGTAACAATCGTTTACATGATCCGTTGGTTCTCTCCAAATCATTAGCACTGCAAATGGCATTGCCTTTCTTTTCTCCTTCAGCCACTCATTAAGGGCGGTGACACAGGAGTTGCAGCATACATGAGGAGCCCACGGCTTGTCCTGATTTCCGACTTTACAACCAAAGTAATGATGATAAACCTTTCTTGTTCTAGTGGTCAAGACACACTTCCGCGAAGACACGATGAACTCCCCACAGATATAACAGAAGTTATCTGCAGAATTTACACAAACCCGAGGCATTTTAAAATATACTGAAAGCTACTTTAACAGGTTATTGTACTCGTAGTTAAAGAAGCTTAATTCTAAACAAAAAAAAACACAGTGCAATTTTTCGGATATAACTATATTAGACAGTTACTGTACTTTCCAGTTATTTGCACCTTACTTTTATTTGCCTGTTTAATATCTTAAGTAGGCCGTGTTTGCACCTGCTAGAAACCTTTCTGCGATGTCTAAATTAGGTGAATTTTTGCTGGCTAGCGTTACCTGTTGTATTTCATTGTTTATCACGAAAATTAACTAAGCTACACTCCAATTTAAGCTCTAGCTGTAGCTGATATACAGTTATTTGCAAAAGTATCGGACAACCTCAAAAATATGTCTTTTTGGCAACTTAAGCTAATTATTGCGTCATCCCAATGACAAAGCACATGCATGTACACATACCAGAATTGTCAGTTTTTTCCTAAAGTTCAGTGCAGTAAGTTTATTTTGCATTCACTTACAGTTTATCTATTTATTTTAGTGCTTTTCCCATATTTTTATTTCGCAAAAAAAATGACCAAAAATTCATATCACACCGAAGTAGAATGTGCTCAAATTGTTGCTCTTTACAAAAATGGACTATCACAGCGCCAATATCTAAACAGCTAAGCATTAGCAAGTTATTCATTCAAAGAGCGATAACTGCAGTATTTCACCTGTCCCCCCTACCATATGTTGCTGGTACCCCTATCTTGAAAGCTAAAGCTAACTGACAATTTTAAGGCTCATTTTTGGATTCAGCGCCCCAAAATTAGTAAAAGGCGGATACTTTCATCCCAAAAAGAAATTTTGTGTTGACCAGTGTAATCTACTTCCCGGAATAAACTTATTTTAATTTAAATCCTCTCGGAGTTCCATTCATACCTTGCTGCAGTTGGTTCATCATTAAATGGCTGCATCATCTACAAGTTTGCTTCTAGACGTTTGCCGTTATTTTCGGGGAAGTGCGCAGTCAAATTATCCCCAAGTAAGTTCAAATGACCAACAATAAGGGTAGACTGGTTATCTTCTGTAAAAACGTCCTCAAACTCCCAATCAGATCTTTCATATAATGGTTTAAAAGGAAAGTGCTTGAAGTTTCTTGATAAAACATTCTGTCTTCAAGGCATTGACTTTCCCAGTTCACCGAAATATGTCACTTCCTATCCCTTGCAGACTAATGTTCTGTAGTTCAAACAATTAAAAACCGATGGCAAAACGCCAATTTTACTACTCAGAAGATGTCAAGAATCTTGGTAGCTTTTCCAGAGTTTCGTGTTTAGAGTAAAATGTTCTTAATTGTTCTTAATTGTTCTCGAAGTTGAAACACACGAGAAAGAATGTTCCCCCGAGATAGCCACTGTACCTCTGTGTGCAGAATTATTTTTTGAACAGGAGGCCATTTCAACGCAAAGTTTTCAAAAAAGTCTCGGTTTTTTGCTCTTTTTCGACTAGAATTTATCTTGTTAACAACTTCTTGTAGAACATCGTTTAATTCGTTTTTTTGACCAACTACCTCAGCCGTATTCAGTTTAAGTTTCTTTGTAACTAATGCTTAGTGGTGGAGAATTTAATAAATTCCTACGCAATTTGGAGACAATCGTTGTATTCTTTTAATCATACCTTTTGCGAGCCTTGCATAGCTTGCACAGCGCCATCTGTTGTCATAGCTTTGCATTTTAATCAATATAACCCCTCTTTCATTTTTTATTTTTTAATTTTTTCTCCATATTTATCCTTCTGACTCGCAGGAAAGCGAAGGAGGCGCTAACACATACGGTAAGCAATTATCCCAACCTGCTTCCGGAGATGCCACATATCGCTGTCCGCTCGTAATTTAATAGAGATGTGACTGTAATTTAAAACTGCTTGCCAAGACCACCAAGCAGGAAAAGTGCCGTAAAATGTCTTTCCTAGGGACACAACAGAATGGCGCAAGTTAGTTTTGAACCGAGACCATGTTGATCATAAGCTTGGCGCTCTAACCACTCAATCGCGAAAAACTTCCGAAAACTCACTTTAATTTTTTTAAAAATCGCTTCAGCGATTGCTTTTTCTTCGACTGATAGATAGAATTGATAGTGTTCAACTATTCTCTTAGCTTCTACTGTATATCCGGAAATCTATGGAATAGCATGAGCTAAGACTCTCTGCTTATATCAGTGGTCTCGTCCAACTGTATGCCGAAAGAGGAGGTTTACAATAATTTCTGCATTAGTTGTTGTTTTAAATCTACAGGTAAAGGTACATCGTCTTCCAACAGTAATGTCGGAAAGTGAAATTTGTTTAATTTTATCAACCGTTTTTATGTCGTCATGAATTCAGTTAATTGCAATTTTGAAACAAGGTAGCACTACACGTTTAAGTTCTCTGTATGGGCGTTTGACTTTTATCATATGATGTAACTTCTTCAAAGACAAGCGCTGTTTTAATCAATCTATTATTACTGTTAATCAATTTTTTCGCGATCACAATAAATTGATCTTAGATTAGCTAACTACGATGCATGCCCTTCGTATACCCTTTTACATTGGTATACCGTAGTTTTGATCTGGTATACACAAGGGCATACAGTATACAGTATACTCGATTGAACAGAACTGGTACAGTGTTTTAATGATGCCGTCAATTTCAAGGTTTTAAAATCTATTATCGTTGACAACCGGTGATAATAAATGTCCTTCTTTTCAAACTTTTCAAGCAGTAGAAAACTTAAAAACAAAGAAAAGCATAGTAAATTAAATAATGAAAATTAGGAAATTTAAAAGAAGGAACGGCCACCGTTAACCTAAAGTTCAATCTATCCAGATTTGGTTTCCTAATAGCTTATAAGATACAGGGGAGATAATTCGGGTATCGTTCAATGTTCGCCGATACGAACCCCCGGCTTTGGAGAATTCCCAAATTTTTAAAGCTGTAGTGATTAATTGTATGCTCAAAAATATAATTTTATATTTTCACATGAAATACAACAGTAGTTATTATATTGGTAATAAATTTTGTTTCAAACGTAGAATTTCAGTTTCTCAAGTTCATTTTCTATACGTTTTTCGAATTTTACATCCTGTCGTTTCATATCGAATGTCACGTGATATTATGCTCACTTTCACACATTGTAGGTTTGTCACAATGTGACAAGTGACTTTGTCACAAATCGTAATATAAAGAGTTACTCTCCGACAAACATTGATTAGACAAGTTAAGCTTCTGATTTGATTATGCTAGATTAAATTGTCTCTAATATTGTAGTTATTTTGTTTTTATTTATATTTGAGTAAGATGTAAATATAATGTAAATAATGTAAATAATTGGGGCGTACGAAAAAAAATTGTTATGCTCCCACATTGGTGACTCCAATAACCGACCTCAGCAAGGACTACATTGATGGCCCCGATATCGGTGAGAAGTACATTGGTAACGTGACTCTTTCGGTAACCAACAACATTAATAACTGCGACATCGACGATCACGAAAGAAAACCCAACCAAAAACCACGAAGACGACCCGACGAAGCAAAAGCGGCGGTGACAAAGAAAACCCCAAGATAAACAAAAAAAAAAAAACTACGAAAGAAAACGCTTTACAACCAAAGAATTTTCGTTGGTGAGTTCATTACATGGTCTAGTGGTTAAGGCCCCGCGCTCATGATCAACATGGTCTCGGTTAAAATCCCACTCGCACCATTCTGTTGTGTCCTTGGGAAAGACACTTTACGGCACTTTCCTCTGTTTGGTGGTCTTGGCAAGCAGCTCTAAATTATAGTCATATCTCTATTAAATTACAAGCGGACAGCAATATCTTGGCATCTCCGGAAGCAGGTCGGGGCAATTGCTTATCCTATGTATTAACGCCTCCTTCGCTTTCCTGCGAGTCAGGAGGATAAATATAAAGATAAAAATAAAAAAATAAAAACATTACATTATTAACGCTTTTCTCTCAACCTGGAGCTAGCTAAAACACTTGGCGTATTTTTCCCCAGTGGCAAGTAAAACAAAAAGTAAAACTATGACTTCTACCAGCGTGTCTCAAAAAATAACTGTACAAAATGAGTCTAAGTAATCGTCAAGCACTGCCAAATCGTCTGTTGTTTCAAATACACTTTCAAATGTTTTTGTTTATTTGGAAAAGTACTTCGAAATTAATAACATAATTGCAGAGATGGGCACGGTACTTCTTAAAAGTACCGCGGTACCGGTACTCGGTACCTTGCTAAAATTGTACCGCGGTACCGGTATGGTACAAAAAAAGTACCGCGGTACCGGTACTCGGTACTTTTGAATAATACGAATTAATGGTAATAACTAAAATTCTGTCATATATTGGATTTCATTTGATATTTAAAAATTGTATTTAACAAAGCGAAAACAATATCGTACATATTCAACTGTTCACTTTCAAAAATCAATTATGCTTTGAATGTAAAAAACATGCATGAATATGTTTTTAACTTGATTTTTCGCATAAAATATGCCTTGGATATATGAAAGCCTAATGAATATGTTGTCTTCTGCTTTGTTTTTTATATTAAAAAAAGTTTTTCAAAAATTGTACTAATTTCCATATAACCTATTACAGTGATTTAGTCAAAGTTATTCTCAAAGTTTTTGGGTCACGAACCTCTATTTGCAAATTTTTTTTATCATCGACCCTAATCTTATGTCACATCAATTTTCTGCCAAACCAACAAGAAAAGATAAAACAAACCCAAAAATAAAAAACAAAAAATTCGTTAAAAAATAAATGCTTATAAACAGGCATACCATATTTCTGTAGGGGCAAACCGGGACGCTCGTTTACAGACAAAAATTCGTCCCTAAAAAAAGTGTTCTCTAAAAAAAAGGTCTTCACTTTGAATCTGTCTCGGATTTCATGGTATGGATTACTTTACCAGGTATATATGTTGACAAATTTTGTCATATCGTCGCGGACCTCATTTTGGGAAATTCTGGTTTCGGTAATTTAGTAAAATTACTCAACCTTCGCTGGCCGCTAGTTATGATAATTTTTTATATTTTGCTTGCAAAGCAACAAAATTAAAATCTCATCAAGTTCCTTTTGCATTGGTATGAATATAAGGTTAGTTAAATATAATCACGTATTCATATACGACGTTACTTTGTTCCTGTTTGTGTCTGACCTGGAGTGGATACCGCTTCAAACGACGACGACGACGACGACGACGACGACGACGACGACGACGACGACGACGACGACGACGTTACTTTGTTGAAAAGTGGGAAGAACGTCTTTATGTAAAGCAGGTAAAATTCGTCTGGTGGAAAAGACCACTCGTGGTTGAACCGCTCCAAAACAATTATTAATAGATAATTTTGTCGTCGTATATGAATACGTGTGCCACTGCGATAGTCGGTACGTGGGTCGAACGTCTCAACGTTTGCAGGACAGAATCCGCCAGCATGTGCCGAAGTCTATTCGGAACAGAACCAGTCAAGAACGTAAACAACCAGAACGCCCAGGAAAACTAGCACATTCAATACCACACTGTGATTCAGCGATTGGAAACCATCTGTTACATAACCAAAAATGTGCATCTCACTATAAGGACAATCAATTTTTTATTCTCTCTAAAGCACGATCCGATTTCCATTTATCAGTCTTAGAATTAATTTTCATCACTCTTCGAAAACCTAATTTGTGTAGACAGAAAGAGTTTGTTTATAAACATAAATTGTTAGTATAATTGTAAAAAATTTTTCTTTTTAGTTCCAAATTTTAGCACAGAACTTGCATAATTTTCTTCCTTTTTTTTTGCCAAAAAATTTTTTACGCTGACGAAACGTGGATTTATTTATTAAATACTTTTAATTATTATAATAACAACTAACCTTAATTTTTAGCCAATCAGGATCAATCTTAAAACTTTTGAAATACTACGTTCAGTTCTGCAATTCATTCTAGCGAAACCTCCTGAAGAGAGCTAGACGAAAACGTTTGAATTTTCAAAACAGACTTTTTAAGGCTACTTATTCAACAAAAGAGCTTTAAATGAAGCATTTGCTGTTAAAAGCTATTTTAAAGTTTTGTACCAATAAAAAATTTCTTAAAACTTCACTTTTTAAATGAATCTATATAGTTTGATTTTTTGGTCATTTTCATCAAACGCTCAGTGCAATAAAGAAAAGTAGGCTATTCTATTTAAAGTTATTTGTAACATAAACTTACAAGGAGGAAAAACGAACGCACACCTATCTAGATATTGTACTGTACAGAAAGTAACATATAAAAAGAAAATAGCTATTCACACCAAGTCATTTATGCTAAATTTTAATACCGGTGCGTAGTGTTGTAAAATATTTTCCACTGCTTGTTCTTGTTGCAAACAAAAATATAAGAAAAAAACTGGAGCAGGGATCTTTTAACTCTGCTACATTTGATGTGTCATCTGCTTGAATAAAAACAAGTCAAATAACCTTTGTTGG
Organism: Diplosoma virens; assembly: GCA_963680785.1. Classification (NCBI taxonomy): domain Eukaryota; kingdom Metazoa; phylum Chordata; class Ascidiacea; order Aplousobranchia; family Didemnidae; genus Diplosoma; species Diplosoma virens. The sequence continues at coordinate 11,471,632 of OY796896.1, forward strand.
TGCGTTTTTCGTTAAGTTCAATATTAACACTGAAAAATGATTGTACCATTTTTTTGTGGTAATTAGAATTTTATTGGTTGATTTCATTTCAGTAATTTCTTTTTATTCTGTTAAAATTGGTTAAAAAAATGGAGTTTAAATAAAGTTTCAAGAAAAGCACAGAGTCGAATGACATAGACTGACGCTGGCGTGTAAAAAAATGATACAATTAATTCTATAATGTAAAACTTCAAGCGCATAAACAATTAATGATCTTTCTTCAATTTAGTCAAAACAAAACCTGATATTTAAACGGATAAGTTAAATTTTTTTTCAACCAATTTTAATTTTATTTCGTTTTCTATGCACATTTAAACATGATTAAGATTGATGGAAAAATATAAGACAAAATAAGCTTCATACACAAACCTATCATTCGTTTTCAAGATTTAAAATTTCTATTGATTTTTATCGTATTTCAACTCCATTTATTCTTCAGACTCGTACAAAAACGTTATACTAAGGGCAACTTTTAAGCAATACCGTACCTGCTTATTTAATGCTATATATACAGGTCCGCAAGCAACCAGAAGATCTAGCAGATAATTGCTTTCAGAGATGCCAAAATATTGTAGTGGATTAAAATTTTTAATTTACTTTTTTAGTTTTTATTTGAGACATAACTAAAATGCTAGTCTACCGAGACTACCCTACTAGCCTGAGTAAGCTTAGCCTAAATAAAAAGTTGCAAAAGGGCTACTGGCTATGAAGTGCGTAAAACGTTCCTAAACCTGACCTTACTTAAAATTAACTAGTAACTACTACCGGAAGGATGGGGAAAGTACAGGTAAACACTTAAGTTTGACAAATGTCAATTTGTGATTATACTACTGTAGATCAAGAAACTACTTTGAAGCTGCAATCGATACGAAAAACAAAAACATGTCGCAATGCTTGCAAAAAAACTTTCAATGACCCTAAAATTAGACGGAGTGCCGCGGTACTTTATAAAAAAAGTACCGCGGTACCGGTACTAAAAAAGTACCGCGGTATTTTTATACACGGTACTGCCGACCGCTGCATAATTGATGAAAATACACGTTTTGCTTGTTTGACTAATGTAATGTCGTTTAGTCAGGCTGAAGCGTGTGGTTTAGCTTTAAGCAAAGCTTCTAGAAATATTGAACCATATGCAGTACTGTTTCAAAAAATTTAATTTTACAAAGAAAACAATGTTCCATCAGCGCAACTGCAAAAGACACCGCTAAGCCACAAGGGCATACTGGCGGCGGTGTTTATCGTCTATTTTTGTTGAATGCAAAACTGACTAGATAGATGTATTAAGCAAACCTGCAAGAAAAAGCTTTCACTTTTATGTCGCATATCATTGCTACATGCGTAATAATCCTGATAACGATCGAGGAACTCTTGATTTTTGTGAAAAAATATTTAAGTGCTAACAACCTGAAAATATCCAACAGATATTAAAGGCTCAAAATTTTCGTTACTTTCTAACTCTTTTAACCAAAAGTTTATCTTCGACTTTTCAACAACCCGATCATTGTAAAGTACATCAAAGATTTTGCAAATTCAGCCAAAATATTCTTGTTTGATACCCTCATGCAAAACTTGACTGTGTTCAACTAAGGCAAATTGAGAACACAACTAAAACGCTTCATAAATCATCAGAGCAAAAAGTCTATCGATTAAAAGTTCCATAACTTGGTATTTCGACATATAACTGGTATACATGTTCCGCAAAGTAAGAATGCTTGAAGTGGGATGCTATATGCGGTTTCTCACAATTTGTCATTCTTCCTTACAACTACCAGCTAAAAAAACAGCTCAACAAAGTACGACAACGTTCTGCCAAAACGTACGCTGCTCACTTACAGGACTTCAAAGATAATTTAATAGACTCGATTAAACGCTTTGAAGCGTCTTATAATTTCTTACAGTGCAAAATAGAAAACCTTTTAACGTCAACGTTGACTATACAATCTAAATTGTATCCTCCTTAAATATTGAGTGCACTACTTGGCACTAAACGGGCCGCTGTTGTAGGAGGTGACGTCATGAGCGAGTTATCTTGCTCACCTCTGAAAGTGCGGTTAATAAGAAGTCTGATTTATGGCAATCTTTGAGCTAGTAGACCGTTGTTAGAACCAGTGTAAACTGATCATCTTACTAACTCGTTTCCACATGTCTTCCTATTGAATCAAAATTTTTGTTTCTCCGGTACAGTGTTTTCCTCGAGTCGTAACGTCCAAATCGAGTTTTTTTGTTTTACAATTGCCAAATCATCTTGTTTACTTATAAATTACAAGCCAGCTGGTATTGCTCAAGATATAGTAAAACTTTCCCCTTCTTTTTTTCCAATAAATGAAACCATTACATCGAGAGCCTACATGGCTGATTCTTCGTTAATCAACTACAAGTCAATAGACCGCAATTCAAAAGCAACTTTGGCTACATCAAGTCTTTGCACCGAATGCATTCAAGCATTCCTTGATAGCCTTCCTTAATTGCTTTTCTATTTCATCTGCCGATTTTCATTTCTCTGACGTGACACATTTGCTGCATAATAGTTTCTTACTTTTGCTTTCAAGCATTTCTAGCACTTTCTTCATCGCCGTTTTATCAATTCTTACTGTTTAACCGCTAGCTTGCGATTTGATTCTTAAGGCGCGTTTGCAGTCGTTCATAGCACTCGTACTTTTTTTTCAGCGTAATCTTTGTTTGTTTTATTGACGCTCTATTGACGCTCAAATCCACTCGTTTTTTCATGTTATATTTTTTCATAAAAAATTAGTGGATTTGAGCGTCAATAAAACAAACAAAAATTACGCGGAAAAAAAGTACTGTAAACGCGCCTTTACTGTTTATACGATTGTAAACATTAGTAAAAATCTTAAAAGTACGCTAACTCCTTTTGTAAAAACTAAACTGCACCGACTTCAATCAAAAGAAAATACCAACGAGTCTTCTTCCACCACAACTAATCGCAAACAACTAACTTGTGGAAATGTTATCATCGTCTGGAAATATTTAAAGACGTTTCGAAGAATTGGCAGTGATATTTTGTTATGTTTTACTGAATCTTTAATCAAGATATTATTTACCAGATTAGTTATTTTTAGAACTATTTTTTTGCGTATTCAAAATTGTGTATCGATATTGCACTGTAATATTTTTGAACATACAGTATACTGCTGTTAGTTTTTTTTAACAGATGCAGTATTTTACACGACACCATGACGTCATCGTGCGACACAACAAGTCGTTGACTACTTCCTCTACCCAAAAACAGAACGAACTTACTGAAGTTTTTGCCGCTACATCTAAACAGGGCTATGCTATGGAATGGAATGAAAAATGGAATAAAGAAAAATTTCAGTATGGAATATGGAATTGTTAAAGTACGGAAAGGAATGGAAAAAATTTTCCATACTTCCATACATTTTCCATACTTGTTCATTATAAGGCTGTTTACATACTAAGTGCAGTCAATAAAGCCGCCTTTGATCAGATACACAAAATGATAAAAAAAGTCTCAGCAAAGGTCTATTCAAAAGAAAGGATAGGAAAAAAGAACGGAAAGTTAAACCAGATTAGTGATATTTCAACATTGGCATTTAAACAATTTGTAACTTCAATATAGGGTAGTTTTAAAGTTCAAGTCTGAGTGCCTAGTTCGCTTGCAATGTGTTTCTCCCTTAGGAAATGCAGAGATAGATAACTTGCTTGATTGCCCCTTTGGAGTATTTGCAGTTTAAATAATAATAATAATAATAATAATAATAATAATAATAATTTTAATAATAAGATGTATTTATAAATCACTCTATTTTTAAAAAGTTCATATAGTCTCAGAGCGGTTATGACCATGAATGAAAAACACCACAACAATTACAAAAAAACAATAAAATTTTTAGGTTATTTACACATTTAAATGCACATAATCAAAATAAAGACTGAAATTACAGATTTATCACTTGGACAAGTTAGACCAGGCAAAATACGGCCCAAAACAATCTTCCGTGCGGGCCGCGAAAGCCTCAAACAAATAATTAAAAAAATTATCAATTTCCGTTTATCTTTAACCAAATTCTAGATTTTTTTTTAAAAATTTGGACAAATTCAAAGTGAAGACCTTTCTGAGATCACTTCTTTTTAGGGACGAAACTAAAAAAATCCGAGACAGATTCACTACTGTAGCGATTAATCGATAGCCCAAATATAATTTCATATTTTCACACGAAATATATATAACTTTAGTTATTATCGGAGTTAATATAAAATTTGGTTTAAAACGTTAAATTTAGCTTTTTCATGCTCTGTTTTTATCCATTCTTGTATTTGACATCATGCTGATCCATATCGTATGATCATGTGATAAAACGGCCTTTTTCATAAAGCAATATAGGTTTGTCACAAATCATTATATATAGAGTTACTCTCCGACATACATCCGTTAGATAAGTTAAATTTCTGTTATGATCATGCTATATTAAATTGTCTCTAATATTGTAATTGTTTGTTTTAATTTTTATTTTGTTTTTTTATATTCTATTTGAATAAGAGTAATACATGTACTGTAAATAGAATCAAGTTAGTGGTTATAACCTTCTGGAGTTTGAACGGCGGCAATTATTTATTTTATTTTTTATTTTATCTTTGTATTTATCTTCTTGACTCGCACTAAAGTGACAGAGACACTAATGCATAGGCAGTAATGGCTTTAATAGGGTGCGAGCGGTGCGGTCGCACCGGGCCCCTCCTAAAATAGATCAAAAAGTGGCCCCCCTACACAAGAAATTACTTGATGTTTACAAAGGAGCACTAGAACGTTGATGGCAAGTCAAAATAAAAGAAAAAAAATTTTTAGATAAATGCCTCCGTAACCTCGGTAATTGACGACAAATTACACACTATGTAGGCCTACTACTACAATGGGAAGTGAAAGTACATCACATACTACTGAAGACTGTTTTTTTTTTAGAGAACACCATGATTTTCGGAAAAAAATTGGAAAAGGGGAGATGAATTGGAAGTGAAGACTTTTTTTTTGATTTTTTAGAGAACACCATCATTTTGGAAAAAAATTTTTTCTCGAGCGGAGACCTTTTTTTGGCACACTAAATAGTGGCCCCCCTTTTTCTAAGGCCATCACTGTGCTTAGGGTAAGCAATTACACTGATCTGCTTTTGGAGATGCCATATATTGCTGTCCGCTTGTAATTTAATACAGATATGACTTTTAATTTAGAACTGCTTGCCAAGAATACCAAGCAGGGGAAAGTGCTGTAAAGTGTCTTTCCTAAAGATGCAATAGAATGGCACAAGTAGGTTTTGAACCGGAATTATGTTGATTACAATCTTGGTGCTCTTACCACTCAAACACGCTGGATTAAACTTGAACATAACGCTCTTAACCACTAAACTACTTTTTGAGTGCGAAAATTAAAAAATCGGGATAAATTCAAAATGAAGATTTTTTTTTAGAGATCACTATAATGCGGCCCTCAAACAAAATCAATTTCTCAATAAGGCCCTCGAGCTAAAAAGGTTTTTCCACCTTTGAGTTTTACATATAAAACTTTATTAAAATTTGCATGGTATGAAATTTAGGGTTTTTGATATAATACAAAGTATGAAAAATGTATGGAATATGGAATAGAAGAAATTTAATATGGAATGGAAGATTTTTAAGTATGGAATGGAATGGAAGACTTTGATGGATATGAAATATGGAAAGTTTACATTCCATTTCATTCCATAACATGCCCTGCATCTAAACATCACAGCGATTTTATTCGGTCCCAACGCAACAACTTCTTAATTAGTCAACGAACTAAAAATTTTTTTTGAATTGTTTTTGATTTGTTATTGATATTGTTTTTTAATTACGTCGCACTATATTTCTCTTTTTCTGTATATGCATGTTTGTTACTTTTCACCGTCTAGTTGTTCTGCTGCAAACTGCATTTTTGAGAATTTCTGCTTTATTTAGAATTTTTTTTCCGCCAGGGGGTTATCTGTAGCGATTAATTGGATAGCCCAAAAATATAATTTTACATTTTCACACGAAATACAACAGTAGTTATTATATTGGTAATAAAATTTTGTTTCAAACGTAGAATTTAACTTTTTCACGCTCAATTTATATATATATTTCGAATTTCACGTCCTGTCGTTCCATATCGAATGTCACGTGATAGTACGCTCACTTTCACACAGCGATGTGGCTTTGTCACAAATCGTAGTAGTATATAGGGTTGCTCTCCGGCAGACATCGATTAGACAAGTTAAACTTATGATTTGATTATGCTAGATTAAATTGTCTTATTGTAATTGTTTTGCTTTATTTTTGTTTTATTTCTATTTCTATTTGAATAAATGAATAAATGTAAATAGAATCAAGTTAGTGGTTGGCCTTCTCAGTTTGAAATGAAATTAAACTTTAACATAAAGTAACTAACCACTACAAAGCTTACTATGTAAGCTCGGCAAATAGGGAATAAGAACCGATAATTCAATATTCCGAGTTTGGGACAGATGGCACTAGAGAGTACCATCTGTGGCATTGTGCATCACGCACGTCGAACTCGAGCTCACTGCCCGACTATGGGCATCTGGTCATCGGCGTGTGTAATGCACAATGCGGTTTCTACCAGAGCAGTCTTGCTCTTGGTAGGAACCACAAATCTTAGATTTACCATTTCTTATATGACCAGCACTGCGACTACACCCGAGTAAGCGGACTGTCTCTAATAAGAGTTTAAAACTTGAAACCATGGTCAGGCAGTGAGCTCGAGTTCGGCGTGCGTGATGCACAATGCCACAAGTGATACTCTTTAGTGCCATCTGTCCCAAACTCAATATATTACTAGCATCTGATCATCGGCGTGCGTGATGCACAATGCCGTTCCTACCAAGTGCAAGTTTGCACTGGATTTGCATTTAAGATATGTCGTTCCTACCAAGTGCAAGTTTGCACTGGTAGGAACGACATATCTTAAATTCAATATTCATAATTCAATTGAACAATAACGATCTTATATTTACAGTATTTCTTTTTATATCCGGTGTTAAGCCAGACACAAACTTTTCATTTGTTCTATTGATTAGAAGAGGGTTCTAACAAGCTTTTTAGCATTCAAAACTTTTAATGGAAATTGCTAGTACGACCAATCAGATATTGTTATAAACTAAACTTATAGGTAGGCTTACTATCCGAATTGACCGAAAAAGTAAGCAAGGTTATTGATCCAAAGTAAGTACAGTTTCAAAAGTTTTTGCAATCTGTAGTTAACAAGTGACGACCAAACGAAAAGATCTTCACTTGATGTTTTACCAAAAAAATAACATAAAGTGATGTCCAAAGAAAAGAGACATGATAATAAACACATTTTCTATAAATGTTATTGAAAACAAACTGCAATATGTTATAAAAAACTATTGATGCTTAGTTTAGCTGAGTGATTTCTATTGCGCCCATTAGAAAGAAACCTTTAAGACAAATTTCTCAATGTGGGTTACGCTTCTTGGTATAAAACAGTTGATTGAAACAACAGTTCATTTAACTGTGCAAGTTTTTATGATTGAACCATCTTTTTGATATTTTAAATTAGATTTATTATTAACATCAGAATACATGTATGAAAAGCTGTAATGCCGTATTTCCTCTTACGCAGTTTCAATAAACTGTCGATCACAACGCTGTTTACCTACAATAGTGATGTCACGTGATACTAAAAGCAGCATGCAAGTCGACGACGAAGAAAAATCGACCTGATATCGTCCTGGACTTCAACGTAATTTAATGAAAAATATATATTCTGCATAGGCCTGTTAAATCAAAGCTTTTTTTTAATTATTTTTTTAATCCACAAATGTCATTTATTACTCGCTTCATATGCCGAAAAATACATGAAATTTGAAGACGTCGAGAGTAAAAACAAATAAAAATTACTTTCAGGGAACATCCACGGTTGCGGTTTGCTTTCATCAAAACTGATGAAGAAAATTAAAAGTATTCCGTTTTTTTTTGTTTTTTTTTAAACTGTCTGCCAGCTAATCTTATTGCTTCTCTCGGTCAAAACAAACAATAAAAACATAATAATCAATTTAAGATAGCTTTAAAAAGCGTGTTCATTACTTGAAGACATTTTATCTGACACTTATTGGGAGGAATCGTCAGAATGAACTGAGAGCGATCCGATAGTGGTTATGAAGGAATGGAGAAGGAGTCTGATTGGTTAAAAAGGCGACCAATCAGGAATAGAAAAGAAAAAAAAAACTTTAATAACAGTATATCTACAAAAGCATACATAGATTAAAAAAGTATTATCTTAAACTTAACCTACAAGCTAAAAAATATATTATCTTAAATGCTATTTTTAAATAAAATTTAGAGTTTTTTCAAAACTCTCGAAAACGACGCTAAACTTTTTATTTTGTTTAACAAAGCAACAGGAATTTGCTCATGGCCGTGTTTATAGTTCATGGTTAATTTGTCAAGCGTTTAGCCGGTAATTTTTTATATCTTGAAATTGTAGGCTAGGACGAAAATATTTGTGATGGATTTAAGGTGTCATTGGCGTTAGACCATAAAGAAGAATTTTATTTTCTATAAGCAGGGACAAATCTATTTAAAAACATTCCGAAATAGTGTTGTACCCAAAAAGTAATTTTTGAATTTAGTTAAATTGATAAATGTCGAATAATTAAACGATCAACTATTCTATTTTGACTTGCTGAAAGGTCGGAAAAGGTAGTATCCACCGGAATTAATGTAAGCCTATGTCTTATCGCTTTTTCTTCAATACAATAAATCTATAACACCAGGATAACCTCGCTTAAAGTTTTGTACCGCCAATCGACTCTTAAAATTGAAAAAAAAGAAAGATAATATACCTATCCTCAACATCTTCTCGATTTATTCTTCTGACTCATAAGACAACGTAAAGGGGTTAAACTTAGACCAAACCTCATGCAATTACGCCGACCTGGTTTTAAAGATGCCCAAAATTCCTGTCCGATTGAAAGCTTTTTGGATTTTTTTGTCATATGTTACAAGTGAAAAATGAGTTGGATCAATTATTATGTCATTGCAATTAAATTTAATTAAATACACTTTTTTATAATTGTAATTTATATTTTTTAATTTTGTGTAATTGTAGCCTACTTTTAAAATTTAAATTTGCCTAAATTACAATTACTTTTAATATAAATTTTTAAAAATTGCTACTTTTAAAAGGCATTTTTGCTGTAAATGCATTTTAATTTAATGCAGTTTTGAAAAGATTTAAAGTATTTGTATCAGGGTATCCAACCGGAACCATAAACCTGTACCAACCGTTATCATTTCTTGAACTTGAACCGGAATTGAATCTAAAAAAATAAAATTTGCTGCACCTGAACCCGAGCTGAACACATAAACGTAAAATTTGCCAAACCTAAACCTGAACCGGAATTTTATTTAAACAGTTCCGGTTCGACGCTCTGATTTCAATGTTTGATTTATTCATAAAGGCCCCCCAGATAAATGATAATTTTGTATTTGGAGTTGCCTCATTTTGTTTGGTCGCTTCTTGTTGTGTAGCAAAACAGAAACGTCATAAACGACTTTCTAAGCGATAAGTTGAAAAAACAAATTGGTCATGTGGGCTGAATAAAGAAAGCGCAGCTTTAAATAGATAATATACTAAACCAGCAAAGTGAAAGGTGTATTAAAATGGAGACGCACCAAACATAACGAAACAAGCTCATAAACAAAAATCAAATCTTAATACTATGACAATTATTTTTAACTGTGTTAAATAACTTAACACAACATGCACAACTTTTTTGTTGTTGGCGGCCGCCTAATGTCGTTAGTGAGTTATGGTAAGTAGGTGAAGTTATGTATTAGGGGTATAAAACAGGGCTTCAAACCAAACCAAAACCGGATCGGTAAACCCATATTAACCGTTTTTATTTCTTAAACCTGAACTGAACCCGAAAAAATAAAATTTGATAAACAATTTGATGAACCTAAATCAGAGTTAAACCAGTAAAATACAGCTTGCCGAACCTGAACCGAAACTTTATCTCAACGCGGTTTGACGCTTTGATTTTATTTTTTATTTATTTATAGATGAATTACAATTTTGCATATAAAGTTGCCAAAATTTTTTATATCTAAGCTGCTATTGTCACATTAAAGCTGCAAATAAAACGGCATAGTCAACAATTTGTACTAAAGGTGAACCAAAGCAGCATGATTATAATTGTTACGAAAAAGAGAGAAATTTTAGATGAATTTGTTAAGAAATGACGCGAGTAGATTTTGAACCACGACATGCGTCAATCACGTTTACCATCTTTACGGCGCTTTTTAACTACTCGACCATGGTGCCAAATTTTTATAACAAACATGCATTTTGAGGCACATATTCTTTTTGCTTACGCAAGAGTAATATTTTATTATCAAATTGTAACCATATAGATCAAATATTTTCAACCTAAAATTTGCGCACCTTGGGGTGGGGAGTGCTAAAAATTTTTACGAAAGGTTTTAAGTTGATGAAATAATGTAAAACGGATATTGCTGACTCAGAAATTATAACGTAAAAGGCAAAAAGATTGACGCTTAAGAGTTCAGCCCAAAATGCAGAAATAAAATATTAAAACTGTTTGTAGTTGTCGTTGTTTGGAAGGGCATCCACTCCAGGTCACACACAAACAGGATTGGGTCCGAGGGTTTAATTTTTTTACTACCCCAGGCTGCTGTATTGCCCGGATCAGATGCCGGCAGTGATGGTGTTAAGCCAGCATCAAGTTTCGTCATCCAAAACCGCCAGATGTCGTGCTCCACATATTACCCGATATATGGGGGGATCAGGCACGTTATTAGGACGTGTTCTGAGGTTTGTGCAATGGCGCTGGATTTGCAAATAATGTTGTTCATAGCTAGCCCCTATCTGGGAAAGACTTGGCCAGGTTTTTCCGAGATCGGAGCCAGATTTTGTGGCTATCAGGCTGTTTAATTTTTGCAATTTTTTTCGAGCAACTACAAACAGCTATACATAAAAGCTGTTCATAACTGCTTGATAAATTGTAAAAAATGAGTTTTTGTAAATAAAATTCGATAAGACAAAATTTGACAAATTTTGAGTTTAGACTTATTCAAAAATTTGACTTTATTTTGAACTATTAAACTTGTGGTAAAATTAAAAGTAAAAAGACTTCTGAAAAAACAAACTTTTAAGGTTGTATTTTATAATGTAATAAAACCCTAAAAATTTTTTGACTTTATTGACTTTAGAGGCCCCAATTATAACGTTATAGCCTACGAGTAGCATGCAGACAAAGTACCAATAAAATACTTAATAAAAATACTAGTACGGTTGCTAGTGCTATACCATATTTGTCTATATTTGCGTGTAAATTGCCATTCCAAAAGGGATCTAATAAATGCAGTATCCCGCTCGGTTAGCATCATGTCCCGATGTTTCCAATTATAAAAGAAGTCTCCCCCTTTTTTTAGAGAACACTAATTTCTAGGGCAAAACTCAAAAAATCCAAGACAGGTTCGAAGTGAAGGCTTTTTTTTAGAGAATCCTGGTTTTTAGGGACAATAATTAATAAACCCGAGTCAAATTCAAATTAAGATTTTTTACTTTGATAATAAATAAATTTGCTTGCAACAATTAGACCTTTAAAAAAACAACTGTAGGCTACTATTGATTGTAATTTGCAATTAAGTTACAAATCTAAAAATAACTGCATTGATGTAATTAATCCAACTCTGACTGTAATTTAGAACTGATGCTTCTCAAAATCGCCAAGTAGAGACAAGTGTGGTAAATGACACAACAAAATGAAGCAGGGACGTTTTCAATCGTGACCATGTCAATTGTGTTCGCCTTCAATAACACTTTTATTTACTATAGGCTATAGCCATGCTGCCGACAAATCCAACTAAACCTACCGGTACTTTATACCTTTTGGGCTATTTCTCTTCTTGCATTTATCTCCTTAGGCCTTATTAACTTGATGTTAATCGGAAACTCGACTATTGATGCTTCCAGCAAAGAGAAGCGATGTTACTTCGGTTTCATTATTGGTTTATGGATCTGACAGCATTAGAAGTTCCAAAAACGATAAATGACCACCCCTGGTAAGCTCTGTATATTTTTAAAAAAATTTGAATGATTATCTACTTTCTGGATCATTTTACATCAATAGTAGGCCTATTTAGTCTTGCATGATTCTTGCTTTAAATCAAGTCGCATTCAAGCTTGAAAAATTGCATTTGTAGGTAAACCAGTGTAGACGTTGTTAGTGAAGTCTTCTAAGCTCATCAATAATAGACTAACATTGTCCACAAATTAAATCGCTACACCAGTCTGTTGGGATCTATATCAATAAATTTTTACATTTATTTTGTGACTCTAACACTAAGGAAACTAACACTTAGGGGGAAGGACATGGCCAGTGGTGGATATTGGGTGAGGCGAATGAGGCAGTCGCCTCAGGCCCCCCTTTTTTTGGGGCCCCCGCTCGATTTTAAGGGCCCCCCCTCGAAAACAGCATATATAGTTTTGGATTCGCTGCAGATGTTTGTTCAGAGGACGATTCTGAGTGAAGACCTTTTTTTTTTTTTTTAGAGAACGCCTTGATTTTGGGAGAAAAATAGGGAAATCAGAGATGAAATCGAAGTGAAGACCTTTTTTTTTTTTTTTTAGAGAACACCTTGATTTTGGGAGAAAAATATGCAAGCCCAGATCAGACCTGTTTTTTTTCTCAGACAACATCAATTTTTGAAAATTCTTGCCTCGGGACCCTAAATTGGAATATCCACCACTGGACATGGCTTATTTCCCCCCCAAATACGTTACTGCCTGCGATAAAATTTTAACGATTCTTTTTCAAAAGTATCAAAGCTAAAACCAATTTTTTTTGTAATTTTATTGTTTTTCTTTAAAATTTTTAAACTTTGAACCTTACACATTTTTGAACCGGCCACTAAGTTTTTAAATTGTTGAAAAAGTTTCCTGTTGATCGAAGTATTTGAACCACATTTGTAACGAGTCTAGCATTTGGGAAATTTGTTATGATCATCGAACCGTAACAACTATACCAGTCTCTGTTAAGTTGTCAGGTTCAAAGCAGAGGTGAGTACGCAGCGAATCCAAAGCAGATATCCGCCAAATTCCACGAAACCGAATTTAATTTTTTACCAAGCTTTCGGATCCGGATCCGAAGACACTACCTTTTAGGGACGAAAATGAGGAAATCCGAAACAGATTCTAAGTAAAGACATTTTTTAAAATTTTTTTGGAGATCACTATTTTCTCGGGACAAAAATTGAGAAATCTGAGACAAATTCAAAATGAGATCCGGATTCGGAGTGGACCCTGACCGGTTCCGGATTCTACTTTATATGGATCCGGCTACCTCTTGGTGAAAGCATAGACCTTTTTGCGCTCAGAAAGGTGGGGAACCTTTTGCGCTCAGAAGCCAATTTCAGGAAATAAAAGTTGGTGCAGGCTGCACAAAAGTTTGATATAATTTTTCATCCCAAAAATGTAATGATCTAAAGGCCTTCACTTGCAATCAGTCTTACATTTCTCACTTTTCGTCCCCAAAAAAAAAGTCTTCAGTTTGGATCATGCAGAGGCCACACTTTTTGGCTTCGAAGGCTGCAGGTTCCCCAACCCTGGCATAGACTGTACAACTTATTGCAGAGTCTATGGTCAAAATTTCCATAAATTCTTTATAGGAAATTTGGTCTGGCTCATTGGCTACCTTGATTTGCCTGTTTATGTTGCCACAAGTGGAGATTTAAACAAATATTAAAGGTTTTTTCAATTCAATATTAGTTATACATTTACAAAATTAACTAAGAAGATATTTTATGCCCATGACTGAAATCTCAGCATGCATTTGAAAATTAGTTAATTTTTTATTTAATAAAAAAAATTTATTATAGATTTTTACTTTTTAAAATCTGGTAAAACATGAGAATTAAACAATAGAGTTAATGGCTGTAAAAGATGAAATTGAATTGATTACTGCAATGTATGAAAAAAATGAGCTACAGTTTGAAGAATGTAGTGGTTATAAAAGAATTGCTGTAAATTTGTTAGATGAAAAAAATCGCCCTACTGTGTTTAGTTGTAATATTTCAGAACAATATCCAGATCAACCTCCAATGATTAGTGTTCAACAACCCAATTTGACAAAAAATGAATTGTTAACTTTAAAAAGTCATTTACTTTCTGATTTACAGCTGAATTGCCTTGTTGGACAACCCATGTTGTTAAATGTAATTAATTGGGTAAAAGCAAATGTTTATGACTTTTGCAAACCTAAAAATTCTAATTATTGCATTTCCAGCAATACTCAATATGTATATATTATCCAGCTTGATCATATGAGATCAAAGTCTAGATATATAAAGCATTTGCAGCAATTTACTAAAGAACTAGATGTTGCTTGCCATCTAGTTTTTGTTGAACATTTTATTTTTCTGTTTCTTTGTGGAAATGAAGCTTCAGTTAAACAATTTATAGTTTTACAAAAAACATGTAAAGTTGATATTGATTCTTCAAGACAGCCATGCAAAGAAAAAATGTTAACTGTTTTAGGAAAAGTGCAGGTGTGCGATACGAAAAATTTCAATTATGGGTTTAGTAACTCTGGAGAACTTAAAATAGAAGAATTAAATCAATATTTACAAAACATTGGTTATAATGGTGTTTATAATTTGTATCTTTTGCCTATAATTAAGAAAAAAAAGTAATTTATGTTAGTATAATTTTGTAAAATGTAGTGAATTTGAATTGTGAACAAGTGAATTGTATTACCTTTTATGAAATCATAGCCTTCCAAATGAAAGTAACCAATGTTTTGTTTGTTTATAACTTCTGCAAACCTTAAAATTCTGGTTATTGCAAAAATGTTGGTTTTTTTAAAGCAGATACCGTAAGTGATTTTTTTGGTGAAACTTACCTGGAATCCCCCTTTCAGCACCTAAGTCGATCATTGCCAGTTCCAAGCTCCTTAAATCACACTATTGTATTGTGAACCATCGATTTTGGTGCTTTAAGAAGCTTTACAATCTGGAAATTTGACTTTCCGGCTCAATGGAATTGAAAGATAACATCATGTTAACTCATGTTTTTAGTAATTTTTGAATAAATTTTAGTATTTGATTGGAGACTTTTTGCACACTCTCTATACATGCTAGTGGAGTGGGATTATTTACTAATTCTTTATTGAGCTATACAATACTCTCTGAATAAAAATTAAATGAGATGGGATATGGGAAAATTGGGGTAAAAGTTAAACTTAATGGTACTAAAAAAGTGTTTGTTGCTCTTTATAGATATCCAAATTCAAATATTCCTAGTTTTTCCTATTTATTTGAGAAAACTCTTTGTCTCTTAAATAAAAACAAATTGTTTTATTATATCTTGTAAGATTTTAATATGGATCTTTTACACAATGAAATTAAAACCTCCATTATAGATTATTTGAAGATGCTATTTAGTCACGGATATTTTCCACTAATTAATTACCCTACTTAGATTACTTCTGCAAGCTCTAAAAAAATAAAAAGAAAGAGGTCTTCACTTTGAATCTGTCTTGGATTTCTGGCAGAGTTTCTGGAAATCTAGGTGGGAAAAAGCTGTAAAAATCGGAACTGTCTTGCCAAAACTGGGACATGTGTTAAGCCTATTAATGCAAAATTATATAAACATGCTCCTTTTTGAAAACAATCTAAAAAAGAAAAAGATTAGTAAAACCAAGAATAAATTGTACCAAGAAAGTTTGAAAGGCAATGCAGAAACTGTTATACAATACAAAACTTATTGAAATAAACTGACTCATTTTAAGGGCTGGCTAAAACAATTACTGCTTTAGACTGCTAGCTGAGACAAAAAACAACTTAAAACTTTGGAAAAACAATCAATGATGTTATCAAATATAGAAAAAGATCTCATGACCTTATTGAAAAGATTATAAATGAACAAGGAGAGAAACTCACAAACTTAAATAAAATAAGTAATTACAGGGTGGGGCAAAAGTTTTCGGACAAATTAAATTGACAATATTTCAATTATGGTAAAGGAATATTAAATAAATATATTATAATATTATTACTAGGATTGTCACAAAATAAAATATGTCTATATTTCAATATGTCCTCCTTTAGATTTTACTACTCAAGTCTTCCTCTGAAACTCTCAACTGAAACACGGAGCTTTTCTTGTGGTATTTTGGCCCAGGCTTTCTTCAGAGACACTTTCAAACCTTCAATGGTGTGTGTGTTTTAGCACAGGCTTCAGCCTATAATGTCAACCAAATATTGAAGTCCAGAGGATTCAAATCAGGTGAAGCAGGGGGCCACATTTCCTTGCTCCAAAAATTCAGAAAATTGGCTCTGCATCACGCTTGAGTTTTTCTGGACATGTGGGAAGAAGCATTGTCTTGTTGGTGTCACCCTCTCATGAACCGAACCACTATGATGATCTTGGGTGTACAAGCTGTGCAAGGGCATCCACTTCTAGGACGGTCTTTGTCATCACCTAGCTCCTTAAATCTTGCTACAGTGTCATACACAGTTGATTTTGGTACTTTAAGCTGCTTGATAATCATTGAATTGGACACTCCTGTACAATAAAGCTCTAAATTTTTCTGACATTTACTCATTTTTGACAAATTTCTATGGCAATTAAAATTAAAAAACCAAACTGTAAATGAAGAATGATAATACAGCTTTCAATTGATCATCTTTATTTTGATTGTTTCTTATAAACATAAAAATAATATGAGACAATCCATAACATTTTATTTTTTGGTAATTTCTTGCTCAGAACTTTAATTGTCTTTTATTTATTTTTTGTTTTTTGTGAATGTCATGTTGTTTTGAAGTTTGTTTAAGCCACTTTTAAGGTTTTAAGGTGGTTTAAGCCTTACACAAACTTTAAATTTTAAGTTTAAAATAAAAGCTTAAATCAAAGTATTGGTGTTTTAAGCATCACCTAAAATGGAGTTCACTTTTTATATAAGAATTATAGGATCAAGTCTAATAACTGCCCAGCCAGGTGATCAAGTCTAATATCTGCCTGGATTAACAATTAGAATATTGTCTCGCACATGAATTCTTGGATAAGGTCTAATAACTGCCTGGCCGGGCAGATATTAGACCTGATCCGAATTATATATCAACATAAGGGAGGGGGGACATCAGGATTCTAGAGGTGATTTGGTGGGGCATGGCCAAAAAAAGGTTGGTAAAAACTGCCTTAAACCAATAGATATGTATGAGGTTACTAAACATATCAGTGAACTAAATCTCAAGAAAAGCACAGGTTCTCATAGGATTCCTATTAGATACAAAAAAATGAGTGCTGAAATCATAGTCCAATTCTAACAAACATGTTCAATAACTGCATTACTAGTTCTACATTTTCAATTCTACATTTCCATACATTTTCTAACATTTTCAAAGTGGGACAAGTTGTTCGAACATATAAAAGCAGTCCAAAAAACCAATGTTCCAATTACTGCCCCATATCTATTTTTAGTATTTTCTCAAATATTTTTAAAAACTGTATTTATGAAAAAATTTACAACTACTTAACAAAAAATCAAATTTTCAACTCTAATCAATTTGGCTTAGACAAAATATCTCTACAGGACATGCAGTAAGACATTTGTATGATTATCTCACCCAAAATACTGATGAAAAAAGAAGTTCATATGCATTTTTTTAGACTCTAAAGTATTCGATTTGGTCAATCATAAAATTCTGCTCTATAAACTAGAAAAGTATGGTATCCAAGGAATTCCTTTGCAGTTGCTCAAAAGCTACCTTAGTAACCAAACACAATACGCTGTTTTAAATGGTGTTAAATCAAAACTTTTTATCATTAAATGTGGTATACCTCAGAGATCCACATTTAGATCTCTGTTATTCTTAATCTATGTGAATAACTCATCTTGTTTTTCTAATTTCAATATCTATGTAAATGACTCAATTTGTTTTTTTAATTTCCATATCAAACAATTTGTTGATGATACAATTCTAACCTTAGCAAATATATCTATAACAAATTTAACTACAAAAGTCAAAACTGAGCTAATTAAAATTAATACCTGGATGAAATCTAATATGGTTACTATTAACTACAAAAAATCAAAATTTATGATTATATCCAACAAAAGCATAAATAGCATTCCTTAAAACTGTAAGACCTTTATGGGGCAGAATGAGTTGGAACAAGTGAATCAAATAAAATACTTGGAGATCATAATTAATGATAAGTTGACTTGGAAACCACATATTCCAAATCTATGCACCCAACTTTCTCAAGCTTTATGGGCATTGCTAAAATTAGGAAGCATAGTTAATATTGCCACATTAAACAAAGTATATTATAGTCTTGTCTATTTTCATTTATAGCTTTGTATCACCACCTGGGGATTGACATCAGCAAAAAAACCTAGATCCATTGATAAAACTACATGAAAGAATTGTACAAATTATTACTCAAAATCCTTATCATATACCTACCACCCCACTATTTCTCAAACAAAATTTTCTGAAAATTAAAGAAATTTGTGAATTGTAACTTTTGAAGTTGATGTACAAGTTACATAATCATAAAATTGAATATTGATATTTTTTAAAGCAAGCCACAGAAATACATAAATATAAGACAAGATACCATCAAACTCAAATTACGAGGTGTGTTTGAAAAGTATCGGGACTGTATGCTTGGCACAAACAACACTTGCAACAGTGATAAAAGCTTTGTTTTTTAAGATGGCGCAATGTCTTGTGGTTGTAAAAATGTAGTTTCAGCATTCTGTGACAACCATATGCTTTTTTACAGGCTTTTCTTGAAAGGTGCTTTACTGTAGTTCGTTTTGGGATAATTTATTTAGTAAATATTTTTTTCTTTTTTTTTCTTCTTTTGTTAACAAATAATGAGCATTGAACAAAGAATCAACTTGAAGTTTCTTGTTTGACTTGGAAAAACTCCAACTGAAACATTCAATTTGCTCCAAGAAGTTTACGGAGATGCTACGATGTCAAGAACTCGGATTTTTGAGTGGCACAAGAGGTTCAGAGAGGGAAGAGAGGATGTGGAAGATGATCCTAAGAGTGGAAGGCCAACAACAAGCAGAACAAACGAAAATGTTGAGTGTGTGAGAGAAAAAGTGCGCAATGACCGCCGCCTTACTGTTAGAATGATAGCAGATGAGTTGAGCATGAATAGTGAGAGGGTGTGGAGGATTATTACAGAAGATCTGGGGATGAGGAAGGTTTGTGCGAAAATGGTACCAAGGTTGCTGAATGATGGGCAAAAGGAAAATCGTGTGCAAGTGTGTCAAGACATCCTGAAACAACTTGAAATTAGACCAGATCTGCTGAGTAGAGTTGTTACCGGTGATGAGTCGTGGATCTTTGAGTACGATCCACTCATTAAACAGCAGAGCCTTGAATGGAAAAGTGCATCCTCACCAAGACCCAAAAAAGCAAGGCTGTTCAAGTCCAAAATTAAGGTGATGCTGATTGTTTTCTTTGATGTTCATGGAATTGTTTATCTAGAATTCTTGCCACAGGGCCAAACCATTAACCAGAATGTTTACAAAGACATCTTGTGACGTTTGATGCGTTTGGTAAGGGAGAAAAGAAGAGAATTGTGGGAGACAAAGTCATGGCTGCTTCATCATGACAATGCTCCTGCTCACAATGCCTTAAGCATACGACAATTTCTTGCAGAAAATAACATTGCCGTACTGGAGCAACCACCCCACTCGCCAGATCTGGCTCCCTGTGATTTTTTCTTGTTTACTAGGCTCAAGGGAATCATTTAAAGGAACCCGTTTTCAAGACTCAAAAGCCATAACAACAGCTGTAATGAAGGAACTACAAGCGATCCCAATGGAATCTTTCCAGAAGTGCATAGAAGCATGGCAGCAGAGATTAGAAAAGTGCATTCGAGCTCAAGGAGATTACTTTGAAGGGGACAAGTTGTAATTTTTACGTGGCATTTCAAATAAAATAATTATTTACACAGTCCCATTACTTTTCAAACAGGCCTCGTATTTTATACATCAAAAAAGAACCAATAGATAAAAAGTCATTTTCTTTTGTAGGTTCTAAAATTTGGCAAGATATTCCAAGTAATCTAAAATCTTGTTCATTTCAAGCATTTAAGAAAAAGTTGAAGTTGTATTATTTACAAAAATATGTTCAAAATTCTTGCTAATTGGGCATTTGGGTACAATTGTTACAACAGATGAAACTACCATTTAGTGTTGTTATATGTTCATAGTATATACATATTCAAGTCAGTAATACTGTTTGTTTTTATTGTTTGATGTTACAGTTGTTACAGTAGCAGATGGAACTGCCATTTAATATTGTTATGTATTCACAATGTATATATGTACAAGTCACTAATACTGTTTGTTTATTTTTTATTGTTTGATAATGGAGTTGTTCTTTTGCAAAGTACTCTTATGCTTATTATGTCTTAGGGTCACAGTGGACATTGAAGACTGTATAGTCATTTCTGGTTTCTACATTGCATAAGTGCAGAAATAAATTAAATTGAAATTGAATTGAATTAGTTGGTTCATACTCCATTGAAAATGTTGCACTTTATTTAATTTTTGTTTGTATTTCCAGTCAAGCATTCAGGATTTCCCCACTGGCATTGTGGCACCTCCATTAACTAATTTTTTAATTAAAGCCCTGGAGGTAAAGCCTTTACCATAGCCCTTTTAAGTCAGAAAGATAAATTGTTGATATGATAATGATGATGTTAATGATATTAAACTTTGATTTTAACAGCACAATTTTTAGAAAAATCTTTGTGCTTGTACATTTTTGATAAATTTGGTTTTCAAAAATGGAATAGTTTAGCCCTCTTAGCAAAAAAATTATACCAATAGAAACTATCTATAATTAGTATTGTTTTAATTGGTAGTTTAATTTATTTTGGTTGTTTGGGGTTATGTTTTGTACACATGTAAACTGTACCAGTATACTGGTATGGGCCTACTAATTTTTTGTTAGCTTTTGGTAATGTTTTTATTTGTTGTAGGCTTCACAAAGTGTTTAGAATTAATATGGTTCCATCAATGGAATGTGTTGAAACAATTAAAGGACATAATGATAGAGTTTGGGATGTTAAATGGAACCCTACTGGAACATTACTTGCTTCATGTGGAACTGATAAATCTATTCGTATATGGGGTAAAGAAGGTTCTGGTAAGATTTAGTAATTTTTTTATGTTTTTTGCAATCGTATAAAGTATTATTCATGGATGTTGATCTTAAATTGTTTTAAGTTTTTAACTTAGATTTTTGTTGCAACTGTAAACTAACTGGAAATTTTCAAAGAATATTCTCTAATTCTTTCAACAACTTGTTATTTTCTTGATTTATTTTTTATTCCCTCCTAGCTATCAAGAGAAAATTTCCAGTTAGTTTTATTAACAAAAAATGGTTACATTTGCACACATATTTGATGGGTTTCTTCAAGATTCTATTGTGAGCAATTTTTGTTGGGGGAAACTAACCAGGAATTCTTTCCTACAGTACCAGGAGAAAATAAAAAAAATTGAGGGGAAAAAGATTTATTCAAGAAGCGATAGGTTAGTTTCACAAATGAAGCAAAAAGGGAATTCTGGGTTAGTTTTACAAATGAAAATCACTTCCTGTGACTTCTTGAAGAAGCCCAATTTGCTTAGTTGTTTTTCAAAATTTTATTTTGAACTATCATGTTTATTGTAAAAGTTATTTATTAATTTAAAACTTGGAACCAATTATTTCCATCATACAATTGTTCTTCTTTATCAAATTATTTCTTTTTTATTTATATGTGTTTTATTATATTATTTTTTAAATGGAATGTCAGCAAGACTCAGAGTGATAACACTTTGACTACAATCAGAAGGATGTAAATTTGATGCTCACTGAACAATAAAACTATTTAAAAAGTTTAGAAAGTTATAATATTATTATATCTTTCTTAGCTTTTTAAACTGGTTTCAAAATTAGATTTTCTTCAGTTAGCTTGTTTTAATTACCGTGACCCAATTATTTAAAAAAATTAATACTATTGTAATGTAATGTAGGAAAAGCATTAATTTAAACCTTTATGTATAAAATAAATTTTAACCTGAGTTGTCTCATTTGTATGGGTTATTCCAAAATAAGGTTCATATATAATATAAAGAAAATAAGGTTCATATATAATATATGTTCAATATAATATAAGGAATCTTGTTCACTGTTCATTGTTGCTAACCTTGCAGATTTTAGGGTTTCACCAAAATTCTAAAATTTATCTAGTTAGCTTTGCAAATAGTGAACAAGAACCAATATAAGCCTGTTTCAAATATTTAGATAGAATGTCCTAATAAATTTTTATCTTTTAAAATATCTTCAGTATAATTGCTTGTTTGATATAATGTTTTCTTGGGTATCATTAGTTGTATTTTATTTTAAAATTTTATTGGCTATTTTAATGTTGTTTTAACGATATTGATTTATTGTTAGTTACCTAATTTTTACATTTATTAATTGTAAAATTTTGATAATTCAATAAAATCTTTTTATTTAAATGGTATTGTGCAAAAAGTTGGTTTGTTCAAGGTTTGAAACACCATTAAATACATTTTTTAACTTTAATTGCCTCAAGTGGCCAAACAACTGTATTAAAAAATAATAAAATTGTACCAAGTAGAATAAATCACCAAGCTGTTGTTTCAAAGCAACTTTTCTACTTCACATTTAATTTCCCTTTTTCAACACATCAATAAGCTCTTTTTTGTATGTGTATCTAAGTAACCTAAATAATACTGTGGGCCTATATATTTTTTAGATGGTGTATGGGTCTGCAAGGCAATGTTACAAGATGGACATCAAAGAACTATTCGCAAGCTAGGTTGGTCACCTTGTGGAAATATGTTGGCATCAGCCAGCTTTGATGCCACAGTTTGTGTATGGAGCAAACGATCAGGACAATTTGAATCATCTGCTACATTGGAAGGACATGAAAATGAAGTCAAAGCTGCAAAGTGGTCTGTTTCAGGATCCTTTCTTGCTACTTGTTCAAGAGACAAATCAGTGTGGATTTGGGAAGGTTTTTTTTGCCTGTTGTTAAATTAAAGTTTAAACCTTTGTTGTATGTTGTAACTGATGGGAGCTTGCACCTTGGGTCTTTTAAAATTAGACTGTTCAGCTAAATACACACAAATTTAGCACAAAACACAAACTGGCATATTATCGAGTGGTAGTCGGCAGCGTGGTCGAGTAGTTAGAGTCGTGATTGTGATCGACATGGTCTCGGTTAAGAACCAACTCGCACCATTCTGTTGTTTCTTTGGGAAAGACACTCTGGTGGTCTAAAATTTCAAGCAAACAGCAATATCTTGGCATCTCCGAAAGCAGGTCGGGGTAATTGCTTGCCCTATGTATTAGCGCCTCCATCGTTTTCCTGCAAGTCAGGAAGATAAATATAGAGATAAAAAAAAGTTTAACCTTTTTTGAAATCAGCTTACCAGATATTATTTGCAATCTACATTTGACAAGGTGTTACATTGTTGTCAAAATTTTTTTACACCAATACATATTAACATCTGATCAATTGTTTTTGTTAGCTGTTAAGACAAGTTGCTGTATACTTTGCGTTCACAGCAGAATCAGAAAAACTTTTCCTTGTCCACCACGATGATAAAATTTCGAAGTTATTTTTTCTCTTAACTTTTTGTTTTTTAATAAATTTTATACATTTTATGGTACCGTATTTAAATATTATATATTGTTTGATTTCTTTTTGCCTTATGGGTAGTGTCCCTGAGATTACAATAAAAGAATTGGTCATTCTGTGTGCCCCTCTGTTTCTCAATTTCTTGCATGTGTATCATTGTAAACTTTTTAAAAAACATGAGTACCCTATTTGATTGTATAAAAAATTTGAGTTGGTATATCAATTATTCAAAAACAGCAACTTAAAAGTAATATGGTTGCTTGTTTCATTCCACTTCACCGTTACTTATGCTGTAGAATGTTTGCCAATTTAACTCAATGGTGGACAGCAACGCTGTTGGTCAAGACGATAATAATCAAACTCTTGTCTCTAACATAGAAGCAAACACGCTGTTGGGTGTTGATTAAATAGAAACTAAAAGTGAAAAAAGATTTGTTATTTTTTACAGTATGAATTTAGTAAAACGAGCCGTATATCTTTTATAAAATACCTTTTGTAATGTTGTAACCGTATAGATTTAGATTCATTTAAAAAGTTTTTTTAGTTGATGAAGACGACGATTTTGAATGCGCTGGTGTCTTAAGCATTCACAGTCAAGACGTGAAAGACGTCGCATGGCATCCTCACGAAGATGTAAGAGTTTTATTTTTTAGTAACTGTTAAACCTTTTAGACCTTTGCTTAAACAGTGCATAACTGCATATAAACGTTACTATTGTATGGAATTTAACAAGATATTTTATTGCTAATACCGGTTGCTTTCTTAGACTCAAGAAAACACTTAATCGAAGTCAACGTTGCCAATTTTTAAAGAGATTCCTATCGATTTCTTAGATCCTTGCATCCGGCAGCTACGACAACACAGTTAAGCTTATTAAAGAAAGTGACGGGGAATGGATGACCTTTGCCACTTTGACCGGTCATTCGTCCACCGTGTGGTCATTGTCGTGGTCAAAAGACGGAAAGCGACTTGCTACTGGATCAGATGATCACACGATTCGAATATGGAAATGTTTTGAAGTTGGCAATAACGAAGGTGTTGTTACTTTGTTGTGGGTCTGATTGCATCGTTCGTAGCTTTTATGTTCCAGATTGTTCCGATGCGACATAAATGTCGTTTCTACTTCGCCTATAAGTTTGATAAAGCTTGCTGTGTTTTGAAAAATAATATGTATTTCTGATGTGTAGGGTTATTAAACGTTCCGTTTTAGCCGACTTTGAGGCTTTTTTTTCGGTGTCCCGCCCGGTTGACCAATATGTCCCGGAATTTTCGATTCAATGTGATGACTTTTTTTGTGATCAATGTGTTTTTAGGAGGCAAATTGAGAATTCAGAGTCAGATTCTAAGTGATGACCTTTTTTTCAAAGATTACTTTGAGACGAATTTTTTTCTTTTAACGAGCGTCCCGATTCTTCAATTCGAAAATATGGTATGCCTCCTAATGTTTCAAAACACTTTTGAAAATAAATAAACATTAAACTAAACAACGATGTACTTCAAATACTCTGGGCATTTGTCTTTGGAAACTTTTCACACGCAGTATCTTAAAATGTCAGCTGTACAAAGGAGCTTATTTGAAAACTTCGCAGGAATTCCCACACCGAAAGACGAAGCAATATGGAAATGCGTTTGTACTTTGTCCGGGTACCACGATCGTCCTATATACTCCGTCGACTGGTACGTGTGCCCTTGATTAATAAAACAGGAAGCTTTCTTAACTTTCAACATCGGTTGAACAGGTGTCACCAGACAAATTTAATTGCCACCGCTTCTGGCGATAACTCCATCTCCATATTTAAAGAAGACTCTTTGTCTGGAGATGCCGCGCAGCCTTCGTTCAGCCTCTACGCTAGAACGTTGAACGCCCACGAGCAAGACGTCAATGCTGTGGCGTGGAATCCGAAACATCCGGGCTTGCTTGTGTCCTGCAGTGATGATAGCACGATCAAAATGTGGAAAATTTTATTAAACAATGATCATTCTTGAAACGAATGCATTATTGTTTCCAATTGGTTGATGTTGCGAGGCTTTAAAAGCGATTTCCTACCGGAACGATCCGGTTACGAATGTTGAGTCTTTGTTCATTCCGTTGGTTTTTTAGAATGGAGTTGCTCAATTCTATTTACCAAATTTTTCGTGCAATTTCTTAAATTTGTCGTTTTTTCTTTGTAAAAAAATGCAAGATATAATGACAAAAATAATCCGCTTTCTCACTTTTACAAAAGGTTATTATACTTTCTAAATAAAAATAAAGCATGCTTGCTTGTCAATTGTCCGTTTGTTTTAGAATAGAGTTGCTCAATTCTATTCTTTTAAATTTTGTCGTTTTTTTGTAAAAAAATTCAAGTTAGGCAGTATAATTACAAAAATGATCCGCTTTCTCACTTTTATAGAAGGTTACTACTTTTTAAATAAAAATAAAGCAGGCTTGCTTGTTTGTCAATTGTCTGTCTGTTCTCTTGAAGGCATCTTAAAAATAAGGTTGTCATTGCATCTTATTATTGTCCACGCGAATTCAAAACATTCTGCATTTCCCCAAAGCCGGCGAGGTTGGTACCGGCTGACAATGAACGAGACCCATCCATCAGAACCAACGAATTGCCAACACTTCTCTAAAAGTTACCGACACACAAAGGATAGACATTTTCACGCCACAATGCGGACACGCATTCAACACTATTGCCAAGAGCCGTGGGAGTTGAGAGAGGTTTTAAAAGATGTCTCTAGCAAGAACCAACATAGCGTTCAACGACAGCAGCGACAGAACATGCCCACTAGACAGCTTTAATTGAGAAAAGGCCACTTTGCGAGGTGTAACTTTATGATCGGCAACTTTTAATTTCAAGTTGTATTGGCAGTTTACGCACGCGATTAAAATAAAAAATACAACAAAGAGTGCAATTCTCATCGGATTCGATGCATCATCCGCCCTTTCCTCTAATCGAGATCGTAAATTTTCGACACTGATTCAATTTCATTCACCGCCTTTTTTCTTCTTTGAATCTGTATCCGTAGCTCGTTTGTTGCGGGATTCGCTTCCCTGTTAATTACACGATGCACTTGCAGTTTTATCACAGAGCAATTAATTGTAATAAGGAAAGACCATTGCGACCAAGCATGTACGAGTCATAGATTTACAGAAAAAATTGCACTGTGTTGAAACACGCTAAATCACGCGAGAGCTATCAGCTGGTTTATAACAAAGGTCTTTGAAAAAATACCAGTGATGGTAACAATGGTCAATACGCTTATTTAAATTATCGCGATCACAAGGCTGCGAGTTTGACACTCGCTTCTGACAAAAAAGATTCTTTTCGACAATATCCTCTATTTTTTGAAATTGCACAGCAAAATTTCTTAGCGATCTTGGGTTCTAATGGTTATTGGTTTTGCTCATCTGGTTAACAGCTAAAAGCATCATTTCAAAAAAGAAAAAATATGTTCTTTATTACATCAAACACAAAGTTCCGATTGCTTTATGGGAGATAAGTTTTTGAGAGTAACACAAAGCAGCAAAAAGCTGGGTTGATGAGGCCCAGACACAATTTCAAAAAACAAAGGGCCTTAAAATTGCAGTTTAATGAAGCTGCCTTGTGTTTATTTTGTTCAAGACGATGATTTCAGCTGTTAACCAGACGAGCAAAACGGATAAACAATGGTAATGAACCTGCTCCCAACATTGTTGTCCAAATGTTCTGTCACACTGCAAATCAGGTTAGGGAAGCAATGAACAAAATAGTTTGCTTTCGTTACAGAACAACTCCGCATTCAACATCTGAGTAAACAGAAAGGTAACTAATCAACACGGGAATCGGACCGTGCTCCAAGACCCAAAAATGCGCTTCAACACTAGTTATTATCAGGGCTGGGGAGTAGGTGATTTTGGGGTTACTCCTATTCCTACTACGGAAAAAAGTTTTTTCTTAATCACAGTCCTACAACGGAGTAAGTTTTTTTTAAGTTTCTCCATTTAGAATCAGTCTCAGATTTTTCAATTTTCATGACAAAAACATGGACTTCTCTAAAAAAGTCTTCACTTGGAGCTAGTCTCAAATTTTTCCATTTTCGTGAAAAAATCATAGAGTTCACTAAAAAAAAGTCTTCACTTGGAATCAGTCATAAATTTTTTCAGTTTCGTGACAAAACCATGGAGTTCTCTCAAAAAAAAAAAACTCTTCACTTGGAATCAGTCTCGGTTTTTCATTTTTACAATGCTGTAAAAATTCCAGACAGTATGGCAACCCAATAATGTAGTAGAGGAGTAAGGAGCAATAAATGTTTTTTGTTACTCTTACTCCTTAGAAAAATTCCAACTCCTCTTACTCCAAAGGAAAGGCAAAACCTACCTTTTCAACAGCAATAGACTTTCTTAAAGTACTTCTTCTAAGGCCTTTTGACGAAACTTGCTTTGTTGTTTCCATCATTAGCTGGGTGGTTAGAAATTGCTGAAAATAGAAATTTGTAAACTTAAAAAAAGCGAAAAGTCTTTAGATCTATTGAAGCAAACAACAAAAGGTAAATTATTAGTGAACTTACGCCAACTTGATCCATGACATCCTTCTGCATCTCCTCAGTCATTTTATATACATCGTGCTCGCAGTTGTTGTACATGAGTGCATTTTGAAACATGAGCATCAGGTCTCGCTGAAATTCGCTTGTGGTACGCACCTGAAAAACAAAATAACTCTTTATAAATTAAGCTAAATTACAAAAGCCACGTAGAGAATTTTATTAAAACCTCAACAGTCTGTTTCGCCTTATCGGCTCATCAGGATTTTCCATTATCTGTGTGGCTTGTACTGGCAAATCTTGATGAGCCGATAAGGCGAAACAGACTGTTGAGGTTTTAATAAAATTCTCTACGTGGCTTTTGTAATTTAACTTCATTTAATGCTCTGGGTTTTCATTCAGCTCTTTACTGACAGTCTTGCCACTTTTACTACAACTCTTTATAAATATACAGGGTGTCCATAAAGTCTTTAGACAATTTAAAAAATTTATTGCAAAGGCAGTTGATGAGATACCTTTATTGTGTTTAATACTAAATGTGTTAATAAACCCGTGCAAAATGGCTACTCCTCAAGAGAAGGCACGATTTTCGCAGATCACCCACTTCTAACTGTATCCAACACTGACCCTGTCTCTACAAATTTCTTGTGCCATCGATAAATTGAAAGACGTGATAGTGGATCTCTTCCATACTTAGTTCTGTATTTTCGCTGAGTCTGAACATCCGATTTTGTCTCAATAAACCAGGATACACATTGTGTCTTCTCTTAAGATTTTGCACGGGTTTATAAACACATTTATTTAAATACATAAAAATTAAATTTGAAACACAAAATTTTAGTTTGACTAAAAACTTTAATAAACACTGATTAATATAAAACAAATCTATATAAGATATCTTATCAACTGCCTTTGTAATAAATTTTTTAAATTGTCTAAAAACTTTATGGACACCCTGTATAATTGAACCAGCTTTTTCTCTAATTAATAAAAAAAAAAATATAGAAATTAACCTATAGGGGTCAAATTGCTAAATAATGATGCACTAAATATTAATAGATAAAAAAACGATCTCTTTATCACGCAATTGCAATTTAACAAAATAAAAATTAATTAATATTAATCAGCAACTATAATTTTGAAGGCTAGTATAATTAATATTAATCAGCAACTATAATTTTGAAGGCTAGTATAAAGTAAATTTCGGTTTACTCGTTTTACAATCCTCATTGGTTTAGGATTCGAAAGTGTTTCCAACGTTTTTTGTTAAAATTCGACTTTTCACCATTTAGTTTGCGGCTTAGTAGATTCTAAAAGTTCTCCGTAATCCATACCAAGCCGTTTTCGACATTCTTCTTCAGAATGGAGAGATCCATCGGACGCAGCACGATGCTGGAGTAATTCGGAGCAATTTCGTTGGTGACAGGATGAAGAAACAAACTGGCGTATCTAGAGAACGGCAGTGTGACAACACCTGGCGACATGGTTTGAAAGAGGCCAAGTCGTGTCTGTGCCATTATTGTAAAATTGATGTTTGTAAAATTGAGAGTCAGAGAATAGCTTATGGAGAAGGAGAGAGTTTCAGTTGATTTCTCTTTCTAATTTCTCGTGTATGTGTAGACTTCAAATAACTGAACCAAGATATTTACAAGCGAAAAACAAACATTTACATAAAAATTATTATTTCACGTTTTACTTCACTGAATAAAGTTATAATTTAGGTTTTTCCAATTTTAAATGATGGCCATTTATTCTACATCGCGATGATAATACATCAAAGACCAACACAGAACACTGGACACAGTGGTAAGAACAAAGCCGGGTGACACGCGAGGGGCGAGAATTTCTACGTTTCATTCAAGTAAAGGCGGTTTTTTAATTTCGCAAAATAATTTCACTAATATTTAAAAGAAAGCGTTTTCCTTTCGTCTCAGCGCCGAAAATATCCGAGTCCATACTTGTGGCTTGCGACTTGCTTCCAGAGGATCATGATCGATTTTTTCCAGGCTCGAAGCTGAGCGGTGGCTTCCGGGTCCGCGTCACTCCTGCGCCAAAGCGAAACGACGATAAAGCGAGGTCCTTTGTTCGCGCGTCGCAACAAACTCAACTCACGTGGTCGACAAAGCGGGGCTGCTCGGGAAGCTTTCGGTGTAGGCGTTGCTGCTTGAAACGCTGGAACCGTAGTCTAGAAAATTCGACGGGTTCATTTAAGCAATTGCAGATAATTTGCACAATGAAAGTCGCGAAAAAGCAGCAACTCGGCCACAACAGAACCGGGAAAACACTCAAGACAGTTCTGAACAAAATCTTGGTTTATGAGCAACGAAGTAAATTCTATTACATTAAAAGTACTGATGCACTCGTTCAATGAAATTATCAAATTATAGAAAGAATCGATTTTATAAATTAAATCAGTGAGAAATCAAAAGCAAATGTGGGGTAGGTATTGAAATCTTAATTTATACGCTATTTAAGTAGTTAATGAAAGAAAAATGCTCAACTGCTCAGTTGAACTAAAAAAAAATAGCAATGTTGTAAGATTATTACAATACCATATGATCTTTAACATGCGGAATTGCGACCTCAGAAGTGAATAGTTATGCAAGTTATTTTTCCGCTTTAAAAGTAACCTATTTTCATTAAAAACAATTGATTAAGCAGCTACAGTACGACTGCTTTGATTAATTAAACAAGCAGTAAAAATTTAAAACCAAATAGGTGGGTTTTATTGAAATTTTATTTTGTAAGGTAAGTAAAAAAATTTCTTAAGTATTAAAAACAAGATTTAAAGCAAATCTATTCAATTAAATTTATCTCTATATTTATCCTCCTGGCTCGCAGCAAAGCGGCGGATGCACTATACATAGGACAAGCAATTACGCCCACCTGCTTCCGGAGATGCCAAGATATTGCTATTCGGTTGAAATTTTTTAATTTCATAAAAATATAACTGAACCAAAATACTTTTCCAAATTACTACATCGAATTTTTATTGCTTTAATGGCGGGATTACCAAGCCTGTTTGAAAGTGAACAACCTGTTCTAAAATCAAAATTATCCGCTCGCTCACCAATAGACTCGTCTTCGACTTTACTTTCTTCTTCTTCGACGAGTTTCTTCTCGCGGTCATCTCCTTTCGCTTCCTCCTCAGACAGAACGGATTCCTCATCGGGGATGGTGCTATCGAGGTGGTCCACAGCAGCTGGCGTCGGTTTGTCTTCCGGCATGGTTGGGGATGGTTCGATGTTAATCGAAGAATCTCGGGCATCGTCTGTTTGGGGTAAGTCCGCTTTGTCGTCGGTAGATTCCCCAGCGATCTGAAAATAACCCAACTTGAGGTTAGTCGTGGCCAGTCTTGGCTCCCTGCCTGGTTTCGATAGATTCGATTTTAAAATGAGATTTTTTTAATGAAACGTGTCACGTGATTATATTCTTACACGGCCATCCATGAACAACGAAATGTTGAGAACAGCGGATGAAATTCAGATCTAAATCGCATAGTCGGAGTTTTAAATCATGCGAATCCGTGTCTTTTGCTCTTCAGTTAAAAATAAATGTTTGTTTTTAGTAATTATAAATCTTGAAAGGCTGTTGTAATGCTAGAATCCCGATTTCTTTGCAATTACAATGCAACTGTCCTAGCTTTTTGCGCTCTGCGTTTAAGTACTATACGGAAACATAAAAAAATACTATTCGGAAACATAACTTTGTATTTTAGTAAAAAAAAAAACATTTTATATTGAGAATTCGTACTGTTGCAGCGAAAATAGGTTACGTATGGTCAATTAGTCTGCTATTGTAATAAACAAAACGAAACTAATTTGTTTTATAGCATATTTATTTTTCACATTGTTTCAGATAAGCTAAGGTCGTTTATTCTGAAAGATTTCAATTTTATCATTTAATCTTTACACCAAGTGCAAATAATTTTGTTTTATCTAAAAATTATCTACGGGCAGATTCATTTTGTCACGAACACTTACAAAGTTCTAATTTTTTAAAAAATGGACATGACCCTGCAAATTACAATAACCTACTTCTTTTCCGGCGTCCAGATCTGGTGCATCAGTCGATGCGATCGCTGATGTATCACTCGATGTGAACACATCCGAAGCGTTTTCCTCGGTCACCAGTTTTGTCGATTTTTCCGATTCCTTTTCTTCAGTCGAGTCGATTATAACACGCTGGCTCGCTTTTTCAAATTGTTCAAAAATGTTCCGGCCTTCAGAACTTTTCGATTCATCATCAGTCTCCTCATTTGTGGAGCTGGGATGGACAGACGACTGCTCCTCTGGATCGAACACAATCCGGTCGGGAACAGGATTCGATACTAGTTCGCTTTCCGTTTGTCTGCTTGTTTTAACCTCCTCGGTGTTGGATGTATCCGCATTCTCGAGGTCTTTAGTTTCCGTGACCGCTGCGATAGGAGCGTTTGTTTCCATGGGCTCGTTTAGTTCTATTTCAGTCGGATTCGATACCTTTGCAGACATGGATATCTCATCCTCGGAGTCGGAATCAATGACAGGAGTTGGAGTTGGTAGAGTACGACCTTTATACAGCAAAAGTAAAAGTTTTATGGAAGGGATTTTATCAGACGTAATTTTGCTGGTTGTTAGTTCGTCAAGTCCCAGCGCGCAAACAAAAATCGTGACTGAGAGGTTTTTTGAAGACAAAGAGCACTTAAAATGAGCGACAAAATAGCAAGTAATCATTTACAATTCAACAATGGTTCTCAAACTGCTCATAGGACGGTGCATGCGGCGCTGAAACAACGAAACGAAAGTCAAAGCCTCGTTTGTGCAGATTTAATGCAGGGAAACGCGGTTAAACGGCGGGTTTTAAAACAGATAGAGCCGTCAATGTGTACTGGTAGTATCGATCGCATGATAACGAAGAAAAGCTTATAAACATTCACTTTAACTGGAAATAAAGCAGGCCACTGACTTGAAGTAACAGGGGAAACATTGTCTTCTTTTTCTAAAACCGGCGACAGAGACTGAGACGATGTTTTCGAGTTGACAAGTTCTTCAGCTGGAGTCGTCTGCAAAGCAAGATTGCGTGTAATCAAAGTCCTTGAGTTCAAGAAAATAAGTATAAAAAAAGTGCAAATCAACAATAATATTTGTTGTATTACAATAAGCTTATTCTGTCAGGCTGGAAATGTTGAAAAACTTTATTGAACTGAAATTGCGGCGAAGACGTAAGTTTAGACGCAAAATAAAAATATGCGACAAACAAATCTAATAACTTTATTTAAAAATCATTTTTTAAATTAAGTATCTTTTTGTTAAAATTTTTAAGTTTTTCAATATTAACAACCAGATTATAACCAAAAACACCATATCATTTATTTATACTTCCGACTCGCAACACAAAGGCGGAGGTATCAAACGTAGGGGAACTGAACAAGTGATTACACAGACTTGCTTTCGAAAATAACAAAATATGGCTGTCCCGTTGAAATTTTCGTTTGCCATTTAACAATTACCTGCATGGGTTCTTCTCTTAACGTTCCTGTGACGTTCTCCGAAAGTTTTTCTTCGTGTACGTCAGTGGCTGATTCCTGAAAAACACAAAATATTCTCAATGGTTTAAATAGAGAATGGAAAAAAAATAGTAAATTATAATTAGAAAAGTCAAATCCAACCAAAGTCGAGAAAAACTCCAAATTTCAAACAATCGTTGCCACATATGGGTTATTTTGCTTGGTCAAAACCAAGGAGATTCGCATCAAATTTAATGGATAATATTTGTTATATATGCTGAGGCTCATTGTCGCACTGTAACTGAAACAGGCTCTAGCTTCACTGTCTAAAGCTGGTTGTGATTAGGATATAGTTTTATCACCAGAATTCGATAGTAATGCAGCAGAAACTTACAAACCCTACTGCTATTGGAACGCAACCGCGTTAGAATATCAGTGAGGCCATGTCAACATTGTGTTAACAGTTTTGCTTTGTTCGTGTATTTGCAGCTAGCAAAATACAAACCGTGGATTAAGACAAGAGTTTCTGGGGCTAGCAAAATAAACAACAGCTTGCATAGCAAAAAACTTGAGCCTCTCCGTTTGCAATAATTTGTATTACAGTAATTTACGTTCTGGAACTAATATGTTGTTTCAGACAAACTAGATGAGGCCTGGGCAAAACATGGCCCACGACATATTTAATAATATTTTTAATTCGAAAAATTTTTTTTGAGTCATAATAAGGTATAGGAGTGCAGTTGCATAAAACGATGCACTCTTTAAATCGTAACAGTTGGATTAATTACATCATGGGTGCCAAACCTTTTACTCGTTTAGTTTTATAACGTTTTTCAATTTGATTTTTAGAATTTTTTAAAATTATCTTCCACGTATACTTAGATTCGAACCAAAAAAAAAAAATATATATATATATATATACATATCAAATTCAGTATAAACACTGCAGATAAAATTTATTTATTAAAATTCGCGACAGTCTGTTTCACCGTAAAAACGGCTCATCAGGCGATTATCTGAAATAAAAATAAATACAACAACCAAAATTAATAACCCGGAATAAATACTAATAGAATAAAAATAAAAAATAAAATAAAATAAAAACGGGAAATTATACAAATTTTGTACAACTTAAAAAACTATAAACAGCTATACCGTATCCAAATAAAATAATAATAAGCGCAACTGTGCAAACGTAAAAGGATTTTTAGTGATTGACAAGTGACGTGCTATAAATTTACAGAAATCGTGACTAATCAAAAATGAAAAAAGTTACAAATGATAAAAAACCGAGTTCGATGCTTGGTGAAGATTACGTGAAGTTTTTTAATTTAAATTTGTTTTTGTGGCGACACTTGCCGGTGAGTTCCGTTCGTTTGTTGAGAGTGCTAGGTGGATCTGCCAAGAGAATGGCTAGCTTTTCATCGAGGCAGAGATTACACCTGGCGGCACCGGGTTGGTAGGTACTAGATCTGGAAGAAATGCTCCATTCAACATGAGGTTCTCTCCCATTGTCTATGGCTTCCCAGAAGGCTTTCGATAGCTCGGTGGTATATCTTTTTTGCTTGTTTTTGAAAGTCTGGCGATGGTTGTAAAAGCGAGATTTAAATTCCGTTTCGCAGCATCCATAGTACGATTTGGGAGGATCGTTGCTATCTGTTGATATGCTAGCTTTATAAACGATAGCTTTCTTGCGACAATCGCCATTTAGAGGACATTCCGCCTTACGCCGGCAGTTACAAGGAAGATGCACATTGGTGTTTTTTGATGCTAAGATGGTCTTGTTGTGCCTTGATAGAATCGCTGCCATGTTCGGCATACAACTGTAGCCTATCAACCAGGTGCCGCCAGGTGTAATCTCTGCCTCGATGAAAAGCTAGCCATTCTCTTGGCAGATTCACCTAGCACTCTCAACAAACGAACGGAACTCACCGGCAAGTGTCGCCACAAAAACAAATTTAAATTAAAAAACTTCACGTAATCTTCACCAAGCATCGAACTCGGTTTTTTATCATTTGTAACTTTTTTCATTTTTGATTAGTCACGATTTCTGTAAATTTATAGCGCGTCACTTGTCAATCACTAAAAATCCTTTTACGTTTGCACAGTTGCGCTTATTATTATTTTATTTGGATACGGTATAGCTGTTTATAGTTTTTTAAGTTGAACGAAATTTGTATAATTTCCCGTTTTTATTTTATTTTTTTATTTTTATTCTATTAGTATTTATTCCGGGTTATTAATTTTGGTTGTTGTATTTATTTTTATTTCAGATAATCGCCTGATGAGCCGTTTTTACGGTGAAACAGACTGTCGCGAATTTTAATAAATAAATTTTATCTGCAGTGTTTATACTTAATTTGATAATTTTGCTCTGATCTTCAAATCATTGAGCACTGTCAAAAGTGAATTGTCAGCACTGTACCTTGTATATATATATATATATATATATATATATATATATATATTAAATTACAAAAGCCACAAAAGAGATTTTATTAAAACCTCAACAGTCTGTTTCGCCTTTACGGCTCATCAGGAGGTGATTCTAAACGCAGACGAAAAGTTAAGAAAAAACGCACGAAAAAGCTAATTATTAAAGTAAAGAGCCAAAAGTAATAATATTACGGATAAAGTAAATATAAGTTAATTAAAATAAAATAAAATTGAAAATTTAGAGTTTAAAAATTGAAAAATTTAAAAATATTTGAGTAAGCAAGCTAGTTGTAAGGCTCAAAATTTAGAATTAGAATTCTGTAATCAAACTAAACATTTACGTATCTGACGCTGCAGAAAACTGACTGGGGATCAAATTACAAATGCGCGGTAGATAATTAAAATAAAATAAAATAAAATTGAAAATTTAAAGTTTAAAATTTAAAAATTTAAAAATTTAAAAATAAGCAAGCTAGCTGTAAGGCTCAAAATTTAGACTTTAGAATTTTGTAATCAAACTAAACATTTACGTATCTGACGCTGCAAAAAACTGACTGCAAAAAACAGACTATATATATATATATATATATATATATATATATATAAACGTATATGTATTCCTTTGATCCTACAAATGTTTTACTAAATAAAGCTAGCAAATTTTTATTGCAATTAACTTTATGCATGCAATAAATTTAAATTTTATATATTTATTATGGCCTGCGATTATGGAGAAAACCACAAAGCGCTATAAGTCACAAAGTTTTCCCAATCCTGTACTGGATGGTAACCTTGGTCTGAAAACAAGGATGGTCCCGAATCTCGTTATTGAAACAAAAATGTACGACATAACGCTAAAAAAAATAATCGGGACTAAAATATTTAAAAAATTATTAAAATCCTGCATAATCAAGTCACACTATGTAAAATCGACGTGATAAGGTGGTCAAAAAAGAGTAGAGAGCAAAAAAACATAAAATAGTAAAACTCACTTCAGGTAATTTTTTTTCT
Source organism: Diplosoma virens (assembly GCA_963680785.1). Classification (NCBI taxonomy): domain Eukaryota; kingdom Metazoa; phylum Chordata; class Ascidiacea; order Aplousobranchia; family Didemnidae; genus Diplosoma; species Diplosoma virens. Next base: position 11,508,843 of record OY796896.1, read on the forward strand.
TCTTTTTCGGTGTCTGTTGTGCCTTTTATTACGTTTTCTTTTTTTTTCGAATCTAAATGCAGTTAACAATTCAAATATATTACAAAAAAAGACATGCAATCGTGTTCAAACATTATCTAAAATCTGATGAAATTCAATGCCATGGTGATAAAAAAAAAAGAGTTTAAAATTAACTTTTTTATCCATTTTGTTACCACTTAAATCTGGTTCAAGAGAAGCGCTGTTCGTAAAATCTTCAACTTTAGCATCAATGTCCATAAAGTCAGATGCTTCAGTACTGATAGTAGAAATATTTTGATTTTGTTTTTCTTCTGATTCTCTATACAATAGAAACTAGAGAATAATATAGCAATGGCTCACTACACACTGCACTGACAAATATACGAAAAATTCTATTGAAATTATGGGAAATAAAAGTTTGAATATTTTACATACACAAAAATCTAATCTCACAGTATGTGGCAAAATCGCAAGTGATTTTTAAAAAATCAGGCTATTATGCAGAGATTTATTTCTGAAAGCACCAGGCATGATGATGAGGCTGTGACAATATGACAAAAACTAAATCTAGTTCACAAATTTCTGAAATCGCAAATACTTTATTAATAATGAAGAACTTGACTGTTAAAGTAATATTTTTACACACTGAATAATTAAAGAACCAAAAATAATTAAAGAGGTTAACAATGAGGCACTTACACAAAAAATTTTTTAGCAACTTATTCTTTATTTTAAGTTATGACATTTTCTATGCTTTTATTTGATTGCACTAAAACTGCTAGTGAAAATTGGTTGAAGTTGTTGGAGATATTTTACACATATGTCAAGCAAGTAGCTATTACAAGAGTGGCAAAAAGCAAAATAAATTAATGAATTCAATTAAAAATAATTTTGTTTTTTTATTGATGATATTGCTCGATTCAACTTGAGATTAAAAACAGTTGTATCTTTCAAAATTGTACAATAGCACATTATCAAACAGAACTACTAAATTCATTGCAATTGGCCAATTAATTTTTTTCTTGTTTGTTTTTTAAATAAAAGGTTAAAATACTTCAGGATTATTTGCCAAACATTATTATTATCACAATTTATGATGGACTAAAGCAGGGGTGGGCAATAATTTTCAACCTTGGGCCACATTGAGGCTTTTGAAATGATTCATTGGCTGCACATATACTGAGATTGATAAATTTTAATAATTATTGGTTATTATGAAATGTCACTTGTCCCTAAAATAGAAATCTTCACTTGAATCTGTCAGATTTCTTGATTTTTTTTTCCTAAAATGGAGTAAAAAACGTCTAAAAAAAACATCTTTTTAAAACACTTTGCAGCCTGCATAGATGTCCTTGGTGGACCAAATTTGGTCAACAGGCCACACTTTGCCCACCCCTGCACTAAAGAATAACAAAATTTAAGCAGCATATACTTTTGTTTTACTTCCAGATACATCTCATCAATTGTATCATTTAAGTCACCAGATTCAAGCTAAAAATAAACAAAGTTTTAAAAACAATAACAGTTTTTTATGAAACATTATAAACAAGAAATTATGAATTTATTAAAAAAGGCTTTAAAGCTATATACAGAAAAAACAGCAGTTTAAAAAAATAGAAAAAAAATTTTTCTGTGACTTTGTTGCCATCTACAACAGGGGTCAGGAACCTTTTTGGTAAGATAGCCATAAAAGTTACATATTTTTTAAATATATTTCCATGAAAGCCATACAATTTTTCCTCTAATTTTTAGCTGTGTGTGTGTGTGAGCATGCAAATATTTGTTTGTAAGCATAATTTAGTCATTTTTTGCAAAGTAAAACTCATATCATTTACTCTGATTTCTCAATTTTTATCTTAAAAAAGTAGTGATCTTTAAAAAAAGTCTTCAATTTTAAAATCTTGTGTGCAGACATCTTTTTTTATGTGCCCTAGTTTATGCTCATCATCAAAAAATCTGGCTAGTGAGCCATAGGTTTTTAACCCCTGACCTACACCATAAAGATGGCTGAGCAAACTTTTGTTATTTTTTGGATTGTTGAGATATTATAAATTCTTCCTTACAGTTGTCGCTACAAAATTACTACTACCTTTACTTTGGTAGCTTTCTGTAGCAGGTTGCAACTTACTTTCAAAATTTTGGACTTGAAAATTTGATTATCATTTTCACTAAAAAAATCTTCATTGCAAGTACTTGATCTTTAGGGTATATGACACAATGGTTTCCATTTTAAATAATTGCATTAAGAGCTTTATTTAATGTTTAAAACCCCAAAGTATAAACACTGTAAAACTCAACCTATGGTTTTTCTTCAAACTGTACAAATGTACTCATTTTCCACTAGTGTTACCAAATGATTACAACAGTTTAGATACAAGCTACTTATCAATTAGAATTATTAAAATGGCAAAAACTGATAATTATATTAAAAACTTAATGCTTTTGAGATGTATTGGTCAAATTGTGAAATATTAAAGAATTTGTCACATTTATTTAAAACTGCAACTATCTTTAACAGTTTTTGTAACACTTGCCTGCTCTGTACTGACAAGACTAGGCCATTAAAATTATAAATGGATACAATCTTGTGGAATTATTATCACATAATAACTAGTGATAAAGCATAAAATTGAAACAATTAAATCTTTTAAAAGATGTAAAATCACTTATTAAGAGTACCTGTTCAATTGTTTGAAGGATCTTCTTATATTTAGCACGCTCATTACGAATCAACTTTTTCAACTCATCGATTCTTTCTTGAGTTACTTTGCGAAGGACAATTTCACTAATTGATGGTGTTGGAACTTGTAATGTTGAAGAAGCACCATTGATAGAATCCTGCAAGTCTGATCGTTCAGGTCTTGTTCTTCTATAAATACATAATTATAAAAATATTTAAAACAATTACAACCAAATTTTCATCTATTCTACCTTGAGCCTTCAGCTGCTTCTGTCAAGGCAGTATATTGCTGAGCACAGTTTTTTGGTGAAAACCAATCAGGAGGACGATCAGGTTCACCAAGAGGTCGTAAAAGACGACTTACTTTTCCTGTCCTAATAAATAATGATTAATATAATCAAATAAGGTTTGTTTGGAAATTTTACATGGATGTATTATCAATTATGGTGCAAATTAAACTTTTCAAAAATTAAACATCAGGATTAAAGAATTAATGGATGAATTCAATAATTATGCATATTAGAAAAAGATGGCATTGGTTTGATTAGCTGCTTAGTCAAAATGAAAGTATTAAAGTTGATATGTATAGCTTTTTATGTTCATGCTGTACATCAAAAATATAATTAAATTTTGTGATCTTTTTGATGTCGCCTAAACAAGAGTTATGCTGGTTGCAAATGTGGGTAAATTTATGGAAAAAGACCCATCTCTCTTAACGGCTGTTTTTATAGTTCCTATGTTTTCTGATGTGTTCCACATAAATTTGACCACGAAAATCTGCAATTACTCTCTTTCTAGTTATTTAATAAGGCAGCAGTGCATATACGTTGTACAATAGATGAAAAAATGATCCTTGCACATGCATAAAACCTGGACATGAGCATTTGACCTGTAAATGTTGCAAAGGTCAAAAAATAATGAACATATTTAAGACAAGTTTTTTGGATCTCTTCAAGAAGAGACTGTAACTGTTGTTTGTCAGTGAAACCAACCTGGAATCCCCCCCTACAGCACTAAGAGGCAATAAAAAAGAAAACAAGAAAAAACAAATCTCTTAAGAAATGATAGTAACCACAGGAAGATTTCAGGTTAATTTCATTAACAAAAATCAATCACAGTTGCTTACTGAAGAGACCTATTTTTTTTTGTATGAATGCTTTATTTAAGACAATTATCAATGGTATTTTCTTGTAGAATGCATCAGAAAACATGGAAAAACATGAAAAACAGCAGGTTAAAAAAATGAGTTCTTTTCTATAAGAATACCAATTATGCCTCAACCAATGAAAATTAAAACCATAAAACAGTTGTTCAATAAAAAAAATTAGTTCAAACTTAAAAAGCAAAAGAGAAAAAATTCAAACAATTAGATTTAAAAAGAGCAAATAACTGATATACAGTATTTGTTTTTATAATGAGACAAACCAATATTTTTGAGACAAATTTATCAGAAGAAAATCAATTCATTTTTAAAAATCAATAAATTAAATACCAATGCTGATCTCCAGAGTGAAAAACATATGAAGCAATGGCAAGTTTTTCCCGTGTTGACCATTCAACGTCAGGATTCATTTTAACAAAAATAAAACAAACTATTTTTAACTTAGCAGTGATTGCCTACTTTTATTCACTATATAAAAAAATACTTGTTTAATATAGAAATACCAGTAATTGCTCTGGCTTAGCAAGACTTAACTTCGTAAACTGAAGAATGCAGCATAAAATAATTTTCTATACCAAGAGATAACTAATGCTTTAGTTAGAAAAACCAACTGTAAAGAAAATCAAAGACTAAAATAACTTTGAACTTTAAAACCAGTTTTAAACAACTAACTTACCTTACCAAAAACCTTTTATTAATTCACTGTTATCTTTTGGCAATCTTTTATTTCATTTTTAATTTAGTTTCTTGAAATTTGTTCACCTATATTTAAATTTTAATTTTAAATATCTCATAAGATTGCTATAATAAAATGATATTGTTTAAATTGAGTCAAAGGTGGCTTATGGCCAATTAGCCAAGTGCAGCAAGCATGAAATTTTAGCAGAAAGCACTTTTTCCGATTTAAGACAAACAGGGTAAATAGAGGGTTGAACTATGTACTATGTATCACCTATTCTTTTGCCAAATTTTATTTACATTGCAAGGTACATTTGACTTAAAAATACCTGAAAAAACTGCTGAAAGATAATAAAAACTGCCAACTAATTATGTTCCGAGAAAAACTCTTTCACCTGCTCTATTATAACTTAGTTTATTCACGAATTCAATATGGCATATTAACTTGGTGTACGGCTACAAAACTGTTGACAAAAAAAACAGAAGTTTGTCTAAATCGCATTGTTAGAATTGCAACATTCAGCTCTATCTACACACCAATCAACAAGATGTATAAGCAATTAAATATTTTGAAAATCTCAGATATATATCATCTTGAATTAGGCAAATTTATGTATCAGCTATACTCTGACAGATTACCTGCTGTTTTTGCTCAGCTATTCAAAAAAATAAAAGAAATACACTCTCATAACACTAGACAAACAGAAAAATCAACTTATTTTCTTCCACGTATATCTAAAACAATTGGACAGCAGTTTCTTATTTTTCGTGGAGTCAAACTTTGGTATTCGATTGACGACACAATAAGACATTTCTTTCAAAAAAACGTATAAACAGCACCTAATTGATCAGTATTAAATTTTACTCTTTTCATTGTCGCCTTTTTCTGATTTGTTCTTCTTTGTCGTTATTTTTCAATAATTTGTTTTTTTACTGCATTGATTTTACATGAAAAAGATTTGTATCAGTATATGTATTAAAATACTTAATTAATATATATGTAAATTTTGTTTTTTGACTGTATTGGATGTGGGGGAACTTGACTTGATAACGTGTGTTCTTCGGTGCCCCCTGCCTTCACACATATTTCGATTTTCTTTTAACATTACCATGTGTGTGTATTATAAAATTTATGTTTGTGCGTTTAACAAATAAATATTATTATTATTATTATTATGGCTGATACTGTGATACGCAACACATGATTATTTTCATTGCAATTCAAATATAAGATAACTTATTTTGAATTAAGTCATGAATCAGGGCTCGTTTTTAGTACCAGCGTTGGCTGGAGTATTCTTTGTTTTATTGATTTTTGTACATCTTATTTTCTTATCTCTACATTTATCATCCTGACTCGTAGGAAAGCGACGGAGGCGCTCGAGTATTCTTGGCTTCTTTATTAATTTAGTTTACTTCTTATTTTCTTATCTCTATATTTATCCTCCTTACTGGCAGGAAGCGATGGAGGCGCTAATACATATAGCAAGCAATTAACTCGACTTGCTTCCGGAGATGGCAAGAAAGTTGCTGTCCGGTCGAAAATTTTTATTTTGGTTTTAAGGAGACAAGCTGTCAAGAAGCGTTTAGACGAGAGGTGACCAGGACTCTGGGAGGCAAGGATGGGTTACCTGATGAGTGGGACAAAACAGCGGAAATGCTAAGAAAAACAGCTGAAATTGTGCTGGGAGTGACATTTGGGAAACAAAAAGGAGACAGGGAAACGTGGTGGTGGAATGAGGAAGTTCAGGAGAGCATAAAAGAAAAGAGGCAAAGAAAGCATGGGAGAAAATAAGAAATGAAAATACTATAAAGATCTACAAAGAAAAGAAGAGTAAGTCAAAGAAGGCAGTTGCAATGGCGAAGGGACGTGCATATGACGATTTGTGTGATATATTGGGAACAAAAGAAGGTGAAAAGGAGTTGTGCATATTGGCTGGGCAGAGAGACAGAGCAGGGAAAGATGTAGGCCTACAGCACGTGAGGGTTATAAAGGATGAAAACGGTAATGTTATGGTAAATTCGCAGGCGATCAAGTTATTGCAGTGATCAAGTTATTGCGAGAAATCAAAGTATCTTCTTTTTTGTCTTTACTTATTTTTAATGTGTTATTTTTTAATGAACCTCCTTGATAACAGGAATTCGGACTACAAATTTAGTTAAAGACCAAACAAAAAAGGTTAGCAGTTTGATATATCTATGTGTTTTATTCTTATATAAAGCAAAAAATCTCTAATGGGATGAAAATTAGCCTATTTATTCTGATTTTTCTGATTGATTCAAAGCATTACAATAATTTGATCGATTATGTAATTACAAATTCTTTGGTAGGCTTCAACAATAGCCTTTGCGGGTGTCGGGTTGGGCATCCCTGCTCTGACAAAATGTAAATAATTCAATGTACGGTAAATTTAAAATCAAAAAATATACGCCAGAGGATTAGTCAAATTCGACTACAAAATATTCTACTGTGTAGGCTAGACTAATCTATTAAAAAAGAAAAAAACTTGCAAAAATCCAAGAAAATTAATTTTATCAAAGTAATCAATCCTAACTAAATTTTTTAGATTTGGCTTATTATAACATTTTGAAATAATTATATAAAGGTACGATATGACACTTAAAATTTCCATTTTTTCTTAAGGCCCGTTTCCAATACGAGCGTGGAAAAGAGCATTCTTTGTTTGTTTTATTTATTTTTTTGCGCTCGCTTCAATCGAAGATAGATAAAAGAAACAAAGAATGCTCTTTTCCACGCTTGTAGTGGAAATGGGCCTTTAGAACGAATTGTATTTCTTTTTATTATATGAAAAATTCATTTCCAAAATTGTTTAAAAAGTTTAGTGAATTTTGAAAACATTCGTTGTTGCTAAGATCGAAGCATTTTAATAATGAAATCAGATTTTGCTGAAATAGAGTTTCTTCTGTGAACTGCAGTAACCTCCCTAAAAGAATTCTAACTGTGAAAGAATTTTACTTTTAATCATACGATCAATCAAACCGCCCAAGTCGTTAACTTTCTGAAACCAATCTTTGCTTTTCGGCCAATTTACGAAAGTTGACTACCTTTCGAAAACTTCCTTTTTCAATCCGAAACAATATTTTATTACAACATTTAAGTATCTCTATTCAAAGAGTATGATATTTTTTTCTATACAACCTTAAATAACACTTTTGTTGACCCCAGCTGATTTCAGCTGATTCATGCTGATTTCAGCTGTAGTGTCCTGACGAGTCCTAACAAGGATGAAACAAGTCTGTCGGCACTTGCTTGTTGATTGGCTTGACTATTCTTACTTAATGTTAGCAATGGAACTGCAGGGTTTAGCTTGACTTTTCCCGATTCGTGTTAGCTGACTCGATGATGTGGTCAACATATCGGAACCACCGTCAGTATGCCCTTGCGGCTTAGCGGCGCTTATCGTAGTTACGCTTGTAGTGCATTGTTTTCATTGAACTATATACGTTATAACATGTACAAAAAAATTGTGCATGGTCACCGCACCAGTTGTGCAAAAAAAGAGTGATTATCGTGTTTAATGTGGATATAGTAATTATTGTGCAAAAAAGTCATTGTAGTTTTAGAAAAAGTAGCATTTTTGGGTGCAACTATGTCAAATCTTTAGCGCTTTCGGTGCTAAATATAGTATATCAGAAATTAATAAGACTTAATCTTAGTGTAGTAGGCTACATATTTTCTGAAGGTATTGCATTTGCAAGGAACATTCTAGTTGTCTAATTATAAAAATGGAAATATTTTGCATAAAATCAATAGTCCATTAAACACCAGATTTCATATTCATATTGGGCGAGACAATTGGGTGAGGCGAATGAGGCAGTTGCCTCGGGACCCCTCGATTTTAGGGGCCCCCCTTCGAAAATAGCACTTATAGTTTGAGTTTGCTGCAAATGATTTTTAAAGATTATTATGAAGTTGGGACGAAAAGTGGGAAATACAAGATCGATTCAAGGTGAAGACCTTTTTTTTTTAGAGATCACCATGGTTTTGGGAGAAAAAAATCAAAGACAAAATTAAAGCCCTTTTTTTCTAGAGAACATCAATTTTTGGAAATTCTTGCCTCGGGCCCCTGAATTTGAATATCCACCACTGGCCTTAGCAAGAAGTTTTTTTATTGTAATCAAATCACTTTTACAAAACTGAAAACAAATCTAACCGTATCGGTATCACATCACTTTTACAAAACTGAAAACAAGTTTAATCGTACAGTACTTTTCTTTTTCAAACGGTGGGTCAAGCTAATTGTGTGACGTTTGCTCTAGGGCGGGATCTTCCGGGAAAGTTTATAGTAATACGAACTTTTAAAAATTATCGCGATTCTCTCGGCCCAATTAAAGAGGAAAACTTTTAGCTCAATGCTTAAACAATTTTGGTATTACCGTATTTCAGATCTTGTTTTAATATACATTTTGTTTTTTTTAATATTTTAATTTTTTTAGATTTTTTCTTTGAAAATTATCTGAGGAAATAACCTCAAAGATAATTGTTGGAGAGTGATGCAGAATGTCATAAGTAATGACTTGTGCCAATTTTACAACTGGTCGGGTAAAAGTGATTGGAAAGGAAGGATGAATCTGGAAAAGAAAAACATTTTTTTATCTTTAAAGGTTTTCTAAGCTGTTAAATGTAAGTTTGAAGTCGATAATTTTTTTATTTAAACCAAATTTTAATTTACAGTTTTAATAAAGAGAAAATTTTTCAATCATAGTGCTGCTATATTAGTGATAGTACATATATAATAATGGCTTTATAGAAAGGGAGGGCCTTGTGCATGAAAGAAAAAAGAGGACCATTTTATACAATCTTTTTGGAACAAAAAATTATGTTTCTAAAATGTTGACTCTACACTATTTTTTCATGTTTTTTCTTCGGTTAGAGCGGAGACTTTTAATTGGACATAAATTTAAAAATTTTAAAAGTTCCATAAAACTAAAGGTTAAAAAGAAGTTTTAACTTTAATTGAACAGCTTTTCAAAGCTGTCATTATGCTACTGTAAAAGGGGGACCAATTTTTGTTAAGGAAGGAAAATTATTTATGACATTTTTTAAGAGAAGTTTGGCGCGGCCACTTGTTTTGCTCCATACTAAAGCCATCACTGTAATGTACATAATTGCGTTTAAAAAAACTTTGAATGTCATCTTCAAAATTTTTTGGCATCCTAAGTCCTTTTAAAAAAAATCTTAAACTTAAAATATATTTTAAGAATAACGCGTGAAAACAAAGAAAAGCAATTATTTAATTTTCACGCAATGTTGTTAAAATTCATTTTATGTTTCAGTTTTTCTTAAAGAGGGATTAAGAACCCGAAAATGTTAAAAAATTCACTATTTTTATTAGTTTAGTTGTGTTGCTGGACTTATATACGAAACAAACCAGGCAAAGTCCCGGCCAGTCCCCTAAAGCAGTGGTTCTCAACCTATGTCCGCGAAACTTTTTGAAAAAACATTGGGCTATTGCTCCGCTATCCTTTTTTTAGTGGACACCACTTTTCAGGAACGAAAATCAAGAAATCCGAGACAGATTTAAAGTGAAGACTTTTTGGAAAACATTACTTTTTAGGGACGAAAATCAAGATTTGTACTCTCGTCCAAGTGTGCCGCGAGTTTTGAAAAGGTCCCAAAGTGTGAACCAGGCGTAAAACATCGCCCTAAAGTAAAAAGATGTACAACTTATTTCCAATGTCTGTAATCTGACTATGGTTACCAATTTTTTTCACCAGGTCACATTGAAATGTATTTACAACTTGACACGAGAAATGACCCGATAAATTTAAAATTCACAAAATGCTGTAAATTTTTTATGCTAATGTTCATTGCTTTGTGGTCTGCAGGTAATTTCTAAAATTTGCGTGTAAATATAAAATGTATAGACTTGCTTTTCTTTTAATCTATGAAGTTATGTCAGATGCAATTTTGGGCAGCAATTGCCATCCAAATGCCATTGAAGTTGAAATTGAAAAAGAGTGCAGCAAGTGGATGCGCAACTGGCGAGACCGGAGTCGTGGCAGAAAACATTAGCTCATTAAAATTATGATTCATGCGATTTACTTAAAAATAAAAGAAACTGATAACTTAGAATTATGACCGCTTTTTCATCATGTTAGACAAATCGTTAGAAAAATTTCAGTGATGAAATATACTTTAAACATATGGCTTAAATCACCACTTTAATTCTGGCAGAAAAAAAATCCTATTTCCTAAAAAAAGAAAAAATGCCGCGGCAACACATGACGCTTTTGACGCACGAGACAAAAGCAGCATCTAAAGCATACAACCAAGATCATTAGCTGAATTTTAAAAAGCTGTTTAACGCAGGTTCATCGTCAGCAAAAGAATTATGTTACGTCGTTCGCGTAAATTATTTAAGAAGTAGATGTTGGGGCGGGTTTCGAGCCAGTGCGCCTTTTGTATCGGCGCTGAATAATCAGCGCTACCTTTTAATGCGTTCTCGCGCGGCTGTGGGCACAAAGTGAAGCCACGTTGTTTAGTGAGTCCTTTGACTTGAGCTGGCTGTGACTTCGCATTTGAACAGAGCCTTTAGATTTGATTGGGCTGCTGTATTTCTGTCCCTTTGGACGTTGTCTACTTTGGTAGAGAATTTAATAATTTAATACTTTCCTTTGCTCGTCCGCCCAACATCGTTTATAAGTTTATAAGTTTGTAAGTGTCTACGCATTAAAACATATTGAAAATTGTGTTATATTGTTTAGAAAACCGTTTCCGATCAGCGCCGTAATTATTGTTTTGTTTTTAAATAAAATAAATCATAAAGTCTGGTGCTGGTTGTGGAGCGCGTTTGTGCGGAGCTGGAAGGACGAGGCAGTTTTGCGATTCCGTCACAAATTATTTTAATTAAAATTTCTTAAAGAATTTAAATTTTTTTTAAAAAAATAGATTAAAATAACAAGTTCATGATTAAATCACGATAAATTTTTTCCACAAGCAGAAACATATAAAAATGCTAAATGAAATCAATATCCTTAGAAAAAACCTTAAATTAAACAAACTTCCAGATCGATATTCATGCAATGTTGAATGTGATTTTGAAGCTAATTTCATACTCATCAAAAATCCGTTCTCATTTTATGGCAACATTATAATAGATTAAGGAGAAAATCGTCTAGAATGACATCTGGTCAAGAGCCGAAATCAACAGCGATTTTCAAAAACTAAAAAATAGCGCCCGACTTTTACTTGTTCGAAATCAAGCTTAAATAAACTTCCGGATCGATATTCATGCAATGTTGAATGTAATTTTGAAGCTAATTTCATACTGATCAATTATCTATTTTCATTATATGGCAACATTATAATAGATTAACAAAAAAATCGCCTTGAATGACATTTGGCTAAGAGCCGAAATCAACAGCGATTTTCAAAAACTAAAAATAGCGCCCGACTTTTACTTGTTCGAAATCAAGCTTGAATTAAACAAACTTCCAGATCGATATTCATGCAATGCTGTATGTCATTTTGAAGCTAATTTCATACTCATCAAAAATCCGTTCTCATTATATGGCAACATTGTTGTGATATTGTGCAATAGATGACGTAGTGTTTTCTTAAACGCTCTAATCTTAATCAGCGCCTTCTGCTCAAACAATTATTGGACACGCGCATCTCAAAAGCATAATTGTTACAAGTTAAATATGCGCCTCTATTTCGGTTCTTCAGTCAGTTCAGAGTTATCAAGCTACTACAGCAAACGAACTAAAAGCATTCTATTTTCAATACGGTTGTTTTTTGGCTAAGTACTTTTGTGAATTTTAATTATTGTTTTTTTAATAAACCTGTGTATTCGTGCAAAGATACAACAGGCAAAAGTGGCGACGAGGATTCAAGGAACTCCACTGCGTCAAGAAAGAAAAAAAGAAAATTTGTTGAATTTGCATTACAGCATGAATTGTCGACAATGAGTGAAATTTCTGAACTGATTTTGTTGTTAAATAAGCAACACCAAGAGCAGAACAAGCAACACCAAGAGCAAATGGCAATGCTTCAAGAGCAGATAAAAATTTTACAAAGCAGCTTGAACAAACCGCGAGAAAATGTTCCAACACCGATGGCAAGTTTTCAACCATTCGATTCCACATCTGAGTTATGGACTGATTATTTGGCAAGGTTCCGAACATTCGTCACTGCTAACTCTATTCCCGACAACAAGCAAGCACAAATTTTTCTTACCAACCAATCTAACTCGGTTTACAAAATGCTTAGCAACTTAGCGGCTCAGCAACAACCTGTCAAAAGCATACATGAGCTAACGATGAATGATATTCAGACGTTTATGGCAGAGCAGTTTGATCCAAAACGGTTTGTTGTCAGAGAACGTTTCAAGTTTTGGTCTGACATGAAACGCAAACCTGGCGAAACTATTATTGAACTGGCAAGCAGAATACGACAAGATGCAGCTACATGTGATTTTCAATCCATTAAAGATCCTTTAGATGAAGCCTTGCGAACTAAATTCATCTGTTCGGTCGACAACGAAGCAGTTTTGAAGACACTCTTCAAGCTCAAGGACGATGAACTGAAGTTTAGCAACGCCATCCGAGTGGCTCAAGAAGTGGAAGAAGCAGCCAAGGTAGCAAAGGAAACCGTACACGGTCAACCTTCTACGTCGGTGCAGAAAGTTTATTACGCAAAGTCCAAAACTTCCAAAACGCAAGAAAAGAAAACCGCCTGCTTCAGGTGTGGAAATTCTGGACATTTTAGCAAAGCTTGTCCCCACATTAAAGCTATTTGCAGCTTCTGCAAGAAAACAGGTCATCTGCAATCTGTATGCATGTCTCGACTAAGAGATAATAAGCTTGTGAAACAACAAATGAAATTGGTGCACAAAATCCAATGTTCTGTTTCACCCTTCTATCAAACTATTAGACTCAATGACCGCAGAATTAAGTTTGAAATTGATAGCGGAGCCAGTGACACATTTTGCTGTGAAGCGACGTGGCAAACGCTGGGTAAACCCATTCTACAACCTGTATCAGTTCGATATCAAGTTGCTGAAGGTAGCCCGCTACCCGTCGTGGGACAATTCCAATCAACTGCAAGTATTGATGGAAAATCACCTGACGTGACCTTTCCTGTAATTGTCACTAAGGTGCCCAATCTAAATTTACTAGGTCGTCTGGCGATGATGAAGTTGAAACTCACCAACTTAACTGATCACTTAGCTGACACAAGTTTTGATGGGGAGGAGATGGAAGATGATGTCGATAGCGTTTGTTTAGTTCGAACAATCAGTCGTCAAATCAATCCTGACAATCCATTGCTTGTGGTCAGAGAGACTTGTGAAGGAAGGATGGCCGCATGCATTTTCGGAAGAGCTTAAAGACTTCAAAAAGTTGGAAAATTCGTTGTCAACAGAGAATGGTTGCGTTTTTTACGGCTTACGGGTAATAATTCCTTCAACCCTACGTAATCATATTCTTAAATTATTACACCTTGGACATTTCGGCATGCAACGGATGAAACAACTTGCCAAGTCAACTGTCTATTGGCCAAGAATTGACTTTGACATTGAGGATTTATGTCGCAAATGCACTTCCTGTGGCCAATTTCAAAATAAGCCGGATAAACCTTCAATCCATCCGTGGATGATGCCAGAAAAACCATGGTCAAGACTCCACTTGGACCATGCGATCAACTTTCTGGGAAGAAACTGGTTAGTCCTTGTAGACGCTTATTCAAAATATCCTTGCATTCATCCAACAACCTCAACGTCTTCGAAAAGTACTACTGCTATACTTGAACAAGAATTTGCTCATTTCGGATATCCCCACACGTTGGTGACCGATAATGCCACAACATTCATGTCTCAAGAGTTCCAAGCTTGGTGCAAACAACGAGGCATTGTACATCTCACCGGAGCACCTTATCATCCAGCAACAAACGGTGCTGCCGAGCGTTTGATACAATCGTTCAAACAGGCATTGAGAAAATCCTCGTTACCTCCAAAGGAAGCTTTGCAAGAATTTCTAATGCAATATAGAAGAATTCCTTTTGCATCGGGACTGTCACCAAGCGAATTGTTGAATGGAAGAAGAATTCGCACCAAAATTGACACTTTGGTTCCATCCATTCCGCATCTCCTGCAGGGAAGACAGTCAAGACAAGCGAGCAAGCATTCAAATGCTGAAGACTCGGAAGTGGTTTCGAAAGTCGAACATCATTACTCACTAGGAGACCCTTGTTACGCACTGTACTTCGGCCCTAGAAGAGATCGTGACCCACGATGGGTGCCTGCGATAGTTACGAAAGTCCATGGTACACGAAGCGTCAATGTACGAGTCATTCCTCGAGGACCAACTTGGAGAAGACTGGAGAAGACATCTTGATCAACTTCGACCTCGATACGGTTCGGATCAAGATGATGATCCCTGTGAAATCCCAACGAGTGTTTTGTCTACAGAAACACTTCCAGCCGGGACTGACCACGCATCTAGTTCTTCTTCGATGAACCAACGCAACAATCCGAGACTACCAACCGGAGACGAGTACGGGCGACACAATCTACTACGATCAGCGAGAACAAAGAGACCTCCAAAAAAATATTGTTGCTAATATGTATATATTTTTTTGTCGTAGTTTATTTGGGGAGGTGTTGTGATATTGTGCAATAGATGACGTAGTGTTTTCTTAAACGCTCTAATCTTAATCAGCGCCTTCTGCTCAAACAATTATTGGACACGCGCATCTCAAAAGCATAATTGTTACAAGTTAAATATGCGCCTCTATTTCGGTTCTTCAGTCAGTTCAGAGTTATCAAGCTACTACAGCAAACGAACTAAAAGCATTCTATTTTCAATACGGTTGTTTTTTGGCTAAGTACTTTTGTGAATTTTAATTATTGTTTTTTTAATAAACCTGTGTATTCGTGCAAAGATACAACAAACATCATAATAGATTAAGGAGAAAATCGTCTAGAATGACATCTGGTCAAGAGCCGAAATCAACAGCGATTTTCAAAAACTTAGAAATTGCTCCCGACTTTTGCTTGTTCGAAATCAAGCTTAAATTAAACAAACTTCCAGATCGATATTCATGCAATGTTGAATGTGATTTTGAAGCTAATTTCATACTTATCAAAAATCCGTTTTCATTATATGGCAACATCAAATAAATTAATGAGAAAATCGTCTAGAATGACACTTGGTCAAGAGTTGAAATCAACAGCGATTTTCAAAAACTAAAAATAGCACCCGACTTTTACTTGTTTGAAATCAAGCTTAAATTAAACAAACTTCCGGATCGATATTCATGCAATGTTGAATGTGATTTTGAAGCAAATTTCTTACTGATCAATTATCTATTTTCATTATATGGCAACATTATAATAGATCAACGAGAAAATCGTCTTGAATGACATCTGGTCAAGAGCCGAAATCAACAGCGATTTTCAAAAACTAAAAATAGCGCCCGACTTTTACTTAAATTCATACAAATAAAAGTCGGGAATTTGAGCTTGAATTCGAACAAGTAAAAATTACGGTTAGGATTATGTTATATCCAGTGATTGCATTTTTCCGGTTCGATCAGGGAAAACTAATTTATTTATTATTTTTCTATGTTTATCCTCTGACTCGCAAGAATGCGTCCAAGGCACTATTGCATAAGGCAAGCGATTACTCCGACCTGCTTCCGGACTTTGCTTTTGGAGATGCAAGATATTGCAGTCCGTTTGAAATTAAGTTACTAAATATAAAAATTCTGAATCTTTCCCCAGATAAAATCTGTTCTTCACATTTGGAATAGCCGCATGTGTAAAAACTAAATATTTTCGCTTTACTTTTCAACTTTTCAACCTTCTACTGTTCTAAGCTTCGATTCTCCCCAGCACTATCGACCCATAGACCAAGAAAAAAAAAGGCTAGGTTTAAATAAACTTAGGCATCTAGACCTCAGCAGCGTTTATTAGAACAAAACTCCAGCTTTGTGGCATGTCTATTGTTGTTTTTAGTAAAGATAAGACCACTGTCATTCTGGCAGAATTCTCTCATTTCAACAAAAAAAAGAAAAAAAGAAGAAAAATCTCTAGCTCCAATAAAAAAATTGCGGATGAAAACAAAACAAAAAAAGCAAACACATAGCAAAGGGTCAACACAATCAAAATCTAAATTTAAAGCCTTTTTTTGGAAAAATTTATCAAATGCTCGGGTTTTGATGAATTTTTTGGAAACAGAAAAATGTTTGGCATATGTGAATATATCAGAGATGAGCATGGATTGGAGTCGGAGTCGGACTGGAGCCGGAGTATGGCATATTTTGTCGGAGTCGGACTGGAGCTGGAGTCGGTTTTTGCTAATTTGTAATGGAGTCAGACTGGAGTCGAAGTCTATCTTTTAAAAATCAATTAATTTCAAATATCAAAAGAAACATTTTTATATCTTAAATGTTTTTTTGATCTTCAAAATGTTTTATTCCTGGCATTTATTTTGAGTTTATTGCTCATACCCGACACTTGCGGCTAGTTCTTTATTTATTATTTAAAATTGACATGTAAAAAAATCGCTATTGTTCAAGCAAATCCTGGCCTAACCTAACCTTAACCGTAACGCCTGCCTTTACATGAGTTCTTTTAAATGAGTCCGTATCACCCTGTCTAATACACTGGTGGCTGGTATTATATTCGTTTTTATTGTATATGTATTTGTAGCCTACATAAAGATTGTCTTGTTACCAAAATGATGGTATAAATGCAACGATTTTTTTCCCATGGTCATGGCCTATCTATATGATTTTTTTTTTAATGTTAAATTTAAGCTAGTGCAAATTTACTTGTATACTTGCGTGATATTTGCCAATGTTAAGTTTAAGCTGCTAAGTTCAATCTAAGGTAAAATATTATAACCTTTAGTTAAAATAGATTTGATATATCTAGGGTATTTATTTTGAGCAGTCTTGATTACTTTTAACAAAAACATGAATTTTCTTCTAATGAAGTTTGCAAACTTCTTGAAGATAACAAATTGCTAAAATACCTAACACTTCTAGAAAGAGTACACTTTGGCAAAAATTTATATATTTAAATCATATTGAAAGTAAAGATTGTATCGGATACATAATTTGTAAAACTTTTAAGCAAGCATTAAAACATGATAAGTCGACTAGTGGAACAACACATTTAAATGATCACTTAAATGCAAATATAATGCAAAAATATTTCTTAAAGTAACAGCATATTTTAGTAAGTCTGACATGAGCTTGTCAAAAGTTATAAAAGACACAGTGTTAAATAGTTCAATTGCATTTGTTGTATCAGATGTAAAACCATTAAGCGCAGTGGAAGGTAATGGATTAATACAGTTTGCAAATGCAATAACAAAAGTTGGAGCTGCACATGGCATTGTTGATACAAAAGCAATACTTCCAAACTTAATTAATTTATTAAATTGCTTGTAATGAAACTTTTAAATAAGCTGGGTGTTAAATATTGAAATAATATTTATAATTTGGAAACCCTGACTAGGACTAGAGCATGTGATCAAGTTAGTATCCGCTCATTTTTCTCGTCGTGTCGAATGGTGGAAGGACGTCAATATGAGACGGTGCGAAAATCGTGAGTGAAAACAAATTGTTTATCTATTCCTTCTTGGCGATAAATTTGGACGTTAAGTTGTTGTTAATTTGAGAGAATCACATTGTTTAACGCTGTCATATTGTTACATTGTAATATTGATCAATATTGTACACGTTGTTCAACAGCTTAGCACTCATTATCTATCCGCCAAAATTTAATTTCTTATTCGCCTTTTTTTTCTTATTAATTGTTCGTTCTTTATAATATAATCTCTAAATTTAAACCATTTGATTTAGAATCTAGATAAGGTGAGTTAGGAATTAATTTAGAAAGACAGATTAGACATCCCCGCTCACTGATTATCGATCGCATCGCCCAGTATTCAATACTGGGGTTAGTGATTAAATGACTTTTGTCCCTTCCTACCCCTGCATTACATCTTAATAGTGCTCTTTGATTTGATATATATGGCTTATTATCAGTTTGTTTAATTTCAAAATGTAAAATCATTGTTATTTTTGTGTTTTAAGCGGTAATTTATTGAAAAGGTTTAATGCAAATAAACAGATCTCTCTCTCTCTCTCTCCTTCCAGATTCACTATAAAAAGAAGCATAGAAAAAGGTGCATCATCTTCAAGTAAAAAGCTGATAGAGGAAATAAATAAGGCTATTAAAAATATAATTTAGTCGGTATTACCGCAGATTTTTAAATAGATCTAAGATCACATAACTTTTATTCTATCACCATACATTTTATCAGCAGCAATCGTCTTCAATTAAGAATGATATGTGTGAAAGAATTTGATAGCAAAAACAGCAGAAAACCTTGAAAAAATTCTTTTTAAAAGCTTATCAGACTTTAGAATGCCTTTTGAAACATTGGTGGATCATTTTTTTTGTTTGATCATTGTTTGGCTGATTTAATTAGTAAGTTACGACCAACTTATTTATTGTTACAAGATTTTGTCTTTTGTTTGTATATATGAAATTTTATTAACATGAAGTCGGATTGGAGTCGGATCATGATTTAGAAAAAATTCTTGGAGTCGGATTGGAGTTGGAGTTTAAATTATTGGAGCCGGACTGGATTCGGACCCCAAAAAAAGTGACTCCGCTCATCTCTGGAATATATGATCGGAAACATGTTTTTATTTTGAGTTCAATGTCACGCGTTTCCGCTCGAACTGATATAGCGTTTAATGTATAGTGACCTACGTTCAAGTTCATTTTACTCAAAATTGAGCATGGTGTTGACACCAACCGATTGCATATTCGTAATGTGCAAGAAACGTAGATATCGAAACATGTTCGGCATATGTGGATATGTGATCGGAAACATGTTTTATTTTGAGTTTAATGTCACGCGTTTCTGCTTTTCGCAACATAACGTTTAATTTAAAGCAGGGTGTCGAACCGGATCCGAACCGGATCCGTAAACCCGTATTAACCGTTATTATTTTTTGAACCCGAACCGGAACTGAACCCCTAAAAAAAATTGTTGAACCTGAACCGGAACTAAACCCGAAAAAAAATTTTTTGCTGAACCCTAACCGGAACTGAACCCGAAAAAAAAATTTTTTGCTGAACCTGAACCGGAACTAAACCTTTAAAAATAAAATTTGCCGAACCTAAACCTGAACCGGAACGTTATTTTAAACGGTTCGATTCCCTGATTTAAAGTGACCTATGTTCAAATTCATTTTATTCAAAATTGAGCATAATGTTGACACCAACCGATTGCATATTTACATTGTGCAGGAAATGTAGATATTGATAAGTAAGTTAATTATGTGGTTCTTGTTTGTATTTTTGTTTTATTTAATTTTTATATTTTAGCAAAGAATTTTTGGTGCTAGTTTAGTATGTGATCTACCTACGTGTTGTTGCGACGGATGATGCGCCATTCTGTGAGGTCCCGTTAAGAAGGCGAACAATAAAACCTCCCGCTTGGCAAAAATATTATTATATGTTTTTTTATTTTTTTTATTTTTATTTTTATCTCTATATTTATCCTCCTGACTCGCAGGAAAGCGACGGAGGCGCTATACATAGGGTAAGCAATTACCCCGACCTGCTTCCGGAGATGCCAATATATTGCTGTCCGCTAGTAAATTAGTAGAGATATGACTGCAATTTAGAACTGCTTGTCAAGACCACCAAGCAGGGGAAAGTGCCGTAAAGTGTCTTTCCCAAGGACACAACAGAATGACACAAGTGGGTTTTGAACCGAGACCATACTGATCATCAGTCCGGTGCTTTAACCACTCGACCACGCTGCCGACTTTGTTATTTTAAATTTGTTATTTATTTTTTAACTTACCGTTTTTGTTGGATTTGAACTCGCGTCGCTAATTCTTCAACTTAGTTAATCAGTATTGTAATTTGTTTTCTTTCTGTTTGTTCTCTCGCGGCGCGTAATTATTGTAATTTGTTTTTTCTCTGTTCGTTCTCTCGTGGCGCGAAATTTGTTCTTAAAAAGCTATGTTTAAGTAAGTTTTACATAGCATTTCTTAATTTAGAATTTTCCTTCGTTTGACTTTAAAAACAGTTTAGCGCCGTAATTATGCGTTGTATCTGGGTTTTTCATCCATTCAACTTGGTCAACTTTAGTTTAGCTAGTCTAGGGTTAGGTTAGTGTTTGTTTATACGTGATTTAGCTAGAGTAGGGTTAGATATGTTTTGTATAAGTTTATTTGGGTTAGTGATGTTGTTCTATTAATCCTTTTGTATTTATTTTTCTTTCTATTTGAATAAAGTCTAGATCATTTGGTAAATCTTGTTAAATTGTTTCTGATTTCAAATAATTTCCTGGTTAAAAATTGTGTAGCCGAAATTGTTTTGCATGGAATTCAAACGTTATTAAATCATTTGTTGATCCAAAACAATTTGAATTTTCAAATACCTGACTGCGCAGGTTTAGACGAGTCATTCCTTTCGTCCGTAGAAACACGTGTTTCTAGTATAGTATGTGATCTACCTAAAAAATGCCACGATGAGAGAGTGCGTGACAAAACAATGACTAGAGAGATTAACTGAAAATTCCCGTACAGATTACTGGGAAATTCTACCATGGTTAGGTTTGAGTTAGGTTAGAGTTGGGGTGGGTTAGGTTAGAGTTAGGGTTAGATTAGACATTGCAAAAGAGATTAGACAGATGTTGGGAGTGGTAGATCACATACTAAACCGGCACCGTATTTTTTAAGTTGTTTTAGTTGTTACTGATTTTGCTTTTTTCTTTTTTTGTCGAAAACGAGAGAATCATTCTGGTAGAAGGACAGTGGTAAGATAAGCTTTTCTGCAAACTACTGCTTTAGAATTACCTGTAACTGTGTAATACTATTTTACAATGACTTCAAAGAAATCTAAAGTAAAGGCAAATGGGACAATTACAAAGCAAAATAAAATTTTGGGTGAGTTTTTAGCTAAATTAGTTAGTAAAGTAGCATTCATCTATTTTAAATTTATTGCTTATTTGCTGTTTTTCTGCAATGTTTTTCAAAGATAAATTTTATTTCATGGCATTGACAATTGCTCAAATCGGAAATGTTTATAGAACTGACAAATTATAAGCTGTGATGGCCTTTCAAAGAGGGGAGCCTGGTGCAGGAAAAGTAAGGGGGGGGGCCACTATTTAGTGTGCCAAAAAAAAGGTAGCTGAAGCAGTTTTTAGTATATAAAAGCAAAGTCATCACTAAAAAAAGTTGACTTTGTATTAGCAGTAGTATGTAAGTACTTTCACTTCAAATTGTAGTAGTATATAGTGGGCAAAATGTCATCAATTACGGAAGCATTTTCACAATTTTTTTTTATTTTGACTTGCCATTGACATCCTAGTGTTCCTTGTAAAAATAGTAATTTCTTGTGTAGCGTGGGCCACTTTTTAATCTATTTTAGGGGGTGGTGGTGGTGGTGCAACTGCATTGTTCAAACCTTATTAAAGCCATTACTGACTATAAGGTTTGGGTTAGTTGTAATTTAAAACATAACTATCATGAAAAACAATAACTTAATATAATTTAAAAAACGACATACTTGTATTTGTTTTAATAAATATTTCATCATTAAGCAATAATAAAAAAATTGCATAAAATGGCGCTTTTATATATATATAACAATTTACCACCAGCATCATTGGGGTTTCTTTTAGAAGTTACTGTAAGCGATTTTAACCTTGAATGCATCCATAACAAGTCTTAACCTTTTAAATCTTTGGTTAAAATTTGGTTTAGAACCCAATAAACATTAAGGTTAATAAGTCTGTCAGTGAAGTTTTGATTCAGGTGCTACATTGTGTTTAACCAAAAAGTGTCATTGTCAGCAATATGGTTGGGTAGTTAGCCCTTTGAGGAATATAAGAATTTGATTGTGAAATAAAATGACAATGTTAATAATGATGTGACAAATATCTAAAGATTAGAATCGTAATGCTTTTACAAATGCTTTTGTTACATTACAATCACAACCATTGTACACATGTACTGCTGTTCCTTAAAGGGTTAAAAGAGAAATGTATAGATGGCAAATGCAATCAACACAGTGCAGCTTACATCTTATTCTTATTATTTTGTTGTGTTCTTGAAACAAATATTTAATGACATTTTGCTTTCCTTGGTAGTCTTACCAAGTAGCTTTAACCTTATACGGCATAGGTAAACTAATTAGTTCAATGAAAATAAATGTGTATTAAGATAAGTATGAATTTCAAACTACAAATAAATGTATCCATACAGCTTCTGCATTGATGCCAAATGTTTCCAGATAACCAATTATATATACATTCAAACAAAAATAAAAATTGAGAATTGTCTGTCTGAATATCTTAAAATAAAATTGATTCTTTCAAACATCTTTCATTTCCAAAAAATGTCAAATTTGTGCTTATCTTAGAAATAAAGATTTAAAACCTTTTCAAAAAACTCTGAATGATGCTGCACATTTTTTTGATTTAAAATGGAATGAACTTATTTGTTTACATTTTCTATCTGTTCAATATCGTATTGCTTTTAAACTGTGTCTTATTGCCTATAAATTACTTCATGGAAGAGCTTCTACTTATTTAACTGATATGTTTCAATTATTCTCTCCAACAACTTCTTTAAATTTATGGGTTGGATGTGGTCGTGATAAACTTATGCTTGAAACTAAATTCTTTTGCAGAAATCAACCATGCATATGTATTCTCCAAAAAATTTGCACTACTTGGAATAAGTTACCTTATACAGTTCATATGGAAGAAAATTTTGAAATATTTAAACAAAAACTTAAAACCCATTTGTTCAAACTTGCTTTTGACATTTAAGCATATTTTGTATATAGTTTGATGATTTTCAATTCTAGCTTAACTAGCTGTTAAAAATGTGGCTCATAGTGTTTTGTCTGTGATTGTATTTTGTACATCTTTTAAAGTTTAAGAGTTTATTGTCATTATATCTTTGTAACTGCTTAAAGCAGCTGAGGTTTCTGTCTGATCTCAGCATATGTCAAGCAGTATTATTATTATTATTATTATTCCACATCACTAAGGGATAATTTTTTGCAAACAATAATTCATGCCATATAAGGTTAAATTGCAGTTGTATCAATTAATAAAAATCAAAATCACTGCAATTAAAATCTCCAAGTCAGAATCATGAATAAGGTTAAATTGCAATAAATCACTGCAATTAAAATCTCCAAGTCTGAATCATGAATAGCGACAATGATTGAACAAGATGATGCTGTTTGTTCAATAAACTTTCTTCTATCTTAATTTTTATTTTTAGATGTTAAGTCTTTATCACTTCAACTTGCTTGCAAGATTTGTGGAGATCGTTCTTCTGGATATCATTATGGTGTTCATGCTTGTGAAGGATGCAAAGTTAGTTATTTAAAGAGTTTTGCAATTTTTGTAGTTGCTTTTATGACAAACATCTATGTTAAAATAAAATATTCTTTTTTTGAAAAACATCAAACCATCCATAATTTTTTTTCCTATTCAAGAAACTTGAATGGTTTCACTCAAATCTTATTGATTTTATAGATTTTATTATTCTTCTGACTATATAGTAAGGCATGGCCAAACTGGGCAACTAACCAAAGTTGTTCAGAGTACACCTGCCATTAAATTAAATGATTATAAGTTTTTTATTTTCAGATATAGTCAAACTGGCCAATGCGCAGCGAAAATGCAGAAAATTTTAACTTTTGATTAAATAGCTTGCTTTTTGAATGCAATGAAGCTGTGAATTTAACTTATTTTATTTAACAATTTATTGACGTGTTTAAAAAAAATATTTTTTTAAAATTTAACTTCCGTTTCCGGAGCCGGCACGGCTTTTTATGAGATACGGGTAATGCACCAGCGATTGTGGTAATGCGCAGGCGATCGCGGTTATTGCGCATTTTTTGTACTTTAAATGTTAGACAATCATAACTTAGGTGGAATGATTTAAAAAATTTTAAACATGGAAAGGACTACCTGAGGGGGGGTTAAAGGGCCAAAGTTCACCAGTTAAACAAAATAAAAATAGCTTTAAAATTTTTTTTTGCGATTCAAAAATTTGTCTCAATTTTTTTTGCTGACCTCTCCTTTCACATGTTGTTTCTGTTTCATCAACGCATTATATACAACTGGAAGGGAATAATTAAGTGCACTGAACACGGGACAGAATTCTCCGTTCCTGGTAATGAAACTACATCTCTAAATAACCTACTGCATAGTTCATTATTTTAAAATCCATTCGATTATTTATACAAGCAAAGAGCCTAACCTGCTTTTTCCTGGTATAATTAGATTCAAATATGGTTAAGGCAGGCATAGAAATAGTTAGGCTACGCATGGAACCACATAATAAATAAAAGATTTTTTTGTGATTATAAAAAGAAAAAAAAAAGTTATTGGAATTCTAATAAGGTTTTGTTGTTTTAGAGAAGTGTTTGATCAGAGAAGAATAACACTATATTAGTTTTGAAGAACAAATTCAAATCGACAATGAAGATTAGAGCACACTTAGATTATTATAGATTACGTTGATTCAGCCTCTTGTTATTTGTAGTGGTCTGCTTTTTACAGATATCAATTTATTTCGGAATTTAGTGTGTTTTATGTTGTCCTGTTGTGCGTCATAAGCAGTAGTTTACAAAAGCTAATGCAATTAAATAAATTTTGATCAACTTCAGTGCATTTTTTTTGGTTCATTTCTGAAGAATTTTTATGCCAGTTGTTGTATAGGCCTATTGCTCAAAATTTTTTTTCTTGTCCACTGTTGATTTTCCCGATATGCTTCTGGTGATGCCAAGATACAACAATTTGACCCAAGTAACTTTTAAACCGCAACCATGTTGATGCGGCACCATCAAAATGGCGCTCTTAACCACTCGACCAGTTTAGATAAATTTTTGTAATTCTTAAAAAATAATTGTCATACGTAAGGATAGGTTTTCTTAACCTTTTTCTCAATTTTTTTGTTACTAATTAAACAAGCAAAACATCTCATTGAAATTTTGTTTTCATATCTAAAAACATCTAATTCTCCAAATAGAAATACTTTAAATATAATTTCAGAAAAAAAATTATCAAACCCTAAAAAAATCTCTGCTCTTCCCTTGCCCTTGATCATAAACATCAAATCATAGAACTAAGTTTACTGTTTCTGACAAAAGATGAGAGTTGGAAGCACGTTGATGCTATTATGCACGGTCGGGTCTAATTAAAAAAAAAACAAAAAACGATTGAAGTGAAAGTGAAAGACAGAAACAGAGTTAGTTTTAGAGAGAAACTAGTTGATAAGCTCTTCTCAAGCTTCTTAACAAATTAAAAAAATTTTTTAAATTTTGGGCTCACAAATTCAATTTGCGCAGGTTTTTTCTTTTATCTTTTAGAGCAACTAGTTTTGTTTCTTTTTTGCTCTCCAATTGGTTTTTTTTTAAATTACACTTGACCATTATGCGCATTGGACAAAATATAATGAAAAAAATATGGGTAAAGAATATCTTTTTATAAGAGAAAGAGAAAACTTTTTTTTTCGCTGTTTTTTGTTCAGATATGTTCTTGACCATTAGTAGACTGGCTAGAAACTATAGATTACATTAAGTGTTCAGTATATTTCATGATGTAAGCAAAGTTAGCAGGTTGAAAGGGAAAGTTAAAAGTTAAACTACACGTTCTTCAAATTGCTTCATTTTTTTTAACTTTTAACTTTCCCTTTCAACCTGCTAACTTTGCTTACATCATGAAATATACTGAACACTTAATGTAATCTATAGTTTCTACAACTACACGTTCTTCAAATTGCTTCATTTTTTTTAACGCCAAAAAACACTTGGATTCGCTTGATTTTGATACTGATACTTTTTAAAGATATAAGATAAATCCTAGAGTAATTTTTTTTTTTTTCTTTTTTTTGTTTGTTTATTAAAAAGCTTCTGTGCATTAGGCGGTAAAAAATGGGTAGCTGCGCATTGCCCAGTTTGACTATAAGAAATTGTTGATGTTTGTGTCAACCATGGTTTTTTCACTCATAGTTACATATTAAATGAAAGGTTTTTTATGTTTAGTGTAATTCTATCCATTGATTATAATTTTGTCAAAAGATAACTAAAATTATCTCAAGCCTTGGTTTCATTGAAAAATGGAAAGAACAGGTTTTATCCAAAGGCCAGAATCAAAATTTTAATGAAATTTTACCAGATTATCTTAACTTTATTTTTACAAGCTAGTCTATTAGCTTATCAAGATCATATATAGTGGAACCTTGCCATTCCTACACAATTTGTTCCAGAAGTCTGTTCAAATTGTGAGTTGTATGAATGGCAAATCAATTTTTTCCTATAAAAAACAATATAAATTGGATTAATCTGTTCTAGACCGACAGATAATTATCTATGTAATCCTTAATAATACGTACTTAAGCATATATTACATATAAACCAAAAATATATACACTAAATACATTTATTAAACCAATAAAACTTTAATTGCACTTCACCTGTAGGCACTAAATTGGCATAATTTGAAGGTGAAGAAGAAAATGTTTATACTGTATTATGGTTTGGAAGAAGATTCACTATCCATAGGATTACATTTAAATGTAAACTTTTTATAATTTGCATGCGGTGTGGTGCAGTACATGGCAAGATCCTACAAAAAAGGTTACTGTGTGGTTGACATCACTAGTACAAAGGTTTTAGAATGTTGCTGTAATTTATTTTTGTTTGCTCTGTAAATCACGGTATGGGTCTGAATCGTGGAGCAGCATATGAATGACGAGTCAAAAGTTGTGTGAAGATGTTGGACGAATAGCGAGTTGTATGAATAGAGAGGCGTACAAATGGCGAGGTTCCACTGTATTAGAAATAACTTTGTTTAAATCAGTGCCAACAAGCAGAATACCACTAAAATTACTTTTCTGCAACTAATAAATGAATGTTTTTGTTGTTTTATTCAGTCAAAGATTTCTAAATCAATTTTTTTAAATGAAAAAATTTGAAATCAGACTAATTTCTATGTGTGTAAGAAATACTAAGTGTGTAAGTTAATTAACTGATAAATTTTTAGTTTCTTTATAAAATTCTATTTTGCAGGGTTTTTTTCGTCGAACAGTACGCATGAAATTAGAATATGACAAATGCAAACAAAAATGTAGCATTGATATAAAAAATAGAAACAAATGTCAATATTGTCGCTATCAAAAATGCATTGAAGCTGGAATGTCCCATGATGGTGAGTTAAGAAATAGAAAAATTTGAAGTACTAATTCAATTGCTTAATGTGATATATTTTACATTTCAAATAGATAGTTGTTAGCAAAGCTATTTCAATTTTTTTTTTAAAAAAGATGATTGGTGTATACTTTAAATCCTTGATTAAATATGCAGAGGATAAGCCATATATATCAAATCAAAGAGCACTATTAAGATGTGATGCAGGGGTAGGAAGGGACAAGAGTCATTTAATCACTGCCCCCAGCTTATTAAAGTTTCAATACAAGCAATTTAATAAATTTTGATATGTAAAATTAATAAAAAGATTAGCATAAGACATTTTACATCATAAATTAAAAATCACCTTACAAACATGATGAAAACAAAACAAACAACAACAACAAAAACAAAGGCCTCATACAAACTCGGCATAAATTAGATTTAAAATAAAGGCAAATAGTGTAAAAAACGACAGCACAACGATGGAAAAAAGAACAATCAAACAGGCAACAAAAGGATGAAAAAAACAAAAGCTTATAAGATTAAATTAAACAACAAACTTACCATAAATTAAATTGAAAATAAAGGTAGTGGCATAAAACAAACAACATAACAGATTTCAGAGTAGATACAAACAGCATAAATCCAACAGCACAATAATGAAAAGGAGCATAAAAAAACAAAACAAAACAAAGGCCAATAAGATTAAATCAAACAACAGAATAGGTCTCAACATAAAATTTATTGAAATAAGGCAGTTAGCTGGCAATTAAGGATTAAAGAGTTACTGAGAATTTTTAATTTATATGGGTAAAATTTGGATGTTGATTAAATTATTTGTACAATAATCTATTAAATGGTTTAATTCTTTGTTCGGTTATATTAATTGGCAGCTTATTACACATTTTCATACAATTTGCTGTAAGACTATTAGAAGATTTACAAGCCAAAAAATGTGAAATAAAGATGTTCTTATTACTTGATTGCCATGTGTTATAAGCATGAATTTCATTTTCTAAAGGGATTTTATCTTTAAACTCTCTGTCATTGTACAATCGAAACATAAATTTCATTGCAGAATATTGGTACAATTCATTTACCTTTAATAATTTGGAAAATGCTTACAATTTATTTAATCTTGTTCTATATGGTTGCATACTAATGTATCATATAGCTCTATTATGCATTTTATTAAGGTTTTTTAGTGCTGACTATGCCATATTGCAATCTGCTTTTTATAAGTGCATGGTACACAAGCTTTAGGTTATTAAAAGAAAGGTATTTTTTAAAATGATAAAGCATTCCCACAGATTAAGATATTCGGGTAGTTATATGTGATTTCCATTTTAGATTTTTATCAATTACAATTCCCAGGTATTTAACTTTGTCTTTTTGGCAAATTTGACTGTTATTTATATGAATGTTTATCATGTTATTTTCAGTTTTTTCTCCAAACATTATAGTGCTTGATTTTTGGGTGTTTAAAGTAAGCTTGTTTTTAAGCAACTAATTTTCAATTTTTTTAAGTTCTTCATTGGCCATTTTTTGTACTGAAGATGAGTTATTACCAGAGGCAAAAAGTGCTGTATCATCAGCAAAAAGAAGAGTTTTTAAGCTTGAAACATTTGGAAGATCATTTATGTATAGGAGAAATAAAATAGGGACAAGGACACTACCTTGTGGGACACCATGATTTATTAAATTTTTATCTGATTTAGCATGTAAATTGTTATCTGTTTGATAGATATGAAGAAATTAAATTAAAAGGTAGCCCCCTAATACCCATTGCAATTAATTTTTGTTTTAAAACAGTGTGGTCTACTGTATCAAAAGCTTTTTTCAAATCAAGAAAAATTTCACAAGTAATTTTATTGTTTGCCTGCTGATAACACCAGTAATTTTCTAGTTCAATAAGTGCATCACTAGTGCTTTTGTTTTCCTGTTTAAGAATTTTTTCAAAAATTTTTGAAAAGTGGGGTAAGATGGAAATTGGCCTATAATTTGAAGCAATGTCTCTATCACCTCCTTTATTAATTGGTAATACTTTGGCAATTTTTAATGCACTTGGAAAAACACCTTTATTGATACAATTGTTGATTAAATAACATAATGTAGGTGTCATTACGTTTTTCCTTTAAGAATTTTTAGAGGTATGTCATATGTATCATCACATTTACTGTTGTCTAATAAATTAATTTCTCTTGTGATATCTTCATCAATTACTGGTTTAATAAATAATGAAGAGCAAGTGGAAACAGTATTTAATGGTTTTGAAGGACTTGTTTTGGAAGAGAATTTGCCAATTTTGATGCTATTGATCTAAAATAGTTGTTTAGACATGAAGATATGTCTTTAGGTGAAAATAAGTCTTTATTAGACTCTGGACACTTAATGTTTGTATCGTACTACCACTGGAAGGTGTTTGATTGTTTTACATGTGTTAGTATGTTATTGTAAAGTCTACTTTTCTCTTTTATACTTTTTTGAATACTTTTTGTCAGCCAAGGTTTAAAATAAAATTTGATTTTTTTTCTAGAAAGTTTTTGTTCTGGAGTATGTGTCTCAAGACATTTTAGAAATATATTCAAAAATTCTTAAATTCTGCTTCTGGGTCTGAAAAGTTATTACCTAGGTTGCTTTTGTCTAAGCCCTTTGTTAAAGAATCTAAAAAATCAATTTCAGAAAAATTTGAAAAATCTTGTTCAATATTTCACATGGAGGTCTACTTGCTAGTGAAACCTTATTTTTGGGTATCATCACAAAAACTGGATTATGATCACTTATCAATCATAAGATATTGAGCCAGAAACAATATTACTTGCGGAATTATTACAGTATATATGATCTAATAATGATGGGGTTTGCATGTTCATGTATCTTGTAGAACAATTTATAAGATTAATTACACCCAATGATTCAAGAGATTCTTTATATTGAATGATTGTTATGTTAAAATCACCCAGTATAAGATAGTTTAATCCTTCTAAATTTAATTTTTCTATGACATATTCTAATTTAAGTTGAAAGTTAGATATTAATGAATAAGGATGGAAGTAAATCGCCCCCATGACATAAGCTTTATTACATTTGTTAGATTTAATTTCAACCCAAATATCTTCAACTAAGTCTTCATTCAAGCATAAGTCGGGACAAATTTTATAATTTAATGGTGTTTTTGAATATATGCCAATACCTCCACTGTTTGTTGGAGAATTTGATGAATGAAAATGATAATTTTCAATAGATGTGAAGTTTTGTTTCACTAATTACCATCACTTCTGGAGAGCAGAGTAACAACCCTAGTAGTTCCTCAATTTTATTTGTTTTTATTAAGACTCCTTACTTTCATATGAAGAAAAATATTATGTTTTGTGTAACTTGTAGAGATACTCAAATTTGGTTTGCATACAGATTCATGTATGTTGAACATTTAAAAAGAAAAAGAAAAACAACTAAACACATGTTTATATTACATTAAGAAATTAGTGACTTACAGAAGTTGATCAATACCAGATTTGCAGGTGATTTTGATTCTTTCACTAGTGGTGTTTTTTCTGATAAATATATCACCATTGTATGTCCAAGGAAATTGATATTTTGAGGTACTTTTTTTATATGCAAAGGAGAACAGCTTTTTTCTTCTTGGAATTAAATTTTTGTTGATGAATAGGTTTGTCATGCCATCAATGCCATAGTCACGTAATCCAATTAATTTTCTTGAAATATTAAATTCCTTATGTCTCTGTTTGTAAATCTGGCAATTATAATTGGAGGATTATTTGGTGAAGATTTTGGAGGGTGATAGGGAGGTTGAAATGTCATTTTTTTTAAATTGATGTTTAATTTTTTGCAGTGGCTTTAATGATATGGTTAATATTTTCATTTGGATTAAGGGGGATGCCGTGAAATTCTAAATTTTCTCTTCTGTTGTACTGGTCCAAATCATCTCTCATTTTTTCCTCTTCAATTAATTGATCTTTGAGACATTGGTTTTCTTTCATTAAATCATTGGCTTTAATGATATGGTTAGTATTTTCATTTGGATTAAGGGGGATGCCGTGAAATTCTAAATTTTCTCTTCTGTTGTACTGGTCCAAATCATCTCTCATTTTTTCCTCTTCAATTAATTGATCTTTGAGACATTGGTTTTCTTTCATTAAATCATCAGTTATTTTTTGTAGGTCAAGTTTCATTAATTTTGATACATTATTTTTTAAGTATTTAAATTCATCATTCAAAAACTTCTGACTTTTTATTGCATCTTCAATTTTTTTTGATCTTTTAGTTTTGAAAATACTTCATCAATTTTATTATTAAATTTTATTTTCGGTCTCTTCAATGGTTCTTTGATTGTTTCTTGTATATGTGTCTTTATATTATTTTCCATTTCTTTCATCATGTTGATAATTTTCCTGGTTGGAGCCATAACTTCACAATTTTTAAATAAAAATTTATACTATATTATATGCACCCCTCAGATAAGTTTACAGTACCATATAATAATTATATTTTATTATGCTTTTAGATCTCGATTTTTTCAGAAAATCTACAATAACATTAAATTAGTTCAATGTATTTCCATTTGCCCACTTGCTCTTTTGGGAGTTTTGGGGGCAGCAGCTTGAGTTGGGATCTCCAAGCATACCAATTTCCTGCAACTAGTGACAATTCCACTAGTGGAATTCCAAGATGTGACCAGGCCAGGTCTTCAACATAATTCTGCTGGCGATTTCTGGATTACTTTCTAGGTCTTTTGTCACTCAGAAGAGCATCGATTAGTTGTTTTGCTGTTTGCTTATGGGACATTTGTGTCACATAGCCATTTCAGCACAATTGTCAAGTAGGGATAAACCTAAGATGTCCTAAACTAAGGTTTTGCAATTTTTTGCTTAATTAATAACACATTTTGGGTGTGCTTGGTGTTCTAAATCTATAAGTTGAGCTAATGGGGCTTGCTTTATATTCTGTATAAACTGATAGGTAACTTGGAAAAAGTGAAAGATAAAAAACTAGTGTGTGTATGTGAATTAATGTCTTGTGGAAGCATAATTTGTAGCATATGTAGCCTCACTCCAAAAGATTATAACAGCTGATTCAAATCGTCACAATTACAACAGGAAAGATTATAACACTGAAAGTAGCTCTTATTGCTATAGTTCAAGTAAACTGTAGGAAGTGAAGTAGGCTAACATTGTCTCTGTTATTTGCACTGCTGATTGAATTTGACGGATTAAACAAGTCTTCAATAAACACATTTGTGCATCTTCATCTAATATATGAATGCACTGCAAGAAGAAGCAGAAGTAAAATGACTTATAGGCTATATTGGTTACTGGTATGGGGCTAAAGCAGTAAATAGTGTTAGAGAAGAAAAACCCCAATGTGTGATTTGTTTCCAAGTTCTCTCTAATTGCTTATGAAGCTCTCAAAAGTAAAATTGTATTTCTCATCACTCAAAATACTTGCAAAAAGACCAAACACTTTTTTAAAAGACACAGAAGTTTTCCTAAAAGTATTCTAAATTTAATGAATCCCCAAAATTCTTTTTATTTTTATCTCTATATTTATCCTCCTGACTCGCAGGAAAGCGACAGAGGCGCTACTACATAGGATAAGCAATTACTCTGACCTGCTTCTGGAGATACCAAGATATTGCTGTCTACTTGTAATTTAATAGAGATACTGGTTGCCAAGACCACCAAGCAGGGGAAAGTGCCGTAAAGTGTCTTTCCCAAAGACACAACAGAATGGTGCAAGTGGGTTTTGAACTGAGACCATGTTGATCATGAGTACAGTACCTTAACCAGTCGACTACGCTGCCGACATCACCTCTAATAGAAGTTTAAATGAAGCCACCACGCTGCCTCTAATAGAAGTTTAAATGAAGCCAATGCAAAACTTGTAATTTCCATCTCTTGCTATAGCAGAAGAAAAAAATTCTCATAAGAATTTTTTTTTGTTTTATGCTTCAAAATGAAAAAATACAACAATATATGTGACAAAAAATTTTTTAGAAAGCACAGGAAGGCAGCGAAATGACCATATGGTCTTCTACGTATAAAAAGGTGATAAAGCTGTGTGTGAAAAAAATTGGCAAAATTTTGATTGGAAAGAAGCTATTAAGAAAACAACTGGTAGCATCGAGATGGTCACTGTTCAAAACCTATTCACGCCATTCTGTTGTGTTCTTGGGAAAGACGCTTGGTGCCATTTTCCTCTGCTTAGTAGTCCCAGCAACTAGCTCTAAAACTTCAGTCATATTTTTAATAAAAAGTAAAAACCAAAATAGAAAATTTCTACCAGACAATAATATCTTGGCTTTCCAGAAGCAGATCAAAGTGATTGCTACACAGTTGCCTTTAGCATAGTGTCTACAATGGTTTCCTGTGAGTTACAAAGATTAATATATGAATTTTAAAAAAGAAAAAAATTGCTTTTTTATTACTCAAACAATACTCAACTATAATACCCAGTCTGGCTTCTTAACAAGGCTTTTTATCAAAAATACACAAAGAAATCATTTTGAATTGGAGAATAAAATAAAATGTCTCTCAGAGCAAAAAATTTGTAACATTTAACTAATTTCAGAATAAAAAGTATAGCCAATATACTTTGAAACATAGCTTTATTTAGGACGTTTAGGAATTTTAATTTATTCCATTATCAACTGCTTAAAACTAAATAATTAATTGTAAATTTGAAAATTTAGATAATTTATGACGTAACAGAATAAAATATTGCCAACATATACTACTAAATAAAACAGAATTATCTGTGCATAACTTTAAAATTAAATTGATCAATAGCAATTTGGGCATATACAAAATAAAGTGGTTAAAAATTTGAATCAAAAAATAAAACACCAAGTTTAAACATTTATGGCACAACACTTGACAATAAAATAACTACACAACACAGTAAAATAAAGAGGCATTAAGTGTTAAATACTTATTGATGGATTAAATTTTTGAATGTATAGCGATTCCTTTATTAAATGTTTTTGCCAATGTTTTGAAAAGCCTAAGATTGCACAATTATTGAATTCAATTTTATGGTTTGGATTGTCAACTTAGTGTTTTGCTACATCAGTTTCTTGCCTGAGTGGTGAATCAATGTTGTGATTGTTGAGTCTGGTGATCAAGTTTCTGCCAGTTTGTCCAATATATGAAGCTCCACAATCACATTTTACTTGATAGATGATGTTAAATTGCTGCAGATGAGGAAACAATTTTTTCAATTTACAGGTTGTGTGTATTAAATGTAGTTGAATGTTTGTCGAATTTTTGAGAAAAGTAATTTATTTCTATGGAAAGTTGATTAGAAATTTCTTGAACATAAGGTAATTTGATATAAACTATTTTCAATGATTGATCAAACACGTTTGATTGTGGAGTAGAATTATTTTTTGATTGTGGAGTAGAATTATTTTGAGATTAAAATTTGATTAAAAATCATTTAATATTTTTTATGAAAGATTTTGGATAACCAAGACTTTCAAAAATATTTTGGATTTCTTTGTGCTTATTTATATAGGTGTTACAAATATTGTGAGATCTATTCAAAAAAGTTTTAATTAAGTTTTGCTTAAACTGAATTGGCACATAGCTATTCCATTGAGTATAAGTCCAGTGTGAGTTGGTTTTCTATATACAGAAATATTAATGCTCGTATCAGTCCAATGAATTAAAGTGTCCAAAAACAGTAAAGTATTATTTTCTTCCAATTCTTTGGAAGGCTATATTGTTATGGGTGGAGTTAAAAATCTTAAATACTTCATCTTTCATCTATCCTTTTGATGATCAAATGACTAAAACAAATCATCAACGTAACAAAGAACACTAAATGAACAATTTGATTTGTGACTAAGCTTTATCTATAAACCAATTCATAAAAATGTCTGCCATGGCAGGTGCCAAAGGAGATCTCATTGCCATACCATCAAATTGTTTGTAAAATTTTCCTTTAAATTGAAAAGTGCAAGTCCAGTTAAGAAGTTGTTTGCAAGTCCGTTGCAAGTCCAGTTAAGAAGTTTACAAAATTGTTGTTTGTTCATGCCATGAACCCTAGAAGATGAGTCTAGAAATAATTAGCCGATGACAAGGTTGATTGTAAAATTGACTGGTATGTTAGTGAAGAGACTTCTTCAATTGTGGTATTTTTGAAGTTAATTTGACAAAACTGAAACTGAAAACCAATGAACGTTTTTGAAGAGATGTAAGAATATTATTCAGCCAAATTGCTGCTTGATAATTAAAACTATCCTTCAAAGCAAGAATAGGTCTCAAGGGGATATTTTCTTTGTGAAGTTTGGGAAGGTTGTAAAGCATAGGTGTAGCTGCTGCTGTTGGTCTTATAAATTGACATGCTTCTTTGTGTAAGTATTTATTTTTCTTAAGTCTATATTCCTTGAAATTGTTTTAATTTTTTAAAAGTTTTATCATGGTCAATTTGTTTAAAAATAGTTTCATTGCTGAGTATCTTATTCATTTTATCCAAATAATCTGATGTGTTCATGATCGTGACACATTGTCCTTTGTCGGGTTTGCAAATAACAATCGATCGGTCCTTTTTTAAATTAATTAATGCTAGTTTTTCTTAAAGTTAAACCAGTAAGATTATTTTTCTTCATTTGAAAATAAGTTGATTTGTACTTACTATAAAGATTGATAAGCATACGTTTAAACTCAGTGTGTTGAGGTTGGCTCAAGCTTGATTGAACATCGTATTCAAACTGTTCAAATATCAACCTTCTATTCCACTGTATTTATTTAACACTTAATGCCTCTTTATTTTACTCTGTTGTGTAGGCCTAGTTTATTTTATTGTCAATAGTGTTGTGCTGTAAATGTTTAAACTCGATGTTTTATTTTTCGATTTAAATTTTTAACCACTTTATTTTATATACACCCAAATTGCTATTGATCAATTTAATTTTAAAATTATGCACAGATAACTCTGTTTTATTTAGTAGTATATGTTGGCAATATTTTATTCTGTTACGTCATATATTATCTAAATTTAAATTTTCAAATTTACAATTAATTATTTAGTTTTAAGCAGTTGATAATGGAATAAATTAAAATTCCTAAACGTCCTAAATAAAGCTATGTTTCAAAGTATATTGGCTATACTTATTATTCTGAAAAAATGTCTCAACAGAAAATTTTCCATTTATAGACAAGCTGCACAAAAACAAACAACGTCCATTGAATTTTATTACTTCAATACCATTTTTAACTTAATAAACATGTTTGTTTATATGATCTAGAATTGTGTTAAGTTATAGAGTAAAGCTTGGTTTCTAGCAGTGTGCAGACTAATATTTTGCAAGTTAAACCATCTGGCAGTTTTTCTTCCTTTTGCTATAACTTATTGCTTTCACCTTGTGCATAAAAAGCTCACAGACTCCCAAAAATTACTCTGTGGACCTGGGGTCTATGCACCCCAGTTGGGAACCATGGGAATAGAGCATTCTTTATTTTTTTTATGATCTTTCCATGCTTAAAATATTAGCTATGCTAAGCAAAGCAAAAAATCAAATTTGTAGTGAAATCTTTGTTTCTATTGATCTTTTCATGCATATCGAGCATTGTTTGTTTCTTCTGTTGATCTTTCTGCACTTAAATTCAAATTGAGTGTGAAGTAAAGTAAAAAAATTAATAAAACAAACAAAAAATACTCCATTTCCTGCTTGTAGTGGAAACAATACTTTATGTAAGCAACGGGACATTAGCTAGCTTTGCTTTTTGAAGCAATGAAAAACCAAGTGTAATGCCACTGAGATTTATAGATATTATGGAATGTAGAAATTTCTATAATTTCATGATAATGCTATAATGAGTTCATTCTGAAATGCTTGTCATAAATTGGTACACATGCTGACACAATTCAACAACAATTATGGTTAAAAGGAGTATGTGGGTGTTTTCACTACTTCTGATAAACACATAATAATCCAGTTAATTGCATGACAAAGCTTGGCAAATTTGCTATGCAATTAATTGAATTTGTCTGTACATAACAGATTTTCTATTGGTCTGCCAAATTCTCTCTTTTCTCAAATTCATGTTGACCCATGGTGGGCCAACCTTAACCTTTACTGAAATATCACTATTACCTTTGGAACAATTTTAGAAACAAAATAAAACTTCTTACAATGGAATGGAATAAGATAAAATAAAAATTTTAATTTAAGAATAGATTATAAAGGTTAAGCAGCAAACTAAAATTAACATCAAGCATAAATATTTTTTTTGCGTTACCTGCCATGACACTTACAAATTGCAAAAAATTAATTGCCAGATAAACGAATTTTTAAACAAAACAATTTATCAGCAATTTATAGGTTACGTCCATGAAACTCCAACAAACATTGAACAAATTTCGTTGTAGCATTGCTCATAATTAGACTTTGATTACAGTATGTACAAAAAGTATTTTCTAAAACCTTTTCAAATTGACTTGTATTTATTTTGCCATTGATTTTTTTTCTTAGCATAGAAAAAAATTAGAAAGTTTCAATTGGACTACCTTATAGTTGGCTGTTTACATTGAGCTAGTTTTTTATCATTTTATTTTTAATTTTGACTAGTTTTTATGAGTTTGAAAAGATTTCTATTAAGCAGCTGTACAAAGTTTAAAAATTATCCAAAACTGTCAAAAAAATAAACTAGGTCAAAACTTGTAATGAGTGGTAGATCCATAGTAGGATGCATAGACTAAAAAATTACAAAGTTGCAAGTATTTAATAAATTTTGACAGCTGAGTTTTTGATTTGCTCATGCTAAATGAAATATTGGCCTTTAATTTAAGTATAAAGTGAAATACAGGGTGATTCACCGAAGTGTTGACAAATACTTTATTCCATTATTAACTTCGCATTACCTCTTCAGATTGTTATTACATGTACTTTATTCCATTATTAACTTTGCATTACCTCTTCAGATTGTTATTATACGAGGGTAAATCAAAAATTATCCGGAATTGCTCTATAGCGCACTCTTGCTTTAGCTTTTTCAAAATTTTTTTTGCACGTGTTGTCTACTGTGTCACGTGATCACGATCTGCTAATCTAATTGTTCGTTCAGTTTTAACACGTGTTATTTTCTGTTGATAAAAATGGACGCTCCACTGGCACAATGCACCAGAGAAGAACAACGTGCTGTGGTCCGATTTTTGTGGTCAGAAGGTTCATCGGGGACAAAAATTCATCAAAGACTCTTAGTGCATTATCGAAAACAACGGTATATGAGAACCTCATCAATGGTAATGCGCCAGTTAGCCAAAATCATTTGTTGAGCTTGCTCAATCTTCTCTTCACTGGTGGAGGTTGATGGACGTCCTGCTCCTTCTGCATGTTTTACACTGGTCCGACCTGTTTTAAACTTCTCAATCCACTCATATACCGTTGTTTTCGATAGTGCATTGTCTCCATATTGTGCTAAGAGTCTTTGATGAATTTTTGTCCCCGATGAACCTTCTGACCACAAAAATCGGACCACAGCACGTTGTTCTTCTCTGGTGCATTGTGCCAGTGGAGCGTCCATTTTTATCAACAGAAAATAACACGTGTTAAAACTGAACGAACAATTAGATTAGCAGATCATGATCACGTGACACAGTAGACAACACGTGCAAAAAAAATTTTGAAAAAGCTAAAGCAAGAGTGCGCTATAGAGCAATTCCGGATAATTTTTGATTTACCCTCGTATATTCTAGAGTAAGTTTTCAATATCAATAAGAATATTTAATCTAGAAAAGTAAGATGGCAAAGACAGTAAATGACATCGTTGAAGGGTATTGCAAGAAAAGACTTCCACCTGCAAAAATTTTCCGGTTGATGAAGCGATTTGTGAGTCGTGGAGGTGTTTACAAGGCTGTGAAGAGGTTCAGGGAGACTGGAAGTTGTGCTCCAAGAATCAGAAGTACTCCTGAAAAACCCATCAGGACAAAGGAACTGATTAAGAAGGTCAGGGAGAGGTTGAGGCAGAACCCTTCAAGGAGTGCAAGAAAACT
The DNA here is from genome assembly GCA_963680785.1 of Diplosoma virens. NCBI lineage: Eukaryota > Metazoa > Chordata > Ascidiacea > Aplousobranchia > Didemnidae > Diplosoma > Diplosoma virens. The sequence continues at coordinate 11,548,600 of OY796896.1, forward strand.
GGCTAAGGACACCTCTGTAAGCGTGAGCACCATGCAAAGGCTTCTCAAGGATGATCTCCACGTCTACCCGTACAAATTTACCAAGAGGCAGCTCCTGTCAAATGCCACTAAGAAGAAAAGGCTTGATAGAGCTAAGGTTTTGATCAAGAGACTTGTTGTTGGCACGCGGCCTCAAGTGCTTTGGACAGATGAGAAGCTTTTCACTGTCCAAGCTATCCACAACCACCAAAATGACAGGATTTGGATTCCAAACAAGGACATGGTGCCAGTTGAACGTTGCAGTTCATTTAGGAGGCAGAAACCTTCTTCCGTGATGGTTTGGGTAGGAGTCACTTCAACAGGCCTGAAAACACCTCTAATCTTTATCGACAAAGGCGTGAAAATTAACCAAACTATCTATTGTCGGATGTTGGAAGAAAAAGTCATTTCCTGGGTTCAAGAAACAGTGGAAGAGGAAGGAATTACGCTTCAACAAGATGGGGCAACCTCCCACACAGCCAAAGCAGTCCAGCATTGGTGCAAGACCAATTTTAAAGGGTTTTGGGAGAAGGAAGTATGGCCCCCTTCTTCACCCGATTTGAACCCAATGGACTTTGGGATTTGGTCCATTCTGGAGCAAAAAGCCTGCTCAACATCCCATCCAAATATCGAAACCCTTAAACGAAAACTGAAGGCGTCATGGGAAGAAATTGACCCAGAAGTGGTGCGTGCCACGTGCACCCAAGTACTTCCACGTCTTAGGCGCCTTGTGAAAAACAAAGGGGGCTACATTGAATAATTTGAATTTTATGTGAAAGCCCATTAAATTTCCATTCTACCTATTAAAAACTTGTTTCTTTTGCCCTTATAGTAAGTTGGATAATTCAGTTTTAATTTGTCAACACTTCGGTGAATCACCCTGTACCAATTCAAATCAATTCTGCACAGAATTTAAATTAAAAGACAGTCACATGACTTGCTTATGAATAAATCTTGTAAAACAGCAAAGACAAACAAGTTTTATATTTGCCAACTTTAAAATCAAAAGACTGGGAGCTGAATTCTTGCAACTTCGATTAAAGAAATCATTTTATGATTGAGACAACTGCATAATAAAAGTTTGTTTTCTTGTTTAGCAATAGTAAACAAATTATAAATGTTTGTTTTTTGCAAATTTGCAATATATTTTTATACTTTTACAGCTATTCGATATGGACGAATGCCAAAACTAGAAAAAGAGAAGATTATTGCTGATGCTGTTAGTACCATCAGCAATCCAATACAGTCAAAAAAAGAAAATCAAAATGTTAAGATTATATCACTAATAAAAATTTTAGTGTCATCCTTTTCTACATTCTGTACAACAACAAAGTGTAAAGTTGAAATTGCATGGAATACAAGAAAAAATCTTGGAAGCAAGGTACAACATCAATTTTTTTTATGTGTGTATTTATGCCTTAATAACATTTGCATTTATTGAAAGCTTTTCCCAAAAATGAATTTGTAACTCATTATGTAAAGGGATAATTTTCTGTTTTTATGTACTTTATAAAAAAAATCAACACTCGTCAGGTTAAAAACACCATAAAAGTGCCCCCTACATAAAGGTATGGAAAAGAGGTGAGACAATTAATTGGGATCAAGAATCAAAAGAATTGATGAATTTTTAGGAGTTAGAATCAGAATGAAAGATTTTTAATGAAAATTTTAATTCTTAAAAACAATTCCTAATTTGTATATTTGCCTTTTTTGTATGCTGCACTATGATTGTGCATGCACATACGAGGGTCAGTCAATAAGTAATGAGACTTTCTCAATTACTTTGGTGTTCTTGGAGTTATGCAACTGAAATTTTATGTGATGATTATGAATGGAGTTGTCATCTTATTTACAACAAAACTTGTTTATTTTCAGATTACTGTAGGTGTGACGATAAATTGAAATGACTACTAGGCTAGGAAACAGCTCATGCTTGGAACAAAGAGGAGTCATCAGATTTCTGTTGGCAGAGAGTGTAAAATCATGTGAGATTCTGTCTAGAATGCAAAGACAATATGGTCCTTCCTGTATGTCTAGAGCAAACTTCTACAAATGGGTGCAAGCATTCAAAGATGGACGCGAAAGCATTACTGATGATCTGAGAAGTGGAAGACCTGTGGATGTCTCTACCCCAGAAGCAGTACAGGCAGTTGAAGACCTGATCAAATCTGATAGAAGGGTCACTTTAGATGAAATTGCTACAAACTTGGACATCTCCCATGGCACAGTGTACGCAATTGTGCGTGAGAAGCTGCGTTTTTCAAAAGTCAGCTGTCGCTGGGTTCCAAAGATGTTAACGGATGATCACAAAATGCAGCGCCTGATGGCTTCCAGAGCATCACTACGCAGATACAGAAAGGAGGGAGATGTATTTCTATCGAGAATAGTGACAACTGATGAGACCTGGGTCTTTCATTATGAACCTGAATCGAAACGACGATCAATGGAGTGGAAGCATGTTTCTTCCCCAGTGAAGAAAAAATTCAAATCTCAGAAAAGTTTAAGGAAAGTCATGCTCACTGTGTTCTGGGACAGAAATGGGCCGATCACTATCAGTTTCTTGGAAAGGGGCAATACTGTGAACTCAGAGAACTACTGTGAGCTGCTAACTCAAGTGAAAAAAGACATTAAGAACAAACGGAGAGGACTTCAATTAAGAGGTGTGATTCTCCTTCAGGATAATGCAAGGCCCCACACAGCAGCAAGAACCCTAGCCAAAATTGAAGATTTAGGCTGGAAACTTCTAACACACCCACCCTACAGCCCAGACCTTGCACCATCTGATTTTCACCTCTTCGGCCCACTCAAAGAGAGTATGAGGGGAATTCACTTCCAGACTGATGAAGAAGTGAAGGCTGCTGTGAGCAACTGGCTAAGGACCCAGTCCACGGAATTCTATGCCAAAGGAATAGACAATCTAATATCAAGATGGAACAAGTGTGTTGCAAAGGAGGGAGACTATGTTGAAAAATAAAAAAGCATTTTTTGATTACCAGTCATTGCAAACTTGAGTTATTAAAAAAGTCTCATTACTTATTGACTGACCCTCGTATATACCAAAAGAGACATTTTCTTTTTAGAACATTATACAGTATGTGTACAAAATTAAGGCAACATACCTTTAGTAGGTTAATGAAAATTTACATATGCAATTTTTATTTTAATGGTTTAAACTGAAAGGTGAATGGTAGGTGAATCATACAATGGTATATTTATTCAATATAATCACCTGGTTATAAACTATAGCTTTAAGTTTATGTGTAAATGCATCGCAGGCAGAATGTATCTGTTTTTATGGAATTGCTTCCCATTCCTTCTGCAGTTTTGCTCTGAAGGACCTGAGAGAAATGTGAAAGGAAGCTGAGACTCTCCTCTCCAAAATGAACCAGATAGAAAAGTCCAAAGGATTTAAGATCAGGGCTTCTTGCTAGCCATACATTTTTGCTTATGAAAGACAGGATAGGATGTTCCTCTGATCCAGGTTTGGGTTGCTTTAGAGCCATGCAATGGTGTTGAATCCTGTTGGAGACTTTATGGTGACCCAAGTGTGTTTTCAAAATAAAAGAAATGTACCAACAAATTGTGAACCATCAGAACGACTGAGTTTGGGGTTCCTTCATTTCACTTGAAAGTAGGATTGCTACACGACATCAAAATGCATAGTGTGTATTGGTTTAGGCAGCTGTGATGGCCACAGGAAAATCTTGGTCTGTTTTTGTGCCTTCTGGGGTAAAACTGAATTCAGATAGGTACAGCTGTTGTGGTTTTTTAAGCAGTGATTAAATATATTTTGTTTTTAAATATTGCTCTGATCTTTTCATTCAGCACTCTTCAAGAAAAATCAATTCACTTTTGCAATATATATAATCGTTAATTTACAAAGGCTAATTGTTAACAATTAAAGACAATTTGGACAGAAGCACTGTACACCAATTATCCAATTCATTAAACAAGCTGCATTTTAAAAAAAATAACAATTTGTTAGTTAATTATAACAAGCCAAATGAAGAAATTTTAAATGACTGGAATCAATTGAAATTAGCATTGGAATCAAAAATTTTAGTTGAAATTGAAATCAGAAAACAAAAAATTCATCACTACTATGGAACCCTATACAATTTTTGATTGAAGACAAAAAGATGTTTACATTGATTTTCTTTTAAAAATAAATCTTTAAAAAGTTGCTATCTTTTCTTTCTTGCACCAGGTCCCTTTTCTTTTTTAAAGCTATCTTACAGATAGGAATTGCAAACAAAAATTATTTAGCAATAGTTTTGATCTAAGCAGTTTCCAAAGTTGCCAAAGGAAACAAGGATTTATCTAGTGTTAAAATTGTAAACATGTTTAGAAGATTTTCAACACATTTTATTGCTGTAAAGAAGTTGCAATTAAATCTGATTCTAAAATACAGGGTGTCCATAAATTATTGTTACAATTTCAAAAATTCACCATAGTCTTATTTTTTAAGATATTTTCAATTGGTTTGTTTTACAGTAAAGGGAAATACTTCAAGTTTACGTTAGATGCTTTAGTACACCTCTATGTGTGCCCCATCAGTTGCACGTGTGATATCCAACTGATATTCAATTTCTTACCATGTTCTTGCTAACATATCTACAGTAACTGTATCATTTCTTCAATTATTCAATGTTGCAAATCATTAATGTCTCTGACTTTGATTCAGTAAATAATATCTTTTACATAGCCCCACAGGAAAAAATCTTAAGGGTGTAATATCAGGGAAACATGGCGGCCATGGAATGGGACCATCACGTCCAATCCACCTATCTGGAAATGTTTCATTCAAAAATTGATGAACTTCAAAGCCTCAATGAGGTGGTGCACTGTTCTGCTGGAAAATGACTTGTGGTTGATACTGTTCAAGCTGTGGTGACATGTATTCTGTCAAAAGGTGAAGGTAAATTTGAGCTGTGATTTGATTTCTCAGCAAAGAAAAACAGACCAATAATTTTATCATGCATGATTCCACACCACATGTTTAGTTTAGGGGAGTCCTGTTCAAGCTCACATGTATCATGTGGATTCTTCAAGCCCCTTATACTCAAATTGTGTCTGTTTAGTAATCCAGAAATGTGGAATGTTGACTCATCGCTGAAGCAAACACGTTTCAAAAACCCTGGGTCTGAATCTGACCTGTTCAGCATCATCACTGCAAATTCTTTTTGTCATGGCTTATCTTCTACTTAAGGGCTTGCAGTAACTGCACTTTATAGGGTGGGGCGTAAGTATGGAAACAAATTTTCCGTATTAATTTTCTTTTCAGAGTACTTGTTATTTTTCAAAATTTTATAGTTTATAGATTTGATAAGATACTCTACTGCCACATTTAAAAAAAATTTTGAAAATTTTTTAGCCATTTTATTCATCAAAATCACAGAAAATAGAGCAGCTATAGTTGCATTACATCATGCAGGAAAGTCTAACTCCGATATTGTGAAGACACTTTCAATTGGGAGATCAACTGTCTGGAAAACACTAAAGCGGTTTAATAAAAGGGATGATCTTTCTGATTGCCCTAGAAGTGGCAGATCGCATTCCCAGCAGTCAAAACCGATGATCAAACGCATTCAAGAAAAAATTAGGAGAAATCCAAAAAGATCGATTAAAAAGCTAGCGAAGACATCAGAAATGAGTCCAAGAACCATGAGACAACTTGTCCATGAAGACCTTAAAATGTCCTCTTTCACACTTCAAAAGAGGCAAGCCTTATCTACAGCGGTGAAGCAAAAAAGGCTTGAGAGAAGCAAAATTTTGCTCAAGAAATTTACATCTGGCACGGCTGCAAAATTGTTCGGTCCTATGAGAAAATCTTCACAGTAGAAATGGCTCATAATCGAAGAAATGACAGAATAATTGGAAGAAGTATCAAAGACATCCCTTGTGATCAAAAAACTGTCCACCAAACCATGAAGCCAGTTTCTGTAATGGTATGGGCTGCTGTTTCAAAATCCTGGAGGTCCAATTTTTGTCGACCAAAGTGCAAAAATTAACGCAAAATGTTATGTTGATAACATTTTGAAACCAATGTTGGAATATGCTAAGGATAACTTTGGTGAGGACACTTTGTGGACATTCCAACAAGATGGCACAACATCACACATCGCAAATGTTTCCCAAAATTGGTTTAGAGACCATATTCCAAATTTTGGTCCAAAGAAATGTGGCCTCCATGCTCCTCGGATCTTAATTCCATGGATTTTTCGGTGTGGTTTATCCTCGAAAGCAAGGCCTGTAAAAAATTCATCACACTGTTGATGATTTAAAACACTCACTATGTCAAGCATGGAATGAAATTCCACAAGAACAGCTACGTGCCACGTCAGAAGAAGTTTGCAAGAGATTGGAGGCAGTAATTGAATGCAATGGGGGCCATTTTGAATAAAATTGTATTAGTGTTTTTAAATAATACATTCAAGTAAACATGCAAAATATAAATTTTATTATATCGTAACATTCATTTTTATTTGTTTCCATATTTATGCCCCACCCACCCTGTACATGCATAAAGTTGCAAGTTTTTATGCAAAACTTTGTGAATAGTGGAGCATGGGATCTGTAACAGCATAGAAGCCTTGCAAATAGACTTTCTAGGGCTTCTGGTATATGCCACTCACACAGATTCAATTTTATTTTTTGATATTTGCGGCCAGCCAGCTCTCTTTGTAGCACACGACCAGTCTTCATAAACTTTTTATGCCATGCTTGAATGGTAGGTCGTGCAGGTGGCTTTTTTTCATACTTATGTTGGCAGTATGGTCGAGTGTTGGCAGCATGGTTGAGTGGTTAAAGCACTGGACTGATGATCAACATGGTCTGGGTTCAAAACCCACTTGTGCCATTCTGTTGTGTTCTTGGCAAAGACACTTTACGGCACTTTCCCCTGCTTGGTGGTCTTGACAAGCAGTTCTAAATTACAGCAATATCTTGGCATCTCTGGAAGCAGGTCGGGGTAATTGCTTACCCTATGTATAGTGCCTCCATCGCTTTCCTGCAAGTCAGGAGGATAAATATAGAGATAAAAAAAACAAACAAACTTGTGTCTAAAGTTTTGCTGTGCTTGATGTCTGACTTTGTCTCTGTAATCCAGGAAGCACACTGGGCTTTTTTCTGCAGAGTGCTAATTTTCATGAACTCTACTTTTGATACTAAATTCAAAAATATTCTGCTTAATCACTAAATAAATTGTAATTTTAAGTCTAATTATTTCCACAAGTACCTGTTAAGAAAGAAAAAACTTGAAGCATTTTCCTTCACTATAAAACAAATCAAATGAAAATATCTCAAAAAAACAATATTTTGACAAACTTTAAATTTTTTAACAATAATTTATTGACACCCTGTACCTTGAGTTGATATACAGAGCTGTTTGAGAAAAATTGTATAAAAGCATATTTGATTAGACGTTCATTTCTAACCATTTATTTGTGCACTTTACTAACCAATCAGATACAAAGTTTGCATGGCAATTGTTAATTTTATGGCACATTACTATTGGGCAGTGACCATTACATGGTACATGATTTTCAGGAAAAATGTTTTTAGCAGGATGCTTTCAGTGTTGTGCTGTTACGGCACATTTTGGTGGCTAGAGATATGTTTACAATTATTATCAACTTGTAACATCTTAATAACGTTTACAAATACTAATACCAGGTTCACACAGAGTGTGTTGGAAGTAACAGTAGCTGTTTGCTTATGATTTTTATTAATTAGAGGATATTTGAAAAATTAATATAGAATTAGTAGATCATGTAGGTTTGTTTGAAAAACATACTAGAAGAAAAGCTGTTAAAGTTGCAAGTAACTTAAAACTAAAAGTTGTAGTAAAGCTATCATACTCCAGCTGCTGAGTGCTGAAAATGTTCCACCAAATCGTTTTCTATGGAAAAGTTTTGCTTTGCCAATACAACCAGAAAACAAACAATTTTGAAAACGTTTGAAAGTGACAGTATACCCCAGATACATTTGTCAACAGCAAATTTTAAATGGAGATTCTGGTGGGCATATCTAGGAGTACTTTTGACTCTAATTCCAAAAATGATTTTACTTTTTCTTTAGTACAACAGGTTTTTTAGATATTTTTTTTACTAACCATTCTTTAAATTTTAAAATAAATGAAAGCAAGGAATTAAATGAAAGCAATGAGTGGCAATTAAAAAATTAAATTAGATAGTTTTGCAAGTTATTTAAGAAAATAATATAAAAAATGATTGAACATAAACTGGCACCAAGGAGGGAATAATATTAACAATGCAATGCAACATGTTATATTAAATAAATTACTTATTTCTATAGGTGTAAAATAGGTGTGATAATAGTATTTTCAAAAGTAATTTCCTAATATATTCATAATGCCTAGAAAATGCTTAAGCCATCCAGATCAGTTTTGTTTTGTCTGTGGAAAGTTTACAAGCCAAAAACAGTAAAGGAATATCACTCATGATATCAAGAAGATGTGTAAAGCATATTTTCATTTGCCATTAGATAAACAAGAGAAGACCTCGGCACCCTATGAAATATTCAATTGCTGTTTAGGCCTGCACAGCTGGCTAAATTAACGGTCTCCTATGCCATTTGCCATCGCAATGATTTAGCATAAACCCAAAGATCACTGTCAGGATTACTATTTTTGTCTCAGCAAAACAAAGAAATTTTCCTTTGAACAGAGAGACAAAATAGCATATCCCAATTTAGATTCAGCAAGAACACCAGTTCACTCATAATGACTCAATGCCACCACCAGTGCCTCCTCAAGATGGGCTTGATGCTATTGATAGCAGTGCTGATGAAGACAATTCTGAAAAATTCATTTCTGCCAACTCTACAGATTCTGAGTATAATACCACAGAAGATTCTATTTTATTTTCACAGAAACATCTAAATAACCTAATTAGAGATTTATGTCTTTCTAAGAAAAAGATAGAGCTCCTTGCATCAAGGTTAAAAGAACAAAATATGGCTGGAAAAGATGTCAAAGAAAGTTACTACAGGAAATGCAATAGGGGCTTACTTACCTTTGGCATTCAAAGTTGAGAACTTTTTTTATTAGAGCCATGATATTGAAGAGCTATTTCAAATTCTGGGTATAGCTCAAAGAGAAGTTTGAAAGTGGTTTTTCTACATGTTGGAAATAAAAGACCCACCCAAAACAGCCCTTTTTTAAACTAGCCATCTGGGACTAGCAGTTTTTTCAGGCCACCCAAGAATAGGATGTTTCAAGGCTTCCAATAAACAGTAATTTTCAAGACTACAATAGACTAAAAGAGTTAATCCTTTGTCCAATCTTTTATCATCGAAATACCAGTACATTAAACTTGCTTGTTCAATGTTTTATAAACTATAAAAGCATGTTAATCTGTTTTGTATCTCAAAACCTAAACAACTGCCATGATAATATGGCAAAGACATTGTCATTTATTGGGTATAAAGCAACCTTCATCCCCCATATCTCTAAAATCAGTGTCCTGCTGTTACCCAAGATAAGTGGTTTTGTTCTCATTGAGAAAAAAATGCTATTTGAGGAATGATCAAACAGCTTATTGAATCAGCAAAACTTTTACTGCTCAGGTGAAGAATACCTGCAATGTTACTTTGCTTTTTGAAGACATTGAATTGGCTATGATCAATTTTACTTGTTAGTTTAAGTGGCATAATTTTCAATGCTATTAATGTACTTAAATCGATTTTAAGTTTTAATGCTAGCTGTTTGATGGTTCTTAACCATTGCATCACCTCAAAATATTTTATGATATTGCAAAAAATTAATGCTGTGTGGTTCAGTGTTGGCAGTGTGGTTGAATGTCAGCAGCATAGTCAAGTGGTTAAAGCACCAGGCTCGTGAACAATAACAGTTTTGGTTAAAAACTCACTCATGCCATTCTGTTGTGTCCTTGGGAAAGACATTTTACAGCACATTCCCTGCTTGGTGGTCTTAGCAAGCAGTTCTAAATTAAAGTCATATCTTTATTAAATTACAAGCAGACAGCAATATCTTGGTATCTCCAGAAGCAGGTCGGGGTAATTGCCTATCCTATGTATTAGTGCCTCCATTGCTTTTCTGCGAGTCAGGAGGATAAATATAGAGATAAAATAAACTAAAATAAAAATAAAATGCTAGGAACAGTAAAATTTTGTTTGTTTCTTGTAAATTTTTTGTTTAGACTTGAGGTATCACTGCATGGATTAGCACCAAGTACTCATGACCCCTAGTTTTTAAGGCTTCTTAAAATTCAACCTGCATAGAATTCAGCACCTGACATTTGATTGTTACTCTAACAAATATTAGATTTGTTTGTCTTAGCATTTGCAAGATTGATTGCATGTTTAGTATGATAATTTTGCTCCTCTTTATTAATTGCCTTTAATTGCATTATTGATTAGGAATCTAATTTTATTGGCCTATACATTACTTTTTGTTTTTAATGGAGTTACTTTTTGAGCAGTGTGATCCCATTGAAGAATTTGTTGTGAAGTATCTTTTTTAGGGCGCATCAAAAATCACTCAGGTTGACTGAGCATTGAACTTATATCTTTCTTTTTTTTTGAGTCAGAATCAGTTATCACAGTAAAAAACATTTCAAATGGGTCAAAAATCTCAGTTGTCAAAATTCATTATATTCCAGCAATTTTGTTTCTTTCTAAATCAATCAAAAATAGTCCAAAAATTAGCAATACACTGATAAGCTACCACACTTGTGATTTTTTATTTTTTAAATAGAAAATTTCATTTAAAATGCCTTAATTAATTTGGTTCAAATTGCACCCTGCTGATCAATTTTAAATCTTAACTATCTGGACCAGCAGCAGTCTTTTTTAGCACCAAAGCACATGATTACATTAAAGATTCAAGAACGTTTTTAAAAAGTCAACTGAGAGCTGAACAAAAGTTTTCACTTGCCTTCCAAAACGTTTTTTTGTATTTAATTAACCTTCAAGGTGAAAGTCACACCTTTTGGCCTTTTTCCAGACAATTTCAAATTTTACCATACAATTTCAAATCAACTGTTATTTGCTTGTTTGAATGGTTTTGAAATGTGACCCACAGAATTGTGAACAATGCCACAAAGAAAGTACCTCATTGTTTTGGATAATTTTTGATGTAATCAAATTACATATAGGACTTCCTTTAAAATGGCTTAAATAATTCGTTCATCCATTCTTTAATATTTTTTTATATGGTTAGTGGTAATCGTGGGATATGTGGTAAGTATTAGCTATCGACAAGAAAGCCCTCAAACAATTGATAGCTAATTTTTCATTGGTTGTTCCAGTTTGGTTCAAGCTTGCTGAATTGGCTGTTGTCAGAGAACAACAACAAAAAGTTCTCTAGAGTAATTTTTGCTTTTCAATTTCTTTGCCATTGTGACTATGAATATAACATCAAGCTCGCCCTTTTAATCTTTTTCTTTTGTTGAGTTTTGACAACCAGAAGATTGCTTGCATTGTGAATTATAAATCCATCTTTGGGCAAAGTTTTGTTATAGAATTGAATTCTGTATGCAGTATGTAGGAAGAAAGATGATGGAAATAAAGTTACTGAGAAAGAGGAGAAGAGTGAGACCAAAGAGAAGATTTTTAGATGTAGTAGAAGAAGATATTGGGGAAGTAGGTGCAAAGGAGATGGATGTTGAAGACAGAAAGGTTTGGAGAATGATGATATGCTGTGGCCACCCCTGACTAAAGGGAAAGGCCGAAAGGAGAAGAAGAAGTTATAGAATTGAATCCAGTTTCATTTTTAAGTGTTTGCTGGTGAACTTTGTTGCACTGTTTCAAAAATACATTGTGTTTGCTTGAGAATTATAATGATTGCTTTTATAGCTGGTCACTTAAATGCTACCTTAAAATATTGTTTTCTGTAGATAAGTGATAGTCTTTACATAAATGTCTTAATTGCTTATATTGTACTGTTTCAGGCCAAATCAATACGTTGTGTAGCAGATTTGCCATTAGTGTTTCCTAATATTTTACAAGAGTTTAAAGATTTTGTTGAGGTTACATCTTCAGTTAATAATATGAAGCATGAATCAGGTAAGTAGTCCTTTTTTATGAATTTGATCTTGATATCTTGAGATCTGATATCTTTTATAAATTGGTTAAGCAGTGTGTTTATCAAAGCAAAAGAAAACTTTTGATGAGATTTAACTTGTTGTTTTTGATCAGATTGTTTACTTCACCCTTTTGCTCTTTAGTTGTTTTTTTGGCTAAATGATTCATATTTAAAAAATTTTTTTCAGGATTTTTCACAAATAATGTGTCCGAGTCTGTTCAAGATCATGCTGGAAAAGATAATCAGAAAAAAAGTGATGCTTTGGACTTAAATGGCACTTCCACATGTAAAAAAACTTATTTGTCCAAAGACGTTCCATCAACATCAGAAGTACTGAACAGCATTTGCACCGTTAATAATCAAATAAGCAAAGAACTTCATTCGTATGCCATAATTCAAGATGATAAGTCACGTGATGCTTTATGTTCGTCAAACTCGCATCTTTCTTCCCCTTTACAAAACACTTTATCAAAGAAAGTGACAGAGTTGCAGCATAAATTCAAAAGCCAGACTTGTAACAGTGATTCAAGTCCAAATGACATCAATGTTTCAAGGCTTTTTGAGCTGCTAGAAGTTGATTTTTCTCAGAGCAACAGTTTTTTGTCTCTGTATCAAAAAATGAGTGAACAATTTCCCGATTTGAGCTATCACAAACTGTTGAAAAACAACCCTGAAATTTTTCGCAATTTGGATATAGACGTTTCCCTGCTGGATTATTGTGACTTCGAATTATCGACCGAAACTAAAGCGAAATTATTGGTGGCAACTCAGTTATTTAGAAAGCAAGTAACGTCGGAGAAACTTGATCAAACTACTAATAGTCACCTTATCAAAAACCAAGAGGTAATTAATTATTAGTTTTTATTTGAGTTGTGATGATTTGAGTCCAGGTTTTGAAGAACTTTTGTCCACGTAAAAGTCTGTAAAAGACTCAGACTTGACTACTCAAATCAACTAATAGCTCAGGCTTAACTCGAGTCCTTATGTAAATGTCTCAAGTTCAAAAAAGTTAAATTTTTCTTCTGCTGAAATTTTTGGACGTTGTTGGTAAAAAAGAGGTTCAAAATCAACTCAAAACCAAAAAGAAGATCTTCACTTTTAAAATTACCTGAGTGTAAAAACTCAAAATTCGATAGACTTGGACTTGGAATGGACCCGAGTACGTTAGCAAAGGGTTTAAACTTGACTCGAGTCCTGCCTCTTTAGGATTCGTGTTTGAAGGTTGTTGGACTCATACGGACGAAAGTCTTTCAATTATCGGTCAAATAACCGACGAAAGTTTTGTTGCAGCTGTAGTTTGCAAGTTTTGCTTTGTAATCTTAATCGCTTTAAGGTACAAGTTTTTTGGTATGCCAAATGGGGGTCATCTTCATCCACATGCATTTATAACTTTAAATTAAAGTAGTGTGCCTGTTTATTAAGTTAATTGAACTTGACTCCATTCGTTTCTTAAGTTTGATTTCCTGCCGTGTATGTGGATCATATAATTATTGATAGTTTTATCAAGCTGTTAACTGATTCTTGTATTAAAGTTATGTAATTACAAGGATTTCTTATCTCACTACTTGATTGGGGTAATCAACATTTAATTACTGCTTTCTATAAATAGTTATCCTGGTGCTTATTCAAACGTTCTTAATCCTGGCTTTTTTTACATATAAACTCAACGAAGACTGAAAAGACTGGTAAAGAATATCTTATTCAATATTTGATAAACAAAACACAAGAGCGAATGGTGAACAGCATTTGTGAACTGACGGAGTTCGCGAAACAAATTCCCGGCTTTAAGGATCTGGATCTGACCGATCAGGTAAAAGTACATTAAACTACAATCTTTTAAGAGTCAACCTGCTATTTCTATAATATTAAAAGCTGTTAAATGGCATCTGGTCAAACAAACAAAAAATTTACTCATTAGTAGGACAATTTTTTGACCAAATTTTGACATAATTTTTATTGTAGCATGATTTAAAATCTATTGTAATGCAAAGATTGATACTTTTTTACATTTCCTGATATAAACTGCCTGTCCTTGCAACAGCTTACCAAGAACGGAGAAATAGCGTTTCACACCTGCAGATATTGGCGATAGGACTGAAATTTTGCTTAATGCTGGCGACCCATTCTGTTGCTTCAAACTGACAATTTTGTGTTTACATTGCAATTCTTCATCATACACTTCTCTATATAACAACCCAGTTTCAAATCCAGATTTAGGTCATTGTTTCACTCATTGTTTCAAATTTCAAATCCACACAGTCTTGTATCAAATCCAGATTCGAGATATCAATATGAGCTTCATTAAGCATGCTTGGAGGTCTTCATCGTTTTGATATACTGTGACAGCAGTAGATAGTTGTGTTGGATTTTCACTAGTGAGGTCATTAATAGCTTTTTTGCATGCTTTACCAAAATATCATTTCCCTAAAACAAATTAACAATGTTTTGTACTTCTATAAGACTTTTAGTGTATTACTTTTCAGCATTTCGCCACCTTTCCCAGCAAATAAGCACTAAAAATTAAAATTTTGAAAAAATTTTGACAAAAAAGTCAAAAAAAATTGCCTTACACATTAAAAAAGTTTCTCTACTTAATCATTGTTCTTTTATTCATATTCATTATACAATGACAATGAATGACACTCATTTATTGAAATAAAACTTGTGAACTTCTGGTTACCATGTCTTTCCGACTGCTGTTTGGCAATTGACAATATTAACCGCATTCTGGTTTTGATACCAATATTTTTCCAAGGCTACTTACTATTGTACTTTTTCGATGCTATTAACAAGATAAAGCACTTTACACTTACCGGATTTACTCATAAAACACAATAAAAATTTACCAAATAAATAGTTTCCCTGTTTATAGAACATAGGCAGAAATAATATCCGAATTTACTAAGTTTAAGCACGGAAACATATAACGAACAATATTACCTTGAACAACACGATCAAGTAAAGAAGAAAAAATTAATAAATAAAAAATTTTTGCATGTCAAAAAGATAATGACTTTACAATTTTTAGTCTTTGGTCGTTTCTACACATTTAAGATAAAAAGAACGTTCAGAATAAAGCAAATTACTAGAAAAAAGAAAGATCTTCAGATGTTGCGAAAATAAAAACTTTAAAAAATTCACTTCCATTTTAGCCAATAACTCGCTTTATTCAGACAATTTTAAATCGACTCCGGCCCTCAAGTTCTAACCATTTTAAGAAGTGGCCCGCTGGAGTAATAAACTTGGACCAAACTGTTCTGGGTGTGAAGTTTGAAACTCGATGGTAGGGGTGAACAAAACCAAAAAAGTTGTTTTAAACCATTGAGTAATCTATTGATCGAATTATATCCTTACAAAAAAACAAACCTATCACTGTAAATTTTAAATGTGCTTACTTTTTTTACAAAAGAGCAACGACAAAAATCTACGCCTCAACATATGACAAGCTCTTATGTTGATCAGATAATCTAACTTGACCCAATACGATGCAGACAATAAAAAATGAATATTTTTGATTTACATAATGCCACTGCTGATCCGGGATGGGGTGATCACGTGACAAGTGTAATCGATTACGATTGTGATTACTTACCCATTCAGCAATTATAATTACGATTACTCAAATCTGAAACGAATTCTGAAACGCATTGGTAGAATAATCTTTTCTTTAATCAGTATCACGATTAGCATTTAAAACGTTTGTTACATTTTATAAACAAAAGTTTTAAAACTATTCTGAAAGGGCGACATGTGAAGTCACAAATAGAGTTACCGTCGCTTGAATGCTAGCTCAATGTAATCGATTACATCATAAGTTTTTGTCAGTATATTCGATTATGATTACGATTATGATATCATCTAAGTTTTTTTCAATGTAATCGATTACGATTACCCCATGTCTACTGCTGATATCAGAAGAACAAGAATTACAATTGCGAGATATATTTTGAATTACGTTAGTCTTAAGTTTTAGTTTGACCAAGTTTTGTTGTCAACAACATTTCAAAATTCAAGTTTTTTGGCGGTTGTTAAAGCTGTCAATAGCAGGAGAAGGTACGGTTTTCTTTTTAAAAAGTTAATGCACGCTTTTTATTTGTGACGTCATTATGAACATCATTGGTTTCGCATTGATAACACCATAGTTATTATGTAACAATGATAATAGTACCGCAGGTTAAACTACGGCTGGTGGGTTAGTTTTTGAATAATAAAGCGGCCCGATGACAGAACATAGCGTATTTATTGCCTATTTTAATTGATATTGTTTTTTGTCATTAACCTAAAGAACATCTTTTTGAAAGGTAGCTCTTGTTGTATAGAATTTCGGGTCACCCTGGCTTAAAAAATAAAAGATTTTTCCCGACCGAATTAAGCAGTAAATGTGGATTAGGGGGAAAGTGGTGGGCCATAACTATTCTACTCCCGCTACTGCACATGGCGTTTATTAATCTAAATTTAGAAGTATTGGACCGTAAACGTTTAATTAAATGTAATAATAAAGGACAGTTTTTAATCGAGAGTACGATCATCTCATGGTGGTACGAATCAGAGATGGAGGTTTAAGCACGTATTAAAATAAAGACGCAACATTTTAGTAATCTAGTATTTCAAAAGTTACTACGACACTTGATCGAAATGACGGTTGATAAAAAAAAAAAAAAGATTTGTATGTTTCTGCTATTGAGCAATCTCTTTGTTACTGTAATTAGATTCGTAAAAAGCAGCACATTAGTAACAATATAGTTTGTGGGTTTCTCAACAAGGTCCTTGGCAAAGGCATTTTTAGGGGGGCAACAGGTAGATCTCTTGTCATGGTTATGTTCTTTAGATGCCTATTCCTGCCATTTTTTTGCATTCTTTTTACAAAGTTTTATTTTAATGACTCATCGTAAGATATTTTATATAACAGAGCAGTAACCACAGCAGAGGAGCTGGCAAATTTGAAAAGTTTTAAATGCGTTGGAATTTACTAGAAATATTTACTACTTAGTAAGAACGCTATATCATACTGAACTGTCTTCGAAAAAGGTTGAACCAGGCCGAAACAAGCTGAAATTATCGATTCCGGCAGTTATAAAGGTTTAGATGTTTTGAGAACAATACGAGATAAATCATAGTTCTATAGCAGTTTTTAATTAAACTTTGCCTTTTCTTGTTTTTTTTTTTTAATCTGCTTCCTGTGTAAAATGTAAATTTTACATCCTTGCTATCGCTCTTTTCGTTGGTCCGATAGAAATTTAAATTTTCCAGTCCCAAATATTTATAAAAACTTCAAAAAGAAGATTCATGCGAAGAAAATTAAGATGGCTTTGCAATGTTTTGTAAATTTTCTCTTTCATTATTCGATCAAATGTCGTTTCGATCAACTTTCGTTCGATCAACTGTCAGGTAACGATTTTAAAAATACACATAAAAGAGTTTTTATTTTATCTCTATATTTACCCTCCTGACTCGCAGGAAAGCGATGGAGGCGCTAATACGTAGGGTAGGCAATTACCCCGACCTGCTTCCGGAGATACCATGATATTGCTGTCCGCTTGCAATTTAATAGAGATATGACTGTAATTTAGAACTGCTTTCCAGAACCACCAAGCAAGGGAATGCGCCGTAAAGTGTCTTTCCCAAGGACACAACAGAATGGCGCGAGTGGGTTTCGAATCGAGGCCATGTTGGTCACGATCCCGGTGCTTTAACCACTCGACCACGCTGCCGACATTTTTTTAGTCAATACATGAGCTGAATAATTTAACTTTCTGAAAATCCTATATTTATTAACTAAAGTGTTCTGAAGTGATTTTTTTTTCAGTCGAATTTATTATTGAAAATGAAAATCGTTTTAGAAGTATAGTGTTCAAATTTTTTGTTCATTACACAAAGGTTTTTTTAGAATAACTTGTTTTTGTCCAAAAAGTTTTTTTCTACATGCTCTCTCCCCGCTTAACTTAGGAAAACAAGAAAACTTAGCGAAATATTTTGAGCATACAGCTAAAAAAGAGCAATCTTATTAGAGCACCTTTACTTTTTACTTCACCAGACTACTCTTTCCAGAACAATTAGGACAAAACGTCAAGTTTGTGATGCCGCTATGAGGTCATCTACATGTAAATTTAGCATTTATGTCCTGTATAACATTTACTTAAATTTAATTTTAATGCTTAGTGTGCATTACACCAATCTAGTTGCTATATATGCAAGTGTCTCAAAAAAATGCCTTTAAGTTGCCCTGTAATCTTTTGTGTTTAATGCTACAAAAGCAGAAATAAAAAATATTCTTACATAAACAAAACTTTTTGCCCAGATTTTTTTTTTTTTTTGATTAAATACACTACAAAACACATTGATCACTTTTTTTTTTTTTTTTTTAGGCATTCATTCAGATGTATTTTTTAGAAAAAACACTTATTAAAATCTACACCAAACACTTCTGACGTTCGAAACCGATGTCTACAGATATGAAACTGTTATCTTTTTTATGTTTTTATTAGTTTAACACTGTCGAATGACAAAATAATTAAGAGCATTTGATTGCTAATTAGCAGATTGCCATTTCTCCGTCGTTTTTTTTTAAAGGTACTCTTATTAAAGTACGGAAGCTACGAAGGGATTTTTGTTCTCACGTCCAACCTGATCCTTGACGATGGTTTATACTTTCCTGTCCCTGACGTTCACGTTTCCTTCGAATTTATTAATAAGGTGCGTGAAGTTTCCTAATTTAATTTCGTATAATGAAGCAAAGGAAAACAATCTTGTTTTTTTTTGAGGAAAAGCTGGTTTTGCACGATTTTTTTTTGCTTTTTGAAGCTCCTTGACTCTCTACAATAGCGCAAGAAGACAGATTATGCTCATAACTTAAACTGCTTTAATTGGTTTATTGATGGCTATTCGAAATAATCAAAACTGACTCGCTTTATACGTTGTTTAATTCATTTGCTCTCAAACTTGAAACCGCGACGCCCACAAAAATATGACATATGTTGACACAAATAGAGACGAACCTTGTTGTTTGTGCCATATAAAATGAACTATTTGCATAATATAAAGAAAATAAACTATATAGCTAGCAAGACCCTTATATCCAAGTTAACCTTTTTCTTACCCTTGTTCTACAAATGGAACAAATTTTTGAAAGCTGTTTTAACACCCTTACTTATAATTATAGATAGTGTAATGTTGTTTGTGTGCTGTTAAGGAGTTGTTGTGCCATATTGACCAACTTACTGAAAAATACTTTGCGCATATGAATATTTGTGTGATAGCCATTTTTATAAAAATTGCGTTTTCGGTGTAAGGCATACTTACGAATCTATAAAAACCTTAGTCGTTTTTAAAACGCTTCTAGCGTGCCATAATATTTAATAGACACATTCGGTCACATCCCAATGTAAAAAGCAATCCAAAATATAGATATTGTGTAGGGTAAAATTTACCTGAAAAATTTTTGTTTTTGTGGAACAATGGCGGTTTTCCGGACACAATTTTCTGATTTTCAATCGCAATGTCTTGAAATACATCGGCCTTTGTCTTACGCTGTAGCAGTTTTCATATAAAACTATCCAGCTGTGATTTCAATGCAGTCGACCAAGATTTTATTGTTGTAGGATTGCGTTCTTTGTTTTATTTTTGTGACGTCACAAAACAAATTATCGAGAAATAACGCAACGGTGTTGTTTTGTTTTTGAACTCTCAGCGAGCAAAGAAACAGGTTTATCAACAGTTTGTTTCAAGTACAGTAGCAGCAAAGTTTAGAAAATTGGGTCAAACATGGATACTAGAACTTTTTACGGTGCAAAAAAGGTAACAGAAGTCAACGAAACTATGGAAAATGCAAAAAAACGTAGTCAATGTTGTTGTGTTGCCGCCTGAGGCAGGAGACTCTGGTAGCCGGGAGGCGATGTTGAAGATGTTGCTGACAATATGGAAGAAATTTTTGAGCCAGCTGGGGAACTTGAAGTAGAGGAAGACTTTGAGAGTGATGAAGAATCAGAAATGGCTCTACCATCAACTAGGAAGAAATGATTTCCAAAATGGAAAAAGTTATAACTTCGATAAAACAATTTTGATTGATGACGATTTCAGTAATTTCAGAGATCGCATTCTCAACCTGGAAGGTAGCTCACCATTTGAGATTTGAAAATTTTTGTTTACTGAGGAGATGATCGATCAAATTGTTTGCCAAACGAATTTGTATGGAAATCGAGATAAAAATAATCCTAATTTCTATGTTACAGGCGATAAAATCCGCAAAATATTAGGTATACTCTTACTTTCAGGGTATTATCTTTACCTGAAGAGCACCATTATTGATCTAGGCAACAAGATTTAGGCGTACCAATTGTGGCCAATACAATGAGCAGGAACAGATATCACGAAATAAAGAAGTATCTCCACTTCGCTGACAACTAAAACTTAACAGAAGGTGACAAAATGAGTAAAATAGCGCCACTTTATGAGATGTTAAATCGAAACCTAATTTAGTTTGGCATATTTAACGAACTTTCAAGTGTGGACTAATCTATGGTACCTTATTTTGGTTGGCACAGTGCCAAAATGTTTATTAGAGGAAAACCTATTCGCTTTGGTTTTAAAGATTTGGTGCTTATGCAGCAGCGATGGTTATTCATACAACATGAAGATTTATCAAGGAAAGGAGAAAAAGTTGCAAGATCAGCCTTTGGGATCTCGCGTAATCAACAACATGGTTGATGTTATCACTAAAAATTCCAGTGCTTTGCTGCATGAGTTGTACTAGATAACTTTTTTACAAGTTATAGTTTAATGTCTGATTTAGCGAAGATTGAGAGCGACTGGCACGATAAGAGAAAACAGAACAGTAGGTGCCAATCAAAAATGATCAGCTCAAAACAGCTTCAAAAACAGGAGCGTGGATGTTTTAAATATTGCTGTGATGAGACTGTTTATATTGCTAAGTGGCATGATAATTCATTTGTGACGATTGCAAGCAACTGGGAAAGTCACATTCCAGTTCACAAGATTAGACGCCGGGTAAAGGGAGGTGTAAAAGAAGTAACACAATCTCATCTCATAAACTCTTATAATAAAGTGATGGAGGGCGTCGATTTCATGGATGGCTTGTTGGAAACTTATCGCCCAACAATACGTGGTAAAAATGGTACTGGCCACTTTTTGTCAATCTTCTCAATACTACGGTTGTCGCTGCACGGAAGATTCACTGTCAGATTGGAGATAAGAAAATAACCCACATCGATTTTAGAAGACAAGTGACTGTGTCTACTCAAAAGTTCAACAACACCGTGAAATAGAAAGTAGTGTTGCTGCCGAACTACCATTAGATGTACGCTTCGATGGAGTAAACCACTTCCTTGAGTGATGGAGGGCGTCGATCTCATGGATCGCTTGTTGGAAGCTTACCGCCCAACAATACGTGGTAAAAATGGTACTGGCCACTTTTTGTCAATCTTCTCAATACTACGGTTGTCGCTGCATGGAAGATTCACTGCCAGATTGGAGATAAGAAAATAACCCACATCGATTTTAGAAGGCAAGTGACTGTGCCTGCTCAAAAGTTCAACAACACCGTGAAATAGAAAGTAGTGTTGCTGCCGAACTACCATTAGATGTACGCTTCGATGGAGTAAACCATTTCCTTGGACCTGCAACAACCCAAGGTCGATGTAAAGTGTGCAAAAAAATACAAGAAGTATGTGCACAAAATTCAACATTTATTTCCATGGGGAGCGTGGCAAGACTTGTTTCGAAACTTATCATACTCGTGCTAATGCGTAAACACGTATAAAACATGCTTTTCCCACAACTTCAGTGTTTCTGTAACCTTTAACGGAAAAACGTAGTTCTAAGTTAATACAGAAATAGACAGTAAAAACTGAAAAAACTTGTACAGTAAATCTCCAATGTTCCACAAAGGGAACATGACGTAACTTCCGGTAAGAATCTAAAACTTTGCGAAAAGGTGATTTATCACAACAATGGCGAAATACGTAAAATTCATAAAAATCCGATCAGCGGAACTATAAGCGGTAAAATAAAGGTTAAGCGCCTTTTATATACGGTTATTTTTATGACCCATTGTTGTGTTTGAAAACGTTAGCATCTGCTCAACCTAACGAGAATCTTCAAAATGAGACCAAAAACATTTTGTCTAGAATCAAAAGCGAATTGCCAGGCCACGTTAACTAAAACGGCTATATCAAAGAACGTTTTGTTTCTTAATCTTAATGTCTTGCAATAACAAACAATTGCTACTTAAGAAGCAATTTGAATTAAAAAAAACTTTAGATCGCAGCAAAACTACTGTAATTGCGCCTAAAGCGCTACGCCTGCCTCTCAGCTCCATCCAATCAACAACTAAGTAGCGGGTTATGTTCTTGTTCCTTTTGTCATTCATAGAAAAAGATAAAAGGTTGATTTGCTGACAAATATTTAAAAATGTTGATGCAGTAAGTCAATCTGTTTTTGCCGAAAATATTCACGAGGAAATGATTTTTTTACAGCTAGGTCCGGCGGGTTTGCTGACAATGCCAAAAGTAGAGTTTTGTCAGAAATTGTTAACCCTCCAACTAAACGATACCGAGCTCGCGTTGCTTCTCGCCATTATCCTTCTCAGCCCGGGTACGTTTTTTCTTGCTTTTTGATGTTCTGGGAGTGAACCAATTTTTTCGCAGATCGCCCTGGTTTGAGCGACCCAAATAAAGTTGAAAAGCTGCAAGAAGACATTTTGACGTGTTTACAGTTTCAGCTCTCTCTGTCGCATCCTCATAAACCCAGGTATACTAACGTGTCGGTTTCTTTTCAGTTAGATCCATCGAAATTTCATTAACCTCTTCCTGCTTTCTGGTTTCGTATTTCATTCTTCAATATCTCGTTTATCTGGTCGCTGTTACACGCTCGTATTACAAACTTAACAATCTGCTACTTAACTTTTCTGTTTCTGTGCTGTAAACTTTAATTTGTTTCGGTTAGATTTGGATTTGGTTGCGGGTCGACCACCGAACAAATGTAACCAAAAGCAATGCGACTTTTTCGTATTTTAAAAGCTCGTTTCCACTATTAGCCTGGAATGCAGTATTCTTTGTTTCTTTTTTGCTTCGCTTAGCACTTAGCACCGAAGAAGTAAAAAAATCAATAGAACAAACAAAGAATACTCCCTTTCAGGCTCGTAGCGGAAACGCGCCTTAATTTAAAAAAAAAACATGCGCTGGTTAACTCGTTTAAT
Source organism: Diplosoma virens (assembly GCA_963680785.1). Classification (NCBI taxonomy): domain Eukaryota; kingdom Metazoa; phylum Chordata; class Ascidiacea; order Aplousobranchia; family Didemnidae; genus Diplosoma; species Diplosoma virens. The sequence continues at coordinate 11,571,897 of OY796896.1, forward strand.
GGTTGAATCGTTGAAACGCTCGACGCTTACAACTTTTCATTGAGTAATTTGATCAGTTTTAAGCGCTTTATTACATCAAAGTCCAATTCGTGCAGTTCTGTATAATGTTCGTAAACCTGCTTGATGGGTTGTAGCTGAAGGATAATGTGTGGTTTCATATATCTACATCCTTGCGCGTTGCGATTAGGTCTGGACGCAGTCACCTGTCCTTTGATTGCGATCGAGTATTTTTTATCCGGTCTTCGACAGTATTAATATTTATTTGGATAGATTATCGAAAAATTTTTTTATTTATTGTCTTTTGAAAACTTGCAATATAAAGCTTGAAGGTAAACTCGATACTGTTGATTTTGTAAAACAATAATTGCTCTAAAACTGAATTTTCACTTCTAGAAGCTTCGCCTGTCTTTTGCTGCTGCTGACTGAATTGCGACAGCTAGTCGCGGATCACACAATGATGGTTGCAAGGTGGGAGGGTTTGTACAAAGCAACGCCCCCTCTGCTTCAAGAAATATTACAAAACGCATGATAATAATAAATGAGTCACTTGGTGACGCAGCAGCGTTTGTCGTGTTTAATTAGTTTCAGACTACTTACCCCCTGATTATATATCCCCTAGTATCATTTTATTTTGGTCATGTACCCGGGGGGTAAGTGGTTAGTATGTGACCAAGGGGTAAGTGCCCGGGGGGGGGTATATGACCGGAGGTATGTAACCAGGGGGTAAGTGTCCTAGAACCGTTAAATGTCCTACGATTGTGGTAATATTTTGAAATGATATGTGCGTGCTTCCGGATTTTTTTCACACTTTTGTTTTTGAAATTTAATAATGTTTCAAATGAACTTCGCCCTTCGATCACATGCTACGCAATCGATTTAAAGACCATGATGCAGTATTTTTTTAAAACCATTTTTTCATGTTAGTGTGTTCAGAATGATTGAAGTTTTTGGTTCCTGTATTTTTATACTATTTTTGTTTAATTGCCGCTTATTCTTAATTAGCAATTGCATGTCAGTGTTTTTTAAAGTTTTTTTTTTAGGCAGAAGCAAAACAACGATTTTACTTACTATTTGCTTAACTTAGTCGAGCAACAGCCTAAAATTTTGTTACAGCTGTTTCAATCCACGAAATGTTTATAGCTGTGACGCAATAACACGTTTTCGATAGGAAATATTGTTAACGCTTAGCATTCCTGCACATTGCATAAGCAAAGAACGCTACATAGCTTCTTCCAATTAGATATGCTGCGTATTTCACGTGCGAACGCTTTTTCGCAATTCAAAAATGATACCTTTTTTAGCCTTTTAACTGAAACTCATTCGCTGTTTAAAAAAAGAACTTGCAACGCTGATGACGTTTGTTCGTTTATAGTACATTACTTTGAGTCGTTTTTTCAATTCTTTGCTAATCAAACTATACGCCAAATCGCTATTGTCAAGTTCTGTTTATAAACGGTTTTTTTCTGGATCTCTTGTTGCTCGCCATTTTTATTTTCGTTATCGACCCTACCACTAAGTGGCGGTGTTTCCCAGGTCCATGCGCTATATAAAACTGTGACGTATGAAACAACTGTAGTGAAAGTTTGGATGATATACGTTTCTAACAAAATACATCCGGCAAATGTATTGACCAGTATCGACACTTTCAAATCCATATTTTCTGCCTTTGCTAATCTGCGTTAACTAAATTTGTTGCTTTTTTTTGAGTCGTGAAGTTTTTTATATTTAAATTGCCAAAAAAATTTACGCATTTGGTCAATTTTCTACAAAAAAATATCAAAGACAAAAATATACTTTAACGTAACGTTAAACAAAAACAAATGCAGAAAAGACGTTGAAATTTTTAATGTCGTTATCGGTCAAAAATGGTTTCTGAGAAAGCAAGCCGTGTTACGTCTTCAAACTATTTCACAATTTATTTTTCTATGATCTTGCAAACAAACAAATCGCAGACGAAATCATCGCATTTGACCCATGACAATCTGTCGTTTCAAATTTTTATAATTTTCATATTTTTTGAATGCAAGGTTTTCATAATCGTACGTCGCGACTAGGCCATCTTGATGTCAAAAAAAACAAACTTCAATCTACTGTGATTTCGCCTGACGCACGTGAAACTTGCTATTGTGCAATCAGCAATCACTGTCGCTGACATTGCTGCTTGATCGGTTCCATTCGTCAAGCAATAGACAAGCATTAGTATCTTAAGGTGCATCGACTTTTATTTAATTTTAATGAAAAGATGTATTAGTTACTGTAACATTTTTTAAATATACGTTTCAAAACAATATAGTTGCATTGTTCTGTTATTAAACGATTGTTGTCATTTTGAATGATTAAAGGTACTTTAGTTTTTAAACGTAAAGGTTTTCAGCGGAGATGCGTAGATAACGTCTCCAATCAGCAGAGTTGTCTATTGACGGCGTCTTTTGTTCACGCTGACGCTTACGCTGCTGATTTTTTTTAGTTTACGCAACAGGTGTAGCCGTAAACGTTTTATCGTTTTTGGCGTCAAAGCGTCAGTTTTTATTCTTTATTTACAAAATGTTTTTTGAATAAAATAAAGTTAATTATTAGTCAAAAACTAATCTTTGGTCGCGTAAAAAAAATGTAAGAAAAAAATCTGCTGGGTGAGCAGAAATTAGTTTAAATTTGTAATCTTTGTGCAACGTCCAACAATAATGCCTTCAAAACCGGTAATTGTGGCTAACAGTCGTATTCCTTCTCTGAACTCGTAAATGTTTCTGACACAGCTTGCATCGCACGAGAATAATCCTCTTCACACGATAATAACTTGTTTTTTGGAGGAATAGTTTGCAGCTGCACGGATTTAATCAAAAATTTACGAAATTTAGAGAAACGTAAAAAAAGTTTGAAACTGTTAAGGTCGCGGCCAGAAATAAGCCGAATTTCATGTAACTTCAGAGTCATTTGCGTGAAACCTACTGTTGACATAAATTATCGCTACAACTTTTAAATTTCGCCAAAGTATTATTTTTTCTAGATATTTTTATTTGGTTTATTTATCAATTTTCTTTATACTTCTGACTCGCAAGAAAGCGTCGGATAGATTATTTACATAACCGTATCAAGTCGTAAAAATTTGGGCAAAATTAAAATTTTTCTGGGAGCGACAAAGAAATATCTAGGCAAAACCAAAATTTTTCGGGCAGCAATAGAAAAAACTTTGGCCAAGTAGACATTTTAGGCAGCGACAAAGAATCGCTTGAGCAAGATTTAAGGTGAAGACTTTTTTGTCTTCACCCTAAATTTTAGACAAATTTTCTCACATCCGTAAAGTTTTAACAAATTATAATTCGGGCAAATGCCACAAAATTGGGGAAAAATTGTATTGCCCCCAAATTTTTTTTTGACTGGTACGCTTATGGGTATATATAGAATAACGTCAAGCTATTACCCCGACCCGGTTTTTTAGTCTTTATGGAGAGAGATAAGCCTCTGACTAAAAGTTAGAGCTGCTAGCCAAGACCGCCAGCATTGAAAAGTGCCGTAAAGCGTCTTCTCAAGGACATAACAGAATGGCGTGAGTAGGTTTTGAACCACGACGGTGCACTTCAAATATCTTCCTGTTTTAACCGATAGTTGTTAAACTAATCAATTTTAAAGTTGCAATTTATATAGCATATTTTTGTGAAATTTAGAAACAAAAGTGAAGTTTACAAAATGAGTACTTGGCAGAAAAAAAATCCAGTGCGTTTTCTGATCCATCGAGACGAAGTCGGACTCGGACATCAAAGTCTAGCGAAAGTTTAGAAGCAAGTAAAAAAAAGCAGCTACTATCCAAGCATTGCGTAAAAATTATTTGGACACTGGTAGGATGTTACAGGGAAAGGGAGCTGGCCAACCTCGAACATCATAGGAAAAAATGAAATGTGTGCCTGTGGCATAGCCCAGTAGTCTGATCAAGTCCATTCGCAGGGCTTCTATGCCATATTGCCCAGATCCTTGGCATGCTCTCATTAACTTGGTTGGTGTTGCATTAATGCTCTTTTTGAGGCAAGAAAGGAGTCTAGGGGTCCTGACAGTGCGTGTTCTAGGTTTTCTGGAACTCTTCTCAAGTGGAGCATTAGTTTTAAGAAGTTTTTTTACGATGTCGACGAGGCTACGAGACACGCCAGCAAGGGCAATAATGTTATTAGTCTTATGTACGGCGCGTAGAAAAACGGCCACTTTTTTCCTTTTGGGTGTTACAACCATTATTTTAAGAATAATACTAACTGTTTGTAAAAATTAGAAAGTCAAGATAAGGATATTCTGGAAATAGAAAAAACGACAAGAATTAGGTTGAACTCTTATCAAGATATGCTTTTTTTTATCTGAAACACCCAGTAGATACCATGCTCTACTGTTGATAAAGTTCTGCATAAAAGTTTGCGACTTTATGCATATAAAGGGCCGTTATTGCAGGCCCTTTTGACTGATAATAAGCCGAAGCGAGAAAAGTTTGCAGTGGAAATGTTGGACAACATAGTTTCGGATTTAGAGTGTTTAAAACGGTCTTTTGATATCTGACTTTGTAATGATAAACCAGGAAACTTCTTGGCTTTCTTGGTTAAACCAGCACTGAGCTTCTTGGCTTTCAATGTTAAGAAAAATATTCCTAATCGGTAAATAAATTATAACTTCAAAACTGATTAGTTCAACAAGTACTTGTAAAAAGAGAAAAAAATTGAAATATTTCGCGTCACTATAAAATATTAGGCTAATTTTATATGTTTTTAGTAGAATTTAAATTAACTTAATTTGTTTCTTATAAAAAAATACTGTCATAGAGCCAGCGTTTGGTATAAATTTTTGGTTGAACAAATGCGGCTTTTAACTGAATAGTAATAGCTATTTCATCAAAAGAATAAAAAACTTCGTAATAATTGTATAGAAGTAAACGTCGATATTACGAAAAAAACCATACGACGATCAGCTACTTTGCGCAGCAACTTTGTGTGACTCTTGATGCGAAAAGGAGTTCACAGTCCTGGCTGTGCGTGTGCTTGCTTGTAGGGAGAGGTTGAAAGTGAGGGAAAGGAGACTGAAGTCCTTTCGAAATAAATTTCAACAAATCAGCGCATCAAAGTCATTTGCCCCTCTGCTAGAAAGTATTTACAATGCCAATAAACTAGTAACGCAAAGAAATCAATACCAAGCCACAAAAGTTGTGAATTTAACGTTTGTGCTGTTAATTGTCTATAAAAATTCGTATTCAACGTTGCACGTCATGCTTCGTTGATGACTTTCCAGGCAAGCCTAGAAAATTAGCCTGTAACAACAGAAAGTCTCACTGACTGCAACATTGAAAAAGTACTGCGAATTTATGTGCGTATTGAAACGTTTCAAACAAAAATCATGATTAAGTGAGATTTTATTGCACAACAACATTCTAACGGTATAGCGTGTACAAGGTGCACATTGCACAAGCAATCAAGTGAAAACTTTAAGAAAATTTTTTGATAAGCAGCGAAATATGCCAGTAAAACGAACGTCGCAGGATTTCAATGTTTTACTAACAAATGACGCAAAAACTTTTTTGCGAGTACAACATACACTGTTCAAACGCATTACTGACATTGCGCCAAGTCTTTACTCTACAAAAAAGTATTTTTGATAAGTTATAAATGTTAATTCGAAATTTCAAAAAAGGTCTTCACTAATATTACAATCTCACTGAAAACATAAAGTAACAATATAGAGTTTTAAAAAAAAAACGTTAACGCAAAATATTAAATACAAAAAAGAAAGCAAAATACGGAAAACACAATACATAAAACCATTAAGAAATTAGTCAGTGATTAAACCAAATAGTCATAAAACAAAAAATTGTTTTCTGATGCAAATTAAAAATTTACTTTGTCACTGATTACCCAACACACTTTATTGATCTAAAACTCGTCTCAGATTAGCAACAGAAAATTCAAAACTAACGATTTACATAACACTACAACAGGGGTTCTCAACCTTTTTAACACCGTGGCCCAAAAAACTTAAAACGCGATTGTTGCGGTTCAATGTGTCTATCTAGTCTTCACTTTCATTCCGTACCCAATTTCACCAAATCGTTTCTTAACAAAAAAACGCCCCCGAATATAGAATTTCAACACTTTTTCACACCATCTCCGCATAGCCAACCAAAAGACTCGCTGTGGATCACTGGTTGAGAACCCCTGCACTACAACATTAACTATTTGTTCATGTTTAAGCTTAGCCATAAAATAAATTAAGAATTGACATCAATAAAAAACTATGGGGTACGTGGGAATAGCAAAAATTGAAACATATACACTTCATTCAAGAAAAAAACGGGTAACATTTGGCAATATTAAGATGCAAGAAACATTTGTAGCCAACTCTCATATACGACGATACTCCTACGCAGACTAAAAAGCCATTGGTTAGAGACTTTTTATACAGATTGGTGAAAGTTCGATTAGTATGTTGTTAGTTGTAAACCACATTTCCAAAGCTTTTGTCAGGCACTCTTTATGAGAAAAGTCGGAACAAAGAAAAACTTGTGGAAATGAAGAAGTCTGATTGGTGGAGGAACATACGGCGAGATTCAAGTTTGGACCAGATAACATGATCTCGGAAGTTTTTCCTTAATCCGACGTCTCCTCTGGCGAGTGCCCAAAGAAAAGCCTTGGGCCGAGTCAATGAGGTTAATCCTAACTAGCTTCAAGATAGAAAACATGAGTTTATCACCAAAAACCTTCATAAACCGACAATAGCGAAAGTACAAGTGAAAGTGATTTGAACGTTTTTAAATCGTTTTGCAGAAAAACATTGTATCAATCAGAGCCTGAGTACTATTATGTAAACTCTTTTTTACATCAATGTAGACAACTAAAAATTATTTGCATGTAATAGTAGTAGATAAAAGCACAGTGCAATTTTAATGATTCGATAATATTTTTACAAAGCACCATTCTGTATCTGCTTATTAGGTTCTGATCATATTTAGCTAAAGAATAATTTAAGCAATCCTTTATCCAATCAGCTTCCTTTGCCTTTCACAGAAACAGAAACTATGATAATGATAAGTATTAGTAAAACAGCAAGTCCAATAAAGAGCTTAATTCGAAAGTTCTTCCACCACATTTGCTTTCGAAGTCGACCAGCTCTGGCATTAAATGATGAAGCACCCTCAGAAAGACTTTCAGATTTATCCTAACAAACAAATATGAAAAATATTCATTGAGTAACAAAACAAAACAAAAATACAGAACAACATTTCATGAAAAAATTATTTTTTTATATTATGTTTCCAGCACTTTTCAAGTTTCATTCGTAAAGGTGCTTGTAATGCAATAATTGTACAAATCACATGCCATACAACACAAAAATAAAAAATACTGGTATGTAGTACATTAATAAGTTCTTGGACATTTCTCAATATAAGTTTTAAATTGTAGTATTACTATTACATCATTTTAAGCCTTGATTGAAAAAAAATTGATATAGACATTATGCTCAGAGAAACTGTTACGGCATTACCCTGGCCTGTTTTTAGCAATTCTAAGATGTAGCCAATTAAAATTTCCTATTGTCCTTTTTTGGTTTATTTACATTGATATGACTGTAAGTTAAAACAGTTGGTAGAAAACCAAGAAGTAGAAAATAATCTAAAGTGTTTTTTTCTAGAACAAATCAACATTAACAAAGTAAAAGTTGAAGCAAGCATATTGATCATTGAATTGCACTCAATATCCCTTGGCTACAAACTGTATGTTGTGTACATATTAGTTTTTCTAAATCCTTATCTTACAGTTAAAAATTATAATACTGCATTACTCAACTAAAAAAGATGTAAATAAATTAGATGATTCAAAGTATAAATAACAATTTCATCTTTAGAAAAAAGAACTCTTGTTTACTTGTAAATCTTCTAGCTTGTCACCTCTTTCAATAACTTTTCCAATGTTATCTTGCATAACACCAACAACTTCATTGACTTGATTCTGCACTCTTTTAACCTATATTAAAGATACTGTTTAAGTAAAGATGGAGTAAAAATATTGATGTGATATTGATGTGTCTATCAGTAACAGGGGCAATGGTAATGATTTTGCAATAACCATACATAACAAGTTATAAATTGCATTACATATATGCCTACAACAAAATATTATAGAATTCTGATCAAGACAATTTTAAATTATGCTTTACAAGTCAGGAAAAAAAAGGAAAAAATTATTAGAACTATATTGATTATTTTATTAATAATAGTAATGCTAAACTTTTTAACAAATATTACTATAAATATTCAAAATTTAATAATAAACAAATACAATTTCTTAAAATAGACAAGATTTTTAGACTTCTTTTAATCAAACATTTTAGTAAACTAAGTATAAGACTATTAAAGTTAATGCTAATCTATATGTAATGATATTATATCAAACAAGTACAAGTCACTAATTCATGCCTTGTCAGATGTAGAAGATGGTCCTCTTAAAAAGAAGTCATCATCAGATTCATAATCATCTAAAAGAGCAACTCTTTCAGATTTCTTTTCTGACTTTGAATAAATTGACATTGGTTAATTAATAAAAGCAAATATAAATAAATAAAGTGATAAATTTCCTCAAAAAAAAAACAAAAAAACATAGCTGTTATTTAGAAATATTAAATAAGTTTTATAAGCAAGATTAAATTACATTAGTAAATTCTAATGCAAATTATACTTTGTTAAAGTAATATTTCACAAATTGTCTGTCAAAAAAAGTATTCATTGTTTCAACTAATAGAAAAACACTAAAAAATTCATACATGAAGCAATAATAATCAAGAGAATTAAGTTTATAACAAAGTAAAAATTTTGTATTTAATATAGGAGTATATAGGAGTAATAGAGAAAAACTCTAGGTAACATTAGCACTAATCCTAAGATAGTAGTGAGGCAGTCACAATCAGGGATGGGGTGATTACATGACAAATGTAATCAATTATGATTACGATTACGATTACTCAAAATTTAAAAGTAATCGATTACGATTACTTAATTATTTTGTGATTACGATTACGATAACGATTACTCAAAATGATCTTGTGTTTTTTAAATAACCTACTACAATTAAATTCTAAAAAGCATTGATAGAATACAATTGTTTTTAATCAGTAAAACAGTCAGCATTTAAAATGTTTGTTAAATTTTATAAACATGAGATTTTCAAATCGTTTATCTGAAAGACGACATCTATCTGGCTCAAATACTCGTCTAACATATGATGTCACAAAGACAATTGACGCACTGGAATGTAGCTCCATGTAATCGATTACATTTAAGTTTTTTTCAATATATTCGATTACGATTACGATTACATCTAAGTTTTTGTCAATGTAATCGATTACGATTTCGATTACCCCATGTCTGGTCACAACATTTATATATAACTTATAAATAAAAAATTTTACTATTGTTAATCATTGCAACTTTTGTGGAATTAAAAATAGGATATATAGCTTTAAAAATTGTGGTTTCTACCCTTTTTTTAGCACTCTAACCAGAATTACCATCTAAATGGATCAAAAAATAATCATCTTATAAATACCATAATATGATGCCAAATGTAAATAGGATAAAATGTTCATTAGACACCACCATTCCTCATTCAAAGTATTGACCAGCTTTTTCTTAGTTTTGCATCTCTACAGCCTGCAAACTAGAAGGATAAATAAAGGTAATGATAATTTTGTCTTCATAAAAATTGGAGTTATTTTACATATTTTGTGCAATGCTTTATAAATCTCAAGACATAATTAAAAGAAAACTTGGGTCATAAAAACAATACGCATTATTAATATTTTCAACATCTTTTTTTTCCGACTTTTTCATTATAACCAGGGCATCGAACCGTTTAAAATAACGTTTCGGTTCAGGTTCAGTAAAAAATTTTTTTTCGGGTTCAGTTCAGGTTCGGTTTCAGCAAAAAAATTTTTTCGGGTTTAGTTCCAGTTCAGGTTCAACAAATTTTTTTTAGGGGTTCAGTTCCGGTTCAGCTCCGGTTCGGGTTCGGAATATATCTTTTTTGTCTATTTCTGACAAGCACTAGGACTGTAAACACAATTTGTTACCTCATGTTATCATGGACGTCCGTAGACGCGCGCCGCTTCCTGGAGGAGTGATGGCAAGCAGTCAGAAACACAAAAAATATTCTTAAAAAGGGTTTTTAAAAAAATTCTGGTACAGGTTTTAAAAAAATTAAATTAAGCTAATTCACCGGCATGGGTCTTGGTTGTAAAAACCAAGACTTACCAATACATTTATAGTAATGATCTTGCGAGCGCCAAAAGCGGAAACGGAAGTTTTTTTTGTTTTGTGATTTCAAAACTTTCTTATAGATTGCGTTTACATGAGTTTATATAGATCTTTCTTGGACTACCCACTGATACACTTGTCTAAGAATTTTTTAATAATTTTTTAGTGGCGGCCCTCACGCAGAAGGTTTACTAGTTATGAAATGTCATTAAGGTTCATTTCTACTACGAGCGTAGATTGGAGTATTCTTTGTTTCTTTTAATAATTTTTTTGCTTCGTTTTGCCTTTAAGCGCGGAAAGAAGTAAAAAAATTAATAAAACAAAGAAAAATACTTCGTTCCACGCCGGTAGTGGAAACGGACCTTTATCTTACGTAGTTTAAACTTTTAAAGTTTTAAACAAATTAAACATTTAGTCATTCAAGTTTATAATAATAAAAAATTGACGCATAAAGGCTCTTTTCCCACTGTGAACGTGGAATGGAGTACAGTGGCGAGCAAAAAAGTAAGACTTTTTATTTTATCAAATTTTTTAAAAATAAGTTAGTTGCAATTGAACTATATTTCTAAAAAAGAAATAAATTAATATTGGATTTAATATAATTTTTTGTGCTCTTTTAATGATATATTACTTGATATATATTAATATAATTCAATTTTAACAATGATATTTTTAAAAAATCTTAAAACTAAAAAAGTCTTACTTTTTTTGTTCGCCACTGTATTCTTTGCTTGATTTATTGACTTTATTTGCTTCACTTAGATTTTAAGCGCGGAAAGATGATCAAAAGAAACAAAGAATGCTCTATTCCACGCTCGTAGTGGAAACGAGCCTTAACTTTCAAAAGTTTTTAATGCATATTTATGTATTATTTTGTAAAATTTGAAATTTGATAAGGCGAGACCCCCTTTTGCTCCCCCTGGCGGACGTTCATGTATCTAGTGCACATATTTTTGCTTTATTTTTCGGCTGATAAAGTTGTTTATGACGTTTCTTTATTGGCACACAAGTGCTCAAACAAATTGTGGCAACTTCAAACGGTAACATTTGATTTAATAATTACAACTAGAAATAAATTAAAAATTAAATCAGTTTGTTGTATAAGATTTTTTTTCTTAAGATTACTGAAATCAAGCTTTGCGATTTTGTATATTGATCACTGCTTGTTTACAAACTGGCAGTGGTGGGCACGGTACTTCCTAAAAGTACCGCGGTACCGGTACTCGGTACTTTTGAATAATACAAATTAATGGTAATGACTAAAACTCTGTCATACATTGAATTTCATTTGGCATTTAAAAATTGTATTTAACAAAACAAAAACAATATTGTACGTATCCAACTGTTCACATTCAAAAATCAATTATGCTTTGGATTTAAAAAACATGCAGTGAATACGTTTTTAACTTGATTTTTTGGATAAATTATGCCTTGGATATATGAAAGGCCTAATGAATACGTTGTCTTCTGCTTTGTCTTTTATGTTTAAAAAAGTTTGTCAGGAATCGTACTAATTTCCATAAAACCCATTACAGAGGTTTAGTCAAAGTTATTCACAAACCTTTTGGGCCACTGACCTCTACTTGCAAATCTTTTTTTATCATGGACCCCGATCTTATGTCACATCAATTTTCTGCCCAAACAACAAGTAAAGATAAAACAAACCCAAAAATAAATAACACAAAATCCGTTAAAAAATAAATGCTTATAAACAGGTATACCATATATTTCCGTTGGGGCAAACCGGGATGCTTGTTTATAGTCAAAAATTCGTCCCTAAAAAAAGTGTTCTCTGAAAAAAAAAGGTCTTATCACTTCGAATCTGTCTCGGATTTCATGGTACGGATTACTTTGCCAGGTATATATGTTGACAAATTTTGTCATATCGTCGCGGGCCGTTGTGCGCTCATTACGGACCTCATTTTGTAAAAATCTGGTTTTGGTGATTTAGTAAAATTACTAAATTTGTTGTCGAATTCCTGTTATCAAGGAGGTTCATTAAAAAATAACACATTAAAATTAAGTAAAGACAAAAAAGAAGATATTGTGATTTCTGCACTGATTGCGACCCGCAGTAAAT